>JALGBA010000321.1:0-600000 GCA_023970755.1 Azemiops feae | reverse complement strand
GAAGACTGAGTTCACCTTCCAAATGTCCATGATGGCTGTGTCGGCAAACCAGAAGTCTCAAGTTTGTCTAGATTTTTTTGGATCCTGAGTTTGTCTTCTGGGGTGTTGGCTACTCCTGTCAGTTTGGTGTCATCTGCAAATTTGATGAGTTCCCCTTCAATTCCCTCATCTAAGTCATTTATGAAGATATTGAAGAGTACTGGGCCTAAGACGGAGCCTTGTGGTACCCCACTGCTTACTTCTCTCCATGTGGATGTAGTGCCATTGAGGAATATTCGTTGAGTAAGATTTGTCAGCCAGCTACAGATCCATCTGGTTGTCTATTCCATCTTTTTCTAGATTATCAAGGAGTAGGTTATGGTCTACTTTATCAAATGCCTTACTGAAATCTAAGTAAACTATGTCCACAACATTTCGCTGGTCTACTAGTTTAGTCACTTTATCAAAGAATGAAATAACATTGGTTTGTCATGATCTGTTTTTAACAAACTTGTGCTGGCTACTGTTTATGACTTTGTTTGCTTCTAGTTGTTTACAGATCTGTTTTTTTATTATCTTTTCTAGGATCTTCCCAGTTATTGATGTTAAACTAATTGGTCTGTAGTTTTCTGGGTCCATTCCCCCCCCCCTTTCTTGAAGATGGGAACCACATCATCCCTTTTCCAATCCACTTCCCCTGTGCTCCAGGATTTATGAAAGATGTGGTGCAGTAGTTCTGAGATAATATCTGCCAACTCTTTCAGAACTCTGGGATGTAATCTGTCAGGTCCCCGTGATTTATATTAGTCAAGGTCGGGTAGGGGTTCTCTTACTATTTTCTTGCTTATTTTAATTTTTGCTTCTAGTATGTCTTTTGCAGTGGTTTTTTTTGGTATGTTGGGCTATAGTTTCTTTTTGTGTGAAGACTGATGCAAAATATGAGTTAAGCAGCTCTGCTTTCTCCCTGTTGCCTGCTTTCTGTCTTTCCCATCTCCTTCCTGTTTTTAAAGGGTTGTGCATTTCTTTTTTAATAAATGGCAAAATAGCTAACTTGAAATAAAATATTGATTTATTATAGAATGCATAATTGAAAAATTAATAAAAAGGTATGTAGCTTATATTGAACAGACATTCTATACTTGGGGATGATACATAGAGGAATAAATGAAGTACTTTTGAGCTTATTATAAATTTTTATGCCATGTTTCTGAGAAAAAAATACTAAATTAAAATAGAAGAACTAACTACAACAACAACAACAACAACAACAACAACAACAACAACAACAACAACAACAACAACAATAATAATAATAATAATAATAATAATAATAATAATAATAATAATAATAATAATAATAATAATAATAATAATAAAGTTGGAAGGGACCTTGGAGGTCATCAAGTCCAACCCCCTGCTCAGGCAGGTAACCCTATACCATTTCGGACAAATGGCTGTCCAGTTTCTTCTTAAAAACTTCCAGTGGTTGGAGCATTCACTGCTTCTGGAGGCAGGTTGTTCCACTGGTTAATTGTTCTAACTGTCAGGAAGTTTCTCCTTAGTTCTAGGTTGCTTCTCTCCTTGATTAGTTTCCATCCGTTGCTTCTTGTCCTGCCTTCAGGCACTTTGGAAAATAGCTTGACTCCCTCTTCTTTGTGGCAGCCCCTGAGATATTGGAACACTGCTATCATGTCCCCCCTCGTCCTTCTCTTCATTAAACTAGACATACCCAATTCCATCAACCTTTCCTTATATGTTTTAACCTCCAGTCCCCTAATCATCTTTGTTGCTCTTCTCTGTACTCTTTCTAGAGTCTCAACATCTTTTTTACATCGTGGTGAATAGTTGAGAGGTAATTGCTAGAAGAACTGAACATGGCAGAGTTTTTAAAAAGCTGTACACTAGATTGCTAAAGTAACCTTGCTAGAGTAACGCTTAAATGTAAGGGCCAGAGTGACCTTCTGTAACCTGGTATTATTTCTTGTTCTATAATTCTTCTCTTTTTTATTTATTTCAGCAGCAGCATTATTTTGATCAACATTGGTTTGGTAAATAGGCATTGGAATCCTCCATTATATGGAATACTGTTAAATAAAATGAACTTGTCCCTGTTTTCTACAGAAACTAAGCGAGGGCGAAAAACTCATGAATCTGTGGCAAGGAAAGTTGTGGCACAATACTCCTCCCCTGGGGATAATTCTGCAGCAGTTTCTCATGATCTAATAATAAACATACCATCATTAACCTTAGCTCTTTGTTCCCAGGGTTACCAGACATTGTTTTAATTAGGCAAAGGAACATCATCCTGGACAGAAAGTGAGGATCATCTCTACTTTAGAATGGGGCATTACTTGGCTGGATAAGAAGCATTTCTTTTCATTTTAAGAAAAACTTCCCAAGAGCTTCAAATGCACCTTTTATGCTCATTAGCAACTCATTTTAAACCCATTTTTATTAGTTTGACATAGATTTAAAATTATTTTTTCCAGTTTTTTTTTAAATCTAGTAAATTTCCACTATCATTCTTACACTGGGACAACTTTTTATGATTCATTAGTGAGCAAAGACAAGCCTAAGATTATGCTATTTTATGGGTGAACAGAGACTACTCTGGTGATTGGAGAAGGAGCAGAAAAAATACAAGATTTATTTAAAACTGTCACATTATATGTTTTATGTACTAAACATTCAACTGTATACAATTGAAGCTAACAGTTCATAATTTTATTAACACTCTTAGGAAGCTGCAAAGTGTGACTTATGATTTATGACAGTCAGATATTTTAATTAACTTTATTAATAATTCTTTTCAAATACAGCCAGTGGCATTTTCATTATATAATTAGTAATGAGGAAATTGTATAACTATTAATTTACATGAAACTATATTATTTAAGTAAGCTATTTATAAATTTTGTAATAAACCAAAATGAGAGACAGTTGCAAGAAATGTTCAGTTCAAAAAATAAGTGCTGTCATCTTGGATATTTAAACATTTCAAGAAGCTGTAATTTTTAATTTTAGAGGATTTTGTGAAAATTTGGAATCAATTTTATAGCTAAATGTATTTTTAAAAAATTAAATTCATCTTACCATACCCTTCTGTAATCCCTTATGATATTTCTGAGCTTAGTCCAGTAGCATTTAAAAAAATAATCGGGATATCTGATATAATAAAATTATATAACTTTCATAGTTAAGGGGACAATAATAAATTACTGTTCTGTTCTGTCTCAGAACACGATTAATAAACTTAAGATATGCTAGTTTTTTTGAAACTGAAAGAATTTTTTGTTAAGTCAATAATTCTAAACATTTAAAAAATTGTAGCTTCTTAGTTAATAGCTTTGAATCTTTATAATACTAATAAATAAATACTAATATAATAAATCAAAATCAATTGTGATATTGCATAAAGATGTTTGATGCATTTTTTATACATTATGTTACTCATAGGCATATCCTAATCACCTTTAAACATTCTTAATTAAAGCATCTTTAATTAAAAACTGTTTTCATTGGTCTGTTTGTGCCTGGGTGTTGTATCCTTGGAATTTATACCCATACACAAACTAAGCAATGTGGCATATGCAGTGCAATGCAGTGAGACATGTATAAATCTGTATATTGGGGAAAAAATAAATGCATGGCCCAACACAGGAGAACAAACACATCAGGACAAGATTCAGCAGTCCATTTGTATCTTTTAAAGACAGCAAAGTTCACATTCTGGACAGAAAGGACCACTAGTTTGAAAGTGGGGTCCAGAGGCCATTTGGGATATGATATCACCTATTTATCTCCTGTTTACAACACAGTCCCAAGAAGTTACACATCCATTTTTACTCTGACTCAGGTACAGACATAAACCTCCATCGACTCTCAGAGAGCTAACAACTGACTTTCAAAGTACCAACAACCAGATGACTGCAAAGTATATAAATCCTTCAATTCTCCACCATTCATTCAGAATTGAAGAAGCTTCTTGGATGAGAAGATTAATTTTCAAGGGGAAAAAAATCAAAGCCCAGTTGCCTTTTGAAAAGCACCTTTGGGACAATCATGGTCTGGATGATTGAGACTCTCAATAGACAATCTTTTTTTTTTAACTTGCTAGAATTAGTTGGTGTAGTTAGGCACTCTTCAACACAGACTTGGGAAAGGAAACAAGTTTATATTCTAAAATATATCTGCTCCTTTCTGCTGACGGTGAGTGAAAAAATATTAGAGTTGTTCTTCATATAAATGTAGCTCAATGATTTAACTTCTGGGAATTCTAGATGAGATATTTTGGCAACTTCAGTGTTTCTTTTTATGATGATTCTCTTGCTCTCTCCACCCCTTCCTTCATTTGATCTCTTACTAGACTGATAAAGAGTTTCACAAACACAAGTATAAATTCTAATTTTAGTTAACCAGTGGCAAATCCTCAAGTAAAGATATGATCTTGTCATAATTACAGAAAATAAATCGTGGTTGGTGAGCCTCAGCATTAGCACCCTATTTTTTTTTATCAATTATTTATTTAACAATTATCCCCAAAGTCAGGTTTAATTCTGTCACTCTCCCCAAGAACAAGAAAGGCAATCCAGCTATCACTTAGTTAATTGTTAATAATTGGCAAAATATATGCCCAATTTTTATACCATAAACTTTTAGATTGTATGTATTCAAAGAATCTCTTGGCTCCCAAATAAGCAAGTTTAGATGAGGATATCCGCTATGGATCAATACGCAATTTGCAATATGCATGTATTATATGTAATATTGCAAGATGCAATTTTGCATTATTTAGCAGCAAATATTCTAGCCAACAAGTTGCTTTTATTGATTTAGGAACAGCAGTTAATTCAATTTCTGGTGAGATATGATTGGATAATATGTGACCTGTTCGGTCACACAGAGATATTTCCTTACTAAACAGAGAAACAGAATGACCACAGACAGGGGGAGGGGGGGAAGGCAGTGGAGCTGAAGTGATTTCTGACTTTTTGTTGGCTTCCTCATTGATTTTCCTTATAGGAAATTAGCATGGAGCATTGGAAATGACCATGTGAGTTCAGTAGCATGGCAGCAGTGAAATGGCCAAAATTTTGATAAATATCAGTACAACAAGAGTTATGACTCCTAGTTTTTGGGTGCATTCTGTAAGTTACCCATTTGAGGTATTTTGATTCAAAAATTGTTGCCTGTGATGCACTGTTTCACCCAATTAAAGGTTACAAACAAACAGATACAAGAGTGAAGGAGATGGAGGAAATTATGTTTATTGAATGTTGCCATCTCAGTTTAATAATTTAAATAATTTTAATATTTAAACATTTTAGTTTAATTTTTATTTTAATAATTCTGTTGCCTCAAAATAAAATATGAAGCTTAGAGGTAGTTTTTATGGAGTTCAACCAGGCTGTCCCTAATTTTATAAGAGAAACAGTACTATATTCTCTTCTCCTTATTTTTCAATTTCTATGTAAACGAATCATTGTGTCTCTTTCACCCCTTACATTACTTGCCAACCATTCTATTTTAGATTTTACAGATTTTAACCATAATCCAAGTGGACTTCCATAGATGTCTTGTTCTAGGAAATTTCCTGCAATCAATTACTCAAAAATTAAGGCTCCGATTTTCTCTCAAATTCACTTTAAGTCCCCTGTTAAATGGGAAATTAATGAAAGACCATTTGATGAAGTTAAGGACTTCAAGCATATTAGCATCCAACTGTCAACCTGCTGGAATAACCATTTAAATGACCTTTCTACTAAAGCTAAAAAGTTTCCAACACAATGTTAAAATAGGCTAGTAATCAAGGCAATAATTACACTCCTGTAGGAATAAAGTTGCATAAACGAAGGATCTGGGCTTGTTGCCATACAGTGTGTAAATTTCTGTTTATCTTAGATGTTTGATCTAAGTTTCTGAAAGCGATGTTCATGTCCCTTACTCAATTTCAAATGCCCTTGTTAATCTAGCTTGCTTGCATTTTTTAGTACCTGTTTCAGGTATTAGCTGAAACAAATTCTCCTGGGGAATCTTTTGTTTGTTTCACCTTATTGGAGGCATCCCTGAAGAGGCCAATTAATTCTATGTGTTTGTATTTCTACTTGTAAGCCATCTAGAGTCCAGGGAAATGGTCAGTTATAATAAAATAGTAGTAATAGTAGTAGCAGTAGCAGCAGCAGTAGTGAGGCACTTTATTGTTTGTACATTCACAAACTGCCAGGATTGTTACTATAAGAAAAGGAAAACAAGAAGTCTTTTGCTTTAGTTTTACATTCAGTTCTGTAAGTCTCATTGCATTACTACAACTATCAGATTTATTTCACTGCCTCTAGATGAAAAAGAGTACTATAAACTGAACAGAGTACAGGGTTTTTGCATCCCTTATTATCCCTGCCACACTCCTTTACTGCTTCCCATAAAAGCATTTCCAGTTTCTGATGGAAGTTTTTTCTTCTAATTTATTTCTCAGTACTTCCTCAATAATGTTAATATCAAATAAAAAGGTTTTTTTATATTACAATTTCTTACATCTATTTCTTGTGTCTGTCATAAGTAAACAGATGTGATTCTCTTTTGCACAAGAAATATTTTTTTTATGTATTTATTTTGGTCATTGCATGACCTGTATAAGTTGCTTGCCTTTGGCTGAGAACTAATCTCTGTATTGACTTTAAATCCATACAAGATGAAAGTGCTGTTGTAAGGAAAAAGCTGAACATTGATATTGTAATGAAGCTTATTTGGAATGGGTTTATACTCACCCAGAAATAATGGAGTGAACATTTGTGAGTTATACATGTCATATTATAACTATTGTGTCAAAAATAGATCAGTAAAACTTTTATCAGAAACTTGTGGGATATTCTTGCTATATTGGTAGTTAAACTGTCAGAAAACTGTGTAGTTCTTAAGAGTGTTTGATTAATCACTACCAACTATCTAATTGTGCTTCCCTTGTCTTTTGTTGTTGCTTTAATGTTTTTATATTATTTTTTAATGTTTATTTTACAGAGGAAAATAAGGACCAGGTAATTGTTCTTTATATAGACTAGTCAATTTGCATAGATTCTAAGAAAATGCTGATTGAACATTGGTTTATATTTTATTAATTTCAATTATAAATTATTTTGCAAAGTACAAATTCAATTATAAAATTATTTTTGATATTTTTGTAGACATTTGTGGAACTTTCATAATATGGTATCATCCATACACAAACACATACAAGAACATCCGGGGGGAAGGGGGAGAGGATACTACTAAAACAGAGGAATTGCCTAGCTGACACTGTGGCAAATTAAAGGGCGCTACTTTTCAGTATGACCAAACAGTGAATGTAAGAATCTCTTTATACCAGAAAAAAAAACCTCAAATAACTTAAAACAAATGAGAATTAAGCATAATGAATTCTAAGAACACTCTGCTAAACAGTAAGAAAACAAACATTAAAATAAACATAGAATTATCCTACAAAATGAAGTTGAATAATATAGGTCTTCATTAAAATTTTAAATTGCAGTGCAGAAAGGACAGAATAATAAGATTACAGTTTATAAAAACAGATTTAATAAAAACAATACATACCTTTCAGGAAAGTTAGTCTTAACTTTTAGGACTTTCATTTCTAAAGTATATCATACATGAAAAAAATTCTTCAGAATGAAATTGTTATTATTTAACAATCAGCAAAGAAACTAACATGTTTCAAAAAATAGGGCTAACAAAATTAAAATGAACTTAAAGGATGCATTGGGATGAATAATATGCACACTGATGTATCCTTTTATATATCCAAAATAGGATTGGATCATAACATTTATTTATTTCACCTGTTCTGTGTCAAAAGGATTATGACTTTCATGTAAACTTCATTTAAAAAAATGTAAAATAAAAAAAAAATGTGCAAGAAAAATGATTGATACAAATTTAGATATTTAGGACAGCTACTTAAATTTGTTTATAATAGCAACCCATTTGGAAACAGACACATGTAAATATCTAATACATGAATCTAGGAATTACAGAATCCATGTCTGCTAATTTATGTAAAGAATGTGCAAAAACATGTCATTTGCCTCCTACTGCACTTTTTTTTCTAATGAAATGAAATAATCAAGCAAGCGTTCTTTAGGAATGTAGAATGTACATACTTTCTTCCACCTATCATATGATTTCCCACATGCATAGAATATACTTGTGACTGATAATCTGTCATAGGTGAGTGGAAAAGATATGAGAGAAAAACTACAGAAGACATGCAAACACAGATGGGGCAAAGGAAGTTGACATGGGCCAAGGAAGTGGCATGAAATGGAAGAAGGGAAAACAATGGCTAGCAAGAAAGATGGAATTAATCAGTTTTGGAGTACTGAAAAGACACAGGTCCCTGGATTATTCAAGATCATTGAAGAGGAGAGAGCATGAAAATCCTACTCGGGAAGAAAAGCATAACATGGGATCTGTCAATCTAGTGCAAATTTCCCAATGGAGAAAAGGTCTAAAGGAACAAGAAGATAATCAACTTTGTACTAGCTATCACAAGTTGCAACTTAGTTAAAGATATTGATTAACTCTTTGAATAATTTAGTAGCAACTCCAGGGACATTGTTATATTAGCAGGGAGATAGCTAATCTTGGAATGATAAAACAATTAGACTTTAAAATAATATGCTTAATTCCATTGTCTCTTAAAGGCACAAAGATGAGAATGCTGAAACTCTGTGTGCTACAACTTGAATGCTTCTTGAATACTTAGCTAAAATAATATTTCAGAAAAACAAATACTTTTTTTATTCTGGATGTTACAAAAATAAAAAAAAGCCTGATGCAAAAGAAGTTTCTTCTGTAATCTTTAGAACCCCCTTATAGTTTCTCTATGCTTAAATACAAATCTATTACATTTGTCTCAGTTTAACAGAAAATTATCCAATAGTTCATTATTTTAAAATCTGATTCTATGAATCTTTACCTAGAAGCAAATTTCTTTAATTATTCAGAACTTGCATTCTAATCAAGTGTGCATAAAATATAGAGGTACAATCTATAATATAAGAAGAAATCTCTAGTATTTTTTCCTCAAGTGTATTTGCAGAATTCATATTTCATTCAGATAATTTAATGAGATATTTATATGATTAAAATGTTTGATGCTCTTAAGTTAGTGTCAACTGTTAGTAATCACATAGTGATTGATCCTAGTGTTATTTTTTTTTCACTTTAGTTACTAGAGCTTCCAAATCATTTGTTTTTCCAACTATCTAAGAAGTGTCATTGTCATAACACTGTTTCTAGATCACAGAGCAGTGGTTCTCAACTTCTGGTCCGTGGACCCCTCGGGGATCTGCAATGTCATTACGGAGGGGGTCCACGAAGGCTGGAAGAAGTGTTATGATTTAAATTTTGAGTTACATCTTGGAGCTTGTGGCCATGGTCTATGGCCACAAAAGGTATTTAAAGGGGGTCTATGGTGAAGAAAAAGTTGAGAACCACTGTCATAGAGTATAGCTACATTTTTTTATCTTGCCATTTTCAAATTTGCCATTCCAGTATCCATCACAGGCATTACATCTTTCTTGAATACTCTGTTGATTTCAACATTACTCAACCTCTTCTATTGCAGTTGGATTGTAAATGTGGGTAATTGTCATATTAAAGGGTTGCCGCTGAAGTCTAGCTGATATTATTTGGTCATTACATTGTATGTAAGTACGGTCTTTACTACCATGTTTCCCCGAAAGTAAAGTCTGCCCTGAAAATAAGCCCTAGCTTGATTTTTGGGGGTGGGCCTAATATAAGCCCTACCCCAAAAATAACCCCTAGTTTTGGGGCGAGGCACACACTTAAAAATCAAGCTAGGGCAGGCACGCGCCCTGCACCCACTTACCTTGCAGCCAGGCCTCTCCTCACCGGCCCATTTATTCTGAGGTGTCTTCTGCAGCCAGGCCTGCATTTCTCAGTCACAGGCCTTTCTGGAAGGCCTGTGCAGCCAAGAACCACCGTCTACACAAACAGCAAGGTGGTGCTAAGCTACATCTTCAACCAAAGCAGACACTTCTACGCCTATGTAAGCAATAGAGTAGAAAAGATTAAAAGTTCTTCAAGCCCTGAGCAATGGCAACATGTGCCAACAGATCAGAACCCTGCAGAGCAAGCTAAGCAGTCCATTCTTGCATCACAGTTGGCAGAATTGATCTGGCTAAAAGGTCCTGAGTTCTTGGCTAGTCCAAACAGTCTGATGCCACAGGAACCAGAACACTATGCGCTTTTAGACCCAGATCAAGATACCAACGTTCGACCTCAGGCAGCCAACAAATTTCTCAGACAGGACGAGACAATGACTGTCCAGACCATCTGCTTATCCACAATGGGCAAAGAGACAGAGACCTCTGCAGATTGAATCCATAGCTCGGTACTTGGCTGCCTAGGCCTTCCGGAAAGGCCTGATTGCAAAATGCAGGCCGGAATGCAGCTGCAGAATGAAGCTGTTCCTTCGGACCCAGAAGAAGTGGACCAGCTGGGCGGGGCTGTTGGTGTCAGTGGTGAGTAAGACATTCCCCAAAAATAAGACCTGGTGCCTCTTTTGGAGGAAAAAAAAAAAAAAAAGATCCGGTCTTATTTTCGGGGAAACACAGTATATCTATCCTAACTATGAAAAAAATCCTGTTTCTTTTTTATTTCCTCAATAGTAAAAAGTATGATCTTCTGAATGAAAGTGTCCAATTTGAGTCCTTTTTGCTGTTATCTAAAATGTCAGTTTATTTAATCTTTCATTGCATTGAGCTTGTTGATGGTTCTTACATTTCATGTTCCCATTGTAATTCTCCTTTTTCTCTTTTAGATTTTATGTCTTGCATCCGAACATTAACAACTAGACAACCTAGACAAGGCTTTAATTTAGCCTATTCATAATGCCATTAGTTCTCTAAAAAGTGGATATCACAAGGTTCCGTCTTAGGCCCAGTACTCTTTAATACCTTCATAAATTACTTAGATGAGGGAATAGAAGGGGAACTCATCAAATTTGCAGATGACACTAAATTAGTAGGAATAGACAAACTCAGGATCCAAAAAGATCTTTACAGACTTGAACAATGGGCCCTATCCAACAAAATGAAATTTAATGTGGAGAAAACCAAGGTTTTACACTTAGGCAGGAAAAACCAAAAGTACAAGTACAGATTAGGCAAAACCTAGCTCAAAAACAGTAACTGTGAGAGGGATCTTGGAGTCCTAATGGATGATCACTTAAACATGAGCCAGCAGTGTGCAGCAGCCACCAAAAAAGCTAATACAATTCTTGGTTGTATAAACAGAGGCATAGAATCAAAATCACATGAAATATTAGTACCACTTTATAAAATCTTAGTAAGACCACACCTGGAATACTGCATCCAATTTTGGTCACCACATTGCAAAAAAGATGTTAGGACTTTGGAAAAAGTGCAGAGAAGAGCAATTATGAAGATTAAAGTAAAACATATGAAGAATGGTTGCAGGATTTGAGTTTGGCTAGTCTAGAGGAAGGAAGGACTAGGATTGACATAGCAGTATTCCAGAATTTGAGGGGGTGTCACAAAGAAGAGTGGGTCAACTTATTTTCCAAAGCACCAGAAAGCAAAACAAGAAACAATGGACGGAAACTAATCAAGGAGAGAGGCAACCTGGAATTAAGGAGACATTTCCTAACAGTGATAAGAATTAACCAGTGGAACAGCTTGTCTTCAGAGGTTGTGGGTGCTTCATCACTGGAGGTTTTAAGAAGAGACTGGACAGCCACTTGTCTCAAATTGTATAATTTGAGCAGGGGGTTGAGCAGGGGGTTGGGCTAGAAAACCTCCAAGGTCCCTTCCAGCTCTATTCTGATTGATTGACATTCTCAGCTCTTCCTTAGTAACATATTGAGTGTCATCTAATTTGAGGAGTCCCACTATTTGGCACAATATCATCAATTACTTCACAATTCTGTAGTTATTAATATATGTAGTGATACCAGAATAGTTATTATTGCCTTCTCCTGCACAGTGTGAAATGATTCCTTTGTTACTATCGCTAAAGTTATCTTTCACCACTAGAATTTTCTATATCACTGTGGCCAAACATTGGTGCTTGTTTGCTTTTACTAGTCATTAGGATGACCTTCACTCTTGGCATACACTTGGCATACAAAATGGAGATTTCAATCTGATCTCTCCAGGCTAAATCCAGTATCTTAAGATAACATTACAGATGGCTATCTTAGAATGAATGTTCATACCAGAAATTGATTTTCCTGATTATAAAGTAATAATTTATATTACTTACAATGAAAAAAGAAAAAAAATCCAGTGTCATTAATTTGTGATATTAACTGATAAACAATCTATTTTATCCTATTGTACAGTATTATACTATAATAATTTTAAAAAGTAGTAATGTCATTTAAAGTATTAGAACTGTGGTTAATATTATCATCCAAAATATTTTATAAAATAAGCTGAGATTAAAAATTTTCAGCAAAGAAAGATTCTCTATATTATATACATTATGCATACATTTACTCTAAAAGTATTCAAGTCCTGTGCTGACTTGTAGCTATTACTACTATGAGAATTTAATGAATGGTGTCAATTCTATTGTGTAAGCATTACTAATATCTTGAAAACATTTTGGAAGTTACAGTCTATAACTTCTGAGAATTCTTGGATAATGGATGAATTGCCAAAAGGCTACAAGCATAAAATGTTTCTGTCCAAAGGAGAAAAAAGAGGAGGCATTGGACGAATTATTGAAACAGAACACTAACTGATTCATGCTAGTGTCTAAAAGAATACAATGATCGTTAAATGTATTTATTGGAAACAATCTTTTTTATTCCAAAATCTTATATCATTTTTATAGAAATAATATATCTTTAAATGAAATATTTGATGAATTCTTCCATGATATAAGTGATAAGATGTCCAAAAAAAAAAAGATTAAACAGAAAAATAATTCATCTTCTTAAGACTTATATGCACCAAATATTATGCTAGTGGTTCTGCATTAATATAAATTGAGTGCCATGAGGCTCTGTCATAACCTCGTGCTAGGCAGTATTTTTTGTAAAGGACTGAGGCATAAAGAAAGTGCTTATATAGTTAGATTTTTCAAAGCTAGAAGATAGGTTTAAATCAATATAATGACACTTAAGAAGCAAATGTTCTCTGAGCATCTATGTATGCACTTCTTTTTTTCTTATTTTTATATTATTATTATTTTTAAAAAAACCTTGAATGCTTCATAGGCTGATCTTGACAGTAGTGTTGATTACAGTTGAATGCAATTAACAAATGAACTGCACCTAATTTTTAAAAAAGATAATGCATCTTTTTGCTGAATCAGCAAAAGCATAGCATTCAGATTATTAGTAGTAATATTCCATTCTATTCTCCATTGGTAAGGCTGCTTAGAATTATTTGCTTTCCTCTGGTTGTACATTTTTTTCTTGACAATTTGCAACATGGCGACCAAAATGATAATAAATCTGTAAATAAACTTTGATGAAAAAAAATATCAGGGAAAGCTTATTGAGTTTAAACTGACAAGACAACATTAAGCGGAAATGAAATAATCTCATACTAAATTGCAAACAAACATGAAGAAGTACAGGAGGGCAGAATCAAAACTACAGGAACTTTCAGGAATGAAGATTTGGTTAAATAAAAGGAAGGTTGGGGAATCCTTTGTTAAATAATAATTCCCAATACCGATAGCCAATATGGGTAATCCTATAATATTCTGAGAATTGTAATGTGATATATTTTCTATGATAAACTTGTTTGCTACTTCAATTGTCTGATTGTAGGCAGTGTAAACTGAGACTGGTAAGCTATCTATTAGAGGCCGTAGTTGTTTCTTGCTCAGCTGACCCTCAAAGATTCAGAGAGTTGGTCTTGAAGAATTACAGTTTTTGTTTCCATTGTGAAAGATATAGTAAGATATATCAATGTTGACTTTTTAAAAGTCTCGTAGTACTTTACTTCTATAAAGCAAATAGATGGTACTTCTTCAACTCAGTGAAAATAGAACAGTAAATTGTTTTTACAGTCATGTAATTTCTTTTTCAATCAGTTCTTTCTCTTTAACTATCTTACAATATTTTCAATATGCAGCATAATTAATTTTAGTTCATACCCTTAGTTATCGTTTAATGTTTGGTTGCTCAATTCTCATGTTTTCAATTTATTATTTAATACCTTGACTACTTACTTTTTGAAACATTTAAAATATAATTTACAAATTTATGGTCATTGGGAAAACAATGATTTGATTAAATAATAGAAAGGTATCAACATACAGTTCTTTTAGAAATGTTCAAATTGAAGACATAGTTGAGCTGATTTTACATTCTTTAAATTCCATCACCAACAGCAAAAATATATAAATACTAATGCTTAAGGAAATCAAATTATTTTGTTTTCTATTTCAAAATATCTGGGTTTTTTAATTAGGCATATCATTATTTAGAAATGGATGAGATAATTTATTTCCTTTCCAGCTACTAGAAACAGCTTTAGTCATACTGGGGATTTAAGCATAATGTTGGCAGAAGACTGAAGTAATATTTCAAAGTAAGTAGACAAAAATAGTTTTGAAATGATAAGTGAGGTATTGGTTTCTTTCTTTAGAGAGAGAGAGAAGAATGGGACTACACTTTCTTTTAAAAAGCCCATTTGACATAAAGAATATTAAAGATAAAAACCACAATATATTAAGCTTATGGCATATCAAGTATATGCCATATGTCTGACAACTACACTATCAAAGAAATTCATTCAGTATTTGTAGCTCAGAGGAAGGGGTATATAATTAAATCATACTATTATTGAGAATTCCCCTATCATTTATTAAATGATACATTGTCAGTTGCTTGTATGGATTTGATACTAAAATGCACATAGTCATGTTAGATATGGATATCATTTTAAAATTATAACATATGAATTTCTATTTGCTGTTATTCACTTCCAACTAAATTGATAGTTTTCTGGAATTAATCCAGTGGTATTTAATTATTTATCCATAATTAACTATATTTGAATATTGTTTTTTTATTTTGTGGTCAGAAATTGATATTAGGCAAAAAATTGCCTGGTTTGCTACATCCAATTTCCCAAATACAATACATCAATTTCTATGCAACAGCTTTTTCCAACTAATGCCCTGCAGATGTGAATTAAAACACAGCTATCTGGAACTAAATAAATCTTGGAAGACTAGTAGAACTGTTAATATTACAATTCTGTATATCTACCTATAGGAGTATAAGACTGCAATTTTGCATTCAGAACTTCATATAAAATTATGCATCTAAGCAGTGATCTATTTTATTCAGTTAAAATATGTAACTGGTTGTTTTTTTTTACTTTTCTAGTATGCATTTAGTTATGGTATTACTTCAGAATTTTTATCTAAGATTTATCTACATTTTGTGTAATAAGTTCATTATATTACGGAATTGCTTAGCCACTAAGTATTTCCAAAAGAATAGAAGGTTCTATGGCTCAGCAGTATTTGTAATTAAGGAAAGATTATAAAATGTGTGAAATAATACTAGCATAAAATATGTATTTTTCCATTTTCGGAATTCTTCATAGTATGTCAAAAGAATCTTTATCCTTCTGAATTAAGTATCAGTAAATTCAGGATAGTGAAATTGTTTTCAGTTCTTCTGTTTGGGAGATATGTATGTACCATATAAATGACTGAGATATTTTTATATAATATATAAAATATTTGCCAGGCCTTTAATATTAAATTGGACCTGAAAAGCAGTGGTTTCATACCGATTCTATAACTCTTCTGAACAAAAGTATGTATGGAAGCTTTTAAAGCTATTTAAACCCTAAAGCCATTTATGAATGTATAAATATTAGAACAGAATTCCTCCAGTAGCTATCATTGGATACACATACTAAAAAGCTGTGTATTGAAAAACAAGCCCTATTTTATATAAATTATGGTCACTGGATATGAAGTCAAGTAGGAGTATTTTAAGTTTGCTTGTTAAGGAATAACATTTCATGAGTTTTAAAATATATCTATCTAATACTATCTATATATTTATTTAATATTCAAATTATTTGGGCATAAAAAGTAAGAAGTAGATATAACATTAAACATTAAAAGAAGTAGAATATATCCAATATATCTTCTCAGTATAGTTAAGCATTAATGCATTAGTATAAATATATATAAATTAGAAATTCAAAATCTATGATAATTTGTAGATGTATAACTAATAATAGCATAATATGAAATTCTTTTTCCTGCTGTAATAAAGCAATGTTTCAATGGGTCATGTAGCAGTGGTTAATTAGGTTTTTTTTTATCATTGTATTGATATGTTTAATTTTGGAGAAAACATGGGTATTATATCTAACTTGAAAGTATTGTTAATCAAGAACATCCATATCAATGTCACATTTTTCAAAAAGAAGAAAAGATTCTAATTTTGTCAATTTGGGAAGAGTATTGTAAGAGGAAAGATTCAGGCTGCTGATGTGAGTTTTCATCTTTATGGTTTGTGTCTTCTTGGACTTTAAGAGAATCTTATCATACCTTTAGAAAGATAAAAAGAGAAACAAACACCCACAGAATGGATGTTGGTGGTTACCTCTTCTGAAGAGAGAAAGGAACTTGAGTCAGAATGATGAAGGAGAAGCCAGTTGCAGGTGGAGGAGGCAAAACTGAACATCAACAATTTGCTAGATGGAGAAATAAGACTCCAATGCTACACAGTAAAGAGTAGCAGATCCTAACAGCCTCACAAAACTTTTTTCTTTTCCCTATTAATTATATATAATATAAGGCAATGCTTTGTAGCTTTAGCATTATGTAACAAATATTTATTTTCTGTATTAAGGTTCTTTTTGTACGGTATCTTACCAGTACACAAATGTAGATAACAGAAACACATTCTTTTTTTAAGAATCAAATTACAAAACTTTTTTTAAAAAACAAAAATGTCAATGTACTCTTAGTGAACACATTGCTATATATTTTTGTAAGGTTCTTATCACCAGACCTGCCCCACTCAGTTGGAGACACTAGAGTGAAGGCAGCAGTAATTGACTGTTTTCAATAGAACTTGCTACCTTGGTACTTGCTACTATCTTTTTCTATCCTCCTAGAATCAACATCTTACTAAGTAGTTTAAGCCCAAGAGCAAGACATGCAGTTTGCTAAAGACTATGCTTTCTGGATATGTTGATAATTTTCCATACTCAAATGGCATAAAAAATATCTGTTTAAAATTTTATTTATTTCATTAGAAAACAAAAAAGCAGGGTTCAGTGTTGGAAAGTGTGAAAAAGGCTTAAATTTCAAGAATAAGTATAAACAAAGGAACAGTTGATAAACTCATCAAAAATGGAGACTGAGCCTCCATTTTGAGATTTTATTTAAGGATGTACTCAAAGCTTCTCAGGGAGAAGCTTTGAGTACATCCTTAAATAAAATCTCAAAATCACTGTCTCTAGTGCCTGCAGGTGGAGGATCAGACAAGTTATTCTGATAAATGGAACATCATACTGATACTACACAAAAGCTGCCCTTTTTGTGTGTGCATCATGACATTGCATGCATATCCAAGAGGACCAGAGCTTGTGATGTAATGGCATGATGTTGATGACTATTTGACTTAAATTGCTGGACATGCAATCACCAATGCTCTGTTGCTTGCTGTTGCTAGAAGATTGCATCTGATTGAGCCTTTCCTGAATTCTTTAAAACTCTATTCCATAATTACTTTGATCTAGTCTCATCCTATAATTTCCCCAGAGACACTGAGAAAAACCAGTATTTGGCAATTGGTGTTTGTTAAGAAATGTAATGGATTTTTTTTCTTGGGTTTCTCTACCAAATGGGGAAAGCATTTGATTGCGGGCACTTAAGTGCCTTTATATCAAGTGGAACATCTACCATTTATCTATTATCCACCACCCATGCCAACATAGGGCCTTTTTTACAATTACATTGTAGAAAAATTTATAAAAGTTGCTATAAATCAGTACTTCAATTAAAGATCAGCATAAGGAAGGTGGGATAAGAGAATAAATTATTTTTAAAAATGAAAAAAATGTTAAAGATTTCACAAAATTTAAAAAAACAAATTAGGCTAATATATATACACACACACATCTATACATACACACACATACACACATCTATACATACACACACATACACACATCTAAATCTAAATCTATATCAATATCATCTGTACCTCTATATCTCTTTTCATAAAAAAAGTCTAAAAAATCTATAGGGATGGGTAAAAACATTATACAAATATACGGAAAGTTATATATATAATTAATATACCTGAATACAAAACTGTCAGAGCATGCACAATCTTATTGCGCTGAGGTAACCCAGGAGTAAACACAATAAACAGTGGTCTATATTAAATGGTGGGTTATATTACATTATCTACAATATACACTAGAAACAAAATACATACACGTGGTAATACAGCAAACTCCAATATACAGCAATTACAGCAGGAAACAGATGAGAGAGACACTCCAGCAAAAGCCTTCCCTTTTATACTCAGGCTCTTAAAGGGATACAGACTGTTGAGTCATTCCCATCATTGCATCATCCACCTTAAGTTACATTACATCATTACATAAGCTGTTAAGCTATTAAATTATTACCTTGACAAAAACACTCTTAATTGACAAGTTAAATACTCATTAAGGCTAGTTTGAGGCACAGCTCACCTGCAGAAACAGACAATATTGTATATTGTGGCAGTATTAATATCTGCAAATAGGAGAGGAATATAAAATTGTCCCGTGCACCCTGGATAGTTATACAGTAATGATTAAATGAAGCTTGCATGAATATCTTGGTAATACAGGATATAAGAGAAGCACATGCTCTGTTGTTTCTGTGGATTCAGAGTCACTGGAGCATTTTCTGTACAAATAGGGAATTTTCCTGTATTGACCTTCAAGGATAGCTGAGGACAGGGCATGACACCATGCCAGCATAAAAACTCTCTGGTGGCTGCATGCTTTAAGGCTGGCTATGTATGTCATGGTGAGGCAGAGTACATGTTGGGTTCATTGGTGATAAAGATTTGGGAACTGGCTAACTCAATTGGTCCTTTGAGTCTACTACATGATATGTAGTGAGAGCTTTGTCCTGATACTATCCCATGGTGAGTAGAGTATCTGGAAAGCAGTTCAAGGACATTTTAGTTGTCACTGCTTATTTCCATGTGGATTGAAAATCATGCCCCCATGGGCAAGGCCAAGAAGAAGAAAAAAGCCAGGGGTAGGCAACCCAAAACACTCAAACAGCCACTTGGACCCGTTTCCCACCAAAAACAAAACACTGGGAGCCGCAAAACCCTTTTGACATCTAAAATGAAGACACTGCATATATCCTTTTTTACCCTTATACCTTTATTATATATAATAAAGGCAACCATCGGGGCCACTGGCAGATTGCCAGGTGCGGATCAACTCAGCGCATTGCGGACTAATACAACCAATGGGCCGATGACGCGCTCGAGAAGCCGGGCGCAGAGGCAGGCAGCTATATAGGCCAGCTCCCAGATCGCCTTCTATTCCAACTCTGACGACGTCGGCAGTCTGGCCGACGAAAGCTTAGTGCTCTTTTATTTACAGGCTTGTTTATATTAAACAGTCTTGTTTACTTTTATCCTGGTGTTTGCTTTTTCTTGTAAATTTTATTAATATGTGTATTCCCAGGATTCGCATTTTTAGTGTTATAAAGGACATATATATATATATAATATAAAGGTAAAAAAGGATATATGCAGTGTTATCTTCATTTTATTTTATTATATTTTATTTTTTTTAACATTTTATTAAATACAAAATAGAAGAAAGAAAAATTAAAAAGAAACATTGAACGTGGTGTATCATTATTGACATACATCTTTGTCTAATCACTCCTTACTTTACATATGAGAGTAAATATTACATATGCAGTTATGTAAGTTATCTAGTCCTCTATTTATATCCCTTCTATCGACTTCCTTCTTGTTTCCCTCCACTTGTAAAATTTATTCCAAATTAGGTAATATTCTGTTTCCTGATTTTTTTAATTCTTTAGTCATCTTATCCAATTCAGCGCAATATAAAATTTTCCTTATTAGCGCGTTTCCGCTAGGCACTTCAGTTGCTTTCCAGTTTTGGGCAAACAAGATTCTTGCCACCGTTATCACATGTATAATTAAATATATATCGTCTTTGTTTATGTTTTTTCCTAGTATCCCTAATAAAAACATCTCAAATCTATTGCCCAGGTAACCATCGTTTCTTTGACTTGTTCCTCATATAATTTATATTCTAGCATGTATTTATATATATTTTTAATTTGTTTCCTCTCCGAGCCTAGTAGTATTTTGTCAAGCCCCGTATCTCGTCTATTAATTCCCCACTCTTTCTTATCTTTCACATATCTCGCTTGCATCTGAAGATAGGACCACCATTCCAAAACTATTTCCTGTTGTCTCAGCTCTTGTCTTTGCTTTAGATGGCCTTCCTCTGACAGGATATCTTTATATGTAATAACCTTATCTTGCCTGTATAAATTGGGGTATGTAACTGCTTCTAATGGTGAGAGCCAACCTGGAACTTCTATATAGTGTTGGCTTTTAACTATGTTCCAACTTTTTATGAGTTCTTGCCGAACTTTGTGCCTCAAGAAATATTGATGGTTCCTACTTTTCCCTGTCCATAAGTGAGCATGCCAGCCCTGCTGGAGATCATGCCCCTCTAGCTATAAACATCTTTTGTTTTCCAGAGTGAGCCAATCCCTAATCCATGTCAAGGCCGCTGCTCGATAATACAGCTCCCAATCCGGAAAGTTAATCCCCCTCTCTCTTTGGCATCCTGTAGAGACTTTTGTTTTATTCTCGCCTTCTTTCCTTGCCACAGGAAATCTAAAGTTAATTTATTCAACTCTTTAAAAAAAATTATCTAATTGGATTGGAATATTTTGAAACAAGAATATCATTTTGGGTAAAATATTCATTTTCACTACAGAGATTCTTCCGAGAAGCGAGAGATGTAGGTTTCTCCAGCGATCTAAGTCAACTTTTATATGCTTTACTAATTTTCTATAATTGTCCTCTTTAATTGACGAACATCGTGCGGAGATAACAATTCCCAGATATTTTATTTTAGGAACTATTTGTATACCTAGTTTTTCCCCAAGATTTTCTTTTTGTGTGTTAGTCATATTTTTTGCTATGATCTTTGTTTTGTTTCTATTTATTTTCAAGCCTGCCAAATCTCCATACTCCTCCAATATTTCAAATAGGGGGTGGAGCCAGCTGAGAGGGGGGCGGAGCCAGCTGTTAGAGCGAGCGGCGGTACGAAAGGTTTTTCCGGCATCGCCAATCGCTTGTCCCAGGTCCGAGCCAAGCCGAGAGAAGCCTCGTAGGGGCGGCGGAAGGTGTGAGTGATCTGCTGTTCTGTCGGTGGTGGCAACTGACGACGGGAAGTGGGTGAAACTCAGAACTGAGCGGACCGGGAAGAAGGCGACCAGCAATGGCCGCCGAATGATTTGACAGCTGGACGGAGCTAGTGAGGAAATAGTGGAACGACGGTGCATCGGACTTGACTGGATTAACTTTCCCAAAGCTTTTGTGAGTAGACTCGGAAGACGCATTTAAAGGGATAGCTGAAAGCGAAAGTCTGGCAAAAAGAGTGCCGGAGTAGCAGTGAGGAGGTGGCGAGTGAAAGTGGCAAGAAGAGAGGCCGGAAGGGAGCCAGGAAACACTGATCAGAGACTTTGAGTTACTCTAAAGGGGCAGTAATTAACTCGAACTGACGCCGAGGACTTGCTTGAGATTTTTGACTTTTGGCTTTGATTTGGAGCGGACTGGCTGACAAAAAGGTGGTTTTTCTTTGGGGAAGGAACAATGATTGAATGATAGGAGGAACTGGCCTGGGATAGTAGCTTGCAATTCTGGAAGGAGCCTGCCGAGGAGATAGCAGGGGCGATTATATGGACCTAAAAAATGGAATGGAGTGAGAAGAAAGAAGAAAGAAACTAAAGAGAGGTTGGAGGATATATTGGACTAAAAATTATAATTAGAAGAAAAAAGATATTAGAATTTGAAACATATTGATAGATTTGTAAAGAATAGTTTAAAGAGATAAAAAGTGGAAGGACAAAGAGAGAGAAGTGGAAAGTGGATATTTTGGAGGAATAGCAAGTTGTGGGGAAGGTTATTAAAAATGGCAAGCAACCCAAATTTATCTAAGATTGGTGGGGGAAGAAAAATGCAATACAAGGTCCCAGCCCTATGAGTCAGAAATCATTAGACGATATGCTTCAAAGGGAGCGTTCTAACTCACTTAAAGATCTTCAGATAATGATACAGACAATGCAGGAAGTCATGTTGAAGAATCATGAGGAAATTAAAAAGGAGCTGGAAGCGGTAAGAAGCGATAAAGGAGAAATGAAAGAGAAGATTCAGGCAATGGATGGAAGATTTGAAGCCTTCCAACAGCAAATCACAAAAAATGAACAGAAGCTGTTGGAAGTAGAACGAAGAATGGATAATGAGGAAAAGAAGGTCGAAGAGATGAATAAAAATTTAACCTTGTTAACAAAGAATTAACGACAGCAGTGACGCTACTGGAAGCGGAGAAGGCAGCTCAATATCTTAGATTTCAAAATGTTACTGAGGAGAGAGGGGAAGATCTTCGAGAAAAAATGGCAGACTTATTGGTAGGAGCTCTCGGGAAAGATAAAGAAGAGTTGATTGCTGGGATGGATGAGACATACAGGGTGCAGAAGATACAACCTGCCTAGAGAGGTCCATGTGAAATTTATAAGAAAGGCAATCCGAGATGAAATACTATATAGGACATGTGATGGACAGCTGGAGTATAGAGGGAAACAAATTATAGTGTTAAAACAAATACCTAAAAGAATGAGAGATTTGCAGAAGAATTACCATTTTTTGATGTCTAGGCTGCACCAAAGTAAGGTGGATTTTAGATGGCTAACACCCGAGGGGATTATTGTGACCCAGCAGGAGAAGAGATTCAGATTAGATACAGTGGAGAAAGCTGAAGACTTCTATAGACAATACTGTGTCCCAGAGGAAGACTTGGGAGAAGCAAAAGGGGGAGGAAGTCAAGAAAGACTAGAAAAGCAGGGGAGATGTATTGAGGAGATGAAGGAAATAAGAATTACCAGAAGTACCAAGGCACGACAGAAACAAGATGATGGGAGAGGAGTATAGGATATGGTCAACGAATATCAGGGGTTTGAACTCACCAGTAAAACGTCGGAAAGTCTTTAGTAAACTTATTAAACTAAATGCAGATATTATTGCACTACAAGAGGTTCATATAAAAGACGATCAAAAATATTTATTAGAGCAGCCTAAATTAGGAAAGTTATATGCTTCATTAGATGAGAGGAAAAACAGGGGAATAGCTTTGTATGTTAAACAGAAGATAACTTCCAAACAAATTTATAAGGATAAAGAGGGAAGGATTTTGATAGTGGAGGCTAAGCTGAACAAAAAATATATAATAATTGTTGTAATTTACGCGCCAAATGGAGCCCAAGTATCTTTCTTTAAAAAATTGCATAGCAAACTAAGTGATATAGAGGGAGATGGGTTCTGCGTGATTGGGGATTTTAATGCGATAGTAGACAGAACAAAAGATCATAAAAGTAATGAGGTAAGGAAAGGGTGTAAAAAAATACTTCCCAAAACATTTTTTGAGATGTGCATAGACCTCAATTTGCAAGATGTTTGGAGGGAAAGAAATAAAGACAAAAGGGAATATACATACTACTCTAATAGACATAGATCGTGGACTAGGATAGATATGTTTTGGCTATCCAAAGAATGAGACTCGGTAATTCAAGAAATTAATATAGAACCCAGTCTCTGGGCAGATCACAATCCCATAAGTTTTTGCTGGAAAGGGCAAAGGAGTAGGCCAAGATGGACTCTTCAAAGAGTGATCCTTAGAGAGAAAGAGTTTAAGGAAAAGATGGAGAAAGAAATGTACTTTTTCTTTCAAACAAATAAAAAAGGGGATACATCATTGCAGAACATCTGGGACATGGCTAAAGCATATATGAGGGGAGTTGCAATCTCATATATGGCTAAGAGGAATAAGGGGGAAAAACAATATAGGATGAGGCTTGAGGAAGAATATAAACAGGCCGAAATACAACATCAGGGAGACCCAAACAATAAAAGATTGGAAAGTAAAATGGACTTAATTAAACATAAACTTTACATAGAAGATTCGGAAAAGCTAGCACAACAGCTTAAGGTTGCTAAACAAAACAATTTTGAACATGCAAATAAACCTGGAAGATGGTTGGCGTATAAACTACGAAGACAGAAAGAGAAGCAACAGATTATTAATCTACAAGATGAGAAAGGAGAGATCCAATATGATGAGATCACTAAAAGGGGAATTGCCCAAAGATATTATGAAAAATTATATAAGAAGAATGAGGGACAAAGTGTAGAAAGGATAATAGAATATTTGGAAAAGGCAGACATACCAAAGATACCAGAGGAAATAAAATTTATGTTAAATGAGGAAATAAGAATGACGGAAATAATTAAGGCTATAAGTAAACAAAAGAACAATAAGGCGGCAGGCCCAGATGGAATACCAGCGGAGCTGTACAAAGAGCAGCAAAATGTATTTAACCAATACCTATTAGAAGTTTTTAATGCCGTTTTAACTGAAGCAAAAATACCTAAATCTTGGTTAGAGGCAAACATAGTACTAATACCAAAAGAAGATGCGGACTGAACACAGATACAAAATTATAGACCTATCTCCCTATTAAATGCCGATTATAAGATTTTTGCGTCAATAATGGCAGAGAGATTTAAAAACTATTTAATTGACTTTATACGCTGTGACCAAAATGGGTTTTTACCGAATAGGCAGATTAAGCGGAACATAAGGACAATTATGGACATTTTAGAATTTTATGAATTGCATAGCGACCGCCAAGTGGCACTTTTGTTTCTTGACGCATAGAAGGCATTCGATAATGTCAATTGGCTATTTCTTTTTATATATATATATATATTTTATTGGATTTTTATAGGTGTGGGAAGGTTACATCAAAGTGCTCAGGAAACAACGTGGAGATGGGTACATCAAACATCCAACAGAAAAATCATAAATATATAGCTCAAATTAATTCATTTAAGTTCCCTCTCTATTTCCCTCATATAATATTACATATTCAAATTAATACATTTCTAAATAAAATTCAAGCAATCCTATCAGACATCAATCACATTTCAGTTATAAAAATCCGAATCCTGTTTTTAGGCTTTACTAATTTACAGTTACCATATTCCAATTAGCCTTAAATAAACATATTATTAACACTTCGGGTATCCCTCATTTCCCTTTTCCCTAACATAATAATTATATCTGAAATGAATATATTATTCCCACAATAACATTCTTATGTTTTATTCATTAATACCATTTCTTCTCTTGTCACCAATCCCTCTTATTCTCCTTCTATTACAAAATAATTATCTTATTTGAAATAAAACTATCAGTCCAAAAGATACATTTCTATCTATTTTAAATATATATTCTATCAATCAATCTATATCTATAAAAAGTCTTTTTAACCCAGTAAGTAAAGTTTACCCCTTCAGATAATTATCATATCTGAAACAAAATATTATTACAAAGGATATCCTCTTACAGAATTCACGTACTCCGTTAGTTATTGAATCAGTCAAAATCTCTAAAGCCTTTTTAACCCATTGAATGAAATTTTAAAACACATTTTAAAATCTAACTCTAGGTTTCTTTCTGTGCCACACTGGTTTCCATAGTAAGGTTCCTACAAACCCCAATATTTGAAAAAAAGGTATTTCTCAGCACTTCAGATTGGTCAAAGTTCTCTTCCCTTTCTTCTAGTGGCCTTTGAATGGTGTAGGCAGTTTTATTCCATGTTGTAATTACTAGTTGATTATCCACGTTATCACAATTTTCAGTAACTTGCATCTGGGTGTCAGTCTCTATTGGTTTTGACAATTCAGGCATCTCAGTTAAAGTTATTCTTTGATCATCAGGCTTCTCCATAAATTGTATATGGGGTTGTATAAAGTTGGTTTGTTCAATGGTTTCCACAATTTCTCCTGGTATAAGTTCATGTTTGAGTTGTAAGTATGGTTTCTCTTTAGGTTGTATATGTTGCTCAAAGGCCTCTTTGGAGCCACTCTGCTCCCTCTCCACTGTTCTTCGGCCTATAACTTGATCCGTCAAAATTTGAGAGTAAGATTTTGTGTACTCCGTAGCTTCCAAGATTTTTTCCAGTATAAGTTCATAATCAAGCTGTGGGCAAGATTCCTCCATCTCAGTGGTGAAAGGATCTTTTAATCTTTTAGTGAAGGCTATATTTAGTAAAAGTTAACAAATATTCACCTCCAATTCCTAGTAGGCAAAATCACCACCCAGCTGTTTCAAGTTATCTTTACCCTTATCATCTTTTGAAGGTCAGAGCCATCTTCCAGCAAAAAAATATACAGTTGCAGTAACACTTTTTGTCACAAGATGTCCTCAGTAGGCTATAAAGTCTTTCTTTCCAAGTTAATAGATTTTTTGTTTTTCACATTAAAAAATAAAAAAAAGAAAGGCCTCTCCAGGATAGTAAATAGCGTAGTTATAATAGTAATGATCAAAAGTAGAAATATTTTCAGGGTCCCTCAGTATTCCAAGAGTTGAATAGTCAATAAAAAAATAGCTGTTTAATTTTTTTTTTCAGTTTCCAAAGCTGTTTTTCCCACAGTATCAAAACGCTGCTCTCTCACAGCAGGGAAATAATTCAAATTCAAAAGCTTTTTACAGGAGAGTAATTAAGGAAAGAGGGGGAAGGAAAGGTCTCACCCGGATTCTCCACGGGGGTTCTTTGTGGTTAGCTGTTCTTCTGGCTTTTGGCTGGCGCACCGAAATGATCGTTCATTTTACTGGGCGATCTTTTCTCCGACGGCCCTAAGGAGCTGGCTCGGACCGAGGAAGGAGCTGCCGCCCTTCCCCCGTCGACGAGGGCCTCCTCAACGGTGGTCGCCCCTCCAGGGCAACTTTCGACCCGATTAAGGGTCTACCGGCGGAGGGAAAAACAGCTGGTGGAGAGACGAGGCTCTCCTTGCGACTGCGTCTGCTGCGGGTCCGGAACCGGCTCAATTGGCTATTTCTGATTCAACAATTGAAACTAATGGATGTTGGTAAAAAAAAAAAAAATGTAATAACTGCAATATATTTTGAACAGAATGCTCAGATTATAATAAATGGTGAGGCCACTAATAAATTTAGTATTCAGAAAGGCACAAGACAAGGATGCCCTCTCTCGCCGTTGCTGTTTATATATACATTGGAGATTTTAGCAAGAGTAGTAAGGCAAGAGGAGCAGATCAAAGGGCTTGTGATCAAGAAGGAAATATAAAAACTCCAAGCATATGCTGATGATTTAGTATTTATATTGGAAGATCCAGTGCAATCAGGTCGGAAGTTATCTTCATTTTAGATGTCAAAAGGATCTCTCTGTGTCTCTCTCTCTTTCTGCCCTTGGTCTGCCAGTCCTCTTCCCCCACTCAGTGTGTGTGTGTGTGTGTATGTGTGTGTGTGTGTGTGTGTGTGTGTGAGAGAGAGAGAGAGAGAGGCACTTGTGCTTCCTCTCTCTCTCTTTCCTCTCCCCCTCTCTCTTTCCTCTCTCTCTCTCTTTCCTCTCTCTCTCTCTTTCTCTCTTTCTCTTTCCTCTCTCTTTTTCTCTCTCTCTTTCCTCTTTCTCTCTCTTTCTCTTTTTCTCTTTCCCCCTCTCTCTCACTCTTTCTCTCTCTTTCCTCTCACTCTCTCTCTCCCCCCTCTCTCCCTCTCCCCCCTCACCCTCTCTCTCTTTCCTCACCCTCTCTCTCTCTATCTCTCTTTCTTCCTCTCTTTCCTCTTTCTCTCTTTCTCTCTTTCCTCTCCCTCTCTCTTTCCTCTCTCTCTCCCTTTCCCTCTCTCTTTCCTCTTTCTCTTTCTCTTTCTCTCTTTCCTCTCTCTTTCTCTCCCTCTCTCTCTTTCCTCTCCCTCTCTCTCTCTTTCTCTCACTCTTTCCTCTCCCTCCCTCTCTCTTTCTCTCTTTCTCTCTTTCTCTTTCCTCTCCCTCTCTCTTTCTTTCTTTCCTCTCTCTCTCTTTCTCTTTCCTCTCTCTCTTTCTCTTCCCCCCTCTTTCTCTTTCCTCTCTCTCTCCCTCTCCCTCTCTCTCTCTTTCCTCTCCCTCTCTCTCTTTCTCTCTCTGTTTCCCTCTCTCTCTCTTTCTCTTTTTCCTCTCTCTCTCTTTCCTCTCTCTCTCCCTCTCCCCCTCTCTCTCTTTCCTCCCCCCTCTCTCTCTTTCTCCCTCTCTTTCCTCTCTCTCTCTTTCTTTCCTCTCCCCCTTTCCCTCTCTCATTCCTCTCTCTCTCTCTCTTTCTCTTTCTTTCCTCTCTCTCTCTCTTTCTCTCTTTCTCTCTCTCTTTCTCTTTCCTCTCTCTTTCCCTCCCTTTCTCTCTCTCTTTCCTCTCTCTCTCTCTCTTTCCCTCTCTCTCTCTTTCCTCTCTCTCCCTCTCCCCCCTCTCTTTCCTCTTCCTCTCTCTCTTTCTTTCCCTCTCTCTCTCTCCCTCTCTTTCCTCTCTCTCCCTCTTTCCTCTCCCTCTCCCTTTCCCTCTCTCTCTTTCCTCTCTCTCTCTTTCTCTCTTTCCTCTCCCTCCCTCCCTCTCTCTCTCTCTCCAGGTGAGGACAGAGAGAGAACAAAAGGTAGACGGTGCTGAAGGGGAGGGGGAGGGGGCAGGAGGCTGCAGAAGGCACCACGGACTGGCCCGAGGAGATGCGTGGCCAGCTTGGCTTCCCAGGGAGCGGACTGGGGATGGCCCAGGGAGCGATGCCCCTGCCGGCTGCCACCCCAGCTGGGACTGCCGCCCGGACTAGCCCGGGGAGACGCGTGGCTGGCTCAGCTGCCCAGGGAGTGGCCCAGGGACGGCCCAAAGAGTGATGCCATCGCTGGCTGCTGCCCCAGACAGGACTGCCACCCGGACTAGCCCGGGGAGATGCGTGGCCGGCTCAGCTGCCCAGGGAGCGGCCCGGGGACAGCCCAGGGAGCGATGCCCCCACCGGCTGCCGCCCCAGCCAGGACTGCTGCCTGGGGGGCAGCAGGAGGAAGAAGGGGAGGAGGAGGAGGAGGGTGAGGAAGCCGCCTCCACCCCAGCCGGGACTCCGCGCTGCCCAGGCTTGCCCTCCACCCATGAGATGTAGCCACGGTGAGGCGCTGGGGGGGCTGGTGCCATACGGCCCGCTGGCCCTGGTCACGATGCTGCGGCTTCTCTGCCTGACCGGCTCCTGCCAGCCCCTCCACCACCCCGGCTGCCTCCCCGGGTGCCCCTCTTGCCCTGGCACCCACCCGAGCCGCCCAGGGGCAGCAGGAGGAAGAAGGGGAGGAGGAGGAGGCAGGCAAGGAAGCCGGCGCTGGCGCCGGACCCCAGAAGGAGGTGCCCCCCGTGGGTCCGGCCAGGGCTCTTCTGCTGCTGGTTGGAAAATGCCTCCCCCTCCCTTTCTCTCTCTCCCCCCCAATCTTCTGCTCACCTCACATTCTTCGCCGACAAGCTGACTGGGCTGGCTTTAAATCGGCTCTCCTCTCCTGCCATTGCTGCGTCTCCCTCTTCCTTCCCGGCAGCCGGGACTCCAGCACGCCTTCCTGGCCAGCAGGGCCAACAGTAGTGCAAGCTGGGCATTGCAGCAGCTACTCTCCCTCAGGGCCGCAGCTTGCAGGAGGGCTGACCCACTCAGTGGAGGCTCTGGAGGACCGCTCCCAGTGGGGATCCCGGGGCTTCCCCGTGCAGCTCCCCGGCCACGTGCACCTCGGATGGGGCCAGCCCGGGAAAGGGACTTCCTGGCCGTGCTTCTCCCAGGG
Source organism: Azemiops feae (assembly GCA_023970755.1). Classification (NCBI taxonomy): domain Eukaryota; kingdom Metazoa; phylum Chordata; class Lepidosauria; order Squamata; family Viperidae; genus Azemiops; species Azemiops feae. The sequence continues at coordinate 570,060 of JALGBA010000321.1, read as the reverse complement.
GGTGGGGTACCCAGGCTCAGGGCCAATCAGGAGCTCCATGAGGGGGCAAGTCCGCATGAGAGAGAGAGAGAGAAGGGAAGCACAAGTGCCTCTCTCTGTGTCTCTCTCTGCAAATGGCGGAGGAGGCTTGGAGTCGCAGGAGAAGGCTCAAAGAGCCGCATGCAGCTCCGGAGCTGCGGGTTGCCAACCCGTGATCTAAGCCAACAGTTGAATATGGTCACCCACACTCTAGCCTCCATTTGATGAGGCCTGTCTATAGAGTGGCGTTAGAGACACATTTTGGAACTTAAGGATCGATCTTAGATACTTGGATTGAACAAGTTTGAATGATGCAAAGTTGGAGAAGGGGCTTGGCTGGGTACCATAAAAAAAGTGCTATTGGCTAGTTTGAGTGTTCCAGGTATATAATGGCCACATCTTTTTGACAAATTTGAAGAAAGCAGTTGAGGTCTTCTACATTTCAGCAACATAAGGTTGTTAGCAGGTTGAAGGACATCTCCCAAGTATTTGAAACCTGATCAATCTTCCGGTCACCTACCCTTGAGCTTTTTGCAAATGCCATGATTTTGGGTTTCTGGTAATTGAGTACTAATTAGTATTCCCTGCAATCCTTTGCTAGTTCTCTTAGTGATTTTTTAATGGCCAATAAGTATTCTTGAAAGTATTGCTGCATTGTGTGCACACAGTAGGACAGACATGTTTTCCCCAGCACGTTTTGTAGGGTGAAAGTTGCTACAGTTCTAAACTCTTCACAAATCAGGGATACACAGTATTTAGAGCAAGCTTTCATAATTTTCATTTCTAGGAGGCTTATTTTTGAATATAATCAGTTTTTAAACTAATAGTCTTTTTACTATGTAAAAGAAAATACAGTGCATGTGTGACAAGAGAGGCAACAATAAAATTTTTAAGATATAATTATGATTTTACCAATAGTAAAATTGGATTTCATTTCACGTGAATTTGAGTGAGTATTTGCCAGCTGCCTCTTCACAATGGCTTTAGTATCCACTCCCTATATGCAGTATAGAACGTCAAGGCCTCTGCTGAATAAAGCAGTTTAGAGAAAAGTATGAAGGTGGATAAGTTGAAGGAGATTTCAAAATTGGCCAGAGAAATTGTACGCGAATAGAGATCTAGATCTGAAAGTATTTCTGCATAATTTCCTTTCTTTTTGCTAAATCTGTAGTTGTAAGTTGTTGGAGGTACACAAAGATTTAGTAACAATAGATGAATAAACTAAGTGACTGCTTTCATCTGCAGTCCTGTTATATAGTATACTCCTACAATAATATGGAGAATTGTTATTTTAATTAGATCCAGCAGCTAATTATTTCAAAATCAATATAGGCATAATATGAGTAACTTTGGTTTTTTTACATAAATAAAAGCTTTTTCTCATAGCGTTTTGGATAGGTGCTGGAATGATTTTATTTTTAATTAAAGGACAGTAAGGTACTGAATATGTAACAAATCAAAATACTAGAAAAGAAAGGTTAATCAGGGCGGCAGTAGTGAGATATCATTAGTTAGACTGTTGTATTAGATTTGTGATATACAGAAAAAGGATAGAGAAGAACAAAAATAATAGAATGGGAGAAGGAAGGCAGCTAGTGAAAAAAGATAGACACTTTACCTATATTTGGTGGCTTCTTAATGCACAGAAAGATTTTTAGTGGCAGGGAAAATGCAAGTCAACAAGGAAGGCATTATTAATCCTCAAGACTGGGGAATGGTGAAGTTCTGAAATAGAAACAAACAAAAATTTGGTCAACAAATCATTGGTCTACATGAATAACATCAAGGCCTATCTTCCACCCAAATGTACTTATTTACTTATATAGACGTATTTAGGTCAAAGTTCAGAAGCAATCAACATTAAAAATGTAAGTGGGAATTAATTTCATGCATATAAGCCCCATCCAGATCTTGCCAGCCTTGTCTCTATATTGGCCATATTTGGGATCATAGTGATATTGTGAACACCTGCTAAATATACACCCATTTGGTCTAGAACAAGTGTGTTAAAAGATAATCTTCATCTGTGCCCCATAAAGGCTACCAGTAGCTTTTTAGATGAAAGTCAAAAACTGTATTTGAGCTATAAAGCCTTATATGGCTTGTCACTTAGGTGCCTTCAGGATTACCTTCACCTGCTGAATTAGTATCTTCCAGTACATATGTCCCACAATAAACTCTTGGTTACATCCTGCTTTTGTGAAGTAAGGCTAATTGAGTACAGGGTATGCTGATTTTCTGTTGAAGCCCCAACCTTTTGAAATAGCCTTCCTTAGAACCAAAACGTGCTGCATCTAATACTGGTAGTTTTCCCTGACCTTTAAATCAGGAAACTGGGTGAAATCTGTGGGAATGTGTTCTTCTTGATTTAAGGGTTTTTTTTAAAATGTTGAGCACCATGTTTTACATTTTCTTGTAAATTTATTTGTGCATGCAGCCTAAAGACTATGTTAAGAATATAGGTGACTATATAAATCAGGGAAAGATGGATGAATAGATCAATACTCCAGATATTCCTCAGAATGGAGTTTTTCCAGACAGTATTTGATAGTGTTGCTACTTTGGGATTAATTATCCATTGATAAATCAAGGCTCGACTGAGTCACTCATGCCTTAGTCACCTCCCGAATGGACTACTGCAGTGTGTTCTACATGGAGCTGTCCTTGAAGAGTTCCTGGAAGCTATAGATCCTGATGCGACCCTTGATCAGTGCATATTATAATTGTGCTCCATGAGCTGCATTTATTATATCACTCTGGTTCCATTTCAAGGTGCTGGTGCTGGTCTATTAAGCTCTTTATGGCATGGAACAGGTCATTTTAAGGAGTTTCTCTTCCTACGTACATCTATCACTAGATATGGTGGGAGGGGGGAACTTGTTCTGGATTCTGGCTCTTAGGGAATGTCATCTGGTGGTGGCCAGGAAGAGAACCTTATATGTCATGGTGACACCCATTGGACATCAGATCAGATTGGTTCCAACTTTACTGACTTTTTATAAGGTCTTGAAGATGTGGTTTTGCTACTAGATTTGGGGATCAGGGTGTATGATACAGCCTGTTCAGTACTGATATTGATCAATGGTGTTTTTTATACCTTAGCTACAAATTGTTTATATGGCTAGATAGATAGATAGATAGATAGATAGATAGATAGATAGATAGATAGATAGATAGATAGATAGATAGATAGATAGATAGATAGATAGATAGATAGATAGATAGATAGATAGATTTTTTTGATTGATTTGATTTCTAAAAGTACTCATCTCAACAAGTGAGTCTTGCTTTTATTTTGTTTTTAATTTCTGTCCATATATGTCCATAAACATATATTTGAAATGGCAGCTATTTAACTAGAAATATCAATAAATAAAAGCTACACCTCTTTTAAAGATATTAACTTTTGATTATATACCATGGATGTTTGAATTGTTTGTTCTTATTGTAAATGTCAATCAGAAGAGTCAAGTAGCAACTTTTCAGACCAGATGATTTTATTAAAATACATAAGCTCATGTGAACTCTACAGCTTATTGGGTTGGTTAGTCTCATATAGAATTTACATCAATATAGATGGGGAAAACAGTAGGTGATAGAAGACAGGATGATTATGTAAATACCGGTTACATGTGAGACAGATTACAAATATCTTAACAATTAAGAAGTAAAAATGGTGTTAAAATTCTACTGTGTTCTTTATAGTACCCTAAAGTTTTTGGATGTGAGTTAAGTCTTTTGATCAATTGTGCTGACAAAGTTTCTTTTATTGAAAAATTATTTTGAGACATCTAGTGGAATGAACTAGAAGGTTGAAATGCTCTGATTTTACTTTGTTCTTGTTTTCTATCCTGATCTTAAATTTGTGTCTATTAATCATTTTATGCAGAGCTTGGCTTATTTGTCCTATGTAGAATTCAAAGGGATATTGTTGACAAATGATGGTACTGTATATAACATATTTAAAGAACATCATGTGAAGGTGCCTTTAATTTTGTATATAAATTCATTGAGATCTGAAATGATGGTGTCAATGTGAGGGCAACCTAGAAATCTGGGTTAGTTGCAAGGTCTGGTAGCCATATCAATACCATTATTCTGTTGATTTCTTGTTCTGAATGAAAATCTGCTTCAGGTCTGTGTGCAAGCATGGGTTTAATACCCAGTGCTTGAAAAAGTACATTGTCATTGTCAAGTATGGTTATTAATAATCTTTTTGGAGATTTCAAAAGATATTGCGTGTTTCAAATGTAAGATAGCTGCATAATCAGCCTACCTCCTGTCTTACTTTCCTTTGGCTCTGCCTTATCTCAATTTAAATCCTTTATTAGTCTAGTCATTCCATTCTATCTGATGAAGCCAACTGTAGATCATGACAGCTTATGGCTCCAAACAAAATTTGTTAGTTTGGAAAAGTATTAAAATAATTTTTTTTAATTTTTTTCTGCAATGAATTAACATGGCTCTTCTCCCTTAAGTGATTGTGAACCTATAGTAAATTATATAAGTGGAATATAGGTGGAACAAAAAGAAAAAATGTCGGTAGGTTACTTTTCTGCATGCATCAATATATCAGAAACATGGAATTATCTGGAGACAACCATGACAATGAGAAAAGACACTGCATTTCATTTTCCCCCCAAAATGTTAAGTGCCTGAGAGGAAAAGAATGAGCTTCCTGATTCTGAATTGAGATTTCAGTTGATATAAAAAGCTCCATTTGAGCAAATTCTGCTGTTTTTTAAGATATTTTAATGTTTTTATTTGTGCTTGTACAATAATGTTAAATGTATGTAGAACCGGAATATGAATGACTCTGTAGCTTTATGTTTATCTCATCTACCTATGTTGCTTATATATCGTGCTTTAAAGGAATAAACCTTAAATATTTTGTTGCATATTATGGCTGTTACTCTTCTATGACTATTCTATAGAAAGTACTTAGATGCAGATAAGTTAAGCTTTAATTCTAGGAACGTTTCTTCAAAAACTATAATAACAATTGAATAATAAGCGTGTGATACAGTATTTAAACTCCTATTGGATTTACATTTTAAATGCAAGAACTCTGATCTGCCAACTTAATTTGTTAGAATTTCAAAATATGCATAATGTATCGCAGCAATAGTGTAATTCACTGTGTTATATTTGTTGTTTGTTCAGTATTTAATTTGTCAATTATATATTGATCCTGACATAATATACATAAAGACTAAATTTTTCAGCAAGTTTTTCCTTTTCTAGATTTCCGTTTTCTAATTTATTTCAAGTAAGAATTGGTTAATTATATATTTCTTCTATTATACTAAATTTTGAAAATATGAAGATCTATGAGACAAAAGTGAAGTGAATGAATATTTCTCATCTCTTTGGGTGTAGAATAGAAGTTTTTTCATTCCAAGTAAAACAAACCATGAGCTTATTAGTTTAACACTTAGAGCACTGCTGTGATAATGTTTAACTTTAGAGAAAAACCTGAAATAGTTTTCTTTCTTTTGTATTTCAGTAGAAGTTGCACACTCACATTATTGAAATTTCTATTTCTATTACCAATAAGCAATAGTAATAATGCTTCCTCTATTGCACAGTAACATCCGATTTACTGTACATATGTCATTTTAAATGATATCTTCTATAGCTAGAGGTTTATGTTTTGAAATAATTTCTGTTTATTTGAATTACTTTTAATTGTTTTAATTGTTTGTCCATTTAAATTAATTTTTGGTTTCACATTAAGCTTTTCTTAATTTTCTTCCTGTTTTTCAGCAATCATTCATTGGCATTGCATAAAATCAACCAATTTTTTTTAACAAAATGAGAAGAAGAAAAAGAAAGAAAGATGTTACATATTTCTGATTATACAAGACAGGGTGCTGAAGATTGGGAATGCTACTCAAAATTGTGATCACCTTATTAATTTGATCCTTGTTTCCATCTTGTAGAGAATTCAGGCAGGAGTACACAGATTATCATACTAATATTAGGTAGTCTGATATTAGCATACATTATGAACACACCGATATAGGTGTTAATGTCTACCTCTTTTCTCCCTAAACAACTTGATTGTTTTTACTATTGAAAGAATAGAAATGTAATAGGAGATGGCAAATAAACCTTCTACCTTCAGATTTAATGAAGAATTCTTAACTAAAAGGTCACGAACCAATACACATTAAATACAATAGCGTGTTACTGAATTTAATGGGAATTCATGCATGTAGCCTTGATGTGCAAAAGTGTTGTTTTTTAGAAAGTACATTTTGTTGGGAGATATAAATAGCATCTATTAAAGGATGATTTGTGTCATCTAAACTGTAGCCTGCAGGAGTGCTTTGTGGGTTATAACTTTAATCTAGTTATCGAAGCCTTGAAATGTGCATTAGAAAACAAATGTCAAAAACACAATCGAAACAGATCATTAAAAATTTCTAGGAGTGCCAGACAGCAGTATGTTTAGTTTAATAGAATAGAATATAATTGAAGTATTCAGGCCTTTAAATTGCTTAATATTTTATGTGATTACTTACTTGGTAAACAATTTATAATGTATATTAGTTGTTATATAGGCCCATAAAATAAGTTGTAAACTTATTCATTATCTTTGTGCTCTACATATTTAGAAAATTTTGAATATATACCATATATGTTTTATTCTGATTTCATTACTACAGACAATATTGTTTGCAGATAGCATTAATTATTTGTGTAATGACTTTTAGCAATATATAATACAACCCAGTACATAGAAGTATCTCATCTTCTTTCATATTTCTTATACCTATTAGATTAATTATAGTCTGTTATTGCCAAAATTATAACTGTAAGGCACCATGTATGCTATATTTTATGTAAAGATTCTCTGAAAGCATTATTTTGTTTGAAATTTAAATTTATATTTGCTAAAGATATAAATATATTCATTATCTGTACAAATTGGAACAAATCTTTTGTGATGCAAAGTTCTGAACTTCTATACATTTTATCTCCCGCTTGTCTCATTTGTCTCTATACCCATTAATTAGTGATTCTAAAAAGTGGAATCTAATAGTGCACTAATTTCATTTGAGTGGTGTTTTGCTTTTATGCTGTGTCTTATAAATTGCACTTATCCTGATAGATGATACTATCTTTTCCAGATCTAAAATCCATGGAAGTGCATTTTTATAATTAGGAAGGTGTGCTTTCATACTAGCATATAAAATATTAATTAATATTTAATTTTAAAATATTGGTCCAAGTTAATTTGGACTCAAGTAGGAATAAAATAGAAAGCAGTAGTTAACAACTGATTTCCCCATTATGTTTAGCTTTTGTGGTAATTGCTATAGTTTATGAAACTCCACTTATAAGCATGGCTTGTCTCTCAATTACAGTCTTTTCAACTATGCTCTGGATGACTCATTATAAAATTATAGTATAGGGATATTCTATTTAATCCATAAAAAAAATCTTCCCAAAAGTACTAGTTAAAGCAGAGGTTTCCAACCTTTTTGGTCTGGCGGCCCGGAAAGGGAGGCAGGCACCTCTACATGTGCGCGCACAAATGGGCTGCGCCCCTGTGTGCACAGAAATGAGCCCCGTGCGTGCGTGCACACATGCAAATGACTGCACCCGAGCGCATGTGCATGTGCATGTGCAGCTGCGCGGGCACAAGTACTGCAAATGGGGTGGTGCTAGCACTGGCAGGATGCTATGGGCGGCACTAGTGCCAGTGGGATGCTCAGGGGCGAGGTAGCATTAGCGCCGGCGGGATGCTCAGGGCAGTGCTAATGCCAGTGGGATGCTCGGAGCTGGAGTGGTGCTAGCACCAGCGGGATGCTCGGATGCTAGCGCAAGTGTAGGGAGTGAGTGCACGTGTGTGTGCATGTGCACTGGCCATCCCTTCATGTGGCCCAGTGGCCAAGCGGCTGCAGCCCGGTAGTGGGCCACGGCCCACAGGTTGGGGACCCCTGATTTAAAGCATTCCCAGAAGATGACTACGTAAGTTCCAATTGGTTCCGCTTTTAATCTATTCTTACTATTTAAGTTTTTTCTTTCTTTTTTGGGGGGGGAATGGGAGTATAGCTGTATCCACTTTTGATTATCTTCACTGAAATCTTAGTAGATACTTTATGCAAAGCTTGCTGACATCATGCTCTGTCCACCACATTTCCATAATCACTTCAACTGGTCACTCTAACAGAAAATGAGATAAGTTTATGATTATAAACTCATGTCAGCTGGCAAGCAGTGCATTTTATTTTTTCATCTTGCTCACAAATAAATGCTCACTAATGTTCCAGAGTTTTGTCTAGAATTGATATGAAGCTAGTTGTAACACCTAGGTTTCCTTTTCTCATTCTTTTTAAGGTTAAAGAACAATCCTGTAACAAATATTAATAATGGATGAAATAATGGATGAAAGCCTTAAGATTGTCCACTGACTCTATTAGCCATATAAGGAAACTAACCACCTTAAAAAAGGCTAATAAATATATTAGTAGGAAAAGCATTGGAAATGTCAGTGTTTGTAGGAGGCCCAGAAATTATAAAAAGCCAATAAACAGAAGTGGAACTTGAAGTCAAACTGAAAGAACAAATATGCAAATATTATGCAGAATCAAAACCAAATATATCACATATAAGGTTTACTGAACTAAAGGAATGATAGCCTACTTAATGAGATTTGTTCAGACTATAGTGGGTTACATTCAAACAAATTTTCATCAGTTTTAAAACTCGCAAAACAACTGAAATGACAGCGTAAAATTAAAAACAAAATTATAATCTCAAATTACTTATTTAATAGCTTTTTTCTCCTCTTCCCACTTTGTGGGGGAAATATTAGAATAAAGCATTTGAAATTAGGAACACATTTTTCTTTGTGTTCTATATTTATTAGTTTATTATTACTTCAGATCTCTTCTTCTGCTTTTGTGCTTTATTTCTCTGCAATACATTAGTCTGTTAGTGAAGTTTATACTGCTATAGTTAAAATTATATCAGCATTCTTTTTATAAACCCCTACACTTAAGATATAAAATATTCCATCAAAATTTGCTGTGGAATGTATAAATGAGACCATTGCTTTAATATAAAAGTATGGTTTAATTTCTTTACCATTTGAAAATATAAATTGTACTTCATTACTCTTTTTACTATCATTTTAATAGCGACATATTCCTGAATTTACACTGTGATCGTAAATAATTTTGCAACCTGAGATTTTGCTGAACTAGCATATTGCAAATAAAGAATATTATTTTTAAAGGCAGTTTAAATATTTTAAATCATCACATAATCTGATGGATTAGTAGAAGATTCAAGATTTATAAAGGAAAACGTTTATTTATAGGATAGTGGCCAATAAAATGAATACATTAAAAACAATTTCAATGACTGAGTCTTTACAAGTGCATTAGAAAATTTTAAATTTCAGGATGTGGGAAGTTATCTGACTTTCTAATGCCTTACCAAGTAATAAACTGTTATAAAACTTTACATCCTTAGCTCTGCCATTAACATTTGAAATAGTGTAATAATTCCAAAAGGAGAAACTACCTTTTATTTTTTTGGGGGGAGGGAAGAATATGGAAGATAGTTCTCAAAACAGTAACTATTCTATAAATCTGACTCTAGCCCACTTTTGGTTTCCATTTTTGCATCTAAAGGTGCATTCACACTAAAACAAAATCTAAAACATTTTAGATGAAGGATTGTTCAATATCTATACCGTATTAAGTGGAGTTTTTATATGGTGGGAATTCATCCTAAAGGCTAAGTAAAGATGGGGAAGCAAGATGCTGCAACAGTAGTAGGAGATTTATACTGTCAGTCTTGCAGGATTCTATTAGCCTTACAAACCTTACAATAAAGTAGAATTAGTTCTTCTGGTCATGATTCTTATCTGATTTATCTGGGAAACCTACTACCATGTAGTAGGGCTGTATTGCTATTATCCTTCTCGTATTTCCTATTACCTTCTATTGGTATCATGTGATTTACCACTTTGTTGTTTGCATGTACACTGAGAGCTTATGCACCAGAGACAAATTCCTTGTGTGTCCAATCATACTTGGCCAATGAAGAAAGAAAGGGAGAGACAGAGAGAGACAGAGACAGAGACAGAGACAGAGACAGAGACAGAGACAGAAAAGTGACATAAATCTTGTAAATCTGATACTACAAATGTCCTGCCATCTTTTTTTACATTGAGAAATTAGGGATGTTGCCTTCTTAGTCTATTTCTTTTCCTGTTATGCAGCCATAGGCTATGTCCTCTCTTATCTGATTATTCCCAAGGTAGAATCTCTTATGCCTTGGCATTATCTCACCACGGATTTTCCAATATTAGTTCTTTATGAGGTTGTTCTATCCCAGATGGAACTTGTGCATAATTGGTGGTCATCCTGAACTGTTGGTTCTTATTTGCTTACCAAGTGATAGCCATGCACAAATTTATCTGGAATGGGAGACTCTCCTCATGGTGGTTTGTGCCTTACTCTTCCTGTTTGGACTGTGGGATACCCTTGAAGAGTACTAAGAAGCTACAGCTGCTCCAAAATGCAGCAATATGAATAGTGAGTGGTTTTTATCCATATAACATTACTATTTCACAAATGGCACCAGTTGAAGTCCAGATGATTATATTCTATTGTTGCAAGGGGACATCATGATGGCCTGAACTCATATGGTTTTTAAAGTATTAGAGACATTGATAGAGCAGTTTAAGCAAGGTCTGCTAGTCATACCTCTATAGTCAGTATATCATCATTGATGGCAATGGAACAGTGGAGGAAAAGCCATTGCTTCTGTCTCCTGTTTGAGTATTCTACAAGTATCTAGTTGACAAGAAACAGTATTCACAGTGTGAACTAACAAGGCTCTTAGCTCTGCTGATTCAGCAGGATGATCCCTGTTATGTTCTTAGGCAAAACTTTAAGACAAAAAAAAATCCCTGGGAAATAACAGCATTTCCACTTATCTTCCGGGGTAATTTTGTTTGTAAAAAGAAGTGATTGTCCTTGTGGATCCAGATCAACCATTTCTTTCTGAGTTTAGTTTACCTAATAAAGTAACAGAAACACAATCCTTAAAGAAAAACCTCTGTATTTCAGTTTGTGGTCTTCTACAACTGTGAGCAAACAGCATCTTTCCTTTTTCTTAATAAGCAGACTTTTAAAGCAATATTTATATCTGTTAAGTTCTGGGATCTTTGAGGCATTGAAGAGGCGAAGGTTGAAAATAACAACACATTTATTGGTTAACACAGAAGCACCCCTAACAGCCACTTAACTTCTATTAATACGGACCGCCGATAGGTGGCGGCCAATGGAATTAAAGCAGTCGTTCCCATCCAAAACACAAACTTACAATTCTGCAGACAGGCAGTCTGGAGTTTAAACGGACACAGCAGTTACCCATTTATAACTGAGTTCAAGTAATTTACATCAATACATAACAATACCTCTCCAAAATTCACCTTAATAATCTAGTTTAAACTCATTAATCACTGGTTTTGCCTCCCTGTCTTTGCCATCCTCGGCATGTCTACTTTAGATGATATTTAATTTCTGCCTTGGATTTTAAAATGGTCTTCACTTCTGTTTATCCAAGATTTCTATCTTATGATAGAAATCTTGGGTAAACAGAAGTGAAGACCATTTTAAAATAGTTGGACAGAAATGTTAGAGGTTTTTGAAGAAGAAAGGAATAACTACAGACTGGAAAGAGAGAGGAATCCAAGAAGCCAAAGGAAGCACATAAGCAATAACTATAAAACAAACTGTAGCGTCTTTCTCATTATCTCTAAACACTTTAGCATAAAGATCATAACATCAGTTTCAAATACAGTAATTTCTCAGATTGTATTTAATTCCAGAAAGAAGATTGCCTCAAGGGAATACCTGGACAGAATACTAAATTTGCTTTGGGAAGAAATGATCCTTTGCCCTTTTCAGGCTGCAATTTTACTTACCTGTAAAATTGAATCTTCCCTGCTTGTTAAGTTTCTGTATGTTTTCATAAAAAAAAAATAGGGAAAGTTGAAGAACCTGATTTTCACTGATGGATTATTCACATAGTGTCACAACTATATTCCATATATATTAAATATATCATTCTATTAATTTGTTTAGATTGAAATCAGTATTCATAATTTTAGAAAAGATAAAGAAAACTAATATATGCAGCAAATTTCTAGTTTTCCAACTGAGACCAAAGATATGTTTTTTTCTCCAGCATGAGGATGGAGAATCCACCAATGGGTTTAGACTGCCTTCCTACCCAATTAGACTAAGTCTGTCAGAGTTGTTACGTCTCCTGCTGGGCTTGATGTTTCCCAGACACGACTTAGTCTTCAAGCCCAACAGGACGCATCGTGTTGGCTCTCTGACAGCTAGGCAGGTTGTATATTTTCCATTCCCCTTAGTGAATTCTCCTCTCAGCTTAACTCACTCAGAAATCTCTGCTATAGGGACAGGGAGCTCAAAGACTGTAAATCGCCAGTAACAGCACAGCTGAGCATCAGCCTTCGAGCCTGCTGACAGGCCGTTCAGGAGAGGCAAACATCAGCGCAGCCACCTAAAAGCCCAAATGGACTTTAACAGAAGGGCCAGCCCTCTGCAGCAGAAATAACGCTTGCCACCAAAACCGCTGCGATCGCTGCTGCACCGCAGCTGAGTGTCGGCATATTCCTCTCTGCCATGGCACAGCTGAGCATCAGCCTTCGGGCCGTTTACAGGCCGCTTTTTTGGCGTGGCCAAGGCAGGAGATAGCCGGCCCCTCTGCATACATTGCAGTCTCTCCTTCGATCCCAACGTTCCGGCGGCGTAAGTCGGCGAACTTTGCCAGCCTCATATCTTCACTGAGGCTCCGGTTTTTGGCACGCAAACCACGGCCGCCATTTTGTGAATGAGAGCCCTGACAGGGACGGCCCAAGCATCTCGAACCGGCAGCAGTCGCTATAAGAGCGACCAGGATGCCGATTACAGAGGACATTGAACAAAATCTCGAGGCCTTTAATCTCGATCTGTTCAGAAATCTAAAACAGGTCTAGGCCTCTCAGGCCAAGCCTCGCCCATTTCAAGCGGTAGCCATTTTGCGGCCTTGGTAAAGCTGCCATCTTGCAGCCCTTAGAAACTGCCGTTTGGCCCTGCAAACTCAGATTCTGGTTTGGCACCAAACATTCTCAGGGGCATACACGCCAAGCCTCGGTGAGGATGACACTTATTAGCGTGAGCTGGCATGCCCCTTGGCACCGCCGCCACCACCTAGGCTCTGTGTGCAGGCATGAATCACTCAGGTGATTGCCACCACTGATCAGGAGAGGAGTGCGCAGGCATGTATCACTGAGGTGATTGCCGCCACTTATCGGTCAAAGTATGTGCCAGCACTTGCCAATTGCGGTTGAACCACCACTGAGAGGAACAAGTTGTGCAGGCGCTCACCCATTGGGTTTTGCTGCCACCAGACACCCGGCCCACATGCCATTGTGCGTCATAGGGCATTGTCAGCCACTTGGAGCCTTAAGGGGGCGTAGGAGCGGTCAAGTGAATCGCAAGCCCCGGAGCTTTCACTGATCATCAGCCTCTGCTGCACCATCAGCCTGGTGCTCTGCTCCTGCTCCTGAGATACACCAAGGCCACTGGCCACTGTTTGCAATGGCTGACAGCGCAGTTCCTCAGTCTGCGCAAGGCATCCCCGGCACTCCCGTTTCAGGGAAGCGCAAGTCCTCCACCTTTGAGGCAGCAGGAAAGATTAAGGCTAAGGCCAAGGCCAAGGCCATTTCTGGCAAGAGGAGTTCTAAGGCCGCTGAAAAAGAAGCCGGCAGGAGACATGTAGCTCTGGAAAAGCAGTTCTCCAGGGCGTAGCGGCTAAATGTAGGAGACCAGACACAGGTTTCCCTTGCCCCTCAAGAGAGCTCGCTCTTTAACCCCCAGCTGGTCCCACCCGGCCCACCAGTCCAATGAGCCTGGTCCCTGGAATGCCCAACAGGGCAGGGTGCTACTCTGCTTACTGATCGTGGGTCAAGCCCCCAAATATTGGCTTCCCCGGCCAGGGTTCAATCAGCACCTGAGGCCACATTCACGCCTACAGCGGCTGGACTTCGTCCTCCTGCGCCTCAGGGGATGGGACCCGAGCAGCTCCAGGCGTTACTCACCCAGGCATATGCCCAGGGCATGGCCTCCTCCTTTTATCAGAACCCCAGGCCTGAATTAGTCATGCCCATGGTTCCACCTCAATTACGGGCAGAAATTCCGGAATATCCGGAATCTGCTTATTCAGATCACTCCTCTGAAGCACGGGACTCAGGTTCCAAGGAGTACGGGTCAGCTAGTCTCCAATTATCAGAAGATGAGGAGTTGGCTCCAGACCCCTCTCCCTTCATTGGTCTCTTTGACCCGGGTCTGTTTAGGTTGCTCCTGCTGAAGGCCACTACGTCGGCCAATATTGGCCCCGAGCAGGAACCACAGCCGGCTCCCTCTACCAGCCAAGACCCAAAGCCGCTCTTCTCCGAACCTACAGTTACGGAGAGACACATACCTTGCCCTCCATTTTTCCTGGATACCATCCGGAAACAATGGGGAACTCCGGGCACCCTCCCAACACCAGGGGGAACAGATAGAAAACTATTTACTGTCGCACCAGCCTTGTTGGATCTCCTGGAGGTCCCAAAAGTGGACGAATCATTAACACCTATTCTTTCCTCCTCCACCGTGTCAGGTGATACGGCGGAGGCCTTAAGAGCGGAGGACAAGAAATCAGAATTTTCCTTGCACAGGTCTCACCTAGCATCGGCATGGTCGGTGAAGGCATTCACATCCACCTCCTCCTTTGCCAGAACATCCATCATCTGGCTCAGGGAGCTCCAGGCCATGATTCCCCCAAATCAGGTTCGTGCCCACCAGAATCTGGGTAAGTTAGTGGCCACCGCAGAATACATGGCGGACACATCACTTCACGCCACCAGGTTTTCATCACGATCCATAGCCACTAATGTTGCAGCCCGCAGGCTCCTATGGCTCAAACAATGGCGAGCAGACCTAACGTCAAAGTGGCACTTGGCATCCGCTCCCTAAGGGATGGACACCTCTTTGGGGAGGCACTCGACCCTTATCTGGTCGAAAATAGGGACAAGCGTAAGGTGTTGCCTCACCTCAACAGACGGTCGGACAGGCAATCCATCCCGTATCCGCGGAGGCTGTCCTTCCGCCCAGGGCCAGGAGCAGAATGGGCTCCCTCCTCTCGTCCCTTTTTCCCCAGGCCTGGCCGCCAGCCAGAGCATCCAGCCCCCAGGCCTAGGCAACAATTTCAGCACATGCGGCCCTTTCGGGGCGCGGGAGGCCGCCTTTTTAGAAAAAACAGATGATTTAAGGATGGACCTCCCCATTGGTGGCAAATTCACCTTCTTCACACAAGAATGGGAGACCACCATCACAGACACCTGGGTGCTCGACACCATCAGGCGCGGCCTCATCCTAGAGTTTCTGTCACATCCACCGGACCGGTTCGTCTCTTGCCCTACCCCAAGAAATCCGGTCAAAATAAATCTCATGAGTGAGGCCATTCACCACTTATTGGAAATCAGGGCCATCGAGCCAATGCCGGCTGGCCAAACACATCAAGGTTTCTATTCCATCCTCTTCATGGTCCCAAAGGCTTCGGGAGGATGGAGAGCAATTCTCGATCTGAAGGGACTAAACTCTCATCTTGTCTACAAGAGATTCAAGATTCAAGACATCCCGAATCCTGGAATCCTTTCGGTGGTGGACATCCCCAGCTGTAGCCAGGGGCTCCCTATTCAAGGAGCCAGACAGACTCACCTTAACAACGGATGCCAGCCTGTTTGGCTAGGAAGCACATCTAAATTCTCATTTAGCACAGGGCCGATAGTCACATGTGGACCTCATCCACAATATAAATTGGCTGGAGCTCAGAGCCATACATCTGGCACTGCTACGCTTCAGCGACAAAGTGGCGGGACAACATGTCCTAGTGCTCACGGACAAAGGCCCATGTGAACAGGCAGGGGGGCACTCTGTCCAGGGCACTAATGGCCGAGGCCCAGTCACTGAGTACTTGGGCAGAGGCCAATCTCTCCTCCTTAAAGGCAGAGCACATCTCGGGAGAGGCAAACAGACAGGCGGACTCACTGAGCCAGTCAACATTGGACCATTCCGAGTGGCGTCTGCATCCCGACATATTCAGGGAAATCTCGGAGAGGTTTGGACTTCCGGTGTTGGACTTATTCGCCTCCCTGATGAATGCCGAGCTCCTGAGGTTCTTCTCCAGGTTTCCGTCTCCAGGGGCAGAGCGGATGGACGCTCTCCGCAGCCCATGGCCCCAGGGCCTGCTCTATGCCTTTCCCCCTCTTCTCCTGCTCCCGGCTCTAATCCGGAAGATACTGCAGGAAGGGGTGGAGGTGTTAGTGGTTGCACCACATTGGCCGAGACGGCCATGGTTTGCCGACCTCGTGGGTCTCTCCATCTCCCCACAGTGGAAGATTCCCCCAGAGCAAGTGGTTCTCAGCCAGGGGGCTCTACAGCACCCAGAACCCCAGCGCCTCCAATTAGCCATCTGGCATTTGAATGGCGGCTCCTAGCCCGAGAGTCGTATTCTGCGGGCGTAATCTCCCTGATTCAGGCCTCCAGACGCTCCTCAACTAATAGAATCTACGACTCTTCATGGAGGAACTTTTGTAGTTGGTGCTCAAGGAAACACCTTGACCTGTCGGCTGTCATGATCCCAAGAATCCTTGAATATTTACTGGAGGGGTTCAACAAGGGCCTGTCACCTAATACCATATGCAGGCAGGTCGCGGCTCTGTCCACAGTACTCACGTGCGATAATTCGACACCATTGGCTCAGCACCCAATGGTGCGGTCCTTTATCAAGGGCGCAACTAACACCAAACCACCCGTGGTTCATCGTTATACCTCTTGGGATCTCCCACGGGTCTTGCAGGCCCTCACCTTGTCATCATTTGAGCCCATTAAGACCTGTTCACTGCAGTTCTTATCCATGAAGGTGGCCTTTCTCATCGCCGTCATGTCAGCTAGACGCATCTCGGAACTGGCTGCTCTCTCAGTCAGAGAGGGCCTATGCGTCTTTCACGGCGATAGAGTGGTCCTCCGACTGGACCCGGCCTTTATACCCAAGGTGAACTCCTTGTTCCACAGGTCACAGTAGGTGGTCCTACCAAATTTCTGTCCCCAGCCTTCTCACAACTTAGAACATCAGTGGCGCACCTTGGACATTAGGAGGGCGTTGCACCACTATCTTAAAAGGACTTCAGCCTTTCGCAAATCAGAAGCGATTTTTGTCTCGTTCCAGCTTTCTTCCATGGGGCAGAAGGTCTCATCATCTACCATAGGCAGGTGGATCAGGGCTTGCATTGCCAGAGCATACCAATCGCAGTCCCTGCCACTGCCAGGCTGTATCACCGCTCACTCTACACGCAGCACCGCTACATCGGCAGCGTGGGCAACACAAGCACCCATTGGGGATATTTGCAGGGTGGCGACCTGGTCCTCACCTTCCCCGTTTGTGAGACATTACAGGCTGGACAAATTCACCTCTGCAGAGGCATCATTTGGCCGGAGAGTACGCCAGCAAGTGGCATCATCAAGTGGGACATAGGTCCTGACTAATTCCCTCCCATAGGGACAGGACAGCTTTGGTATGTCCCATTGGTGGATTCTCCATCCTCATGCTGGAGAAGGGGTGTTGTCTTACCTGAATGCCTTTTCTCAGCATGACGATGGAGAATCCACGCCCATCCCCATTGGACCTGTCAGGTCCTGTGTCAGGGGCAAAGAGAGCCAACACATCGGACTATTGTCAGCAGCTTCACCTTCATCGTGTCTGGGAAGCATCAAGCCCAGCAGGAGGCGTAACAACTCTGACAGACTTAGTCTAATTGGGCAGGAAGGCAGTCTAAACCCATTGGTGGATTCTCCATCATCATGCTGAGAAAAGGCGTTCAGGTAAGACAACGTCCCTTTTCAGTATAGAAAGAGAAGTGAGGTACTGGTATATAGAGAGAACATTAGCAACAGTGAATCTTCAGAAACAATAAACAATTTTAAAAGGCTATATTGTATGAACTAATATTGCTTTTAGGCTCCCCAAATCCAATTATTTACCTGAATCTCTATGGTTTTTTCCCCCTAAATATATGCATAGGATTTTAATACACAGGAAATAAAAACTTTTGTTGGACTGCCAACATAATTTTCCATCAGGTTTTTTTTTAATATGTTTTATTGATTTTTTACAATAACAATTTTTAGTGCTTAGTAAACAGCGTGTTGTCTGGGTTTATATATTTAAAAAACAATAAATAATAATTAATTTCTATAATTCCATAATCAATCTATTAATTAATGATATATTTCTTTGATCTTCTCTTCTTCCAATAGTATTCTCCTTTTATCAACATTAAGCAAATATAGTTCTTGATACTTTCAATATATACAAGATTGAATATAAATATTTTTGTTGTGTTTATACAAATAACAGTAACATCAGCATATAACATCTTTTCTGAACTGTTTATGTTTTAATTATATTCATAAAATTCATCTTATTAAATCACTATATATCCTGTTTTCAAGATTTTTATTTAAGCTTAATTTCCCCTCTATATTCAAACCATTCTTATCAGTCATAATTTTCTCAATGTTAATTACCTTTAAATATCCAAATATTTTAAATATTTCATTCACATACACCATCCCAATATTTTTATATTTCATATATTATAAAGAATACTATACTACTTATATATCTTATCTCTCTTACTGTAGAGCCCCTTTATATCCATGATTTATCTATTCTTTTAACCATATTCAAACAAGTATTTAATCATATAGTATTCCATCTGGTAGGTCGAATCAAATCTTTTGAATCTAATTCTAGCCTTCTTCTTTTGCGAAGTAGTTTTCCAAGTTAGTGTATTCAGCTTGCCAGGAGATTCTTCCTGTATTTTTGTAAATGTTGTTGGGAATAGAAAAGACACGTTCGGTAGAATGTGCGTTTTTTTGTCTCCCAGACTCTAATAATTCTCTTGGCTGCTCTATAATCCATTTTGTTAGATCTTCTTTCCTATCTTCAGGTTTATTTTGAAGTTCTGAAAAATAAAATATCTTTTCCATTTCCAAGTTTTCTTCCAAGTTTTCTTTTGTTTGTATTAGACTGTAGTTCTCTTCATTTGTAGCATCCCTCTTTGGGTCCCTGTCCTCTAGTTTGTATTCTGTTATCTGGTTTGTTTGTTCATTCTTTGTCGTTTTCTGAGAGTTTTTTAATTGTAGGTTTAAATTAAAGATGTGTTCATTTATGTTGTCAAAGTTGTTTTTATTCTCATCATGATTTGAAACCATTGTCATTTGAATCTGTCGCAGCATTGCATATATTTCCTCCTGGAAAATATTTGCCTTGTCTTGAAGTATTGCTCCTGCAGATCTTTGATGTTCCAGGCTAGAGCCTTCAGAAGGAGATATTTGCTGTGGTTTCCTGCCACTTTTTGATAGGTATGTAACATCCATTTTATCTCTCCCCTCCAGATAGTCTTTCACCAATACCATAGTCTCTGTAATTAGCCTTGTCAAACCAGCCAATCTTAAAGTACAAACAGCCAAATCTTATATAGTTCTTGTCTTTATATATGGGTTTTATAATCCAATGCATTTCCAATTATCAAAGCACTGTTAAAAGCAGTATTTTATAATAGCTCTTCTATTCAGGGGTCTTACAATTATCAGTCAGTTAGATTTAAAGTCCAGAATATTTAACCACTAGGAGCTTTCCAGTAAATTCCCCCCTAGAACATTAGCCAAAAGTCAAGGTTTTTCTTTCTCTGCAAACAATTCTTGAGCTTAGAAATCACAGCTCAGTAAGTATTTATAATACCAGAAGGTCAGCAGTTTTTAAAACAAATATAGTTCGCACTTTGTAGTAAATAGCCCAGTGTGTTTTTTTTCCTCTGTTCCCAGCTGTTCTCTATTTGGCGAGAAGCCAGTGAGGTTCAAAGGAACAAGTTGTTCTTTATTTCTGGGCATCTTGCCAATTTCTGAGTCAATGCAGCTGTTGTTCTATGCTCTAATCCTCCACTAAATGTCAGTAGCCAGTCATTTTCCAACTTTTAAAGCAAAAAGTTATTTTCTTGTAATTTCATCAATACTCTTTCAAATGTAAAGTCTTAACAGTTTTCATGATTTTCAGATTTATCCAGACTGTAGTATTATTAAGTTCATTTCAATATATTTCTGTCCCCCATAAAAATTAAGTTGCCGCTTCTGTTTATGGAAGGGTGGGGGTTTAGTCCACTCCCTTCTCACTTTCAGAGGATTTTTTGCTTCTTGGGGATCTTTTCCAGGAAATCAGTTACAAAATAGAAGAGAGAAGATCGATATCTTCACCCAGTCCCAAGCACGCTGTTCACAGTTGTTCTAGTTAGTGCTTTTGGACTTCGGCTGCTGGTAGCTTGGGCTAGACACTGATGTGCAGCTAGCCTTTTTCCTGTCAGGTTGGAGGGCTTCCCCCCAGATCAAACAGATCTACCGCCATCTTTCCGTGATCCATGGGGGGCCTTCTTCATCGCCTCTCCTTAGACCCATTTAGGGTCTCCTGGCAGGGCAAAACCAGCTGTGGGGTCCGGAGCTCTGCAGTCCCTTGGCCGTGTGCTACAGCGCAAAACTGGAAGTTTAATTTTTCCATCAGTTTAATGTTTGCCCACTTCAATTCATATTCCTGATTATGTAAGTTAACGAACACTTAGCAGCAGTATTTTGTATTTATACTTGCATGTGAACATCAAAAGATGTTTTCAGTTGCAATATGGTCACTCTACTATTTTGGGGGAATTATAGGATAGAATTCTTCATTTAGATAAAATTAAACATTTGGTCCTATTAATTGAATACAAATTAACTCCATGTTACATTCTGATCTGCAAGAAAAAGTTTGCCTGATTGATTTCAATAATTAACTTCTACTGTTAATCTATATGGTGATAGAAATCAAATCAAAGTTCATATACAATTGTATGTCACACATTTCATAATATAAAAATAGGAGTTAAATTTTTAAAATAAAATAAATTAATCTATTATCTTTAATTTCATAATAGATTATACATGTACCAGTTGAAAGATATTCCATGAAGAAAAATTTCTAGTGAACTAAATTTGCAAATTATTGATTCAAGATATAAAATATTCCTTATGCTATAAATTTAAATGGAGACAACTAAATCTGCCTCATCCTGAATGAAAAATAAAGACATATTTCAAAATAAAGGAACATGTTTTAACAACTTAGCATACACAACACAAATGATAATTTCAATCAGAAGAGAGGCAAATTGGGAAAAGTACCTTTTTTAAAAGTTTTATTAATTTTTAAGAAATACAATCTTTAGAGCTTAATAAACAACATGTTGTTTGGGTTCACATATTTAACATTAACTTCTTCAATATAAATCTATTCAGTACTGCACAATCCAGTATATTTTCCCTGATCCTCCTTTCTTCTCCATATTTGTCGCCCTCATTACACAATTACAATTCTTGGTACTATTGATGTATACACAGTTAGATATAAACATCTTCATCATATTTTACTAATATTATACAAATAACAATAATATCAATTCATAAATCAATATCCTGTTTTTCGTGCTCTTGTTAAAGTTTGATTTCCCATCAATATTTAAAGTATCTTTGTTAGTTATGATTTTCTCAATATTAATTACATTTATATAGATAAAAAATTTATTCATACCAATCCTTCTCTTATTTTCATATTTCCCATATCAAAAAAAGAAAAAAATGCTATTTTAATTATAAATCATATCTTTCATTATAAAAGTCTAATTATATCTAAGGGTCATCCATTCTTTTAATCATATTCAAATAAGTATTTAAACATATGATGCCCCCTCTAATAGGTCAAATCTTTTATTTTTTTAAATATAACTCTCATTTTCTTTCTTTGCCAAGTAGCTTTCCAAGCCAAGGCAATTAAATCACCCAGGAATTTTCTTTCTATTTTTATGAAAGTTGCTTGGCATGAGGAAGACAATTTAGGTAGGGTATTTTGGGGGGGGAATTCCCCACATTTATGTTCCTTAAGCAACTCCCACCTTCCTTTTCCCTCAATTTCTCCCTCATCTTTTGTCTCCCAAATTGTAACATTTCCCCTGACAGCTGTATGTTCCATTCCCCAAAATCTTCTTCCTTGTCTTTTCTCGGATCAAACGGAAAGACTTCTGTCTCTCCGTGATTGATGAGACACCCCTCCTTCTTCATTACCTCTTTGGGGCAACTTTAGGGCCTTTTTAGGGCCCCCAGGAGGGCAAAATCGTGTGTGGAAGGTAGAGCCCCGCCTTCCTGCGTCCGTCTCACCACGATGCAAAACCGGAACTTGGGAAAAATATCTTTAGATGTAGTTGTTTTTTCCCCACTGCAGTTGACTGCATTCTACTGTATTAGTGTTCAGCATATTAAAAATGGAATTCTGGGATGACAGAAAATGTATCATTTACTTATACAGGAAGATTATCTTGTAATATGTTACATATTTATGATTTAACTATTTTTTACCTATAACAAGTCTGAGTCAGGGTGTATATGTTCAGATAGCTACTAGTAATTAATTTAGTCTATTGTGCATAAAATTGGTAATTAATGCTAATATGTATGCATTATGCTGAATTTACTTCACTAACATATTTGGTCGGTCTGGCTTCTGAAGCAGAATAAAGTAGTCATTTAAAAATAGTTTTAGCAGTATAGCTGATGCTAAATGCTATTACAGAAAGGCTGATAGATTTTATAAGGATCATTTATTTGAGGTTGTTCAAGGTCAATTATTTTCCTCTAACAGTTAATGGTTCTCTAGTTGAATTGAAACATGTTGATATATAGGTTATATTTCATAGTCATTAAAAAAAGGATCATTGCATACTGATAAAGTTCCATTTGTTTACAGTCACATTTACAGCAGTAGAAAATTACCAAAATTATTTGCCATTCTTTCCCTATTAAATACTATTCTATTATGTTTTCCTTTTTTGCAATATAGTTCTTTCTATCCACAATTTGTTTCATATTCACAATTTCTC
The DNA here is from genome assembly GCA_023970755.1 of Azemiops feae. Taxonomy (NCBI): domain Eukaryota; kingdom Metazoa; phylum Chordata; class Lepidosauria; order Squamata; family Viperidae; genus Azemiops; species Azemiops feae. Next base: position 546,938 of record JALGBA010000321.1, on the reverse strand, counting down.
CAGTATTTTTGGGGGGGAAAATGCTGCATTGCAAAGAAATCTTTTTTGTAAGTTAACCCCCCTCCTTTATCCCAATAGGTTGACTATAGATATAGGATCAACAACAGGTGCCCCTGCAAGCTAGATTTTTTGTTCACTTGTCCCACAGAAGCTAATACATCATTTGAATAAAGTAGAATTTGATGAAGAGGAAACCCACCATCAATCAGTCTGGGCAATTACAGAATTGTCTACTGCTTAATTTGGCACTGTCCACATATATAATTGCAGTGGGATATCAAATTCTGAACTTTCTGGTACATTGTATATATGTGGGACTTACTTTGTGGACTGTCTTAATTTATATAAAACTGGAAAGAGCGAAGGAATTCTATTGCAGTTCATATATGTATTCCATTGATTTGGACTTGGTTATATTTTTGACCCTGGTTGGTTCATGTTCCTAAAAGGAAGATCTAATTCATTCTTGTTTGTTACATTTGTCTGTCTTTTGATTGTCATTCCACTTTTTGGGCTTACATTCTTGGTTTACTTTGTGTGTCTGTGTGTATACACAGAGCCCACGTGTGCAATGGTTAAACATGTTCCTTATATTTAATTACATATCTGGTAAAAGGCATGCTTACAGACATGCATGTACGTCAGCTAGGGCATAAAATGCTTGAATAAAATATATTTTACACAAATATAATGTATATTGATTACATTATTATAGACAGGACAAGACAGGATATATATGGCACTGATACATATATTATATATTTCTAGCAGTTTCATCTTAAATTAGTGTTGGGAGTTTGAGCTCAACAGTCCAAAAAGATTGCATCTTGTTAAAAAGAATGTAAGTCTTATAAAATGTGAGTATATTTTCTTTTTTTCTATCTATCTATCTATCTATCTATCTATCTATCTATCTATCTATCTATCTATCTATCTATCTATCTATCTATCTATCTATCTATCTATCTATCTATCTATCTATCTATCATCTATCTATCTCAAACACTGGATTTGGGGCATCTCTTGCATCTCTTTTTAATTTTTTAAATTAACTTTATCTTTGCAAGACTGAAAATGAATTGAAAAAGAAACTGACTGTTGCAGAATAAAAGAACTGTCTTTATTTCCAAGAATACCTACTCATCCCATAGTGGTATTATAGGCAATCTTACAAAATAAATATGAGTGATTAATGCCCAGTGTGTTTCTACTTGTTACCATACTTTCTGAAAACATTTGTGCTTCTGCAGATCAGTGTATTTTCCACCTGTTACTATACTTTGGGTAAATAAGACAGTACTATAAATTGTCAGGTTTTTGTTTTTTGAGTTGCTTGAAAAGATCCAAAAGAGGAAACTTAGATCTACTCTAATATCATTTAATAAGCAGAACATTTAACGCATTTTCAAAATATTTTTCTTCTTTTAGTTTTTTATTATCAATTTTCTCTGTATTGTTCATATAATTTAGATTTCCCCAGATAAGCTACTTTTTAAAATACAATCTTTCTAAAATTACATATCTTAAAAAAACTCAAATTCCCAGTGTCAGAATTGTTTCTTTTTTAACTAAAAAGCTTTTGTGCCTGCAAATTCAAGGACTTTTCTTTACTATTTCTACCTTGCAGGCACTTTAGATTAGAAATAGTTGGCTTTGCACTACGGAAATATAAAGGCTGGGCTCCTAGATTTCTCCAAAATCTCTCTGTTACCTTTTCAGCTTATAGATGGAATTTTCTCATACTGTTATCAGGAATTGGATTAATTGCATCCAACTAAACAGATAAGCGATGTAATCGTGTATCACTAACTCTATATTTTGTGACTAAATTAGAACAATTGAAGGATAAGTGACATTTGAGATGTATTTTTTCAAATATTCCATTTATCATTTGCTTTCTTTTTTATATTGCTTTCTAAATCAGTATACTGTATTTCAAATGTGTGAAGTATAATATATACTGTGCTGAGCCTGTAATATGAATACATTAGAACATTTCCCCCAATTCATTGCCTCATGTATTACAAGAAGTGTGCATACATACATAGCTAATATTTAGACTGAATGACTGCAATACTTTAAAATTGTCTTGAACCACTATTTAAGCCTACATTTCAAATCTGTTATATGGAGTTCAAATAAAATACTAAGTAGAGACAATCACTATTTGAGTTTGTTGATCATCACTAGGTATTGCTCAAAAACCTGGTGCTTTAAAAACATTTTCACATTGAATAATAACTGTGTTCTGCTTTTTTCCACTATTCCATTTTATTCTATAAAATATTAGAGAATAATATTCTATATTCACATTAACATATGTTATTCAAAATGCCAAATATAAGTGAGCAGCATTTATTGTTTTGTGTGTCTTGCTTGTTCATTAATTATTTGAATTATGTTTATCTTTTTATATTTATTATATACCTGGAAAACAAAAATTTGGACATCAGTTATATTCATGAAACTTTTTGGTCTTTGCTGACATCAGATGGTCATTTGTATTTTTGCAGTAGAGTTATGATTGGTCTTCAAAAATATTGAATTGTAATAAGGCATGCAAGAATGATAATATGCTTTTAACATGTTATTTGGCATAGTTAATTGTTTTTAAATTGCTTTTAATTTCAAGAAAGAATAATGATCTTTTAATGAAATTATTTAATTCTATAATTAAAACAACAATTCTGATCAATAATTCTAAGGAACATGAAATCTACTCTTAATGTATTTTTACTTTAGGAGACTTTAATAATTTACTAATGGCAAAAGATTTATTGCATGAAACAAAGACATTTACATCTTAGATCGAAGAACTCAGACTCAGTAGTAATCAGATGATTATTGTCTTTAATAAAAAATAATTGATTTAAACTTTAGAAAGAACAAGATTGCTATATCAATAAAGATAATTTGGAGGACATTCAATTCAATGGACATTCAGTTCCAGTTTATTTTGATTGTAGACCACTACAAGCAGATTGGTCTGCAAATAAATGATAGCTACATTCACTGTAACAAAAGGCAATTCTTCTATGAGAACAGCATCATGCATAAGCTGAATTTGAGCAATCAGGCTGTCTACTAATGAAAGTTAGAATGAATCTGGTTTCTGTAAAAGGAACAAGGAAGAGGAACATGTTTTGTAGTTTCCACCTCTCTGAAATCACAGGGACAAATCATTTCAGCCAAAGGTACTTTTTTTATATTTACCATCCAATACTGGAGAGGGAAGAACATGATATTGGGCAAGAGACAAAGCTTTCCAGTGATTGGATGGTTCTAGCTGTGTAAGGTAGCTTACAGCAAAGACAATATATTTACTGCATGCTGGTGATGGGAAGGCTGGAGAATTCCTAAGATCTGCTTGCCATTCTGTATTCTTTATCCTTTGCTTCAGGGGTTATTTCACCTGATCATATTTCATCTGAAAAGAGAGGACTCGTTGCAAAAGTCCCTTATGTTGAGAATAACAGAAAGCAAAAGAAGAAACAGCAGAGGATGAGATGGTTAGATAGGGTCACTGACACTGTTTAGGAGGTCTGGTGTGCTTGGTGCATGAGGCCATGAAGAGTCAGACCTGACATAGCGACTAAATGACAACTCTTCAAGGAGGTGAAACAAGTTAGCTGGAGAACAACCAGAATCCCACAAAGGAGCTGGACTACAACTTAATCTGAAAAAACTTAAGTGCAGCTGAAACATAATATCGTCCCTTCGAGCATAAAAAATGAGGATGGTGTTGGTAAATCTTTGTCCAGTAGCAGCAGCATAGTCACAATGGGCTTTCCTTGAGCCAGTGGCATGGATGACAATTTGTATAGCAAGTTACCTATTCCACAGTGATGCATGTTCCATGAATGGAGCTTAATTTGGGGATATTAAAGAAGTTAGGGTAGCAAAGGACATCCTCATTCATATTTTTCTGAAAACTAAATAGAGGTAATCCTTTAGCTTCTAAGAACAGAATACTAATCTACCATTTTTGCAAGTTAGTACAAACACATAGCTTATGATACATATTTTAGAAATATTATTTGAGTTTCATAGGACTTGCTTAGGATTTTATTCTTCCTATTTTAGTTTCATTTATCACGGTAATTATTTCCATCTTGTAAAAGAGCAAAGGACTATGAACTTTAATTCATTTACCTTTTACTTGAACTTTTTTTGCTCTCTGCTTAGTGCATAGTATGTACTGGCTTGTATTATAAAATGCCTTTTTATTCTCATCATGATTTAAGATAATTGTCATTTAAATCTGTCGCAGCATTACATATATTTTCTCCTGGAATGTATTTGCTTTGTCTTGAGTCATTGTTCCTGCAGATCTCTGATGTTCCACACTGGGTTCTTCAGCAGGAGGTGTTAGGTGTGGTTTTCTGTCACTTTTAGATAAATATACAACATCCATTTTGTCTCCCTCCTCTAAGTAGTTTTTCACCGGTACCATAGTCTCTTTAATTAGCTTTATCAAACCAGCCCATCTTAAAATCCAAACAACCAAATCTTGTGTAGTTCTTTATATATGGTTTTTGTAATCCAATATGTTTCCAATTATCAAAGCACCTCTGAAAACAGTATTTTGTAACAGTTCTTCTTTTCAGAGGTCTTATGATTATTAGCCAGCCAATATTTCTGTCCAAAGTGTTTAACCACCTGAAAGCTTTCCAGTAACTTCCCCTTTAGGAGATCAACCAAAGGCCAAGGTTTTTCTTTCTCTGCAAACAGTCTTTAACTTAAAAATGCAGTTCAGTGTCTTTATAATCCCAGAAGGTCAGCAGTTTCTAAACATATATAATTTCATTCTGTAGTAGATAGCCCAATGCTTTGTTCCCACCTGTTTTTTTGCTATTTCTGGGCGTCTTACCAAATTCGGAGTCAATGCAGCTATAGTTTTCTCTAATCCTTCACTAGGTGTTAGTAACTGTTCATTTTCCAGCTTTTAAAGCAAAGAGTTGTTGTTGTTTTGTTGTTGTTGTTGTTGTTGTTGTTGTTGTTGTTGTTGTTGTTATTATTATTATTATTATTATTATTATTATTATTATTATTATTATTATTATTATTATTATTATTATTATTATTATTATTATTATTATTATTATATAATTTCATCAATACTTTTTCAGGTATGGGATTTTAACAGTTTTCTTAGTTTTCAAATTTATCCAGACTGTAGTATTTTTAACTTCATTTCCATATATTTTTGTCTCCTATAAGAATTTAATCCGCCGCTTCCTCTCACTTTGAGAGGATTTTTGCTTCTTGGGAATCTTTTACAGGAAATCAGATACAAAATAGGAGAGAGAAGATCGAATTCCTCACCCAATTTCAAGCACCGTTGTTCTGGTTAGTGCCTTTGGACTTCGGCTGCAAGTAGCTTGGGCTGGTCACCGAAGTGTGGCCAGCCTTTCTCCTGTCAGGTTAGAGGGCTTCCCCTGGATCGAGCAGGACGACCGCCATCATTCCGCGATCATCGGGGTGCCCCTCTTCATCACTTCTCCGGGGTGACTTTAGACCCATTTAGGGTCCCCTGGCAGGGCGAAACTAGCCCTAGGGTGCAGAGCTCCACAATCCATTAGCCGTGCGCTACGGCCCAAAACCAGTTGTCCTAAAATACATTTTATTTATATAACCGTTTCTTTGAATCAGTAATATTTAATGAAAACATTTGATTTTGGGATGTTTTCTTTGAATAACAATGATATGCTTGATTTCTTGTTTCTTTCTCAAAAATTTCAAAGGTTTCTTTGTATTTAATAGTATCAGAAACTTGCTTGCCTTTAAAAGATAAACAAATTTTCAACATGCTTTCATAACGCTAACATCTAATGATACAGAGACAGATAAGTTAACCATGTTTATTCTCTAATTCATTACAATGTTTAACTCATACTTCCCAATTTTCTTTACCAGTTATTCACTTGAAGCAAATGAAAAAGTTCAAACTGCACACTAAGATACAGAACTAGTGTGTTCAGCTATTGGACCTTTTTCACAAAAACTATGGGAAGACATATTTGGATCAGAATCCCTATGGGTCAAGCCTGTTGTATCCAGATTTAGGAACTCTTACTCCCTCATATCTAAACACACTCACATAAGATAAAATAGGTATTTAAAGGAAATGTTGTTAATCACTTTTATCAAATATTGAAGAACAAGAAAAGTGCTTGTGGGGAACTTTTACTTTTGATTGGAAATTGCTAGAGGAAAAGTTTCCCTCCAAAAAGTATTTACTCCTTTTTTAATACCTTTAGTACATATAGAATTTCAGGGGACTAACTGAGGCTCTTGCTTTGTGCAAATTGTAGGAATTAATGCCCAGAATTTGGACTCCTGTACAATAATAAATATGAAACTATGAATACAAAATCAAGTACCTGCCTCCAGAAGTTGTGAATGTCCAACACTGGAAGTTTTTAAGAAGACACTGGACAACCATTTTTTTCTAAAATGGTATAGGGTTTCCTGCCTGAGCAGGGGGTTGGACTAGAAGACCTCAAAGGTCCCTTCCAACTCTATTACTACTACTACTATTACTACTGTTGTTCTTCTTGTTGTTACTGTAGCAAAAGGATATGTTTCATTTAAGCAGTTTCAATAACTTTCCCCATAACTGGGCTGGTTTGGGATCTTTCACAGAATGTTAGATCAGAAATCTTTCAGAGAAATCTATTTCATTCCATTTTTAAAAAAATAATAATATTTTTTCCCCCAGCACAGTGTGCAGATTTTGCCTCTGGGTACATACTTCCTCTTTTCATTGATGTCTGCTATTATTTTTTTTTCAAAATCTGCTGCTATGCCTGTGCAGATACCTGTTCATCTAAACTACTTCCTGGTCTTGTCATCTTAGATCTATTGGCTCTGTATTGCTTTGTCAAGCTATTTCTTCTTTTCTTGGTCATTCATGCTTTTACTTTGGTACATTCTTTGGCCATTTCCAGAAAACACATCATTCTTTTGTCACTGAATAAGTCAGCCTTACAGAAAATTCTTAGAGCAGATCCATCTGCCCATTATTTGATCCAGTTTAACTATAATTCTCAAATCATTATCAGTTGAATCTGCTATTATAAATTATGATAAAATAATGTTTTAGGGATCATTCATTTTTGAACCTTGTTTTCATTCAGTGGCAACAGCATTAAAGTTATAAACAGAGAACATTGTATATTGTCAGATAACTGAGGGATCTAACTAGTCTATACAATTTTCTGCATACCAGAGAGTTAAATATTGTTAAACTGAACTCAGAAAATTCCACATGTAATCATGTGCCATATCATTAAGCAACAGCATTCCTTGTCTAATAAATTGTATCATTCACCCCATGGGTGAATTGGAAGTTCCTCATATAAATCATATAAAAGCAGATAAAAGATGAAAATTTTCAGTTTACAGAGTTTTTATATTGAATTTCAATTAAAGTAAATATTCTACTTTTTTTTCAATTTTATCAAGTTTTTATTTTTAATCACAAAACAAAACTTGTTTTTGCATATCTTCTTTGATGAGTCTGTGGGTGATGAAATGTCATACTTGTAAAAGTTTTTCCCATGTAAGGTTTCAAGCTGTCCTTCAATAATTTATGCAGAATTAATAATGTATTCATAACACATAGATGCAATATCCTAAAATTATTTATATATACTTAATAAATGTTTTATAATGCTTTTGTGATATATATTATAAATGATAAATAGGTAAATGTAGATATCTTATTAAATATTAACAGAACATACTAGTTATTATAGTGTAATGGTTGTGAAAAACCATTATTAAAATAGTTAATGGTTGCCGCTAAATCCTTACAGATGCTTACTGTATAGCATATAATTCTTGGAATAATAACTTTTGTTGAGCTGAGGAATGAATTTCTTTCTCTAAATGCTAGTGAAATATATTGAAAATAAACTCATTGCTTATGGTTTGTATATTAAAAATGGCTAGAGGCATTAGTTCTTACAAAGAATATTTTGCCAGCACATTATTTTTCTTGAAGCATTGAAGACTAAACAGCAAATACATTCCATGAAGATCTGTTTCTTCATATCTCCCAAATACTGAAATATTAGATGACATGAATTAAATTAGTTCTTTCTTTTTGTGTTCTCTTAGTTGCGATAGATAGATAGATAGATAGATAGATAGATAGATAGATAGATAGATAGATAGATAGATAGATAGATAGATAGATAGATAGATAGATAGATAGATAGATAGATAGATAGATAACCTTTATTGTCATTTCTTTACTGTGAGCACAACGGCACACATTAAAAGTGAAATTTAGTTGCTTGCTCTCAAAGTCTACACATACATAACACACATTTAAACATACTATATACAACATATGTATAGACCTACAACTTTACATATAAGTAACATATAAATATTAATCACTGTCCATCTTGAATACATAACAGAAGGAGGAAGCTTTAGAGTTTGAATCCAGTTTATAAGTTTGAATCCAAAGAACTACATTTTCCACGCCATAAGGAATGTAAATGGATATCAAACTGAAATCTACTGAATTTTAAATACTGGTTGTAATGTTTAGTTGTTTTATAAAAGTTATTATTTATAATTAGATTTATAATATTTACATGTCTATACAACAAATAAAACCATAGTATATTAGATTCTAGAAATGCCTGCTTGGCCTATTTATTGTTCCTAAGGGTAAAAGGAAAGCCTCAGAAATTATGGAGGGTTTCTTTGTGAAATGTTTCATTGCAAAGTTTTGCTAGGCTCTAAGTCAGTGGTAGTTGAAGTAGTTATGAAAAACTGTAACAAGCTTTTGAAGGATATTATTTTGTTTCTACAAAGAAAGGGACAAGTTACTATATTGATCTACAACCTTAACAGATACAGCCATTCGTTCCTATCTTTATTTTGGCTTGATACAGAGGGTGATCATTCTTTTTTTTTTTTCCTTAAGAAGGACTACTGGCAAAATAAAATGGAAATACTAAGGAATTCTATGCTTTCACTGCAAATCCCAATTCCTGATACTATTTGACCATTTGAGTTACAGGCAAAAAGAGACTGGCCCTCTGAGCTAAGCACTAAATGCATTCTGAACTGTATAGAAACTATTAATGTGTGTGAATTCAGCCTCATTTAAAAAAAACACTTTAATGTTACCAACAGATATAAAGAGAGTTGAAGTATTTGTTATCAATTATGAATATTATTTTTAATAGAACATATAAAATAAATGCTTTTACAAACCTCAAAAAGTCTTTAGATTCATTGATTAAAATTCAGAATTCTACACGTTATACCGGTATCACATTTAGTTCTTCTTTAAATGGAGTATATTTTCTTTTTGCATTCAATTAAAAAACAAACAATGTGTACTAATTAATTTTCTGTTAGACTACCAATTTCTGTTCTTCAGTCACTATGACATAAAAACATTAGAAAATAGAAACATTTTAAAGTGTTCATTCTTCATTTATTTTCAAGTACAGTAGCAGTAGATTCCTCTTCACACCTATTTTGATAGTTTTAACAACAAATATAAATATTAATTCTGTAAATAATTGTGTGTGTGTGTAAATAAATAAATAACATTTTGGAATACGCAGTTGAATATAGTGAAATTTTAAAGATTTAAAGATTTGATCACTATACCAGTGTGATATAGTGATATTTCATTTATTCAAAGAAAGTTAAAATACAAAATGCCAAAATATTCCATGTAAAGCTAGCATTTTTGGTGGAATATTAAAGCACTAGCACTAGAAAATTCAATCAGCTTCTGACTATATGTAAAGTCTACTTTAAAATTTGATCATGCTGTAGGTTACCTAAATTTGTATAGTCTAAGTTCCTGTTATTTAGATCAATCAGAGTGAAGGCATAGGAATTTTTCTAGGCTTAGTCCTAGGTGATTTAGATGTAAGCTTGCACAGTCCCTTTTATCTATTCTCCATCTCATTTAATCTCACTGTTTCACTTTGTTGTTTTTAGTCATGTGGCACATTGTATTGCAATGAACTAGTACACAGGTTTAGGAAAGGATTTATTCCACTGGTGGGACTATTATTATAATGAAAAAAGAAGAATCTGTTTCTTTTTGGGACAGTGAGAACTCAAATACTAGTTGATCAGCATCTAGTATGTGTAAGGGACAGGATTGTATGGAAAAATTCACTGGAATCTATCTTTATCAGAGTTTAGGCATCTGAGTAGAACCCTGTCCATTAGGAGTTCCTAGAGCTTATTGCTTACTGACCCAACGGATGGAAAAACTAGGGAAGATGCATACTTAATTACAAAATCCATCTCTATACTCTCTGTCCTTATGAATGGAGGGAAAGGAAATACTCTATTCTAATAAACAGCTGAAGGGGAGAACATTGCATTGGAATGAAAATAGCTCCTTGAAAAGCAGAGCCAACAGCCACAGCAAAATGAAGAGCTGGTACAGTAAGTACACCAACTCTTCAAAACCACTTTGAACTAGGAAAGGATTTGAGATCCTTTTTAAATAATTCAAAACAAAAGCATTTTCCAGACGAACAATTCTTTATAATCAATTTTAAAATCTTTGGTTCAAATTTATATGGACCTTTATTCCATTTCTAACTTGTAAGCCATCAAGAGTAGCTTCACAGCAAGATGTGCTGTGAATAAATTTAACAAACTTTCTAAAATAAAGTTTAAACCATCCTTTTTGCTGTTTAGTTTTGTAAAAAATAAGTTCTTAAACTTTGAATTAAAAATTATTTTGCTAAGGACTGCAGGAAACTTGCAAGGCCAAGAACAACTTGGAACAATTCAGCCAGAGTTCAGTTTATTTATTTATTTATTTATTTAAAAGACAGTGGAGATTAAACTCTTAGTAGTCTCACCTAATGGATATACCGTGAAAGACTCTGGAGAGTGGCTATCTTTATTTTGTCTTTTTTCCTCTTATATTTCTCTCACTCACTCACTCACTCACTCTCCCTCCCTCCCTCCCTCCCTCCCTCCCTCCCTCCCTCTTTCTTTCTTTCTTTCTTTCTTTCTTTCTTTCTTTCTTTCTTTCTTTCTTTCTTTCTTTCTTTCTTTCTTTCTTTCTTTCTTTCTTTCTTTCTTTCTTTCTTTCTTTCTTTTCTTTCTTTCTTTCTGGAATGTGTTCCAGAATGTGTTGTTGTTGTTGTTTGTCTTCCTCCTCCTCCTCCTCCTCCTCCTCCTCCTCCTCCTCCTTCTTCTTCTTCTTCCCTAGAACATATTTTTGGGCACATTATTGACAAGAGTTTCTTTATAAATTAATTATCTAGGAATAATTATATTGAAAAGCCATGTTTTATTTTTCTAATATATTTTCTCAAATAAAATAAACTAATTTATATATTCTGCAATTACCTATAGGTAATTGATTTCATTTTTTAGTAGGGTACTCTTCAATTACTTTGTGCTCACAATGAGGGGAATCACAGATAAAGAAATATATGGATTATGTTAAACAATTAACTATAATAGTGAAATGTTTTAACTGATATTTAGAAAAGCAGAAAAGATCGCTAAAACAGCACTGATGAAGAGAGATCATATTTTTTCAAAAAGTATTCCAGGAGCAGTTTGCTGGCAATAGTACCAATTCTCTTACCTCATGAAAAAATAATCAAATGTCACATCTAATTTAGGAAGACATTTTCATTCAGTACTAATAATTCAGTTTGCCAACAATTCCTCGAATGTATGGTTAAGTCTGAAACATTATTCTCAGTCATCTGTAGAAATACAGGTACATCTTTACAAGTATAGGTTGTACCCTGTAGGCCCACCTTGAAACACATGCTCCTGGCTAAGTAGGACTAATATAACTGGAGAACTTAAAAGCAGATATGAAAAATCAGTTACTCCCAGGGATACATGAATGTTCTTTCAACATTAACTGTCCTGCTTTAAAAACTACCTGAGAAAATGAATCTGTTGTCTTTTTTTGAACAAATTGCATGCAGAGTGTAAATAAACTGTCATATTAAGAATTACTGGTGCTGAAAATAATGTTGTTTAAGATGCAGCTATAAACTACATTAGCAATCCAATATTAGATACGAAAATGAAAAGTGGCCTTCCACTATTCTGGCTTAACAAATCACAGAAATTGAGTGTCACAACAGGAACAAAAATCAATATTTCTGTTTTAGTTACCTTTTTGCTGACCCTTCATGTATTAGAAAATATATATATATTGCACTTGATCAATTATTCTTAAATTTTTAGTTTGCTATCAATGCTATAGTTGCATTTGCAATTTCTACAGGTAAAGTGCTTTCTGCTTTCATTTTAATATTTTGTTTTCTTCAGTTTATTCTACAGAAGATACATTATTCTAGTTAAAAGAAATTCTGCACACTGTCTTTTTTCTTTTGAAAGTACTGGTTTGTTTTGTTTTTCCCTGTAAACATTAATAATAAAAAAGTATGATGTATCTGCAATCATTATTTCTCAATCTGAATTTAACGCCCTAATCCAGACCCAGAAAATTGTATTAATGCATTTATTTATTTAGAGGCTGCCTCACTTAAGGATGGATCTGGGTGGCTTACATTTTAAAAAGGCCATAAAATAATAAAAAATGAAAAAGACCACATATGTTTGGCATGCTACATATACCACAGTCAACACAAACACAACCAAAACCCTGAAGGGTTCCTCAAGCATTTGTTCTGAAGCTCTGGAAAAAATGATCAGGTTTTTAAAGATCTCTGGAATAGAATAGGCAGAAGCCACATGGATCTCTGGAGGATATTGTTCCAAAAGGCACACTGTCACCGATTTTTTTTCCGTTGGCCCTGTAGATGGTATTGTCTAAGGGGAGGCACTCGAAGTGCACCAATCTTATCAGACAAGCAGAATCTATGGAAGACGGTTTGGGGTCCAGTTTGTGTTAGCTTTATTGCTTATAAGAAGCTTAAAGTAGATATTGGTTTAGATTCCTGTGGGAAAATTTGTATCATAAGATATAAGATATAAGATTAGACTGAGCTGGCATCAGTGTTAAAAAACATATTGAAGAGGACTCAAATAAATATTTGGAAAACGGCTTGCAAATAAAGTAAAGTAGATAGAAAATAGATTGTTAATTATTGGAAAAAGAACATTTGTCTGTGATCCTAAAATGGACTGGGATATGTTCCAATATTTGAGGGGGTCTCACAGAGAGGAGGGAGTCAACCTGAAGGCCAGACAAGGAATAACGGATGGAAGCTGATCAAGGAGAGATTCAACGTAGAAATAAGGAAAACTTTTCCGACAGTGAGAACAATCAACCAATGGAACAGATTGCCTTCAGAAGCTTTCAAGAAGAGACTGGACTGCCATCTGTCAGAAATGGTGTAGGGCAGTGATGGCGAACCTTTTAGAGACCGAGTGCCCAAACTGCAACCCAAAACCCACTTATTTATCGCTGGGTGCTGGATGGGCATGGCCCATTGGGTGGGCATGGCTACAGTGGTCACAGCAGACTGGGTGGGCATGGCTGGGGTGGGCATGGCCACCTTGATGTTGCTCGTGGGGGCCGAGCAGGGTTGGGGGAGATCCAGGAGGTCTCTGGCAGGTGAGACGATGGGCAGAGGTTCATCCTGTGGGGTGAGGTGAGGCAGGGGACAGGGTGGAGGTGCCATTGCCACGGGGCAAGGCAAGGCAAGGCAGGGGCCTGAACGGCTGCTGCCTGACACCATTGGCCCACGCACACTTCTGCTAAGTGGCGTCTCAGAAATGCATTGAATAAAATTCAGAATACTCTAGTATTCATCCATATGCCCCCATCCTTGTACTGTACACTAACTAAACTGGGGCAGTTATTCCAAGATTTGGCACTCAAAATATTGAAATTATATGTCCTGGTACCAATTGTAATGGGAAGAACCCTCATTTTATTCTCTTAAAATTCTAATCAATTTGCTATGTTGCTTTGAAGCTAAGCAATATGTGTGTGTGTGTGTGTGTGTGTGTGTGTGTGTGTGAAAACCTTAGCTGCTCATTGTAATATATACTATTGTCAGCTGTTCTGTCAGCTCTGTTAAGGAACATCCCTTCTTCACTAAATACAGATAGTCCTCCACTTACAATCATAGGAATGCTGCAATGGTCATAGGTGTGAAACCTATGCTGTTGTAACCTCAGATGGTCATTAAATGAATGGTTGTAAGTCTACCTGTATATGCACAAAATAATACTAATCCAAATGCTTGGGTTAATTTACAGAACCCAAACCAGTGATTTAACTCACACAACAGATTGAGCTGCATAGTAGCCAGCCACAGTTAAGCTCAACATAGAAACTCGCCACTACTGTCTGCAGTCTAACCAAAGAAATTTTGGCAAGTAAGCACAGCCCAATTCCTGCCTGCTACAGTTTATTACATAAACAACCCCAATTCAGATGTTGCATTTTGGCATCAAGAGACATCCCTGCTGATGTGTGTATACAGAGGCATTTGTGTGTAGTCTGTACAAAGACTTCCCATAATTCCAAACTAGTGGTGTGTGGTTGCAGCAAAGCTTTCATTTACAGTGCTATTCATACAAGTCTGCAGCCAACTCCCACAAACTTTTGGCAGGACTCGGCTGCCTAGTGCTGCTGCTTGGGTGGTGAGCGTAATGTCGAAACACTTGAACAACATTCTTGATTGCAGCTTATTGACTTAATGTTACTTTTTGGATTCAGAGGAAGCCCGAGACTAGTTTTTTTAATCCCACTGGGCACACCACTCTTCCAGGATTAGTTTATTAGCTCCGCGTCGTAAAAAATGTACAAAATTGGGTTAACTTACTAAACTTTCAGTGAGCATGTCATGCCCACAGAGTACACCATTGTGCTCTGCTATGGACCACAAAATACTTCGGCTATCATGCCGCAGTTCTCTAGCGACACGTCCAATGTCACAGTGGCAGCCAGAGCAACAAAAACGGGCACGTTAAAACACCCAGCCGCCTTGCACCTTCGCCTCTACGGCTGTTGATAACCATTCCATGCACGCATGCACGCATCAGCCGGCCTACCACTTCCATGTCCATGATGACTAAACTTTCCCACCTCCCACATGGGCAATGCCTCTCCTGAGATGAGCCCGCATGCGCCTTCACATGTGGTCTGGCAACATGGAAGTACGAGCATTCGGAGAGAAACTCCTCAAGAAGAAGAGCGCGTGTGTACTCCCCCACCCGGCCGGGGCTTTTACAGGCCCGCCCTCTGCTCTCAAGGCGCCAAACACCCTGCTTCCATTGAGACTGCGGCAGGAGGGCAGGACAGGTGGCCTAGCAATGGAGACATGGAAGCAGTAGGCCGGCTGATGCGTGCATGCATGCGTGGAACAGTTATCAACAGCTGCAGCAACAACAGTAGCCCCATACAGTGAAAGGGGCACATGCAGTTTGGGCAGTGTCAATGGGGTCGGGGGAGTGGCTGCTTCCTGGAAGATGGGGACCAGAGTCAGCTGCAGCAGGCAGGGGATAATAAAAGCTTAAAATAAAAATAAAAGTCTAAAAAGGGCCAAAACTCTGACTAAGGGGGCACAGAAAGGATGGCATTTGTGGAAAGTGGGCTATGCAGCAACACCTGCTTGACAACGGTGAAGGTGACGAGGTTTAAGCCTTGCACTTAAAGGAGGGCGACCCTTGGGTGGTTCTTCCCAAGAAGTTCCAGCAATGCTTTGAGCCCCGCGTTCTCATAGCCTGCAGTGATTTGTTGCCAAGGCCGTGTTGGTGGAGCTGGCGCCCCCCAAATGGAGAAAGTGGGTGTCCCACCAGGCCCTATGCCCCCGCTAGCAGTGGGAGCCTCCCGGTTCCTCTGCTCACCATGATGGGGAAATAGTCCCAGAAGTATTGCCAGATGGCCCAGGCGGAGCAGTGCCCCCTGTGAGATGGCATCTCCCAGTCTAGGTAGAGCCAGGCCGTGTAGCCGAGTGCCAGCAGCCAGCCAGAGCAGCAGCACCAGGTAAAGCCCCAGGCAGCACTGGGCTATGAGAGAGGCAGCGGGTTACCCTCATCTCCACCTCGCCAGCCCCTGAGCAGCGGCAGCTGTGGCACTCTGAACGTACTCAGGAGCCGCTGCTCTGGCTGTTCCCGCCCACGGACAGCCCCAGCTGAGAGGAAGTGGTGGTGCCTGCAGGGCTGGAGCAGTCGGGGTTTGAGAAGGCAGCCCCATGTGAAGCAAGGCAAGCCGCCACCCGCAAGAGCCAAGCCAGATGCCATAACTGCCTGCCCACCCCCGCCTCAAGTGCCCTTCGTGGCCATTGGCCTGCCGCCCCACAGTGGCCATGACCGCTGGCCAGTGCTGCCTCTCCTGTGACCTCCCCCATGGCTGGGACACAGCCAGGTTTGCCTCCTCTGGCACCGTCCCGTCCTCACCCAGCGCCAGGCAGGAGAAGACCCACTGGAGGATGGCGGCCATTTGGAGGCGGAGTGGCAGGCACAGCTGGGCGAACCGCAACCACATGGCCAGCGTGATGGGGTTGGGCTCCTACAGGTTGCCCACCAAGCACAGCTGCAGCTTATCACGGAGGGACGAGCTCCTCCTCCTCCTCTGCAAGGCCCCACCCTGCCCGCCCGTAAGCAAGGTGCAGCTACACTGCTGCAGGGGGGGAGGGAGCGCCTCCCCGACAGCAGCTCTGGGCTGGCTGGCCTTAGGCCAGTGATGGCAAACTTTTAGAGACCACGTGTGCTGGGGCAATGGCGCGTGCCCATAGAGAGGGCTCAGCCTGCCGCCTCTGGCACACGTGCCATAGGTTTGCCACCACTGGTGTAGGGTCTCCTGCTTCAGGCAGGGAGTTGGACTAGATGACCTACAAGGTCCCTTCCAACTCTGTTATTCTGTTCTGTTCTGTTCCATTCCATTCCATTCTATTTTATTCCTTTGGTTTCCTATCAATAAAATTTCCACCTGATTCCTAGTGTTTTGCTGGGAAATGGCGGATATGTGCTCAATATTGTATTGTGGAAACTAGTTAGGTTTGTTATTATGTTTTTGTGTGATTTGGAACATGCACATTATCTTTTCCTTAATCTGTCTCCATTCATGTGTCTGTTGTTAAAACTGAAAAAGAAAAAAATATATACCTATTTTTAAAACAATGTTTTAAATATTTAGGACACACTCTAATTGCTTAAAACATTTGAATTCTGATTCCAAATGATTAAAAGCTAATTCTTTTTTTTTAATCAAGATCTAAAGAAAAGGAAAGAGGAGCTACATATGCTAGCATATGAGTCTGTTAGTTCTATCCCAGTGTTCATTTATTGATAAAATGTTCAAAATAAGAAGTTGTGTATGGTTTTACAAATGAAAGAATTCCTTACAATGCTTAAAATCTTTTAAAAACAATGACTTTCATGCTAATAATTACACATAGTGCAAGGAACATTATCAATGGTTAAGTAAAGAAAGTAGTTATTCACTGCCATTCTTGATACATAATAATTTCTGAAGTGTGTAATTTGAGTCTTTTGTTTATTCTTTATGTCTCATTGTAATGTGTTTCAAAGAGTATTGGCAACACCATCCATCACAGAACTACTTTATATATCAGAAAATAATTTCTGAGGAGTTGTGTAGTAAAGGAATACAAGTCCATTGGGTTAATTTTATAGCTTTAGTTCAAATATTATTTATTATATCTTAGTTTATGGGATAAAATTAAGTTATTAGATTTTAACTTATCTATGAAAATCTTACCCAACTCAAAACAGAAGAAATCCTGCTGCTTGCTGATTTTCCCAGTATGAAAGATTTGTAATTTCAGCTAAAAAACTTAATACTGTCCAATTATATTTTAAAGATTTACAAGGTTCAGATAATCTATTAGAGACTTGACCATTAGTTCAAGACTTTAAATTTGTATTTATTTTAATGTAGTTAAAATATTTTAATTGGACTATATGTTCCAATGGTCTGAGGGTTTTAATTGGCACAAGCTGCCAAATTGTTTACCATATTTTGTAGCAGTAGGAGTGGAAGAAAATATTCACCTTCCACAACAGGGAAAAGGCAGACTTCATTTTCAGTAATTAAAATTGCTTTATTGAAAATGATGGTGTAATTATAAGGTTATTTTTATGTTCTAATTTGATATGAGGGAATTTTAAACCAACAAAAATTGCTCAAGCAAAAAATGATTGGTTTTGTGATATTCCCAGAGTGAGAAATAATGTGAACTCTGGTTAGCTTTTAACATGGGGCTGAAAGACAACAGCTTGGTATAAATGTTGACTTTTCTGATGAGCCTGCTGTTTTCTTTCTGCTTGGTTTAATACATAGCAACCCTATTACTAATTGCTGAGTAGCAAAATATTTTATCAGCATTAAGAAGATCAATGATAAGCAATTGTTTTGATTTGATCAAAATAGCATGACAGAGTTTGAGAAAATAGAAGGGGAAACCAAGGTACTTTCATATAACTGAAATTAGTTCCAGATTTCTGTCTTATATATTTAGCAGTTCACTGTCAAAGTTTATGTAGCAAGATTTGGCATTCATTAGCCACATTTTATTTTGAGTGAGTGACACCTTTTTGATACACTTAACCTTTATAAAAGTCCAGAGTCCACGACGCATGATCCAAAATCAAGGCATAATGTCAGTCTGAAGCAAGGCAGGAAACACAACAACTTAGGAACACGTTGTTCCTAGTGTCATGTCCGTCTGTCTGCTGTGCTAAACAGCCAGCCTCTGGTGCAGCCCATCAAGAGGGATGAGGCTGCCACCTTGCAAGTAATTGAGTTGACTTTTACTGTACCTGCTTTTTCTGTACCCTACATATTATCGAATCAGTTGGAGAAGGCAGTTCCTCTTCCTCATCACTGATTGGCTACAGCTTTCTCCATACAAAGCCTCGGGGCTGTCCTGCTGCAGCTGTGCCTCAGCCAATCACTTTGTGCCAGCTACTTGTTAAGTTGGTCTCCCATTGATCACTTCCCCTTACTTGGATTCACAGCCCCCACCTCAGAGCCATCAGCCACCTTCCCTCCTGACGTGCCTGGGACTGGCTCATCCTCCTCTGAACTAAGGTCTGGAGAGGCATCTGGGAAAGCATCCAGGGAAGTCATCACACAATTGTTCTTTCAAACAGACAATAAACTGAATTCTTGAATTAAAATACTAGTATGAACATGAATGGAACAAATTATTTTTGTTCGATTGATAGCTTAAGAATATGTGAACTCCTTAGGGAAGGAATATAGGAACTATGACAGAAAAAGCTATATTACCAGTTGCATCCCATCATAGTTAATATTCTTCAGGTGATAATCTCAATAGGTAGCTTATTTCCACCATTCTTTTCTACTGCTATTAAATCAGAAAAGAAGAAAGGGTATACTTGCTTACAGGTATCCTTGCTTACAAATATCCCTGAAAACTAAATTTATCATTAGTAACATGTAAATGAGTTATAAAAATATTAATCAAATGCGGTAGGTAGATTGAGTTGCCAACTCTGTCTTTATAACTAGGCTGGTAACACTATTAAAGGGTATAATAATGTCACCCATAACATCATGTTTATATATAATTCCTACCATTCCTGTGTAATACATGCATTATTTTGTTAACAATGTGCACTGTGTTGGACAAACAACTCAGTCTATATACTCCTTCCTATAAAAGATTTTGAATTGACATTGAAAATATTAATAAAGTAAAATAAACACTTCAACTTTTTGAGATACTATACTGTAGACATTTTAAATAATGGAACTTCAAAAGATTTTATTTTTTCTCCAGTTTATTTGTATGAGAATAATCCTATTATTTCCTATAATGATGTTGGAAAAGGCCACTGTTAATAAAAAAGTTAGCACTACCTGTACTTTCTATACTTAATTTTCTTCTTCCCTCAGGATTTACAATTCTTATTGCAACCATGGGTGAAACAAGATAAAGCTAAATGGTATAGTAGCCTCTGGTCTATCAAAACATGTATTAGTTGTTTTTGCTGCAAAAAAGTAACAGGACTACTCTAGAAATCAAAAATCAATATTCTTAGCCTCAGTGTTTACTTTAATAATCAATAATGTTTATGCATTGGCAATTCTAATTTTACTTTGCCATCTAAAAACAGAAATATGTGTACATAGCATAGGAATGCACTTTTATATAAAATTGAATATTTTTTTCCAAAAAAATAGTGCAAATAAAGTGCAGTGCTCCAAAATAAAAAGTCCAATCAATTTTCTGATTAGACTTTTTATTTTGGAGCTCTGCACTTTATTTGCACTAAAAAAAAAATTGGAAAAAATATTCAATTTTATATAAAAGTACAGTATTTCAGGCATTTGAACAAACTTAAGGACTTTCAAAACTTTTAAACTAGCCAGAAATGTTGGAAACAGATGCAGATATGTTCTCATATATAATTTGTAGATGTGTGCAATATATGCATTTATCACTTAAATCCAGAATGGATAGCATTATAGTAGAATTTCAGGTGACAGTAGCAACAATCAGAACCAAAGATGAACAGAAATATCTTGTTCCCTGAGAAAAGAAATGCAATTAGACTTGAAATATATATTTTATTTTTGTTTATTAGAAAAAATATAAAACATCTCTAATATAATTAAAAGATAAAAGAAGCTAGCATTTATTTATTTATTTGCTTTGGAGTCAGATACCAAAAGAAATAATTCATGTAAACAAACACTTCATATAAACAAGATAAAAATTTAAGTATTAGTGCAGCCGATGTTAAGGTCAAACGTTAAATGCTGATTATTGTATTAAGGCATAAGTAGATGAATTATACAAATCTGAGTGTAATTCATAGCTGTATCTTCCAAAGATAACTGCAATTTCCAGAATTGGCAAGCCTCCTGAATTCTTAGATCGACCCTCTATAAACAAAATACATAGTTTAAATTTTAGATCATTCCTGTATTTAGTTAGAGGAGGAGTATTAACTTGGAATGTCAAGTACACTATAAGGGACTCCACAACATACATGTAGAATTATCTCAATTGGTTCATTGAGACATTGGTTCATTGAGTACTGGATGTTATTAAACATCCCTTCTAACTTGCTTGTGAGTAAAATGTTAAGTTATGCTAATGCAAGTGTCCTCCTGAGTAGAATTGTTCCAACCAAAAACTATATTCAGTACAGGCCAAACAACACAATTCACAGTTCTAATATATTTTGATTCAAGTTGTTTCTAAAGTCTGTATTATCTTTGTAAGAACATTTATATTACATGCAAACAAAGTTATTTCTTTTGGAAGCAGCAAATCAAATTGTAGCATTGGAAGTCTTATGTGCACTTTCATGCTGTTTTTCATCTAAAACAATTAATTGATATAGCTATAGTTAAAAGCATTACTATTTCAGCTTTGAAGTAAATTCTTATTTTGTATATTTTTAGTTATAAATAAAATGCAATGGTGTTTCTAGTTTTCCAGTGAAAGTGAATTGTCAGAAGATCACAGGATCAAAATGAAAAAAACCCCAATCCTTTATCACTTTTTGTTTTACTACATATACTTTACATCACAACAACTGCATCATTACATATATCATCACAGCAATCATTGCTAGTTATAAATAACTTTATTTTATGTCTTCAACCTTACTAATTCTGTCAATAAAGTTTTAATTTTTTTGTCTCTCGTTTATTTGGTAGGTTCTGTCCTATTTACATTAGTCAATATTTACATTACTTTTACGCTATATTTACACTATTACATTCTTTTACCACGTATTTCTACTACAAAAAGCTGCATTAGGAGTTGACAGGAAAAGCTGTCATAGGTTTTGAATGAACAACTGTTATTTATCCACTGGTTCAGAAAACAGTTTTTATACTCAATTAAACCACGGTGGTGTCTTCACTAGTCTGAAATATGTATTTATTATTTTGTTCTTTGACTTATCTTTCTCAGTTGGACAAATATTTATAGTTATTGGAGCTGATATCTAGATAGCATTATTTATTTACCCAGATATTCATTGATGCAGTTACAGTGTAAAACAGAGCAGAAGTTAAGAGTTGTGGTAATGTCAACTTAATAGTAGAAGGTCATTCGTGAGGACTGCATTAAACAGTGTGTGTAATGCAGATGAGTCTAGATTATGCATATTTAAGTTACTCTCAGAGGATGTTTTGTTTATTTGTTTCCAAGTACATTTTGTGGTTTAAGAACACCACATAGCTGGCTTCTTGCTTTTTAATATTAATTCATTATTCTGAAATTCTTAAAAGTGGCAGGTAAATTAAATAGTAAAAAATATCTGTTTTTCATTTTTCCTTGTGTAAAATGTGAATTATATCATTTGAGAAAAGATTTTCAGCTTTTCTATAAAATGCACAAGGAGTCAACCATCTGTTCAAAACCAGTTTACAAAACATTTACCTTTCTGAGAAGGAGTTACATCTGATACATACTTGTTCTTCCTGTTCTTTATCTTCATTAGAAACTGTTTCTTTAAGAAATGAAAAATTATAGACTTGAGTTATAAACTCACAGATTTTATGAAATGTGTTGATTATAGTGTATATTTGCATAATTTTATTTTGTTAAAACTTGGAGAAATGAACTTCCCTTTCAAAAAAATAGTTCAGGTTTAAATAAGACAGAAAGGGACTTTATGAAACATGGGAAAGTCACACAGGATTTTCCAAAAACTCTGTCATTCCATTATTGATACTGAGGGATTTTTATGTATATTTTAGGCATTTGAACATTAAAATGTAGGCAATTTTAAGATAGATATGATCAGAGTAGCCTACAGTTGTTAGGGATCTTTGTTTCTTGGCCTTCTTTGACTAGCAAATTATTTGTATAACAACCCTTTTTAATAGCAAGGTGAAAGTTTTATTTTCTGTACTTAGGATTCAGCCTAAAACACATCCACATATATATTTGTTGTATATGATATAATTTTAATTCCATTTCTTACCTTACCACTTTTATAATTTTAGAGTTAAGAAACACTTTGCAGACATTGATGTCAGATTTCCTTTTTGCAGCTGGCCTTTTTGTGGTTGGCTTAACCTTTCATCTTTGACCTTATTGTCTTCAGCATCACCAAAACTCTTCTATATTGGATAGACACATCCCTACACCAACTCCCCATCTTTGTTCATCATTATATTGCTCATGATTAAAACGGTGGTTTTTTTGGCAATTCCACTTTTCTTAGAATTGCCCTCAAACCCACAACTCTTCCACTAATTTAAATAGTATTTATTATAGTTGTTTATTATAGTTTTACCAACCCACATTAATATGTAACAAGCTCAAACACATGACAACTATGGAAAGGTCACAATACTAATTTTTGCTATAATTCCTGGAAAAATATAATGTGATTAGTTTTTAAGAAGGCTTGCATGCAAGCAAGCAAAAACCATGCAAAAATACAATTTCTGACAAAAATAATATCGCAAAACAAAGATGTTAAGAAAAAGCCATATTATACTACCATGGCTTTTATGACCTGTATGCCCATTTCATATCCGCTTAAATTCGATCCACTTAAATTTGATCCACTTAAATTGGATTCTCCAAATTCACTCCAGACCTTGAACGTGTGCCACAATTCTTAAAGCAGAATTGCTCTCATTGTCATCATTATCTACCCCTTCTTTTAAAATAATTATATATAAAATGCAGAAAAAATAGGCAAACACAAAATGAAAGGAACAAACTCAATATAATGAATTACTCAGTATAATAAAATGATATACAGGGAATTTATTATTAGAAATCTAGAAAAGTATACAATTAAATGACTTCCTAAATATATTTTCAAGGTTAAATATGTGTTCAAGGAAGGCTTGATACATGTATTTGGAAGCTGCAAGCTATAGTGGAAGGTAATCCCGATTCCAGAGGAGCAAAAGACAGCAAAGTTTAGTTTGTACGGGAGAAAAAGAGTTAAGATGGCTCCTCCCTAGTAGTTCTCTGAGTGTATCTTTAATGGTGCAAGTAGTCTTCTTTAGCTTGGTAAGATTTCTGTGTATAGATGAAAAACAAATAAGGAAACTGCTTAGAAGAATCTCAATGTTTCTTTCTTGGTTTTGGAGCCTGACAAATTGGTGTTGAATGCAGTGGCAAGGGTAGGTATTGCATAGGTTTGTTGTGTGTTTTCAGATACAATTCAAGGTGCTTGTTGTCCCCTTCAAGCCATGTTACCTATGGGAACCATCTCTCTCCATACATCATACCTGATCTGTCAGGAGGGGCATGGTCCAAGTACTATCTACTAAGGAGTGGCAATTGGTAGGGCCCAGAAGGACAACCTTTTTTTCTGTGGCACCCACTTTTTGAAGCATCATACCTGCAATACATCCCAGGACTTTTAAGAACATGTATGTTCATGTAGATGAAACTCAATTAAATTCTAAAAATATTTGTGCATATTTCTCCAACATCTGTAGCTTCTAATCTACTCTTACACTGATGATAGTTTGTTGTATCTCTCTAGATTTTTCAGAAATAGTTTTAGTGGCTTTCTCTTAGTTTTGAATGATTTCTACATTCAGAAATTTAGCACAGATAAAAATCTCTTCTTTATCCTGTGTCTTCACCTGAGCATGTCTGTCAAATTCTTCTTCACTGATATGAACAGGAAATATGACTTGACTGAGGAAACAGAGTAAAATATAATGGCGCTGGTTTAATGTAACTGACAGAGAATCTAGTAACTGTGATGCATTTCTAAGAAGCATATTGATATATTCTTTTCATCTGATTTTTTAAAATGGAACATTGAGTGAATAATACCAGTTACTGCTCAAATGAAATTTTTGAACTAATAAAATAATGTCAGAATTAGTCTTTTACAAAACTAATTCTTTCTTTTACAAGAAGATAATTTTCTGTTGTAATCAGCCAGTATATTCGAACTGAATGATACCTTTTGGGGCAAGGATTTGTGAGTTACCTTTGCTTACATTTGACAAATGTAATTTACAGTATTCATTCTCTCTCTGTGTCTCTGTCTATGTCTCTGTCTCTCTCCAATTTTTGTTCTATTACTCATACTAAGGCAAATTGTTATATCTTTTTATTACATAGTTTACAATAAAATCATGTCATTAATCCAAATAATAATAGTTACTAAAGATAGCAGATAAAATTGAAATAAATTACTCTGGGACACTTCATTAACTCAACAGCTTTATTGACTTCTAAGAGTTTTCAACTCTTTTTTTTTAATTTAGATTTATATATTCCATGGCTCCTTTTTTGAAAGGTTTAAAGTAACTACAGAGAAATATAGAGGAAGACTTCATGATGGGTAAAAATTATATACATTTTGTTTTCCTGAATTTTCACAACCCTTATCCATTGGTGATACAGAACAATACATGTTTATTTTTATCCTAGAATAAAGAAAGATAAGTGTCCAGTTGATTGGTTATCTTAAGCAGTATTGACATATGACCACACATTTGATTGAAAAAAGAATCAATTAAAAGGGACAATTGTATGATTCAGTATGTTAAAACTTAATATGGACGATCACTTAAATATGCCAGGAGTGTGCGGCAGCAGCCAAAAAAGCTAATACAATTCTTGGTTGTATAAACAGAGGCATAGAATCAAAATCACTGAAGTATTAGTACCACTTTATAAAGCCTTAGTAAGACCATACTTGGAATACTATATCCAGTTTTGGTCACCACATTACAAAAAAGATGTTGAGACTTTGGGAAAAAATGCAAAGAAGAGCAACTAAGATGATTACAGGCCTGGAGACTAAAACATATGAAGTTTCAGGATTTCGTTTTGGTTAGTCCAGAGAAAAGAAGGACTAGGGATGACATGACAGCAGTATTCCAGTATTTGAGAGGTTGCCACAAAAAGGAGGAGGTCAACTTATTTATCAAAGCATCTGTAGGCAGGACAAAAAACAATTGATGGAAACCAATCAAGGAGAGAAGCAAACTGGAACTAAAGAGAAACTTCCTAAGTGAGGAAGTGAGGACAATTAACCAGTGGACCAGCTTGCCCTCAGAAGTTGCTTCATTACTAGAGGTTTTTAAGAATAGGCTGGACAGCCACCTATCTGAAATGGTGTTGGGCAGGGGGTTGGACTAGAAGACCTCCAAGGTCCCTTCCAGCTCCATTCTGATTGATTAATTTAAATGTTGTAAACTACTTTGACTAATTGAAACAAGTAAAAAAGTAACATTGAAACTACTCCAGAGTAAACCATGGCATATAAGCAGGATTGTGTAAAGTTTCAGTAGGAAAACGTATAACAAAATCTAATTATATTTTAATCCCAAAACTCAAATTTAAATATTTCTGACAGATGGCTGTCAGAATTTCATTTGAACATATGTATCCAAAAGGATCTCTCGATATCACTATGAGTCCAACTCTTCTTTTTTTTTTCTAAATATATTTTATTAGATTTTTATAGGGGTAAAAGGGTTACATCAGAGTGCTTAGGAACCACCGTGGAGGTGGGTATATTGAACATCCAGGAAAAAAAGAAAAACAATCACAAATATATAGCCCAAATCAATTCATTTAAAATTCCCTCTCTAATTCCCTCATTTAGTCTTGCATATTCAGATTAATACATTTCTATATAAGCTTCAAACAATCCTATCAAATATCACTCACATTTCAATTCTAAAGATCCAGGTCCTGTTTTTAAGCTTTACTAACTTACAATTACCATGTTCCAATTGGCCTTAGATAGACATATTATTAACACTTCGGGTATCCTTTTTTTTTTACATAGTAATTATATCTGGTATATTATTTCCGCAGTAATATTCTTATATTTTCTTCATTAATACCATTTCTTCTCTTGTCACCCATCCCTCTTATTCTCCTTCTATTTCAAAATAATTATCTTAAAGTAAAAATATCAAACCAACAAATAGATTTCTATCTAATTTAAGTATATATTCAATCAATTTATCTATATCTATGAAAATCTTTTTAAACCAGTAAATAAAGTTTACCTCTCCAGTAATTATCATGTCTAAAACAAAGTATTGTTACAAAGGGTATCCTCTTAGAAATTTCACGTGCTCCATTAGTTATTAACTCAGTCAAAAAATCAAAGCCTTTTTAAACCCATTAAATAAAACTTTAAAATACATTTTTAAATCTAACTCTAGGTTTCTTTCTGTGCCATAACGGTTTCCATAATAGAATTCCTGCTTCATCAAACCACAATATTAAAAGGTCCATCTCCTTTAACGCTTCAAATTGGTCAAAGTTCTCTTTCCTTTCTTCTAGTAGCCTTTGGATGGTAAAAGCCGTTTTATTCCATGTTATATTTGCCAGTTGTTTATCCACCTTTTCACAATTTTCAATAACTTGTATCTGAGTATCAGTCTCTGTTGATGTTAATGCTTCAGACATCTCCGTTAAAGTTATTCTTTGATCATCAGGCTTCTCCATAGATTGCGTTTGGAATTGTATAAAGTTAATTTGTTCTTTGGTTTCCACAGTTTCTCTCAGTGTAGTTTCATAGTTGAGTTGTTGACGTGGTTCCTCTTTAGGTTGTACATATTGTTCACTAATCTCTTTTGGCGCCAATCTGCTTCTTCTGCGCTGTCTTTCGGTCTATAATTTGATCTGTCAAAGTTTGAAAGTAAGAGTTCATATCCTCTGTGGCTTCCAGAATTTTTTCCAATATGAGCTCATAGTCCAGCTGTGTGTTAGGTTCCATATCAGTAGTAGAAAGATTTTTTTTTTTTTCCATAACAAGTTTTATTAGTTTTTGTTTGTTTTACAGCCAAGTGCTTGTAACACATCGTGGAGATAGGGCATTCCATAGAACACAACAAAAAATACAATCATACATATACAATTTAAACTACTACTTTAAAAGTTCCTTCTTATGGTATACAATTCGAGCATTCCTAAAATATAAATTGTTTCTCACCTCTATCTATTATTCCAATTTCAATTTATGCTTCTCAATCAAATTATATCTCTTATTCTATTTCACATACATATTATGTAAATAAACATGAATTTATATATTTTAAAACTATTGCATTAGACATAGTAATATAATAACATTATAATAATAATAATAGGACAATAATTATTTCTATCATAAACAAGTAATATAACTATTATATCTTAATATTTCTGAACTATATTCTATTTCATATATTCTATCCAATATTTTCATAGATCAGTCCACGTCCCTAAAATATTCCTCAATTGTTTCAGTTTAATCCATTTAATACCTCACTAATTACCATTCAATTCTTATAAATAAAAATATCAATAATATTTCACCAGTCTCAATCTCAATCTAACTCCTTTAATTATAAATTTTCCAATTATTCTTATTGCCATTCCAAATCATAATCAAATCCATAATTTAAATCCAGTGTTGACTCATACCAAAGTGACCTTAAAGATCTCAAAAATATTAGTTCAATCAACGTCCAGAAGCCCTTTTTACCCATCAAATAAAATTTTAACTCTTATTTTTCAATCTAATTCTAGCTTTCTTTTTGTGCCAGGTAGGTTTCCACAACAGGGCCTCTAAGTCCTCCCATCTTAGTAACTGGCTAAAGGCCTTTTCCCACCATTGAGTCCAATCATATTCTTTTTCTCTTTTATCCAGTGTTGTCTGTACTATCATGTTGTCAACGTTTTTTGTGCCTTGTATTTGGAAGTCCAATCCTGTTGCTTTTAAAGTTGTAAATGTTTTAGTTGAGTTCTGCCTTTGATCATCAAAGAAATCAATCATGTAGGATGTGTCCTCTTCCTCTTCAATAAATTCAGTAGATTCAATAGATTGTAAATGTATTCCATCCATCTCATTAAGTTGTAGATCTGATTGTCTATCATAGTCAATCAAAGGTTGAGCTTCAATTTTTAATTCTGAGTCCTCCTTGAAACTAAGCGATCTAATATGTTCTTTAAGTTCCAGTCTTGCTTCCAAGATTTTTTCTAATATAAGTCCATGATTAATCTGTGAGTAGGATTCCATCTTCTTTTTTTTTTTTAAAGAAGTTCAGCTTAAAAAATAGATTGCAGCGTTATAAAATATAAAATGCAGACAGAGATATATTTCCAAAGAAAGATAGAGAAAAAAAACACCAATAGTCAAGACCAGCACAGAGATAAAAACTGGCAGTCAGTTGTTATGTTGTAATCCAGTCTGGGCATCACGCCAAAATCAGGAAGTGGGAGTTCAAATGGAGCAATTTACATTGTATCAGTCAAAGTTTCTGGGCTTCATGCCAAGTCCCAGGATGCATTGTATCCAAAAGAATCTACATAAGTCCGCCCAGAGAGCAAAACGTTTTTTAGGCAGTACTGTTCAGGAGGGGGGGGAAAGAACATTCCACCCCCTCCCTAAGGATTTTCACCTAAACTGAAGATAAACAAGCCAAAAGAGAAAGTCACAATAACCCGGATGCTCAAGTTCCAACTGCTTATGTAGACAAAATAAAATAGTAAAAAAAAACAATAATTGTTTTTCCAAAGCCCGTTTTCCCCAGTAATCAAACGCTGCTTTTTCAAAATAGGGAAATAGTTCTTAAAGCTGTTAGCAGGAAAAAAGGTAAATTAACAAGAGGGAAGGAAAGGTCTCACCCGGATCTTCCACGGTGGTTCTTTCGCTTAGATGTTGCTGTGACTTTCGGCTGGAGCAGCTGAGTGATCGGCCATGTTACTGGCCGATCTTTTCCCCGTCGGCCCAAAGGTGGTTTTCTCGGACCGCAGAGGGAGCCGCCGCTCCCTCCGTGATCAACGAGTGCCCTCCTCTACGGTGGTCGCCCCTACAGGGCGACTTTCGACCCTATCCAGGGTCTACCGGCGGGGGGAAACCGGACGGCCAAGAGAACGAGTTCTCTGCACGTCCGCGGGCGCTGCGACCGGAACCGGAAGTCAGTAGAAAGATTTTTTAATCTTTTAGAGAAGGCTCTATTTCGTAGAAATCAAACAAATGTTCACCTCCAATTTTCAATAGAGCAGCTGTTCAGTTATCTTATGCTTATCATCTTTTGAAGGTCATAGCCATTCCCAGCCAAAAAAAACATACAGTTGCAGTACCACTTTTCGACACAAGATGTCCTCAGCAGACCATAAAATCTTTTTTTTCTTTCCAACTTAATAGATTTTTTATTTTTCGTTTTGAAAAAGATGAAGAAAGGCCTCTCCAAAGTAATAGATGCGTAGTTATAACAATAATAATCAAGAATAAATGTTTTCAGGTCCCCTCAGTATTCCAAAATTTAAGTAGTCCATAAAAATTAACTGGTTTTTTTTTTTTTCCAAAGCTGTTTTTCCCGAATGCCCAAACGCTGCTCCCTCACAGCAGGGAAGTAATTCAAACACAAAAGCTTTTGACAGGAGAGTAATTAGGGAAAAAAGGGGTAGGAAAGGTCTCACCCGGATTCTCCATGGGGGTTCTTTCGCTTAGTGTTCTTCTGGCTTTCAGCTGGTGCGACGAAGTGATCGTCCATTTTGCTGGCCGATCTTTTCCTCCGACGGCCCTAAGGAGATAGCTCGAACTAAGGAGAGCTGCCGCTCTTCCCCAGTCAAGCAGGAGCCTCCTCAAGTGGTGGTCGCCTCTTTCGACCCGGTTAAGGGTCTACCGGCGAAGGGAAAGCAGCCGGTGGGAGAGACGGCTCTCTCCATGCGACTGCGCGTGTCGCGATCCGGAACCGGAAGCCAGTCCAACTCTTCTAATGTTAGGAAATTTCTTCTAACATTCAGAGAGAATGAGACTTCCTATAAATTAAGGTTATTACATCATATGACTTTCTTTCCATTTACCACCCTCAATAATACAGAACTATGAAATATTCTAATATTTCATTCTAATATCTAGCATTATGTACTAAATTGTTAAATGGCACCAGAAAAACCAGTTACATACATAATCCTGTTACTAAATATGCAAAGAAGCCATTAGTTGATATAGAAGAGCAGGTGTAATACTGCTCCCAAATTTTATACAAGTATTTAATCAAATGCTTCCAGACTAGCCTTTTTACCATTACAATCAAATTGTACATAGAATAAAATTGTATGTTTGTATATTTATTTTATTTTAATGTGTTTATTTAAAAGTTATTTTAAATGTATCAATAAGGAATGAACTATGTAATAGTAACTACTCTTACTATAAACTTTTAAATTTTAAACACCTCAGGAACAAATTATTTAAGGTCAGTTTATACAGTTAGTCCTTGACTTATGACCACAATTGAGCCCAAGATGTCTGTTGTTAAGCAAGACAGTTGTTAAATGAGTTTATGACTTTTTTGCCACAATTGTTAAGTGAATCACTACAGTTATTAAGTTAGTAACACAGTTATTAAGTGAATCTGGCTTTCCCATTGACTTTGCTTGTCAGAAGATCACAAAAGGTAATCAATCCCATGACCCCCGGGACACTGCAACCATCATAAATATGACCACGTGGGATCCTGCAATGGTTGCAAGTATGAAAAACAGTCATAACTCACTTTTTTCAGTGCCATTGTAACTTCAAACTATCACTAAATGAATGGTTGTAAGTCAAGGACTACCTGTAATATACATAACCACTATAATGGAGTTCATCTATCTTGCTACTAGTAATGTTGTTTTCCTTCACCTTTCCCAGCATTATAGATTTCTTCAGGGAGCTAGGACTTCACATAATATTTCTAAAGTAGGAGAAATTGAGCCTGGATTGATTTGTCATAGGATCCATTTGTTTGTTTGTGTTTTCTTGGCTATCCATGCTCTGAAATTTTCTTTAAACCCAAATTTCATAAGTGTTGATGCTCTTGTGCAATGTTTATTTTAATGCAGTGTCATATGGAATACTATTATCTGCATTATTCTGATCTTTGTATGTATATCATGGCATTTGTATATCTTTTTCCAAGACCTTCTTGGCTATTCTAGCAAGTGCTCTTGTCTGGAATATATTCTTGACTGCTATACTGTGGTTACCTGATACTAAGAGGCAGAAGTTATCTTCTGCACCATTGGAAAGCCTGAAGGACCAGATCAGGGACAGATCATGATATTGAAAAAGATTGATGTAGTCCCTAAGAGTTAACCTCTATTTGATGACAGATAATCAATTGGGTCCATAAACTGCAGAATTAGTTTTCAAATGTCAAATGTACAGTGCATTTAATAAGAGTTACATTAATGTACATTTAAGAACTGTAGCATGCAGAAAAGAGCAACAAAGATGATCATGGAACTGGAGGCTAAAATGTATAAAGAACGGTTGTTGGAATTGGGTATGTCTAGTTTAATGAAAAGAAGGACTGAAGGTGACATAATAGTAGTGTTCCAATATCTCAGGGGTTGCCACAAAAAAGAGGGAGTCAAGCTATTCTCCAAAGCACCTGAGGGTAGGACAAGAAACAATGGATGGAAACTAATCAAGGAGAGAAGCAACCTAGAACTAAGAAGAAATTTCCTGACAATTAGAACAATTAATCAGTGGAACAACTTGCCTCCAGAAATTGTGAATGCTCCAACATTGGAAGTTTTTAAGAAGAGATTGGACAACAATTTGTCTGAAATGGTATAGGGTTTCCTGCTTGAGCAGGGGGTTGGACTAGAAGACCTCCAAGGTCCCTTTCAACTCTGTTATTCTATTCTATTCTATTCTATTCTATTCTATTCTATTCTATTCTATTCTATTCTATTCCATTCCATTCCATTCCATTCCATTCCATTCCATTCCATTCCATTCCATTCCATTCTGAAGTTTACTACAAATTGTTTTGATATCCAAAATACAGAAATGCTGAAAAAGTGAATACTTCAGAAGAAATTTAGTTCTAGATTCACATGCATAGAAATTCTGTAGATTGACTATATATTGAATTAAAAAAATATTTTACTTATCTTGAATAGAATAATTGCATTTTACTTTGTTCCATCAAATTCTGAATTTCTGTAAAATTCTATGAACTGTGGTCCATCATACTATAAAGAGAAAAAAAAATAACAGTTCTGCCAATGACAATATTTATTATTTATGTAAAACACAATATCAAAAGGGAAGAAAGACAGAATATTTCATTAATTGATTCTGAGCAGAAAATGAGCCAAAAGTGGTGGCCAAAATCATTTTGTGAGCTTCTAGTTTTTCTCAGTCCAAATACAACACCATTACTGTCCTGTGGCTAATGTTTGCTGCCAAATTAGAATTATCCTTTTAATCAGTTAGAGGGCTCGTCCACAAAGCACTCTTAAGCTGCTTGTCTGTCTGTCTGTCAAGCATCAGTGGAAATGAAACTGGGTTAAGTCTGTTTTATAATATGTTAATCAATTTTAACAATGTCAGACAGTGGTCTCCTTTCTTTGGTATTGGTATGTAGACTAAACTCTTCCAATTTATTGGTCATTGTGTTGTTTGTATGATTTGTTGATATATTTTGTTTAGGATCTTTACTTAGTTTTCTTCTGTTGCTTGTCATATTTCTGTAGATTTTATTTCCAACTCTTAGCCTTCTAGCTTGGTAATAAACTGGAATGCTAATAAAGGTAGTCCTCGAGTTACGACTACAATAGAGCCCAAAATTTATGTTGCTAAGAAAAACATTTGTTAAGTGAGTTTGCCCCATTTTACGACTTTCATGCCACAGTTGTTAAGTGAATCATTACATTGTTAAGTTAGTAACATGGTTGTTAAGTGAATCTAGATTCCCCATTGACTTTGCTTGACAGAAGGTTGCAAAAGTGGATCACATGACCCTGGGACACTGCAACCGTCATAAATAGGAACCATTTGCCAAGTATGTGAATTTTGATCATGTGACCATAGACATGCTGCAATAGTTGTAAGTGTGAAAAACGGTTATAAGTCACTTTTTCCAGTGCTGTGGTAATTTTGAACAGTCACTAAATAAACTGTTGTAAGTCAAGCTCTACCTGTATAACATCATTGAATGTTTTCCAAGGTATCTTGGATGTTGACATTTCTATTGCACATAATTTCAATATATTCTTCTTTGTTTCATCTTCTTTGAATGAATTGCTATACATAAGCATGCAATTTAAGACCTAATCCTTCTGAGTTCAGACCATATTTGGAAGACATTTCTTATTTTTCTGTACCTCTTTCCCCCTGCAATAGCTTTATAGGTACTGCAATAGCTTTATAGGAAATGCTGCCTCTCGTCTCTTCTAAAAAACTCTTTGAAATACTATATTATGATTCTTCGTGAGATCTTTACCTTTTTTGGCTTTGACTTCTCTTTTTGGCAATTTCCATTTTTTGTTTTGACATTGTTTCTTAGTCTTTGGCTTTCTCTTTTTATTATAACTATATATAACCAGGGCTTTTTTTCTCATAGAACGCTCAGAACGGAGTTCCGGCACCTTTTTTGGATGGAACCTTGTAGGGTAGGCAAAGTGGGTTGTATGACATGTGTGAGTTCCGGCACCTTTTCTTTTTACAAAAAAAGCACTGTATATAACTATCTATAACTTCTTTGATATCATTGCATAATTGCTCTGGTTCCCTTTCAGTGAGGTTCATGCTTCAAAGTGATTCTTAATATTCTCCTTGAAGTGCATTTCTACATACTCAATATGCATAATAATGATTTTGTCTTGAGAATATACTTAGTTTATTTAAATAATAACCTCAACAATTGATAGGATTACTGATCTGCTATTCTGGAAATGGTCAAGCAATTTATTAGAAATTAAGTATTCCAAATTGAAAGGTTTTCCTATTAAAAATATTAGCTTCTGGGCCATGCCTGGTTTATTGGTTTGTTGTGATATGGAAACGAAAAAAGGAACATGGTAGTCCCTGGCATGTTTTATGTTCAGGATCCTTTATGGTTTCTTTTATTAAAAGATAAATAATGAGAGTCAAGCTTCCCTTCAAAGCAAAGATGCAAAGCAATTTTAGTGTGTTCTCTAAGATACATGGCCAGTGTTGTTTAGCGAGTCCCTCATATAAAATAAGAAAATTTTATATTATTTCAAAAATTCATATGATTTCCATATCATAGGTAAGGGAATATAGAAAGGACTCCATGAGATTTGAATGTATTTAGTCATTCTAATCAGTAATGTTTTTCTTTATAGACACCATCATTTGTACTTAAATGAGTTTGGCACATGGCCATTTTAATATAGGAAAATCAGTTATTATGTAATTTCTGGAATTAATTTATTTCTGTTCCATTGTTAAATAAACTGATTTTATAGTTTGTATATATCTGGATCTGGGTTTTTGTCATAAAATGCTTACCTCAAATTCATAATAGCAGTATGATGCATTTTATGTACTAGTGTGTTCTGTGAATTTCTTTTCTTAGCTTTCTTTTCAATTCGCATTTGATCATAACAAATGAAACTATTATCACTGATTTTACTTTTAACTCAGTGTATTATTCACTTCTATCAACATGCATATTATATTTTAATGCAGTTATTCAGAAAAAATAAATATTTTAAAATATTTTTTAAAAACTACATTACAAAAAAAATAATGCAAGCAAACAGAAACAAAACAAAAAAACAAAACAAAAATTAAAAAGCTTCAGTAAAGACCTTTTCAAAAAATACAGTGATACCTTGGTACTCATCATTAATTGGTTCTAGGAGGCATGATGAGTACCAAAAATGATGAGTACCAATTTTTTCCCATAAGGAACATTATAGTGAGTCACAAGACTGACAAGTTCTAACTTGTGCGTTGATTACCAAACAAACAATTAGTACCAGGACAAAATTTCCATGTCAAAATGAGTTGAGTACCAAATTTGATGAGTTTCAAAGCCATTGAGTACCAAGGTACCACCATACAAGTCTGAGGAGCTGCGGAAAAGGCTTTTGAGAAATTTTATCATGTTTCCTTCTGCTGTATTTTTTACCTGAATAGTGAAAGGATCAGCTGGTGACATCACTATTGCCCGGGGAAATGCCCAGTAGGGGTTCCTTTCATGTCCCCATTAAGTTGCCCACTGATATGGTACCCCCTATCTATTTGTGGCCACCTTTTGAACTGCTGGGTCAGCAGGAGCTGGAGTGTGAGACAGGAAGTTGATGAAATAAAGTGACCTAGGCAAAATATTCAGCCATGAGGTCTTTAGTTTGACTACAATTAAGATATGGAATCTGAGGATGAAGTGAACTGTTAATATTAAAAGTTGTTGGTATGAAATTACACTTTAGTAATAAACTTTATTATGGCCTTTGATCAGAATATATATTCATATATGGACATATACATAAAATTCTACACAGTTGATAAAAACAAGAAATTGAAAGAATTTAAAAGAAAAAAGTGGAAATGATAAAATTTTGAAGTATTCAAAGAAATGTAATTTTATTAAACAATGTTGTTAGGCATAAAGAAAATTGTAGTCCCATTTCTTTATGAAATGAAGTACAAGTTATCACCTAACAAGATAGACAAATTCTAGCATACTTCATGATAATGTAGAGCTTACAGTTATATTTGCAAAACAGTTCATGTAATGATTTCTTGTATTTTAGTGACATTGCAGGTATTGTAAGCATATCCTCTTACAAATGAAATGGAATTTCTTTGCAATATTTTGTAGTTATCTTTACAGTACATACATTATAAGGACATACTTAAAAGTGTTCCAAATAATTACTTTCATTAAACTAACAGGAAGAGAGCGTCTTGAGTTTTTAAGGGTGGCCTTCAACATATGTATTTTTCACCTTGTATGTCCATATGAAGTTTGATAGAAGGTATTAGACTGTCACTGCATCTCTAAATTTACTTTGATGCAGACTGGCAGTAGCAATAGGCAGTGCAAAACTAATCTTTCAAATAACATATGTCTCCTAGAAGGAGACAAGACTGTGTATATTAAAAATGGTCTGACTGAAGAAAAAATACATTGACTAGGATTTTCTTAGCGATCTGGTATTTACTTTTATGCACTATATTCTCTTTACTATATTCCTTTCCTGAGCCTCTGTTGAATGAAAAAAGGCAAGTTTCCCTCAATCTATTTCTAAATTTTGTTTCTCTTTTATTAAAGAATAAATAATGTTCACCCTGTGGGATGAGAAGTCTCTTTCTTGACTGTGTAGCGTGAAAGAGAAAGTTAACTAAAGTTACCTCTTTTGTGGCCAAATTCTCCATTTCTTATTCCTTTTGTAGTCTCACCTTGTGAAAAGGCGACAAATGAAAAAATAGAATAGACATACAATAAGAATCATTATGTGACTAGGTAGAAGAAGATATCTATTAACTCCACAAAGTCAAAATACCAACACTAACTTCTTTCTTACTCCCTTATTTATTGTTATTTGGTGGATATAGTTTTTGTTCTAATGAAATAACTCTAAAGTTACCAATTTTGTTCCAAGGTCAAGTGAGGATTTGTTTTTGAGACTTCTTAATTTTTAAATCATACTACAAATATGCTAGACTAGAATTTTTGATTTTGAAATAGGGTCCTAACAATCAGTAAGAAATATCATTCTTTTTAAAGCTGCTAGCTGTAAACTTTTTCTCTTTAGTTCTTGCTCTAGTTGGATTTGTGCCTCGGCTGAATGCTTTTTGGTTGTGCTCATGTGTTTGTGTGTGTGTGTGTTCCCTAGATATTTTCTAGGACTGTTTTCATCTCATCTCATTTGTCTAATCGAAACAATTGTCAGAGTAACAGGTAAATTATTGCCCTATATTTAAATGAATTAAATAAGTACTATTAATATTTTAATGAAGTACATTCAAGTCAAATAAATTAAACTAAATTATGTTCCTGAATGAAAAAATAGTCAAAATAAACTAGAAATAGAATATTACCCTATAACTTTGTATATTAAATATTAATAAAAAAAAGTTCTGGCAATAAACATTATCTCTAGTAACTGCTGTTCAAGATACCTATATTATGCTTTTTAAAGTAAATGATTACCCAAGTTATTTATCTGTAATTTCCTAAATCTTTGAGGTGGCTGCCAAATCTGTCAGCCATCAATTAACCATTTTGCTATGACCACAGACTATCAGCAAGATAAATGACTGCAGTAAATGCAGAACTCTATAATCCTATTTCCTATTGAAGAAGGCATGTTGTATATACCTACACCAATTAAAGAGTATGATTCCGTCATACGTAAGTTGTATATTGCGTTAGTCTTTTCAGCCTTTTTCTTTAGTATTTTTATTTTGAGCTTTTTAAAAAAATGCTGTTAGCCTTTCAACCCATTGGAAGCCAAGTATTATGAACATTTTTGCAGGTCTTTCTAAATCTAAGCAGCCATGCTAAATTATCATGTTTCATTACTTCCCAAATAAAAATATGCTTATTCTGCAAATGGTCAAACATCCATAATTCATGTTCCTATATTCCAAAGAGATGTGTGTAACAGGTAGGTGGATGAAGAAATGACACCTGGAAATAAGGCAACATGGGACCAGGCTCAAAGGAAAGTAAGTCAGGAATTGCTAAGGTAGAAGCAGGAAACAGTAAGTTTTATGGCCTACACAAACTAAATAAGGAATAGTGTCTACATGGATTATACCATGTATCCAAATGCTGACAGGATTGGAACATATTTTAAAAACCCACATTTATTAGCTGAGCCCATGAACATTAAATCTTGGTGGTTAGGAAGGTCTGAGAGAAAGGCACATCCAATCTTGAACCATGCAATCAGTAAGCCATTCCTGCAACAGAAGCTTCTGTCCTATACTGCAGGCAGGATGGATATGGTCTCCTGCATGACCATGAATAAATTAAGTAAATTGAGAAACAATTAGCAAATAAATCAAATAGTGGGGAAGTACTATACATTGTTTTTTTCAATAACTATATGATTAATTCTGTCAAAAAAATATGTACAGTAGTATTTTACATATTGTATTTGCACATGTGACATTTTTATTGGATGAATTTCATGTGTTGCTTTTAACATAATGAAGTTTCTTTGGTTTTCTTTTAAAATATGTATGCTACAGTACTATGAATGTGTTGCATAAATTTAACCAGTCACACCTTGGAGAATAAACCATAGATAGCCTAACAATTTAGCGTATCCCATGTTACATTTGATCTTACCTTTGAAATTACTCAGGAAAAATAAAGAACTTAAGATGAAACTAAGAGAACAATTGGCTGCACAGAGATTTAGTTCTCAATGGTTTTCATATGGATATTTAAAAGAGAGGTTTAATATGAATAAAAAATTACCAGGGATAGAACAACATATGGACATAATTGCTAAATTATGTATAAGTTTTGTTGAGAATTAAAATGGAATAAATTAAAAGAGTGCATGATAAAATGGTCTTGGAGACCAACCAGATGTGATCCTGCAATGTTATCCTGGGAAACTATATTCGCCTTCATTCATGATAAAATGGGCTATGAATTTTGCTTACAACTGGGCAACTAGTGCCCCACTGAAATATTGTTTCAGAAATATTTCCTTTACTAATAATTAAAACCAAATGACCAAGCAATGAGTGCAGAAATGAGTTTTCCCATTGAGTTTCCTGTGGGAATCTGGTAGGGAGCACTGGAAATCTCCCATTCCCTTCCCTTCCCTTTATGTGCCACTAATCCCACTATCCAAGGCGACTCCATTTGTTCCCTTCATTTCCTTTACCAGCAGGTAGGTAAGTCGCTGCTGCTGGATGGGGGAAGGTATAAGGGATTGAGAAACTGCCTGGTAAACTGTCACAGAAAGTTGAAAATGAAGACTGGAGTGCAGTAGCAGCCAATAGCACTGAAACAGCCATAGCTTTCCCAAATTTAATTACCTCAGAGTCACGGTTCCTCGATTTTGGACATATTCTGTAAGTTAGCCCGTTTGATGTGCCTTGATTCAAAAATTGTTGCCATTTTTCCCAGTGAAAAGTCATGACAAGACTTTAATTAGCATATAGATGTACAGATGGATTGGTGGAAAAGCACATGGTTAATACGAACAAAATTCCTGTTGTCTCTGAATTTAAGAAAGAATTTTTATAAAAGGAAATACTGTTGGTATATTTTACCAGAGAAATTATGTAAGATGTAGAAGAGTACTTCAACTATTGTTGGAAGAGTAAAAGCATGAAAGGACATTTTACCATGTGAAGTAGATTTGTGGAAAAAAAGTGAAAAATATTGAACACAAATACACATGATATAGAGAATTGTTTTTTAAAAAAATAATTTGTATTAGAATTTTAAAAACAATAAAAGTTAATGTTAGAGTTTTACAGAGTTTCATTCAGCTCTGGGGAACATCAACAACTCTTAACTTGGAGATCAGGACACAGGGAAGACTAAGACACACCCAGACCTAGGCTGGATCACATGCCTCACACAGCCAATACTGTGTCTTAATCAAAAACAGTTCTCATTGGCTGGTTTCTTGCTATGGCTATTCCAGTTCATAAATTCTTACACACTGACAGTTAGTACAAACCAAATTCAGATGAGAGAAAAGAAAAAGAATAGTACAAAGAAAGAAAAGAGAAAGAGATTAAAGAAAAAAGAAAAGAGAAATAGTTAAAGAAGTGACCTCTGATCTTCGTAACCAGTACAGATAAACTTATTTTTCTCCCATTACCATTAACTTTGGTAATTTCCAGAAGTGACTAAAAAGTGAGGTTGGCAAACTCAGTGTGCTTTAAAATGCTCTTCCATTACTGAAAGCACGATTCCTTTGCCTTCTATTAACCAGTCCTTACCACGGTTGTATCTTACCTTAGTCAGAGAAATGCTAATTTACCATTCCTCACTTGGAAATGCCAATGATGCAGAGAATTTTAAAAATTGACATCCATATGAAGTCTGTTAGGACTTATGAATAATCAATTAGAAAAGATTTATGGATAATTGATTTTATATATGGCAACAACAGCAAGCTTATTATATGCACAAAAATACCTACAACCTAGGAATGGATTATAAAGATACTGAAATTGAAGAAATAGCTGAATTGACTTGCTTCTTTAAGGAGGAACAACTACTACTTTTATAAAAAAAACTGGAAACCCTTTATGGGCTTTTTGCTGAAATGGATAAAAATGAACTAATGATTACTTTATTTACTAATTAATTAAGAGTGAATATGGGGACAAGAGTACCATGTTATATAATTTTGAAGGGGAGAAATGGTTTCAAATATGTTTCTAAGTGCTGTGAAGAAGATTGGAACCAGCTTCGTTAACACTCTTCCAGTGCTGTTTTTTTCTCTTTATTGCTTTTTACTTTACCTTTACAATATCTTTTCTCTTTTATAACACTCTTTTTGTTGTTTTGCACTTTAATTTTGTAAAAAATAAATCTTCAATAAAACTTATAAATGTGAGCAGTTTGATTATAAACATACAATAATTTGAGGCTAATTCCTGACAAGAGTTAGTAAATGTCAGTAGTATTTCATTCTACAGTAGTAATTTAACATTCATCAGCCAACAGGAAAAATATGCAAGATCAGGACAGATTAAATGAGGTATACCTTGTAAGTTATAAATATAGGTGTTTCTTTTTCAGATACTAATACAGTATTTATAATAACATACGTTAACAATATTTTTATTGTTGCTTTAATCATTCTCAAAATATATTGACATTAAGATTAATATTTCTTGCTCATAAGTATTTTCTTCACAATCAGTTTTTCAGCAAATTTATAGTTATTAATTGAATTATTGTGTAAATATTTCCTCTACTTGATAATGGGATAAGTTCATGTAATTGTAAAAGTCATTCTGATTAGTTGCCTTTCCGCTCATTGATCATACATAGGGCACTTAATAAAACTTAACTTAACTTGATTTACTTCCCTGTTCTCAGAAAATTTAAATCATGTAGAAGAGGGATGTCAAATTTGCGATGTCATGTGACGTGTCGCAACGTATCGTGACTTTTTTCCCATTGCCGGCAATGGGGTGGGCACGGTTTTGCCATGACGCATCCAGCCCGTGGGCTGGCAGTTTGACACCCCTGGTGTAGAAAGATCACTTTGATGGATTTTTTTTTACTTCTGTCATTTTTTCAAAATTTTATGAGGCTTCATACAGAAACGTATGTAACATTTTATATGCTACATTTAATCATATAAATTCCTGGGATTATACATAATAAAATACTTGAGTCAATTCAAGTGTTCCCCGCTATTCTCATTATTTTATTACTTGCAGGTATTGTTTATATAGATAAGCATTCAAAACTGGTAATGCCTTTCAAATGTACATCTTTCAAAGTCAGTTGTGAAAAGAGAGAGAGAAATTAACTTTCTCAACACTTTCCCAGTGATGGGAAT
The DNA here is from genome assembly GCA_023970755.1 of Azemiops feae. NCBI lineage: Eukaryota > Metazoa > Chordata > Lepidosauria > Squamata > Viperidae > Azemiops > Azemiops feae. The sequence continues at coordinate 504,765 of JALGBA010000321.1, read as the reverse complement.
AAACAAAACACGATACTAGGATTTTCTGAAATTACATTTGTCACATACTTTGAAGATAGCAGATTGATAAGACCTAAACTGTTATCTGAGATTCTGCAAAATGAGAGTAAGTTTTAAGATTGTAGCAGTTATGCTTCACTTGCTGTTAGAAAAAAGCACAAAAATGTTATTTTCTTAGAAAGGGGAATTGCAATATTCCTGCAAAATTTTGATGTGTCTGTGGATTGGCATACAAGTAGCCTCTTTAGTAATTGGGATAGGCTAAGTCAGGGGTCGGCAACATTAAACACTCAAAGAGCCACTTGGACTCGTTTCCCATTGGAAAAAAAACACTGGGAGCCGCAAAACTTGCGCGCGCGCACACACACGAGGGGGGGAGCTTGATTGAAGAGTTTAATTAAAAAGAAATAGAGGCTGCTGTGCATGAGTTCTCTCTCTCTCTCTCTCTCTCTCTCTCTCTCTCTCTCTCTCTCTCTCTCTCCCCTCTCTTTCTCTTCCTCCCCCCCTCTCTCCCCCTCTCTCCGATCTTCTGCTCACCTGGCAAGCTGGCTTCACACTGTACTCCAACAAGTTGACACACATTCTTATTGGGCTGGCTCTCTCCTGCCCTTGGTCTGCCAGTCCTCTTCCCCCACTCAGTGTGAGTGTGTGTGTGTGTGTGTGAGAGAGAGAGAGAGAGAGAGAGAGACAGAGAGACAGAGAGAGCTGCTGCTTTCTGCTGCTTCCTGCTTCCTGCTTCGACGCAGCAAAGGCAGGAGCCCCGCCCAATAAGCTTGTCAGCTTGTCCGAGAACAGCGTGAGGCCACTCTCTTTTTTACACAGAGAGAGAGAGAGAGAGAAGGGAAGTGCAAGTGCCTCTCTCTGTCTCTGTCTCTCTCTCTGCAAATGGCGGAGGAGGTTGGGAGCCGCAGGAGAAGGCTCAAAGAGCCACATGCGGCTCCGTAGCTGCGGGTTGCCGACCCGTGGGCTAAGTGATATAATTGCTAAGTGGAAAACCATGTGACTGTGCTTATGATTTTACTTCAGGCTTCATTTTCTTCAGTGTCTCACTGATGCTGTTCGCCTAATGTGCTTGGTGTTGGGAACCACAAACTTCTAGGCAAATAGCAGGTATATTCCCCATTGTATGCCTGCTTACCCTTTTGTAACCCCTTTCTCTCTAATCTTTCCACAAGGGAGAAAAAAAGAGAAATAAATGGGTCAGGCATAGGATAATGCATACTAACTGACTGTTAAGGCAAACATATAACAGAGACACGGCAAATCTCATAAAAGCCCTAATTGGTCACAATGTTTTTCCAGCACCATTATAATTTTAAACTGTCATTGCATGAGCAGTTGATAAGTGAAGTCTACCTCTCTTTATGCTCTGATTTTATTCTTCTTCGTATCTGGTAGCATCTAGCTGCAATGTTTTTAGTTTGGAAATAAGAATTCTATTATATTATTTAGAATATTTAACTGTTTAATATTCTGCTAGCCTAATCTTATTTTTTTTTATCACAGCAGATGCTGAAAGATCTATTGAGACATGATTTTGATTGAAATGTAAAAAAGGATTAAAGGAAACAATGTTTAATTAGGTGGAGTCTCATTATGAGTTTTCTAGAAAGGAACTGCTAATTTGGGAGAAGACAGATAGCAAGTAATAGTGATTTCTGCTTGTTATGAAAGCAAAAACTAATGCAAGAAAGAAGAAAGAAATGGTTTATCTTTGTAACTCATCAAGGCCTAAAGTAGGATAACTGTATCTTAAGTTCCAAAAAGAGAACACTTTTAAGAAGATTCTCTGTCCTTCTCAACCCATTGGGTCATGTTTAGTGCAGAAATTTTATCTTAATAGTTCCAAAGCAATAGATGCAAAGGAAGAAGACATGGAAACAGATTCTGAAACAATGTTTTCATGGGAGCATATTTTCCTAAATCCAAACCAAATCAAATAACATGTTTGCTCCCAAATAATAAGCAGGACCTAATTGGCACAAAACAGAATTTATTTACAGTATTGCTTGAAAGCCCCAATCAAATATAATTAAATATAAATAATGAATAATAACTGGGAGTCAAGCTATTCTCCAAAGCGCCTGAAGGCAGGACAAGAAGCAACGGATGGAAACTAATCAAGGAGAGAACCAACGTAGAACTAAGGAGAAACTTCCTGACAGAACAATTAACCAGTGGAACAACCTGCCTCCAGAAGCGGTGAATGCTCCAACACTGGAAGTTTTTAAGAAGAGACTGGACAGCCATTTGTCCGAAATGGTATAGGGTTTCCTGCCTGAGCAGAGGGTTGGACTAGATGACCTCCAAGGTCCCTTCCAACTTTATTATTATTATTTATTATTATTATTATTATTATTATTATTATTATTATATTATTATTATTATTATTATATTATTTGTTGTTGTTGTTGTTGTTGTTGTTGTTGTTGTTATTATTATTATTATTATTATTATTATTATTATTATTATTATTATTATTATTATTATTATTATTATTATTATTATTATTATTATTATTATCTCACTGGGATGAAACAGGGTTGCCTCCTTAAATCAATTAGATGTTTCTTTTATGACAACTATCCAGATCAGTAACTGTATCTTCTGGTGTATCATGGCACATGTCAGATTATTTATTTATCATATGGCACATTCACATCACATTTCGATTAAAAAGCACAAATGTTAAAATATAAAATATTATGAACATATCTAGATTACAGATATAAGTTTTGCTTCGGTTGTTAAAGCCAGGAAATTAGCAAAGTCTCCATTATAGGCTCTATGTTGGCATTCTGTCACTATATGTTGGATAGTTTGTTTCTCAGCCCCATAGTCACATTTCAGTGATGGTATTTTGTTCCCCTTATAGAGGGCATCAGGAATCTACCATGTCCAGTTTAAGTGTTGTCCATATTGCATAGGTGTTGTCAAATCTAAGTAGTTTTTTCAAGATACAAGGCAAATGTTGACATTGTGGGGCACAATTTTCTATCCAGTGCTGTTTCCATATATTGTGTATATCAAAATCATCTTCTACAAGTACTTTAGCAGTAGAAATAGCTGGATATCTGGATCTCAACCTGTTTCACTCCAGGCAGCCTACATCACTCAATATTGGCAGCTGGGAGTTATCGATAATCTTCAGGTATTCTTGGAAGAGGGCATTTCTCATCTTACAGCCAGTATGTGGGAATAGTTTGGATCCTCCTACTAACAATGCACATTGACTCATACAATTGTGCATCAGCTCTATTTATGTATGCACTATTAAGCCATCCTGGAACATAATACTCTGCTGCTAAATAAATCAAGCTGAGTGCAGCATGTAGCATGTTCATTGCCAAACCCAAACACAATTTGTTCAGGATATTATTTCTACTTCTCAATTTGGCAGCAGTCTTTGTCAAATGTTCGTTGTAGGAAAGTGTTTGTCCAGGGTAACCCCAAGATATTTAGGATACTTGTTGTGATTGAATATTTTCCCCTTGAAATGTACATTAAACTCTCTGCCAGTTGAACTATTACAAAGAAGGAAGCATGTTACTTCTGCCTTGGTTGGATTAGGCTGTAGCCTCCATTTATGAAGTTACTTATCTAATATGTCTGTCAGAAGTAGAACATCTGCAGTTATCTGAAAGGTTTTATGTTGGGTGTCTAAAGCCTAGTCATCTGCATAGCCAAACTTCCTGGTCTTTGTATGAGGTATATCCAGGGCTTTTTTTTTGTCATAGAACGCTCAGAACGGAGTTCCGGCACCTTTTTTGGATGGAACTTTGTAGGGTAGGCAAGGCGGGTTGTATGACGTGTGTGAGTTCTGGCACCTTTTTTTTTTTTTCCCCCAAAAAAAGCACTGGGTATATCCGTTATGTATATGTTAAAAAGAAGGGGTGGAAGAACCGAGCCTTGTGGTAGTCCATTGTTTAATATTTTAGGAACACTAATATCCTTTCCCATAGTCACAGAGAAAGTTTGTCAAGAAGCATATTATCAATATTCCGAGTGAAATATATTGAAGGCATGGTATTACTTGTATTAGTTTATATAACAATCCATGCCTCCATACTCTATCCTATGCTTTGCTTTAATGTATCAAGGGAGATGATGTTTTTTGTTTTGCCTGATATCCTGCTTCTGTGTAGGTTATTAATGAAAGCACTTGATCAGTGCAACTTTGAGCATGTCGAATTGCGGCTTGTTCCACTGGGATCATTTGAAGGATCTTCTGGCTGTAGCAGTCTTTCAAGAAGCTTATACACAGTACTTAGCAACATGATTGGACAATAATTCTTTGGTTGATCATTTGGTTTTCCCTTCAAGATACTTGTCAGAAAGATAGACAGACTATTAGAGGTTATTCCAGACATTTTGCAGGGTTTTGAATTCTTGAGAAGACTGTCGTATTTTTAATAACTTCCCTTTCAAAAGTGCAATAATTATTTATATGACTAACCTGTTTTAGATTTCTGCCCTCCCATACTTACACACTATTTCTTTGCTATCTTGTTACTAAATATCTAAAATCATGACAGCATGTTTTTGGAAGACACTCCTATAATATTTGTTCCACGTGTGCTATATCATATGTTGTTGTTAGTTGCAAAGTCGTGTCCGACCCATCATGACCCCATGGACAACGTTCCTCCAGGCCTTCCTGTCCTCTACCATCTTCTGGAGTCCATTTAAGTGCACGCCTACTGCTTCAGTGACTCCATCCAGCCACCTCATTCTCTGTTGTCCCCTTCTTCTATTGCCCTCTATCTTTCCCAGCATTAGGCTCTTCTCCAGTGAATCCTTCCTTCTCATTAGGTGGCCAAAGTATTTGAGTTTCAACTTCAGGATCTGGTCTTCTAAAGAGCAGTCAGGGTTGATCTCCTCTAGGACTGACCGGTTTGATCGCCTTGCAATCCAGGGGACTCGCAGGAGTCTTCTCCAGCACCATAGTTCAAAGGCCTCAATTCTTTGGCGCTCAGCCTTTCTTATGGTCCAGCTTTCACAGCCATACATTGCAACTGGGAAAACCATAGCCTTGAGTATCTGCACTTTTGTTGGCAGCATGACATCTCTGCTTTTTAGTATGCTGTCTAGATTTGCCATAGCTTTCCTCCCCAGGAGCAAGCGTCTTTTAATTTCTTGGCTGCAGCCCCCATCTGTGGTGATCTTGGAGCCCAGAAAAATAAAATCTGTCACTACCTCCATTTCTTTCCCATCTATTTGCCAGGAATTGAGAGGGCCGGATGCCATGATCTTGGTTTTCTTAATGTTGAATTTCAAGCCAGTTTTTGCACTCTCCTTCTTCACCCACGTCAAGAGGCTCTTTAGTTCTTCTTCACTTTCTGCCATTAGAGTGGTATCATCTGCATATCTTAGGTTGTTGATATTTATCCTGGCAATCTTAATTCCAACTTTTGATTCATCTAGCCCTGCCTTTCTCATGATGTGCTCTGCATATAAGTTAAATAGGCAGGGCGACAGAATACAGCCTTGCCGGACTCCTTTCCCAATTTTGAACCAATCAGTGGTTCCGTGTCCAGTTCTCAATGTTGCTTCTTGACCTGCATATAGGTTTCTCAAGAGACAAATAAGATGGTATGGTACTCCCATCTCTTTAAGAACTTGCCACAATTTGTTGTGATCTACACAATCAAAGGCTTTAGCATAGTCAATGAAGCAGAAGTAGATGTTTTTCTGGAACTCCCTAGCTTTCTCCATGATCCAGCATATGTTGGCAATTTGATTTCTAGTTCCTCTGCCTCTTCAAAATCCTGCCTGTACTTCTGGAAGTTCTCGATCCACATACTGCTGGAGTCTAGCTTGTAGGATTTTAAGCATAACTTTACTAGCATGTGAAATGAGTGCAATGGTGCAATAGTTTGAACATTCTTTGGCATTGCCTTTCTTTGGGATTGGAATGTAAACTGACCTTTTCCAATCCTGTGGCCACTGTTGAGTTTTCCAAATTTGCTGGCAAATTGAGCGTAGCACTTTTACTGCATCGTCTTTTAAGATTTTGAATAGGTCAGCTGGAATACTGTCACCTCCACTAGCTTTGTTGTTGCTCAGCTTTCCTAAGGCCCATTTCACTTCACATTCTAGGATGTCTGGCTCGAGGTCAGTGACTACCCCATCATGGTTATCAGGGACACTAAGCTCGTTCTTGTATAGTTCTTCTGTGTAATTTTGCCACCTCTTCTTAATCTCTTCTGCCTCTGTTAGGTCCCTGCCATTTTGGTCCTTTATCATGCCCATCTTTGCATGAAAAGTTCCCTTCATATCTCCAATTTTCTTGAAGAGATCTCTGGTCCTCCCTATTCTATTGTTTTCTTCTATTTTTTTGCACTGTTCATTTAAGAGGGCATTCTTGGCTCTTCTAGCTATTCTCTGGAATTCTGCATTCAATTGGGTGTATCTTTCTCTTCGTCCCTTGCCTTTCGCTTCCCTTCTTCCCTCAGCTATTTGCAAAGCTTCCTCAGACAGCCATTTTGCTTTCTTGCATTTCTTTTTCTTTGGGATGGTTTTAGTTGCTATCTCTTGTACAATGTTGCGAACCTCTGTCCATAGTTCTTCAGGCACTCTGTCTATCAGATCTATTTCCTTAAATCTATTTGTCACCTCTACTGTATATTCATCAGGGATATGATTTAGTCCATACCTGAGTGGCCTAGTGTTTTTCCCTACTTTCTTCAATTTAAGCCTAAATTTTGCAACGAGAAGCTCATGATCTGAGCCACAGTCAGCTTCTGGTCTTGTTTTTACTGACTCTATAGAGCTTCTCCATCTTTGGCTGCAGAGCACATAGTCAATCACTGTCTGGTGATGTCCATGTGTAGAGCCGTCTCTTGGGTTGTTGGAAAAGAGTGTTTGCTATGACCATCGTATTCTCTTGACAAAATTCTATCAACCTGTGCCCTGCTTCATTTTGTACTCCAAGGCCAAACTTGTCTGTTATTCCAGTTATCTTTTGGCTTCCTACTTTGGCATTCCAATCCCCCATGATGATAAGGACATCATTTTTTGGTATTGATTCTATAAGGTGCTGTAGGGCTTCATAGAACTGGTCAATTTCATCCTCATCAGCACCAGTGGTTGGGGCATAGACTTGGACTACTGTGATATTGAATGGTTTGCCTTGGATTCGCACTGAGATCATTCTGTCATTTTGGGGATTGTATCCCAGTATTGCTTTTCCTACTCTTTTGTTGACTATGAAGGCTACTCCATTTCTTCTGAGGGATTCTTGCCCGCAGTAGTATACCTGATGGTCCTCTGAATTAAATTCACCCATTCCTGTCCATTTTAGTTCGCTGATTCCTAAGATGTCGACGTTCAGTCTTGTCATCTCTTGTTTGACCATGTCCAGCTTGCCTTGATTCATGGATCTCACATTCCAGGTTCCTATGGAGAGTAGATCTTTACAGCATCGGACTTTCCTTTCACCGCCAGATGCATCCACAGCTGAGCGTCCTTTGGCCCAGTCACTTCACTCTTTCTGGCGCTACTATTACTAGCCCTCTGCTCTTCCCCAGTAGCATATTGGACACCTTCCGACCTGAGGGGCTCATCTTCCAGTGTCATATCTTTTTGCCTTTTGGTACTGTCCATGAGGTTTTCATGGCAAAGATACTGGAGTGGGTTGCCATTTCCTTCTCCAGTGGATCACATTTTGTCAGAACTTTTTGCTATGACCTGTCCGTCTTGGGTGGCCCTGCATGGCATAGCTCATAGCTTCATTGAGTTACGCAAGCCCCTTCGCCACGACAAGGCAGTAATCTGTGAAGGGGCTATATCATATACTAAGTAATTTATTGCAACTGGAAATCATTTAGGATTAATTTTATTTCACTCATAGATTATTGCCCTGACAGCATGTACTGCTGATAATAGAAATATAAAAGTAAACACATGCAGCTAATATGGAGCCCAGTTATTTGTCTTCTTCAAACCTCTCAGTCTTAATTGCTGTTTTCAGCAGCTGTGTGTTCTTATTCTTATTGACAAAAGCAATAGGACTCCAAAATGTCTATGAAGCATAAGCTGTTAACATAAAAAAATACATCTGCTTTTCCCTCTTTTTTAAATCTATTGCTAAGATTTCTACAATACTAAACTCCCTCACATGCTGTTCTTTCACGTTTTCAATTTTTATGTTCAGCAGTGATGCTTTTAATAACATTAGAAAGTCAAGCAATGTGTCATCAGAATAATAAATACCAGTTTTGAAATTTTATAACAGTGTATCTAATAATCAAACAAGATAAGCTTGTACTTCAGAATAGATAAAAGGATGTGCAAATATGCAAATTCAATTTTAACTTGTATATCTTTAAGCTTAATCAAAAGCCAGAAAGATGCAGTTCTGGTAGAACAAGTACAAAGAAAGACCAGCAACATATATATATATTCTTCTGATTACATGTAGTTCTTGGGTTACAATGGCAGTTGGGACTGAGCTTGCCATCACTAAGTAATGTCATAAATCACAATAACACATGACCACTTCACTTGGCAATGGCAATCCCAGCAGGCCTATGTGCCATCAGAAGCCCAGCATGCATGGATCATTAAGAGGAACTGGTAGGAGTCCCAGTGTATCTTAAGGAGACGGGATTGAAGCCCAGATGGGCTTGGGAGATGCTGCAGTGCAAAAATTGAAGAAGGCAGGGGGAAGGATTCTACATAAAAACAGAAACAAAGAGCCAGTTATCCCTCACAAACCTGCATCAATTGGAAAACATCTTGGGTAAAGGAAGTCAGGAGATCTGGCTATAAATACAGGAGCCCAGTTCTGTTCAGTTGCATAGCAGCTATAATGCAGGCTACAGTTGCTCATGAAAGATCAGGAAATCTGATCTCTAGACCACAGTCTCTAAGCCCTGATACCCAACATTACCCAACAGATACTGGCTATGAAAGTGTACATCAGAACATGTTTTGAACCCAGTTGCTTTTTTACCATATTTTTCCTTCCTCTGACAGGAGCACCCTCCTTACTCTCTACATCTGGAGCATATTCATTCTATCTGACTTGTTAGAAAGGTGAGAAACCTTCAGGGAATGATGATCCCACAAACAAACTTGTCCTTTTCCATTCATGACTTTAAGATTTTCTACTCAAAATAGCTCGTGTAGGCCTATATACTAGAAATAATGTCCCTGTGGTGCTCCAAACTAAATTGCCAGGACTTAAACTGGCAACACCCAGAGGAATTGCCAAGTGCTTTCTTCACGTTCCAAAAGGGATGACGAAAATTAAAATTAGAAATGGATTAAGATTAGAATTATATTTTACACTATGCCATTTTACATTTGAATCTTATATATTTTCATGGTAAGTATACTCTCTCATCAAGAGAATAAGATAAATTACCTTTATTTATGGACATTCCTTATTTCATTCATTTGTTTGAATGTTTATAACCCAAACCACTGGTGGAAATTTTTATAACCCACTAAGATCAAATCAATTTTAAAAAAAACAAAAACACACAGCAATATCAAAACAATACCACTTGAGAATTCAACAGGCCTTGAAAAGCATGAAGACAGAATTATGGTCACCGTGACTGAGAAAATGTTTTAAGGAATAACTAAATTCATGTATTGCTGATATGAAATTTTCCAGAGAGGGTATTTTATACAATGGGTATCATCATCTTAATTTAAATATTTCTACTGAAACTCACATAGAATTACACATGTAATTTTCCTTGTGTGAATTTAAATATGTAACTTATTAAATCAAGCAATCTGCCAAATGATGGGTGGCTTCTATTATTTTATAAATAGATAAGTATTAATGAAAGATGTTCTGATGTGTAAAATGTAAAAAATCATTCGAGTTAAGAATTTAGAAATAATCTGACTGGAAACTAATGATCTCAATTAAATTTCATGTGAAACTATAATTGCTATCATAAGGAAGAAATGCAAATTTAATATTTTATATGGAATATCATGGTACATTTCTTTATGGTATATTTACATTAAATAATATTCCTTATAATAACCATAGAATAGTGCTTAAAAAGGGCAGAGTAAAACACTTTAAGAGGCATCTAAGTGTGTTTAATTTTTTCAAAAACCCCAGAACATTTTAAGAAAGATATATGCAGAATTTTAAAAATTAAAATATATTATTGGATTTAATGTCTCATAATGCAATTTTGTATATAATCATTGCATAACTTTTAAAAATTTTATCAGTGTGTCAGAAGCTTATCTGTTGTTTTCTTTTTATAAAAGTCATGGGAATGTGTCCATTTTTAAATTATTGTTATAGATTTATAAAGTGGACATGCCCAACCTTTTGGCTTGCCTGGCCACACTGAGTGAAGACGAATTGTCTTGAGCAGCATATAAAATATATAATACAGTTAATATAAAGGCACATAATGTTAAAAGTTTAAAATCTTATTGGGCTGCATTACTAACTGTTCAGGGCTATATATGGCTTGCGGGCCATGGGTTGGACACGCTTGTTCCAAAGCATATTTGAGATTTTAGGAGCAGCCCCCTGACCATCTCTGGAACAAATGATGGAATATTCAAAAACATTGCTTTTTTAGGATTAAAATGGGTATCTGAAGTCTTGCAGGTACTTAAAGCATCTGATTTCACTCAACGCCTTACCCCAACATAGTCCTTTGCCTTGTTCACTTTTGGAAGTCTGATCACACCATATCACAAACTGCACTTCTTGATTTAAAAGTTTATATTTAATTATTCACAATTTTCCTATGTTAAAGAACTGTTTCAAATTGATAAACATGGTTTTCATTTCAAATTTAGAATGTCTAAAAATGTTTTGTTAAGTGTCTATATTTATTCAATTTACTTGAAGATTTTTGGAAAGACCTATGAAAATAGGTATTCATATGAAACTGTCAAGTAGTTGTTATTTTAACAAGTACTTTTTTTTAGACCTTAATAGCTTAAAACATTTATCTTCAAATATTATTGGATTAAATTTGTTAGTGAAACACATGATAGAAGTTAACAGGGGCCTATAGGTGTATTAAAGTTTTTCTAAATATAGCAAAATGCTATGAATAAATTATTATGGACAACTAATGTAATGTAATTGAAAACAGCACAAAAATATTTGAAACAAGTTAGCTAAAAGACTGGAATAACTGTATTTTCATAACAGAGCCATGCTTGGAAATACGAGGGCAATTCGGAAATAAACCTCCATTTGGTTATCAATGACAAACACTTGCAGATACAGAACTTGTATTATACACATTAGAAAACTACAACATTACATTACTTTTTAACATAATTCAAATTGAGGCACTTGACATAACATCTTCCAAGCTTTGAAATTCCTTCTACAAAAAAATCACCCGCCTGGGAATGAAGCCACCCCTGTAACAGCATTGTAAAGCACATTGTCATCGTCGAAGTGGTGCAACGCAAGCCACTGTTTCATTTAAAAACCTGGTTCATTTTCAATTGATCTAGCGGATGAGTCAACTGCAACACATCCTTCTCCTTCCACTCCTCACTACCTACTGAACTACTGTGCATGGCGCCATAGGACGGGTGTCGCTATCCCCACCTATTTCTTGCACATGCTCAAATGGAGGTTTATTTCTGAATTGCCCTCATAAATAACCTCCCATTCCCAGTAACAATATATGTGGCTAGGCCAGATGTTTTCCCAATTGCCTCAAAACATTTAATACATAATGCTTATTCACATTATTTTTTTCAAATAAAAATAGATAACTATCATTGTTCAAACAGAAAATTGAATTTTGCTGATAGATGAATATATTTCTTGCATAAATTTTATGGAAGTTTTAAACTATCAGCAGTCAGCAAGGACAATAAATATTCAGAAGATACAGTATATTCTTACTGCTTTTCTTTTTCCAAATTTTAAAGAGTATTTCTTTAAAATTTTCTTTTTTTAATTAATATTGACATATTTGTTATGTAGATGAAAGAAAGAAAGAAAGAAAGAAAGAAAGAAAGAAAGAAAGAAAGAAAGAAAGAAAGAAAGAAAGAAAGAAAGAAAGAAAGAAAGAATATTAGGCTTCAACTGTGACCAAGTAAGAACATACATTAATAAAGACAAAGCTTCAGAAGTGGTATATTTCTTCCATGAATAGTATTTCCAAGAAGAAAAAATCTGCAAGCCATATAGAATCATTACACATAATTCATTGATATTTATTTTGCTATATGTACAAGTACAAAATATCTGTATTTGGATACAGCTTGGTATTGCATGTACATATGGCAAAACAAACCATGTGATTTGTCATATGTAACAATTTGTCATTTCTACAAAATATTATTTCCATTAAGGAAATCTTTCACATTTGAAGAAGCTGTGAGTGACAAGCTGAGAACAGTGATGGAAGCTATTTATTTTTTGTTGACAGTTCAGACTGAGATCATCTTATATACTGTAACTATTGCTTTTTGTAATGTTTGGACCAGGACTAGAGAACCCTTTTGCAGGTTGAGTGAGAGTGGAGCTATACTGAAATGAGGATGAGTCTCAAGAAATATGATAATAACAACAGGTGGTAAACAGGGAAAATCTTGATCTTTTGTGTAAAGGGTTATGGTTTAGGAAGCGCTACTCAAATTACTGTGTTGTACATGTTTCCTATTACATGGTGCCTATCTGTTTCTATGGTAATAAAAAGCAGGTTTTAATTTTTTTTAAATATATTTTATTGATTTTTAACATAAACAGCTTGATATTTGGTAAACAGCATGTTATCTGGGTTTATGTTTACAAAGTAATCACTAACAGTCAGTTTCTGTATTCCAAAGTCCACATAATAGCTTTGCTTGGTTTTCTCTTCTTCCAATAATATTCTCTTTGGGACCTTAAATTAATACAATTCTTATTAATTTGATAGGTAACAGTTAAATATAAAGATTTTTCTAAAATTTCTACCAATAATAATCACATCAATATCATGTTTCTTTTCTATCTGGTCATGAATCCTGTTTATAATTCTTATTTAAATTTATTTTCCCTACAATGTTCAAAACATTCTTACTGGTTAAAATTTTCCCAGAGTTAATTACCTTAAAGTATTTGTATCTATTTTCATGTCTTAAAAAGTAAGTTAAAAAAGACACAAAAGATAAACAGAAAAAGAAAAGACGAGAGAGAGAGAAAAAGGAAAAAAGGGAGAGAAAAATAAGAAAATAATATACTACTTAAAATACATATCCCTCTTGAACTAGTATACACTTATTTCCAATTTGTTTATTTATTTATTCTTTTACCTATAATTAAACCTATGTTTAATCTTTAAATGTTCCATTTAATAAATCCAATCATCTAATCTTTTAACTCTATTCAAAACATTTTTTTTCCTCTTTAGTTATCCATTGGAATTTTCTTAAAGTCAATTACATTTAAATATCTAAAACATTTCCTTTATATTGATCATCCCAAACATTTTTGTATTTCTCATATCAAAAAACAAAAGAGAAAAGAGAAAAGAAAAAATACTGGCTTTATTTGGAGGGTTCATCCCTCTTAAACTAAAATCTTTCTATTTCTTCAACCATATTCAAACAAGTGTTTAATTTTTAAATATTCCCTTTGATACACCCCATCATCTAATTCCTCAATTTTCACTTTAGCCCTCTTATTTTGCCAAGCATCTTTCCCAATCAATATATTCCGTTGAATCCAAGAGTCTTTCCATAATCTTGTAAATGTTGTTGTGGATATAGCAGGCAAATCAAGCATCATGTCTTTGTAAAAAGATTTTGCCCCTTCGTATTCATTGAAGATTTCTCTCATCATCTCTTGTCTTCCCATTTCTTGTGGTACTCCCAACAGCTCAGCAATCCATTTTGTCAAATCTTTTTCCTTATCCTCAGATTTACTTTGTGGTCTTAGAGTACAAGTTATCTTTTCCATGTTCAATGTTTCTTGTAAGTCCTTCTCCACTTGAGTCTCCACTAGTTTATATTCAGTTGTCTGCTTTACATGATCTCTCTCTCTTTTTGTTTTCTGATCATTTAATTGTTGTGATGTTAAATTGAGAATGCATTCATTTAAATTTTCAAATTCATTTTTAATTTCCTCGTGGTTTGAAATTAATATCATTTGCATTTGTTGTAACAGAACATACATTTCCTCTTGGTAAGTATTTATTTTTTTCTTTATATGTTCTTTCTGCAGATTTCTGATGCTCCATAGTGACCAAAAATCCTTTCTCTGCCAATCACTTTAAAGTCACAATTTAAAAAATATTTATAATCCAGGAAGGTCAATTTTTTCTAAATTTTATAGTTCTCACTTTGTAGATAGTCCACAATGTTTTCATTTCTTTTGTTATAGCTGCTCTTTATTTAATCAAAGCCCTGGAGGTCACAACAGGCTTTTCTTTCTGGGCTGTATTTAGGGCAGTATTTTCATCCACCACTAGATGTCAGCACCAGTCCATCTTTCAATTTTTTTTATTTCCCTCCCCCCCATAAACTTAATTCGCCGCTTCCATTTAGAGGAGGGTGGAGTAAAGACCTCCCCCTCTTACTTTCGGAGGGTTTTTACTTCTGGGGGTTTTCTTTTTTTTTCAAGAAATCAGTCAGGTAGAAGAGAGAGAATCAATATTCTTACCCAGGTCACTCACACTATTTACAATCACCCTTAATTTAGTGTTAGCTTTCTTCTGTTGGTTTTTGGAGAGCTTTCTCCAGACGTCCGGATCAACCATCATCTCCCCAGGATTAGTGGTGCTTCCCTCCTTCCTTTCCACTTCTCCAGGGTGGCTTTGGGCCCATTTAGGGTCCCCAAACAGAGAGAAGTCAGCTGTAGGGCGCGGATCTTTGTGATCCCTTGGCTGTCATGCTAGCTGTGCAGAACCGGAAGCCTAAAAAGCAGGTTTTAGTTCATAAAGTATCACTGTATGTTTTAAATTGTATATTCATAAAAATGTGCACTTCCACAGTATATTGATTTATACTTGAATTTGGGCACCTTAAAGTTAAATATGTTGATCAGACTTACCAAGGAGAAACAAATACCTTCAAATAATGAGAAATACATTTCTAGTTTAGATCACACAGTTGCTATATTTATTTTCAAAGCATATCCACAACAATTTCATCTTTATTATTCTCTATGAACTCTGTGTAACATTTCATACTAATGTTAGAGTTGGTCTTTGATCTACTTTTTTGTTTGCTTTTTTTTTTTTCTGTAATAAATACTGGAAACAGGCTTCGGTCCAGGATCTATCATGCTGCATGCAGAAAAGATGCTTTTAAGACAATCCATGCTGTATACAAGGCGCTCTTAATGTTAATAGTACTGTGCATGTTTAGTATGTCATTGTAGCAGAAGATGCATATATCTTTGCTATGCTCTGTTTCTGGCCTCCCTGGCTTTAATTGACCATGTTTCTTTACATGCTAGCAGGAGTTGAAGGGAGGCAAGATGCTTAGGGCATTTTTAATTTGTAGTTAAGTTTTATTTTGTCATTAGTCTTATTAGCAGTCATTAAGCAGTTTAATAATTAGATGCCTCATTAACATTTTAATGAGGCTATTGGCCATTGGTAAGTGTAATTAAATTAGTTTTATTGTATGATATTTTGAAACTGCAATTAAATTAGCTTTTAGTGTGCTTTTAAAAACAAAAACTATGGAAATCACAGTGAAGCAGCTGACTTGTTAACTTAGGAAGTGTCTATGAAATAGTAACACAGAGGAGAGAACGTAGAAGATTCCCTACTGAGGTTAATCACAAAAGAGAAAAAAAATCCAATGTTTCTGTTATCTCTGCCCCAGGGTTACTAATGTATGTAATGTATCATTGGTGTTAGCAGTATGTCTCTTTAATATCATTCACAGAGGATACTTTTATATAATCTGTATTAATGTTTTAGAAATAGTACCTAGATGATGTGGCATACCTTACTTTATAATTCAGGGGTTAATCCTTTTGCCTTTAGTAAGACAAAACTCCTGCAGAGTTCAAATGGAATTTTGAGCTGCCAGATATAACCTTACATGAAATATGATTTTATCATATTATTGCTGTAAAAACAAATTGAGGATGGACAAGAGCAAGAGAGAGGGTACTGCAGCTTTCTCAACAGGGTAACCCTGCTTCAATAAAATGGGCAGACCAGCAGAGTTGGGAGAAGGAGAAAACCAGTGAGTGACTGACTAGCAACAGGGTGGTAGAAGACATTTAAAGCTGGTGACATAGAGAATGTTAGCACAACTGCAGATGCTTCCACAAAGTGTTTAGGCAGCTGTGACTCTGAAAATCTCAGAATAATTATTTTAAGACACATACACATAAATACACATACAAACACACACACATATACACAAATGGGAATAAAATACTTATGGAAGACAATGAATACATACGCACTTAGGTTTGTAGTTAATATACTATAGAAAGCTGCAATACTAAGCACTTTTATAAGGCTGGTAGAATCCAAATGGATTTAATGCTAGGAAAGCAAGTTGGCAATTATCCTTCTTTGGGTCATCCTTTAAATTTATGCATGCAGATAAAAGTGAACTCCATTCCATAGAATAACATCGGCTGTAGAAAGGGCAATCTTCAACATCATCTGCCAAGAAGCACTGTGCAGTGAGTTCTTGATTATCTTGTCTATAATAGCAGTAGCTATTATATTCAGCTTATATACAGCTTCAAAGTGCTTTACAGCCCTCTCTAAGTGGTTTACATATCAACATATTGACCCCAACAATCTGGGTCCCCATTTTATCATTTTATTCTCGGAAAGATGGAAGGCTGAGTCAACCTTGAGCCGGTCAGGTTCAAATGCCAGACTGTGGGCAGAGTTAGCCTGCAATACTGCATTCTAAGCACTGTGCCACCATGGCTCATGGCTCTTCTGTGAGTAGAACAGTAGGCAGTGGAAGGTTTATATATGTCAGATATAGACAGTGAGGAAAAGAAATATTACTCTAAGAGAAAAGTATGGTTCAAGAGCCAACACAGCAGCATGTGGAAAATATTTTCATTTTTAATTTTATTTTTCATATAAAGCATATCCAGTAACATATTATGCAGATATTGTCTATCAGTATCTTTAGAAATAACAGTTATATTATCATATCAGAGAAACTTAAATTAGGATGTGGAAGGGATTTGTCTGTCTATCTCTGTTCTATGTACATTTATATATTCACTAAACTGCTTTCTAAAAATTGAAAGTTTTAAGAAATTATTTGAATTTAGTAGATACAGGTTGTAATCTGTGTGTGTGTGTGTGTGTGTGTATCTGTCTGTGTCTCTTTCTTTCTCTCTCTCGCTCTGTCTCTCACTCGGTCTCTGAGTACTTTTATTGGAATTTCCTCTGAAAGGACTATAGACATCTGGTACAAACTGCATAGGTATAATATGGCAAAATGTATTATGACAGAAATCTTCCTCTTTGGTATTTGCATCTTGATGTCAAACACAAGTATGTAAGTTAAATGCTTTGTATTATAATACACTTCTTGTTCTTTCTCCCTTCCACTTCCCCATCCACCTCTGGAAACTTATAAAAAATAATGTGTAGACTATTTATAAATATTTATTTATAGCTACTGTATATTAAAACACTTAATGAGATATGCATTTTCCTTTGCTTTATTTGTTCCATATTCCTTGATATTTTCCTGACAATATGCAAATACTTTTTAACAGGTTTCTGTAGGTATTGTTTAGTGTTCAAGCTATAATTATTAGGAATGTGAAATTAATTTTAAAGTGCCCTAAGAATATCATGAGAGAATTTGCTTTTGTTTAAGAAACTTATTTACAACGGTGTAACAATGCAATTTATAAATTAACACTTTGCATACTGTATAAATTCCACGATTGCTTGAAAAAATTACACAGGGATTGCAGTAATTAATAGCATCCATTGTTTGTGTTTCAGTTTGTTTCTGTGTTCAGCAACATGAAGTTTTTTCTGCCATACTGTACTTCATAGTTCTTAGTAATTTTCATCAGACGCTTGGGGAACTTTTTTTTTGTAAAATTATTTACAGGGGGGAAAAACCAAGCATGGCTACAGCATAATAAAATATATCCTGCAATATTTCCTGCATCTTCTTTTTTGTCAGTTGCTATTGGTGCTAGAAATAGAAGCTTTAATTTGTTCACTTCATCAGACTCTAAACCTAATGGTAGCTTTGCTTATAAATTATCTTTCCCCAAATCACTATAATAACTAATATTATTTGTCTTTTTAAAACCTGTTTTAAATATTATTGTAGGTTAGAAGATTACCTAACACAGTTCCCCTAAATGCTATTCCCTTGTATAAAATAATAATAATAATAATAATAATAATAATAATAATAATAATAATAATAATAATAATAATAATAATAATAATAATAATAATAATAATAATAATAGTAATAGTAATAGTAATAGTAATTATTATTATTATTATTATTATTATTATTATTATTATTATTATTATTATTATTATTATTATTATTATTATTATTATTATTATTATTATTATTAACAACAACAACAATAATAATAATAACATCAGCAACAACTAATCTGAATTTCTATTGGTCCTCCTCTTCAAATTTGGCAGAAAACAGTCACATAAATATTCATATAAATTTTCACTAAGAGTACTAATTCTGTGCAATTCTTGCTGCTTTCTGAGCTTGATTGTTTATTTGCAGATGTTTCATTACCTAATTAGGTAACATCAGTGCATTATAAACTCCATACTCACACTGATGATATTAGCTAGCTCGGTAATGAACTCTGCAAGCATGCTATTAGGTTCAGAGAGCACCTGGGATTCTCTTGTTCAGTCCTGAGCTGCAGATATTTTCTTCTATTGGAATAATCAATTTCATTATCCTAAATCAGCATATGATCTGGTGAGAGGTGAAAAAATAAAATTAATAATTAATTTTATCCCCATACCAATTAAAAGAAATAATTTTGGACTATAGTATGAGTCTGTTTCCTTAAACTAAATCTACACATAGTCCTCAATTTACAACCATAACTGAACCTGCAATTATGGTTCTAAGTTGTGATGGTCATTAAGTGTGCCCAATTGTATGACCCTTTTTGCAGCAGCTGTTAAGCAAACCGGTTGTAAAGCAAATGCCATAGTCATTAAGTGAAAACATTGCAATGGAGCTTTTTTTTTTTTGCTGCATGTGAAAGTAAATACCAGTTTCCAGCAAAAACATCGTAAATTGTAGGCAAACCTGTGAGATGGCTGTTCTCTTACATAGCAAAGAATTGGAAGCATAGTAACTACCCTAATTTCACATTTTTGATTAATTTGTTTTATATGTAATGGTACAGATATTTTATGTATTTGTTGTTTATCGAACAGTAGCTGTGTTCTTCCATGAATAGCTGACTATAGCTGGAATCAAATACTCAAACTGAACAACTGACAAATGTAATTTACAGTATTCTCTCTCTCGTTCCCTTTCTCTCTCTCTCTTCCTCCCTCCTCTCTCTCTCTCTCTTTCTCCCCTCCTCTCTGTGAGTGTGTGTGTCTAATTATTTAATATCTCTAATAACCTGAATTGATATAATCCTGAACCATGAGAGTTTAATTAAGAATTTTCTAGGGGCAAGATGATTTTAACTAAAGATATATTTCTATTAGCCACTGGAGGCTCTTTTCATCAAGGAGAAAAACATTTTTTGGTGGCTTTGGGAAATGAAGAGAGGCTAAATTTAGCAAAAAAAATAAGTTCCATTAGTTCCAATTTAAACATGTTAAGAGATTCCAATGTACCAGTAGTAGTGATGGAAAGAAGTATTTATGCAAGCAAATTAGGTGATTTATGTATCTTTTGTATCTTTCAAATAAATACAATTAAAAGAATATCATCTATAACTAAAAAAGGCTACCATCTATACTAAGGCATTGTATAGCTTGAAGCAATTTGTTTAAGATATATAATTGTAGTCTTAACTAACTATCAGACCCAAGTCCAAAGATGACATAGTTAGATCAAATCAGGTCCAGTTCTGTATTTGCTTATACCTAGAATCTTGCCAGACTAAAGCTGTAAATTTCTAACTTAATAGACTCATCCTGGGAGACTCTAGCATGCACCTACTGTGAACCTTTACCTCCGTCTCCCACCCTGTTCAGGACAACAGAATCTCTTGCGCTATCTCCTCCTTGGGAATTCATAGTAATATTGCCAACATTGTTCCCACTTCTTCTCCAGATGCACATGCCATCACAATAACTAACATTTTAATTCATATCAGATATATAGATATTAGGGGGCAGGAAAGACAGCAGTTGTGATCTGCAATGGGTTTGAGTTATTGACACTTGAGGAAGTAAAAAAAAATCTCTATTCATTTGGCACCTTCCTCCTGGGTTGTTAAGATGACCAAAGAAATGTCTTCTATGCTATAGTATTGGTATCACTCAGAAAAAGGGTGGGTGCTTCACCCTTGAAGAGGCAGTTATGTGCTACTTCATCAAAACTACAATCTTGGACCCAATTGTACACTACAATTTTGTTGTAAAGGTTTGCAGTTGCAGAGGACCCTGGATTATGAAGCTGATTATCTAGGCCTATTTTGGTAAGGTTTCAGGATGGAATTCAGTACTTTACTTGTTGATGACTCAGATGGAATTGGGATGGAAGTGATGGTGTCTCTCAGACACTTTTGATACAGTTGACCACAGTATCCTTCTGTGTTGGCTGCAGGGATTGAGAATTGGGGACAATGATTTATGGTAGTTCTTATCCTTTCTTCATGAGCAGTTTCAGACAGTAGTGATAGAGTGCATAGAGGGGTGGCACTCTTTCTTGTTTAACAACTACACGAAGCCATTGGGTAATGCCATTTGGGGATCAAAATTATCAACATACTAATTGTATTCAATTACACGCGTATTCAATTATACCTTTTGTTATGTACTGGGCCTTGCTGAAGTTATTCAGCAAGGCTCAGAAAGTCTGCAGAGAGGCTGGGCCTTGCTGAGTCATTCAGCAAGGCCCAGGAAGACTGAAAACGGGTTGCAGAGACCCGGGCAGACCACGTGTTTGCCCGGGACCGGCTGTAGAGACCCGAGCAGACCTCGTGCGCATGCGCGAGGTGGGAGAATAGCCTGCAGTCATTGGTTGAGTCTCCCCTTGCAGGGGGAGTATAAAAAGGGCATGTTGCCATTATTTCTCTCTCTTCTGCTCTCTTCTGTTCTGGCTTCTGTTCAGTGCACATGCACAATAAAGAACATCTTTTGTATCAAACTGCCTCATCTTCATGTCTGTGTTGCGTACAGAACACCTTTCAATTTCAGACTGACCAAATAAGGCTGTTGAAATTCTATCCAATATGTAGAGAATAAGGAAGATAGTAATAGCAATAGCAATAAGACTTATATACCACTTCATAGTGCTTTACAACCCACTCAAAGTGGTTTGCAGAGTCAGCATATTGCCCCCAACAATCTGGCTCCTCATTTTACCATTTTATCCTTGGAAGAATGGAAGGCTGAATCAACCTTGAGCTGGTCAGGACTGAACTGCTGGCAGTCGGCAGAACTAACATACAATACTGCATTCTAACCACCATGCAGTATTACCTAGGATAGGAAAATGCAAGCTCTGTTATCAAATGGGTGAAACATATCTTAAGTACACAACATAGAGAACATATTTATAAGAAGTTTAAGCAGGTACTTAAACTATTCTTAAGCAGCTAAGAATATAGAGGGAAGAGGGGAGACTTACAGCACAATCCAATTTACAAATTGTAATCAATCTCAGTAAAAATAGTTTTATTGTTCCTGTAGAGTTTATTTCCTGATCAGTTCTACTGCTGCGACTGGTACTCCAGTGCAGTGGTGGGATTCAAATATGTGAACAACTGGTTCTCTGTGTGGATGCCACTTCCGGAAGTCCATTCTGGGCCTGGGCAACAAAAAATTAGCTGAATCCCACCACTGCTCCACTGCCTAGATTATATGTGGGGCAGGATGGGAGAACCAAGTCCAACTCAATCATTCAACCAGGACTGAATGTCTGGATATAGTAAGGCTCTCTGGATCTGACAACTTTCTAGCTATAGTTTTGGATAGGATTGCACTTCCCATTCTTATACTCACAGTTCCTGCACAAAGAGCAAGTGGAAGCTGTGGTTAAGGAGGCCTTTGCTCAACTAAATCCAATTGAACAATGGGCCCTATCCAACAACATAAAATTTAATGTGGAAAAAAGCAAGGTTTTAAACCTAGGCAGAAAAAAACCAAAGGTACAAGTAGAAATTGGGCAAAACCTGACTCAAAAACAGTAAGTGTGAGAGGGACCTTGGAGTCCTAGTGGATGATCATTTAACAATGAGTCAGCAGTGTGCAGCAGTAGCCAAAAAAGCTTATACAATCCTTGGTTGTATAAACAAAGGCATAGAATCAAAATCATGTGAAATATTAGTTCCACTTTATAAATCCTTAGTAAGACCACACCTGGAATACTGCATCCAGTTTTGGTCACCACATTACAAAAAAGGTGTTGAGAGTTTGGAAAAACTACAAAGAAGAGCAACAATGATGATTAAGAGCCTGGAAACAAAGACATATGAAGAACAGTTGCAAGAATTGGGTATGGCCAATCTAGAGAAAAGCAGGACTAGAGGGGACATCATAGCAGTATTCCAGTATTTGAGGGGCTGCCACAAAGAAGAGGGGCTCAACTTATTTTCCAAAGTACCAGAGAGCAAGACAAGAAACAATGGATGGAAACTAATCAAGGAGAGAATTAAGGAGAAACTTCTTAACAGTGAGGACAATTAACCAGTAGAAGAGTTTGCCTACAGAAGTTGTGGGTGCTCCATCACAGGAGGCTTTTAAGAAACTGGACAGCTACTTGTCCGGAATTGTATATTGTCTTCTGTTTGAGCAGAGATTTGGACTAGAAGACCTCCAAGGTCCCTTCCAGCTCTATTCTGATTGAACAGTTGCTCCTTTTTTTCAATTGGCAGGTCCTTCAGATAGCCATTCATGTCCTACTCACCTCAAGACTCAATTACTACAATATCTTCTAATGGAGATGCCATTAAAAAGCTGTTTTAAGATTTAGACTGGTCCAGAATGCAGTGGTGTGGGCAGTAGTGAATATGCCTTGGTATCCCCATGTAACACCACTGCTCTGCAAGCTGAACTGGTTGCTAGTCTGCTTCTAGCTATGGTGCAACATCTTGCCGTTACCTATAAACCTACATGGCATGGGGTGTGGTAACTTGAGGGATTGCCTATTTTCCATGGGGAATATTGTGCCTGTGTCCCACATTGCTTTTGGCATATATTGGTTTTTATATTATTTTGAACCACCCATGTCGAGTGATGTCTAAACTGCAGAAGCACAGTATCTTTCTTCCACTCACTAAAGAAGCCCAGAACATTTGGGATTTTACATAAGCATGGAAATATGTGTTGTTTCTTAAGAGTTGGGTTTACTTAAATGGGTAGATTCCTTAAATCCATAGCATTTTTTTCTTCAGACTTACCTTAGCGCCTGAGAGGAAATAATAATAATAATAATAATAATAATAATAATAATAATAATAATAATAATAATAATAATAATAATAATAATAATAATAATAATAATAATAATAATATAATAATGATGATGATGATGATGATGATGATGATGATGATGATGATGATGATGATGATGATGATGATGATGATGATGATGATGATGGAAGTTACCTTGGAGGTCATCTAGTCTAACCCCCTGCTCAGGCAGGAAACCCTATACCAAATCCAAAATAAGTTTTGGATTCTTTAATAAATAAAAGTGCTGAACCTGTGAAGGTTGAAAGTTATTCCAAATGATTTTCAGTTGTGCACAATCCTCCTGGTTTCTGTTTTGTTCCTATTTTCATGTAACATCTGATAACATTAACAAGAGCTATACACCTTTCAAGAATATAGTTCACATTACCTTGAAATAGGTGAGAGTGCAAGCACAGATCCTGATTAAAATAACCATGTCTTTTTACAGACTATAGGCTGTGTTATAGTCAGATAACATTTTGAGGAGCTCATATCTGTTATATACATATATTACAAGACATATGACTGAAATGGATTTAAGTGGATTTTTAATTTGACCCATTAGAGATCACAGCTGTTAATTTCTAAAAATATCCAATAACTTCATAGCCTGTTCTCAAATGTTTGTGTTAGCACAAATTTAACAAGGACTTTGCAGCTTGAAAGAAAAGTACCAACTCCAAATAAAACCTTAATATATTTCCTGGGTTTTGCAGGTATATAAATTTGGAGCCCTCCCCAACTCATGTCGCATCTCTTATACATAACTGTACACTCTGCCCAACCTGTGTGGCATCTCTCACACACCCCTACATATTATTCTCAATTTGCATCCATATGTGCCCTTATTTTCATCCCTTCCCTGGCAGCAGCCATTCACCTGCCTTCAGCCCTTGAACTTGTAACCTCCTGTTGGCTTCCCTGGTGATTTTGTCTCTGCAAGCTTTTCCACAAGGAAAGTACTTGGGGAAGCTCGCAGGAATTCTAGGAAGGTTGGCAGACAGGGAAGAAAAAAAGATCAGGACAGGACAGGACAGGATAGGAAAGGAAAGGAATTCTGATGTTCTCTTCTACCTTTCCACAAGGAAACTAAATGGGAAAGCTAGCAGGAAATTGGAATTTGCTGCCAGTCCCACTCAGTGGTGGGATTCAAATCCCTGAACCACTGGTTCTCTGCGTGGATACAGGCCTGGGCCTCTGACGCCTAGAACGGACTTCCAGAAGTGGCATCCCCGCACTTCTGGCGGGCCGTTCTAGGCCTGGAAGGCCTCCTCCAGGCCTCCGAGGCCTAGAACGGCTTTCTGGAAGTGGCATCCCCACACTTCCAGTGGCCGTTCTAGGCCTGGGAGGCCTCCTCCAGGGGTGCATGCAGCCGGTTCTCCGAACTCAACAAAATTTAGGTACTGGTGCTGCTGAACCGGTGCAAACCGGTTGAATCCTATCACTGGTCCCACTGCTTTTTGCCCACCTGTGGTCTTTCTATTTCTCTGTTTAAGGAAATTTCTCTGAAAATCTGACCCAGCGGATCATGCATTATCGTATGCGTATACACATACACACAAAGCACACATATATGCATATATACATACATGAACAGTCTTCTGCAGCATATAAAACAGCGAACCATTTCATTAAAAGAAAGACCTTAAAGGAGCATTTTTTTCTCTCTATTAGAATTGATTTATTGAATCAAAAGAATACTTCGAATAGTTTGGGATTGCAACAACTGTTCTCCATTTAAGATACAGACATATAGAGTTGCAAATATACTACACATTGTTTCGCATTCCACTATATGCTGTATTAACCATACAAATTCTTGCACTACCATTCAATTTCCATTAAAAGTAAAATAAAATGATTCCATATTCTTACAGATTTTTTGTTTTTAAACATCAATTTTCTATGTGTGCAGTAAATAGGTAGCAAATTTGTCATTTGGAAGTGCTAAAGATCAGCAAAAAATGAAATTGCTGTAGATCTGACCTTCCTCCTTCATTACTGACTGCTAGATCTATAACTGGAAAAGAAGATTAAAGACTCTGTAGCAATATAAATAAGCTTTTCAGCAAGATTTTTTTAAAAACTGTTAGATTCATATGTGAGTATTTTTTAGTAAGATGTTAACATGTTTCCAGATATTTAAGTTTAGGCTTTTTTTGTGATTGAATTTTTGCTTATAGAAACAATTGTTTTACTTAGGGCTATTTTAGATAACCTTTTAAAACACTTCCTGATATAGTTGTAATCCTGGACAATTAGTAAACGCTAACAATTAGTTGTCCTTGACGGGGAATGCACGTTCCCATTGAAATCAAAGAAGGAATTCTGAAAATTCAATGAATCCAAATTATTCATGTAACTATATATCAAGATTAACTTCTTGGTCATGCCTGAATACAGAACTCTTCCCCACTTTCCTATGTTCGTGTAGAATTTCAGTTTGGAGAAAACAGATCTGCACAATATAATCCATAAATAATTTTTAATTTTAAAAAGTGCAAATAATTAAAGACTGAAATCTGAACAGTCCTGAATTGGTAACAATAACTACAGATGGTCCCTGTCTAGTGATCACAATTGCGACTGGCAATTGGGACCTGGTCATTAAGTGAAGCAATCTCTAAGTGAAATCATGACTTTTGCTTAAGATCTTACTTCAGCTTTCCATTGCTTTCAGATCTGTGAAGGTCGTAAATGTGAAGATTGATTTCAAAGTTGCTTTTTCATCACCATCATAACTTTGAATGATGACTCAATGAGAAGTCACTAAATGAGAACTGCCTATATTTATAGAATAAAAGTGTGATTACTCATTATATCTCACTCTAGACAGCATTGCATAATTCTGAATATCATTTTACTACTATTAAGTATCAATCTATCTGATGTCTTAAGAACACCCATTGTTGTTTGTTCCCTGTTTATATTGCAAATGACTTCTGCAAAGGATTTTTTGGGGGGAAATGCAGAAGAGTCTACTTAAAGTATACCGTAAGATTATCCATGTAGATATGTACAGTTAATTTGTGCATAATGTGGCTTGCTTATTTGTGGTTAATGTGCCTCATGAAACTAGCAAATGTTTATATATTTTGTAATCTCTTCAGTGCATTATACTGTAAACCATTCAATTTCTGATTAATCAACAAACCAGGATAATTTAACGCTTTGTTAGAATGCTGTATGAAATCAGTTATAACACTTTAATATAAATAATAATCATAATAATTATGTACCTTAAGCTATTATATTTAAATATTGTGTTATATTAAAACTGCATTTGTTCATAGTGTTTCATGAGTCATTGTTAAAAAAAAATTCTGTACTAAAGCTAGCTTCTAGTGAGAAAAAAATCTAGATCAGAATAACTATTATAGTAGTGTTTGAAATGGTGGTGAATCTTTCAAAAACTTTCATAGAGATGGTATTATTGGCAGTTCAATAATGCATTTCCACAATCACTCAGCAATGCGAATGATTTCAGCAATATCTCATCGCAGCCATAAAATGGTTTGCTTGAATTTATATGTGCTCCCTTTCCTTTCAGAAAGAACTACATCTGATTACTGCAGCTATAGGCTCAAACTCTCTGAAATGAATAATATATGAAAGGGAATTGTATGGGCTTGATGCCAAGCAGCAATGTTACTAAGCCATTAGATTTGTATTAGAACAAGAATGTATATGTAGAGATATTTTTGCTGATGATGTGACAAATGGTTCTTCATTGCACATTGCCAAAGATAATTATCTAATAATGTTTGTAAAATTTTATAAATCTCTTTGCTATAATTCAACTGTAACATCAATTATCAATTCTTTGCACAGTTAAGCTTCAGTACAAATTATGGAATGATCCATTATCCATCATTAGTTCTGCAAATGGCAAAAATCCAGGAATTCTTCTCTGGACACATTTTATTAGAACTTCATAATAATAACCTCTTCTTTGAGATGAGTTACCATATTCAAGACCATGATAGACTTAATCAGAGCCTCTATAAAGTAAAGATGCTCCTATAGAATTATCTTTACATGTAAGAAGTGATATCAGTAATCAATTGATGGCGAAACATTCCCAAAGTTGGAGTTGAGAATATAAATAAACAAATGTCATTGATGACTGTGTGTGCAAAAAAGAAGGTACAATAGGTATAGGAAAAAAAGGCTTCTGGATTTGAATTGGGGGAGCTGTAATTTGTGAAACATTCTTGAACCATTCAGTGAATGTAAATTGTTGACTGCAATTCCTGAATTTTACATGCTAGTAAAATAATGTTTAGGATCATCCAATATAGATAAGAGCCCTACACTGGAAAAAAAATGTTTGCTGATACATACAATATAATTGAAAAAGCCAAACAATTCCAAAAAGAAGTCAATATGTGCTTCATTGATTATAGAAAAGCCTTTGATTGTGTTGACCACATCAAGCTGTTGAATGTACTCAGACAAACAGGAATACCAGAACCGCTCATTGTCCTAATGAAAAACTTACATACAAGTCAGGAAGCCACAGTATGGATCGAACATAGTAAAATAGACTGGCTTCAGGCTGGCAAAGGAATGAGACTACTCTCCCCTTATTTATTCAACCTATATGCACAGTATATATTAAGGGAAGTTGGATTGGAAGAAGAGGAGTATGGTTTAAAAATGGAGAGATAAACATCAATAATCAACATTATGTTATGAACACTAACCTGGTAGCTGAAAATGCAAAGAATCTGTATGCCTACTCCTGAAAGTCAAAGAGCACAATGAAAAAAATAGAATTGAAATTAAATATACCGAAGACTAAGTTAATGACAACAGGTAGAACAATCAGCCTTAGAATTGACAATGAAGCTAAGTGGTGTTAGCTTCTTCCTTTAGAATCAACCATCAAGAATAAAGGTTGGTAGAGTAGTCATAAAGACCTTGGAAGAGATATTCAAATGCTGTGAAATGTCTATATCCACAAGGATAAAAATTATATGAGCCATAGTGTTCCCTGTGACATTCTATGGAAGCAAAAGTTGGATTCTAATGAAATATAATATAATATAAGAATATCATAGTATCAGTAAGGACTAAATAATGAACCATGGGGTGCATTAAACACAAGGAGAAGGAATTTGTGTTTGAAGTCTTAATTCAGAAATGCATTTATTCTTTAAATTGTACAAGCAACAAAAAGTATATTGCAGGGAAGCCTCATTTACTCCCCTTTTTCTGTGATGGAAAGTCACAATTCTGATTCTTATAGACATAAACTAAAAAAGATGGAAGGATTGTGGATATCAAGTATGTTCTTTCAGTGTTTTAAAAGTACCATCTATAGGACCTGAAATGTTACTTATACCAACTTCATATCCAGTGGTGGGATTCAAATATGTGAACAACTGGTTCTCTGTGTGGATGCTGCTTCCGGAAGTCCATTCTGGGCCTGGGCAACAAACAATTAGCTACCGGTTCTGCCGAAGTGGTGCGAACTGGCTGAATCCCATCACTGTTCATATCCATATATTATTTACAGAAATGATAAATAAGGCCTTATAGTTTCTGTTGCCTGCCAAACAAGGATTCAAAGTCACCTCATAAAAGAGTTTTAAGAAGAAGTAGACAGCCCCATTGGGTATCCCTTCAGAAACATTTACTTACTTATAGAGAAACAGAATGACTAAGAGAAAGCAAAAAAGCAGTGGGAGCTGGAGCAACTTCCAACAGCCTGCCAGCATCCCCATTGAGTTTCCTTATTGGAATCTAGCAAGGAATATTTAAAATCTTTCCTTTCCTTCCAGCAGGCAAGTAAGTGGCTGCTGTGGGTGGGAGAGAGGGTGAGGGATTATGAAACTGCCTGGGAAACTGTCACAGAAAGTTGAAAATGAGGACCTCAGTGCAATAGCAGCCAGTAACACTGAAGCAGCCACAACTTCCCCAAATTTAATTCCCTCTGGAGTCTTGGTTCTCAGATTTTGGACTCATTCAGTAAGTTACACTATTTGAGGTACCCTGATTGAAATATGGTGGCTTATGTTGTACCATGTTGCCCATTTAAAGGTCAAAACAATGTGATTTTCAATTGTATATAGATTTAGCATCTTGAAGAAATTGGAATCAGTCCCACTTCCTGATTTTCATGCAGCTCGAAATGCTAAAATCTGGCTTCTGCTGCTTACATGAAAAGAGAAGAAAAGATGTAAGGAAGTTTGCCTATAGGATCTCATTTGTATCTTTAGAAAACTATTTATTGCAGGTTTAGCATAATGTACAAGCTATTTTAACTTTTACACAAAACACTAATAGGATATGTTATAATCCATAGAGAGTTTTGGTGCCCAACACTATAGGAAGTAGTGTACAAAGTATATTACTATTTTTACTATTTTTACTCTAATTCCTACAATGATTATCATAGAAGTTTATTATTATAAATATAAATATATTATTATTTATATAATTTATTGGCAACTTCACTTCCATGTATATGTATATGTACTATATATGTATACACACCAGCCTAGACGGGTTCAAATCACCAGGACCAGATGGATTACACCCCAAGGTTCTCAAGGAACTAGCAGGTGTGATCTCAGAACCACTGAACTATATTTTTCAAAGATCCTGGACCACTGGGGAACTACCAGAGGACTGGAAAAGAGCTGATGTAGTTCCCATCTACACAAAAGGAAAAAAAACGGATCCAGGAAATTACAGACCTATCAGCCTGGGAAGATTCTGGAAAAGACAATCAAACAACGAATCAGCGAACACCTAGAGGCAAACAAAGTCATTACTAAAAGCCAACATGGGTTTGTCAAAAACAGATCATGCCAGACAAATCTTATTGCATTCTTTGACCAAGTGACAAAATTAGTGGATCAGAGGAATGCTGTGGCTATAATTTACTTGGACTTCAGTAAGGCATTTGATAAAGTAGATCACAATCTATTACTTGATAAGTTAGAAAAATGTGGGTTAGACAGCATCACCACCAGATGGATTCGTAGCTGGCTGACCAGCCGTACTCAGCGTGTGGTCCTCAATGGAACCGCATCTACATGGAGGGAAGGACCTGGAATAGGCAGATGTGAATGTTTGATGGTATTAAAGATATCGTCGCAGGATGGAAGCAGTTCCTAGTAAGGCCGCCTTTTGCGAATTTGTCAATGCCAATGGTGTTCAAGTGCTGCTCCAGTTATTATTATTATTATTATTATTATTATTATTATTATTATTATTATTATTATTATTATTATTATTATTATTATTATTATTATTATTATTATTATTATTATTATTATTATTATTATTATCTTTTATTCATTAAACATGAACCTCAGTCAACTGAACATTCAAATTGGCTGGCGCTGATGGTTGACACGGGTTGCTACCAGCATCCTAGGTGTCAACCAGGTACCTTCTTAAAATATAAGATGTTCCGAGTAGCACAGGTTTTTGTAACATTGCTGGAGTTATTGCAGGAAGCTGCAATTTCTTGATGTATTTTGCAAAGTTTTTGGACATAGTTCCCAGTGCCTCGATGACAATGGGTACCACTGTTACACGTTTCATCCATTATTATTATTATTATTATTATTATTATTATTATTATTATTATTATTATTATTATTATTATTATTATTATTATTATTATTATTATTATTATTATTATTATTATTATTATTATTATTATTATTATTATATTTGTGTGTATGTATGTATGTGTATGCACTTACATATACACATAAGAGAGAGAGAGAGAGAGAATGCTGCCAAGAGTCATTGGTGCATATGTGTATATGTAGTATATGTCTATGCATGTATGTGTGTCTCTGTGTGTGTATAATATGTGTATATCATACAAAAAAATAAAAATAAAAATGCATGACGCTGGAAACTACATAACCAAAAACAAACCCAGGAAGGGCACAAAGCCAGATCTTTAATAGCTTCCTGAATGTTAAAGTCTTTACCTATAATTGTTGTACTTACTCAAAAAGAACATGATTGTGAAATCCATAAAAAAATTCTTCTACCAGAAAAAAGAAGAAAGTAGTAAATGGATAAATGAAAAGTATATACTAATAAACACATTTCTTACCCTGCAGCAACCATATCTTGGTAACCAGGGTTACCAGCTCCCATCAAAACCAATCCTGAATATCTTCATTCCCAACAAATGTATAGCATATTATATGTTTGTTACATGCTTCTCCATTTATTATATATTTGCATGTCCACAGGGCACAGAAAAAATAGGCAGGGCTTGAGCTAATGAAAGCTAAATAATACTTATTAAAATAAATTTCTTGTATATAAGGCACATTTGTAGATTTGATTGCTCTGTTATATGCACATAAATATACAAAGAATTACCTTACACATAAACTATTTCCTCAAAACATGGAGAAAAAGATTATAATTTCTGTGAATTACATAAATATGCTTTGAATTTATTCATGCTTAATAAGATTGGTGGGTTATTCTCCTGTCAATCTTCACTGTATATAGGAGATTATAGTCAGTAATGAAGAGCTCCAGTGACTAATTTTTCTTGGTGTCAGAGAAGACCTTTCTTTACTTCCTTTCTTTATTTGCACCTCTTGCCCATTCACTCTTTTTCTTCTAAAATTGTATATTCAGTAGATTTAATAAAACCTATTTCTTTTCCTCTCAGACTACTGTGAAGCTTCCTATCCCTAACAATGCAAAAGAATTTTGTGTTATTTCCTGCAAGATGGAACTCCAAACTTGATTTCTTGCTCTTCAGAAGTAGAGTGGCTACCACAAATGGAACTATAGAAAAAAAATGATATTTTTTGGTCAAAAGGCTAAGCCAGTAATCTTCTGATACCGAATGTTGATTTAATAGCTGGGCTATTATTGTTAAATATGCAGGCTTCTGTTCTTTCCATTAGAAAATTGCTTAACTAGATGAGTAGTAAAGGCATAATTGTGATTCTCCATGATCTACACAGTTCTGCTTGTAGGAGAAACATCCAAGTAGTACATTGAATCATAAACTAAAAACCAAAAGTCAATATAATAGGTATAGATCTGTGAAAGATGGTTATATCTCTCCTGATCTCATAAAATGTGTAAAGAATTTCTCCAATATTTTCCAGAGAAGTTAAGGTAAAGGTAAAGAATTTCTCCAATATTTTCCAGAGAAATTTCCCTTTAGTAGAAGCAAGATCAGGAACATAGTTTCTTTGTTTTTCCTAAAGTTTTGATTTGGCTACTATTTTTGCTTCCACAACTCATTATAGAATATTTGGTGAAGAATGTAAAGTGTTTTTTTTTTCTTCTAAAGAAATAAAAAACTGAAAACTATTATAAATTTACTGAAGAAGAATAAAAATACCATTCTGGGAACATTAGTAGAGCTTTGGATTTCACATGTATAATTTACATATTAATATGTCCCATTTTGTTTAGCAATAGTTACTTCCATGTAAGTGTGTATAGAATGGAGTGCCTAAGTAGCGTTTCTGAATTATTACTAAGAAACTAATGGAATCAAATGATAATTTCAATTGTCCTGCTTTTGTCATTTTTAATTCATGGGGTAAAGCTGAAATAGGATTATTATAGTTGCTATTTTTCTAATTTTATATATAAACATTCTTATTAGCTATGACGACTAATTCTAAGTTTATTATATTTTGAATTAATGTATTCATGTTTTTGTGACTTTTTAACAGGCAATAACTTCAAACTGGGTTTGCGAAGAGAGATATTACTACAAGAAAACAACAGTAAGTGTTTTAGTTCACTATAATTTGTTTTAAAAAGATATTATGTCATTTTTGTGGTATTACTTGAATTAATTTTTAAAAGGCATTATAGCTAGCTTTTTTTAGCCTGCAGTATCCTGTCAAACCCCTTAAAACATTGTGGAGAATGTTGGTACAACTCTGCAGTTTTAAGATATGTAACTTTTTTTACATTTTTACATTTATTCATTTATTTAAAATACATTGTAGTCTGCCTTGCCCAGCTTTGACTTATCAGCTGAGAATTATCTTTAACTCAAATGTACTGTGGTTGTGGTGTTGTACTGGGATAGGAAAGCCAAGTTAGTTGAAGTCCTTGCTTCATTAGGTACTTCATTTAATTACTTTATGTCAATCACATTCACAGCATCATTGTCATAGAGCTAAAAGCTTATATCCACATATCATATTGTGCTTCCAGAGGAAAGGGAAAATATAAATGTGTAATACATAAATAAAAGAGGTATTTAGGGAAATGGTAAATTGCTTACAAATACAATTCTGACTGTTTGTCTTGTATGTAATTTGGCAGTTGTTGAGCTCTGGGATGAAACAAATCCCTATATTGGCTGAAAAACAAACATATTAAAATAATAATTAGGTTAATAATTGCTAAAATAAAATATAGTACTGACCAAGATAAAAATTATGTTTACACTGAAATACCTCCTGCTGCAAAATTGTTGACAGAAATTAAAACACTGACTTTAAGAATATATAAAAAGGAATGTATAATAGTTGTTAGAGATCCCAAGACACTCTTGTAAATACCCGAATTTTGATCATGTGACAGCAGAGCTGCTGGAATCATCATAAATGAAAAAAAAAAAAGTCATAAGCCACTTTTTTCAGTACAATCATAATTGTTAATGGTTGTTAAATGAATGGTTATATGTCAAGGACTATCTGTACACTACTTTTTCTCTCTTGCACTCATATACAACATAATTATATAATTAGGACTTCCGGTTCGTCATGCGGCCACCATGGATGGCTGGGAGACCTGCTCTCTCTCTCTCTCTCCTGTTCAATTTTGCATCGCTGGGGGGCCCTGAAAAGGGCCGAAAGTCACCCCGAAGAGGCGACCAGCAAGGAGAGGCTTTCGCTGGATCGCGGGAGAGCAGCAACTCTTCCGTTAGAGCTGGCGATCTCTCCAAACCGGCTGACAAAAGGACCGGCCATAGAAATATAGCTCGTCCCTAGGCTGCTAATAGCCGAAGTCACATTACCATCTGGCAACTTCAAAGCAGTGTGGACAGGACTGGGTGAGATCTGCCTCTCCTACATCCTAATTACTTAATTACCTGCATAAGCTGCTAAAGTACTTTCCCCCCTGTGGTGAGGGAAGGGGGATTTTAGCCCTCCCTCCAGAAACAGCAGCAATCAATCACTCGGGAGTTTAAAACATTGGAAAAATACTGGGATCCTAATTTCCTAAAATTGGTGGATTATAAGATTTGTAACTTTCTACTCTCTATATTCTTTTTTCTCTGATTTTTACTATTACTAATTACTATTGAAGATTTGTGTTTTTTACCCCTTAAAATAGAGGGGGGGGACTGAAAAGATCCAACTAACTCTGAGATGACATCTGGTAGCTCAATCTGAGATGTAACCTGCTATTCTTTAAGAGAGACTTGTTGACAGCTTTGAAAATAGATAAGATATAAAGCAACCTTGAAGCACCAGCTGCAAGAAACCCAGCTTAGCTCCTCACTTGGTGGACTTTCTGATTGTAAGTTTGTTTTAGTTTAATATACTACAATGGAAGAAGAACAGGAATGGATTTCTCCTACAGAGGAAGAACAGGAACAAATTCTTTGATGTTAAAAATGATTATCCAAACTCTCTGTATAAGTCTGGATATGCAAACTCAAACTATGACTTCAACCAAGGAATCATCTATACAGAATCCTATAGAGAAAGTGAAACAACCAAATGCTATGACAGAAGACTTAGATACTCAACAAATACAGAAAATGGAAAACACAAAAAAGAAACTGATAATAGAGAACAAGGAAAGAACTTTTCTTATAAACCAGGAGGAATTTGAAGATAAAAAAGAAAAACAGATGAAAGAGAAGATAAATACTTCGGGACAACTGCATTGAACTGGAAAAACAAAGAGATGACCTGCTAAATCAGCTAGTCCTCTTAAGAAAACATCAACTGGACGCTCTTATCAACATCAAACAATAGCCACAACAATACAAGGAGATCTTTTTGATGATTTAAAAGCAAAGATACGAAAGATGACTTGGCAAAGAAAAAAAGCTAGAATAAGATTGAAAAGGATTGGGGCTCCAATCTACACATGAGATCTAAAATAGAATATATCCAAATGGATAGAATATGTATTCTGAACATAAGATATTGTAATGATTTGAGATAAAGAAAATTTTGGTTATATAAAATCTAGAAGTATAAATATTGAAATAAGAATATTATATTGTTTTATTTGTTAAGATTGATGGTAGAATTTATATATTAGGTGTGTATTTTAAATATTAGATTGTATGAGGAATTGTGATAAAGGAATTGTGCTTAATTTAAAAATTTGGGGAAAAAATTAAACGTTAAATTAAAATATTATGGGAAAATTAATTATCAGGTCACTGATTGGCTAAAAGTTTGAATGTTTAAAAATAACTAAGATTTGAATTTAAGATATTGTTATGAGTTGAGACAAAGGTTAAGTAAAACTTAGAAGTATAAATACTAATAATTAAATTTGTATATTGGTTTGTGGTACAAATGCTGATGGTGTTTTTTGTTTTTGTTTTTGTTTTGGAAAAGAAGGAAGGAAGGAAATAGAAAGAAGAGGAAAAAAAATATTATTATTAGCCCCAAATACGAGATAGGAGACTTAGACATTGGGGTCATTTAAAATTTGGAAATGATAAAGATTAAACGTTAAACTTAAATATCAATGGGAAATTAAAGTTAAGAAAAACTTACTAGGTTATTGTCTAAAAGATGGAATGTCAAATCAATTAAGATATGTATAGACTGAAGATTATTGATGAATACTAGAAAGGTATTTTCTGTTTGATTGATAGAATAAGAACTGTGTTGGTCCGAATATGAGACAGTAGATATTATGGGGGAAAGAGAGGGAATTAGTTGTTGTAATACTTTGAGATTTGTATTGATGATATTCAAATGTAATGGAACTACTGTGCTCAGCCGCCACGCTACTTTTCAAATATGTAAATGTAATATTGGAAAATTAATTTAAAATCTTAGGAGAAAAAATAATAATTATTATATAATTATACAGCAGCTTCAAAATTTTCTTGTCCTAAATTGTCAAAACATACAAAGTGCCAAACTGCTAAAAGATAAGCTTCTTCTTCTTCTTCTTCTTCTTCTTCTTCTTCTTCTTCTTCTTCTTCTTCTTCTTCTCTTCTTCTTCTTCTTCTTTTCTTCTTCTTCTTCTTCTTCTTCTCTTCTTCTTCCCTTCTTCTTCTTCTTCTTCTTCTTCTTCTTCTTCTTCTTCTTCTTCTTCTTCTTCTTCTTCTTCTTCTTCTTCTTCTTCTTCTTCTTCTTCTTCTTCTTCTTCTTCTTCTTCTTCTTCTTCTTCCTCTTCCTCTTCCTCTTCCTCTTCCTCTTCCTCTTCCTCTTCCTCTCCAGTAATTATCATATCTAAGACAAAGTATTATTACAAAGGATATCCTCTTAGAAAATTCACGTACTCCATTAGTTATTAAATCAGTCAAAAACTCAAAACTTTTTAAACTCATTAAGTAAAACTTTAAAATACATTTTTAAATCTAACTCTTGGTTTATTTCTGTGCCATACCGGTTTCCATAATAAAATTCCTGCATCATCAAACCACAATATTAGAAAGTCAATATTCCTCAACGCTTCAAATTGGTCAAAGTTCTCTTTCCTTTCTTCTAGTAGCCTTTGGGTGATAAAAGCCGTTTTATTCCATGTTATAGTTGCTAGTTGTTTGTCCACATTATCACAGTTTTCAATAACTTGTATCTGAGTGTCAGTCTCTGTTGATGTTGATGCTTCAGGCATCTCAGTTAAAGTTATTCTTTGATCATTAAGCTTCTCCATAGATTGCATTTGGGGTTGTATAAAGTTGATTTGTTCCTTAGTTTCCACAATTTCTCTCAGTGTAATTTCATAGTTGAGTTGTAGACATGATTCCTCTTTAGGTTGTAAATATTGCTCACTAGTCTCTTTAGCGCCAATCTGCTCCTTCTCCACTGTTTTTCGGCCTATAATTTGATCCATCAAAGTTTGGAAGTAAGAGTTCATATCCTCCGTGGCTTCCAAGATTTTTTCCAATATAAGCTCATAGTCCAGCTGTGTGTTAAGTTCCATGTCAGTGGTGAACAGATCTTTTAATCTTTTAGTGAAGGCTTTATTTCACCTCCAATTCTCAATAGACCAAATCACCACACAGCTGTTTCAGTTATCTTACTCTTATCATCTTTTGAAGGTCAGAGCCATCCTCTAGCAATGAAAAAAATATACAGTTGCAGTAACACTTTTCATCACAAGATGTCCTCAGCAGGCTATAAGGTCTTTCTTTCTTTCTTTCTTTCTTTCTTTCTTTCTTTCTTTCTTTCTTTCTTTCTTTCTTTCTTTCTTTCTTTCTTTCTTTCTTTCTTTCTTTCTTTCTTTCTTTCTTTCCAAGTTAATAGATTTTTTGTTTTTCACGTTAAAAAGATGAAGAAAGGCCTCTCCAAAATAATAAACGCGTAGTTATGATAATAATGATCAAGTATAGAAATATTTTCAGGCCCCCTCAGTATTCCAGAAATTAAATAGTCAATAAAAAATTAACTGGTTTATTTTTTTTTTTCAGTTCCCAAAGCTGTTTTTCCCAAGTGCCCAAACGCTGCTCCCTCACAGCAGGGAAGTAATTCAAATACAAAAGCTTTTTACAGGAGAGTAATTAGGGAAAGAAGGGGGAGGAAAGGTCTCACCCGGATTCTCCATGGGGGTTCTTTGTGCTTAGTTGTTCTTCTGGCTTTCGGCTGGTGCAGCAAAGTGATCGTCCATTTTACTGGCCGATCTTTTCTCCGACGGCCCTAAGGAGCTGGATCAGACTGAGGAAGGAGCTGCCGCTCTTCCCCAGTCAAACGAGGGCCTCCTCAATGGTGGTCGCCTCTCCGGGGCGACTTTCGACCCGATTAAGGGTCTACCGGCGGAAGGAAAACTGCCGGTGGGAGAGACGGATCTCTCCGTGCGACTGCGTGTGCCGCAATATGGAACCGGAAGCCGATCCTGAAAGTTTCTTGATGCTAAGTCATACAGGGTTTTATAGGTAACAACTCAGAACTGCATATGGAAACCAGTTTTGTTTGTGGCAAAGAATGTGTAATGAAACCTGAAAATAATCTTGGAAAACAGGGAATACTGCCTAGGGAATGACATAAAAGGAGGAAGATACTGCCTAGGGAATGACATAAAAGGAGGAAGGACTGAGTACACAACTGAGTAATTGGTAGAGAAAGAAACTAGAAGGATCCTCCCTAACTTATCTGGTGGTAAAAAGAGACAGTGGGAGATTTACACTTCCATATTTGCAAGATTCTGTTAATGTAGCCTGACAATAAAGTATAATTAGTTTATCTTGCTGTGTTTCTTATTTGGTCTATTTGGAAGGCTGACATCAATTTTGCAAGTCTGAAACAGCAAATGTCAAATAGAACAGAACAGAACAGAATAGAATAGAATAGAATAGAATAGAATAGAATAGAATAGAATAGAATAGAATAGAATAGAATAGAATAGAATAGAATAGAATAGAATAGAATAGAATAGAATAGAATTCTTTATTGGTCAAGTGTGATTGGACACACACAAGGATTTGTCTCTATTGCATAAGCTTTCAGTGTACATACAAGCAACAAGTGATAATCATAATCATAAAATACAATCATCATAAATCATAGATACAACACTCAGTGATAGTCATAAGACACTAAAGCAATCAACATAAATCATAACAGGATACTAAATAAAAGCAATCAACACAAATCATGAGATACAACAATAAGTTATAGTCATAAGAATCTAAAAAAATAGGTAATAAGACAGATGAGAATAAGTAATACAGCCCTACTAAATGGTATAAGATTATAATAGGTTTGTATAAGATTATAATAAGTTTGTGCAAAACCTTTAAAAGCCCTGCTTCACAGAGTGCGTTCATATGAGCAAAACAGCCTTCACATGACAAACACCATAATTAAATTTTCACTCTTTTTATTTAGGGTATTTCTACAGGTGGAAAAATACATAAATAGTTTTGACGTCTTGATCTTGCATAGCTTTAGGTTGGTTTTATTGATTTATTAGTAAGGTTATTTGCAATCATTTCATCTATTTGTTCCCTGTTCACCCAGCAGGAGTGTCATATTTTTAAAGGGAAAAATTACTTTTCATTTTATTATTGTAAATTTTTACATGACTACAGTTTATAGAGTTATAAAATTCAGACTGGAGGTTTCATTTGACAGTATTCTAATACTGTCTGCAGTGTTTGGCATTAATTTATTTTCTTCCTTTTATCATGACATTGGTTAACAAATTGTATATCATTTTTGCTGTGTTTTGTGTGACTATAGTTTGCTAAAATCAGTTGTCAAGTTGGTGCCCATTCCTAAATAACTATAACTTTCCCCTTGATAGCTCTGAGAGCTGCAAAACAGGATTCAAGTAGTGAAAAAGAGTGATCTATAACTCTTGTGACAATCTGTATTAATTCTTCTCAGATTTTTTTTAATCTTTTCCCATTTTGAACTGTAATATTTTTGCAGTGTATTGTGTGCCTTGGAACCAGCTGATATTTTAACAAGGCATTTCTTCTAATCCAAGAACCTGACATTGTCAGATGATGAGTTTTCTGCCTGTCACTTTTTCAAAGGTACAAAACCAGATCCTGATTTAATAAATTGGGTTACCCTTTAACAGTTTGGCACAAGTATGTTCTGACAATAGATTATTTTGGAGGAGAAAATTGTGAAGCTGAAGCACACATGTATAATTATGTTTGTATGTGAGTACAAGAGAGAAAAAGTGCATACAGGTAGTTTTCAACCTGCAAATATTTGTTTAACAAATATTTGAAGTATAACAGCGCTGAAAAACGTTATTGGTCTCTGCACTCACAACTGTTCCAGCATCCCCAATGTTATGTGATCAAAATTCAGGCACTGGGCAGCTGGCATGAATTTATGACAACTGCAGTATCCCAGGATCACATTATCACCATCTGTGACCTTCCCAGGGGACTTCTGACAATCAATATCAATGGGGATGGTCACTTGTGCTTAATAACTGTGTCATTCACTTAATAACTTGATGAACTGCTGAATGGCAAAATTTGTAAAACTGAGCACAATTCACTTAACAGCCACATCACTTAGCGACAGAGGTTCCAGTCCCAGTTGTGATCATAAGTGAAGGACTACCTGTATAAATATAGACAGAGAGAGAATATTGCTGAGTTGATTCGGTAGAAGAAATAAGACATTTAAATATCAAAATTTTACAAAATATGTAACAAAATGTAATAGTTCACTTAATTATAATATAATAGTTTTCATGGTTGTACTATTGCAATCCAGCATTTACTCATTTTGGTTTTATCACAGATCATTTCACCACTTTTGTATTTTTATTTCTGTTCACTCTGCTTGCAGCTTTTTATTTAGCCCTTTTAAATCCTGCTCTATATCCATCAAAACACTTTTGCTTTCAAGCTGTCTCTTTTAGTTTTAAACCTTCCTTATTCTTTTTGCTTATTTTCTTTTCTTTGCAGCTATTTTTTTCTAAGTAAACATATTGTATACATGTATGCATCTGAATCTGTGTCTGAGTGTATTCCTCTTTTTTCTTATATGTTTTTTTCTCACCACAGCCTTGCTTCACTTAAACACATATATAATATCTCTCCCTACTCATTCTGTCCCAAGCAACATACCCATAATATTTTGTTAGTTATATTTTCTATTAATTCAGGTTGGATATTGATCTATCTTTTAATACTTTATATGGGATTTGTACTTGTACCTTCAGGCATTCCACTTTCAGTCTTGTTTCTTTCACTGCTTTCATTTCATTTGTTCTTGACACCATCAGAAAGATCTGTCCCATACTCAGAACCACTTATCGCTCTTGTTTGCTTCACTAATTCTATCAGTGATCATTTTTCAGTATGAACAAAATCACTCTGATAAAGCATTTAGTTTTCTATTCACTCTTTTGCCATGTGTATGCTTAATTGTGCATTAAAAAGAAACACACATCTAAGAAATTATTTGTCATCATAACACCATCCTTAGTCAGTTTAAGATCTCTAAATATCCCAAATACTTTTGCTGTGTTTCCCTCATCTCATTTTCCTGAGCCGTTCATGTCATCTGACAAAACATATTTTTTTCTCAAATTCCCTGAGTAGTGGTGAATCAGTTACTTAATTTTAAAGAGCTTGAGGCACTGTGAATGTGTTGCCATTTTTTGGCAAGCACACTAATGTATTCAATTGTCAATTGTTATATTTTTCACTAGCATTAATTATTCAGACTCTGGGTGTGCTTTTGTTACCACAAGAAGTAAGGTATAGAAATGTAAAAGAAATCTGGCATGAATTCTACCAAAAATGAATCTGGCATTTTGCTCCATATGGTTGATGAATTGCTAGGTTTAAACTCCATTAGTCTTTCTCTATTCAACCTAAAAATACTTCTTAGAAAAAGTAACTGAAATAATGATATGGTAATGGGCATTCCTTATTAAGAAATGGAAGTATTTCCTAATCTATATACTTATACTATATTATTTAATAGCTAAGCTGAGAATGCTTTTGTATTTAATTCCTTCCCCTCCCCTACTTACCTGTTTTAACTGTTGCTCAGTTAAACACAACATTGTACGCATAGGATGAGTGGAAGATAGCAAACAATAGTAGTTACCTTAGATATTGTCTTATCCCCCAGAACCTCATTTCATTAGACATGTTAGAATAATTAATCAATGGAACAACTTGCCTCCAGAAGTTGTGAATGCTCCAACACTGAAAGTTTTTAAGAAGAGATTGGAAAATAATTTCTCTGAACTGGTATAGGGTTTCCTGCTTGAGCAGGGAGTTGGACTAGAAAACCTTCAAGGTCCCTTCCAACTCTGTTATTCTGTTATTTCTCAGTACGTACTCAAAATATACAAAGGGTTGCAGAGTAGTAACAAGTAACAGTAATTAAACAAGTGGAAAATGAGTTTGCCTGCGAGCCAGGTACTTTTTTTTCCTTTTTGCCAGGCAAAATGGGCAAAAGTAATAATAATAATAAAAAAAGAATACCAGAAATTGGGGTATGTCTAAGAGGGGCAAGGATAAAAGTGGCTCCTGTCTCTTTTGTTTTCAATTAATGTATAAAACAACTTATATGGGTATTAAGTATCAATATGGTGAAATTCAATGCTTAGAAACTGAAAATTGAATTAGGTTTTCTTTGAAGCTGTTACTAATTTAATCAAAGTATTGGTGTGTTTTTTAAACTTAAAGTTTACAAAATCATGGAGTAATACTGTGAAGCTTATATGGATAAACAGTTTTGCAGGCTAATTAGCAACTATCTTACACAATGCATTCATATAATAATATAAAATTATTATGGAATAAACATAAATAAATAATATTTATTTCACTTTTGAGGAATTAAGGTATGCAGTCATTTTTAATTCTATAATACATTTGTGTGGGTATTACAGGATTGGCTTCACACAGATCTAAAATAATACATAATTCTATCTTCCTCACAATGGATTGTATCTTGATATATATTCAGAAGAGGCAAATTACAAGTAATAGTTGTTTTGTGACTTCACCATCTAGAATAAAAATTTGTTACTCTTATGAATAAATGTTTCTTCTTGTCAAAATATCTTAGCTTCAATTGATTCAAGCCTATGGCAGGTTGGTTGTCAATGACTGCATCTTTATTAACTTCTGAATGGCTAAGACATACCTAAAGTCTCTAGATCCAGTGAAGGATAATATAAATATCAGGGCACATTACATAAGAATTTAACAGCAGTTGCTAAATTCGGTTCTTCATACTTGCCTTTTTAGGGAGTTGTTTAGCCTTATTTCTGACTCTCTTCTGATTTATTTGAAAACTTTGTTTTCTTAGCAACATTGCAATTGTCCAAAGCTTATTGGGAGGGTACTATGTTTTCTCATTGATGGGATCTTTTGCTTATCTTACCTGCTGATTCGATTACACTTTCCCAGAGAATCATGTTTTGCTATTGGTTTACAGATAACTTCCAGAATGCAAT
The DNA here is from genome assembly GCA_023970755.1 of Azemiops feae. Classification (NCBI taxonomy): domain Eukaryota; kingdom Metazoa; phylum Chordata; class Lepidosauria; order Squamata; family Viperidae; genus Azemiops; species Azemiops feae. The sequence continues at coordinate 461,143 of JALGBA010000321.1, read as the reverse complement.
TCCCTTTCTCCAAACTTTATAGAAATATGCAACAATAGCTACAGCTTTAGGAAAAATCTCTGGTGCAAAAAAGAAGTATATAAATGCTGATATATTTTCATTTCACCTTCATACCATTTTTAGAAAAGAAGAAAAATATTGAGGTCAAAAAGCTTGCCATTACAACAACAGATTTGTTTGTTTTATTTTTATATTCTGCAAATGATTCATGCAATAAGTATTGAACACATGAATGGATAGATGTTAGGAATTTATTTTAATTCCCTTCTATATGCTATGAAACTAAAGAGCTTTAGGTTTACTCCAGAACCAGCAGTAGATCAGGCTAGTGAGATACTAATTGGATAACTTTTGCATTCTTGTAATGGTCAGATGCAAGATGAGATTGCTTGGCACAGAATCTTCCCAGTATTTCAAGGAAGGAAGATATTAAATTGATCAGGGGTTCAAACTGTTCTGGGAATGATTGGGTAGTAGAAAATTGAACAAAAGTGCCTTATGCTTCTGTGTAAAAAAAAAAGAGCAATGAAAATTGCAGTCAGACCAAAAAAAGCTGAGAGAGAAAAAATGAGAATTAAGAATAAGCTTTAAAAAGATTTGGGAATGGCTAGATTGGTTTTTAGATAGAGCAGAGCGATTAAAGTGCAAGTCCATCTATAGTCATCTTGTGAACTTTTGTACATTTGAATATTGCAAAATGCTTTTGAATACAGGCAACATACAACCATTTGTTCAGTGACTGTTTTAAGTTATGGTGGTACTAAAGAAAGGAACTTATGGCTGGGCTCTGAAACTATGGCTGTGCAGTTCTCCCACCATCATGTGATCAAAATTTGGGTGCTTGGCAGCCCACTTCACTTATGACTGCAAGAGTGCTTTAACTCCCCCCTTCTCCTCCCATCTATGCCTTTTTGGCTCCATGCACTCTACATTCCTGATGTCTAGCTGACTTTCACCATCTTGGTTCTGCATCTGCTGACCAAGCATGCCTGGCCTGGCCCTTTATGAAACAGCTGGTGGCCACCTAAGACTGTCCTCCCCAGATCACACAAGGTAGTTTCCTTGCAAGGCTTGAGAAAGATGGCATCCTGTGGGACCAGCAGGCGCTTTGCAAAGGGCCAAGCCAGGCATGCCTCATCAGCAACAGAAGGAAGAGGATGACAAATGTCAGCTGGGTTGGCCAAATGCTGACCTCAGAGCACAGAGTTGCAAGAATTACTGGGACTGGACTGGGGTGGCTGAGGCTTCCAAGGTGGCAAGAAAATCTTTGTGCCACACTGCAGGGCTGGCACTGGACTTTGCACTTCTTGCAGATTTATATTGCAGATTTCCAATAATCCATTTTGTACTTTCTGGGATGCAGTGGTTTTGTACTGCACTGCTGGGGCCTGACTTTGTGCTGCAGGGCTGGGCTAGCTGGAACAGCTGAGGCTTTCTGAGACAGATATGGCTTTGCACTGCACTGTGACTCAGTGGCTTCCTGCAGCATAGCCTTTGAGTTGCAGCATATTCTTTCCCTGGTCTCCTGCTCTTACACACATGCAGACACACACACACATTTCCCAGCCTGCCTGAGAATGTGTTACACGGAAGACAGCATAAAAAACTAATATATATGTGATTTATTATTGTTTCATTTAAATGACATTTATTGCCTTCTGTATATTATATATACATGAAAATATATTTGTGAAACTTAAATGAATATGAAAACTGGTCCTATGACCTCAACAAATTTCTTCGGTGGCACAAACTTTGCTGATCTCTAATAAATGATCTAACCCAAGAGACGTCTCTACACGTGGACATCACCACATGGTCAACACAGAAATCAAATTGACTATGTGCTCTGCAGCCAAAGATGGAGAAGCTCTATACAGTCAGTAAAAACAAGACCAGGAGCTGACTGCGGCTCAGATCATGAGCTTCTCGTTGCAAAATTTAGGCTTAAATTGAAGAAAGTAGGGGAAAACACTAGGCCACTCAGGTATGAACTAAATCATATCCCTGATGAATATACAGTAGAGGTTACAAATAGATTTAAGGAATTAGATCTGATAGACAGAGTGCCTGAAGAATTATGGATGGAGGTTCGCAACATTGTACAAGAGGTAGCAACTAAAACCATCCCAAAGAAAAAGAAATGCAAGAAAGCAAAATGGCTGTCTGAGGAAGCTTTGCAAATAGCTGAGGAAAGAAGGGGAGCGAAAGGCAAGGGAGAAAGAGAAAGATACACCCAATTGAATGCACAATTCCAGAGAATAGCTAGAAGAGATAAGAATGCCCTCTTAAATGAACAGTGCAAAGAAATAGAAGAGAACAATAGAATAGGGAGAACCAGAGATCACTTCAAGAAAATTGGAGATATGAAGGGAATGTTTCATGCAAAGATGGGCATATAAAGGACCAAAATGGTAGGGACCTAACAGAGGCAGAAGAGATTAAGAAGAGGTGGCAAAATTACCCAGAAGAACTATACAAGAACGAGCTTAGCATCTCTGATAACCACGATGGTTATGTCTGACCTCGAGCCAGACATCCTAGAATGTGAAGTGAAATGGGCCTTAGGAAAGCTGAGCAACAACAAAGCTAGTGGAGGTGACAGTATTCCAGCTGAGCTATTCAAAATATTAAAAGACGATGCAGTAAAAGTGCTACACTCAATTTGCCAGCAAATTTGGAAAACTCAACAGTGGCCACAGGATTGGAAAAGGTCAGTTTACATTCCAATTCCAAAGAAAGGCAATGCCAAAGAATGTTCAAACTATCGCACCACTGCACTCATTTCACATGCAACTAAAGTTATGCTTAAAATCCTACAAACTAGACTCCAGCAGTATGTAGATCGAGAACTTCCAGAAGTACAGGCAGGATTTTGAAGAGGCAGAGGAACTAGAGATCAAATTGCCAACATACGCTGGATCATGGAGAAACCTAGGGAGTTCCAGAAAAACATCTACTTCTACTTCATTGACTATGCTAAAGCCTTTGATTGTGTGGATCACAACAAATTGTGGCAAGTTCTTAAAGAGTACCAGACCATCTTATTTTTCTCTTGAGAAACCTATATGCGAGTCAAGAAGCAACAGTGAGAACTGGACACGGACAATTGGTTCAAAATTGGGAAAGGAGTCCGGCAAGGCTGTATTCTGTTGCCATGCCTATTTAACTTATATGCAGAGCACATCATGAGAAAGGCAGGGCTACATGAATCAATTGTAATTAAGATTGCCGGGAGAAATATCAACAACCTAAGATATGCAGATGATACCATTCTTTTTTTTTTTTTTAATATATATTTTATTAGATTTTATAAGGGTAGAGGGGTTACATCAAAGTGCTTAGGAACCACCGTGGAGGTGGGTATATTGAACATCCAAAAAAAGAAAAAAACAATCACAAATATATAGCCCAAATCAAATCATTTAAAATTCCCTAATTCCCTCATTTAGTCTTGCATATTCAAATTAATACATTTCTATATAAGCTTCAAAGAATCCTATCAAATATCACTCACATTTCAATTCTAAAAATCCAAGTCCTGTTTTAAGCTTTACTAACTTACAATTACCATATTCCAATTGGCCTTAAATAGACATATTATTAACACTTTGGGTATCCTTTTTTTTTTTTAGATAGTAATTATATCTGGTATATTATTTCTGCAGTAATATTCTTATATTTTCTTCATTAATACCATTTCTTCTCTTGTCACCCATCCCTCTTGTTCTCCTTCTATTTCAAACTAATTATCTTAAAGTAAAAATATCAAACCAACAAGTAAACAAATAAATTTCTATCTAATTTAAGTATATATTCTATCAGTTCATCTATATCTATAAAAATCTTTTTAAACCAGTAAATAAAGTTTACTTCTCCAGTAATTCTCATGTCTAAAACAAAGTATTGTTACAAAGGGTATCCTCTTAGAAATTTCACATGTTCCATTAGTTATTAACTCAGTCAAAGAATCAAAGCCTTTTTAAACCCATTAAGTAAAGCTTTAAAATACATTTTTAAATCTAATTCTAGGTTTCCTTCTATGCCATCATGGTTTCCATAGTAAAATTCCTGTATCATCAAACCACAATGTTAAAGGGTCCATATTCTTTAACGCTTCAAATTGGTCAAAGTTCTCTTTCCTTTCTTTTAGTAGTCTTTGGATGGTAAAAGCCGTTTTATTCCATGTTATATTTGCCAGTTGTTTATCCACCTTTTCACGATTTTCAATAACTTGTATCTGAGTATCAGTCTCTGTTGATGTTAATGCTTCAGACATCTCCGTTAAAATTATTCTTTGATCCTCAGGCTTCTCCATAGATTGCGTTTGGAGTTGTATAAAGTTAGTTTGTTCTTTGGTTTCCACAGTTTCTCTCAGTGTAGTTTCATAGTTGAGTTGTTGACATGGTTCCTCTTTAGGTTGTTCATATTGTTGCTTCTTCTGTGCTGTCTTTCGGTTTATAATTTGATCTGTCCAAGTTTGAAAGTAAGAGTTCATATCCTCTGTGGCTTCCAGAATCTTTTCCAATATGAGCTCATAGTCCAGCTGTGTATTAGGTTCCATATCAGTAATAGAAAGATTTTTTAATCTTTTAGAGAAGGCTCTATTTCGTAGAAATCAAACAAATGTTCAGCTCCAATTTTCAATACCAGCTGTGTCGGTTATCTTATCCTTATGCTTATATAGCCATTCCCAGCCATAATAAGAAAAAAAATATACAGTTGCAGTACCACTTTTCGACACCAGATGTCCTCAGCAGACCATCAAATCTTTTTTCTTTGTTTCCAAATTAATAGATTTTTTATTTTTCGTGTTGAAAGAAATGAAGAAAGAAATGCCTCTCAGAGTAATAGATACGTAATTATAGCAATGATAATCAAGAATAAAATGTTTTCAGGTCCCCTCAGTATTCCAAAATTTAAATAGTCCATACAAATTAACTGGTTTTTTTTTTCTTTTCTTCCAAAGCTGTTTTTCCCGAATGCCCAAACGCTGCTCCCTCACAGCAGGGAAGTAATTTAAACACAAAAGCTTTTGACAGGAGAGTAATTAGGGAAAGAAGGGGTAGGAAAGGTCTCACCCGGGTTCTCCACGGGGGTTCTTTATGCTTAGTTGTTCTTCTGGCTTTCAGCTGGTGCGACGAAGTGATCGTCCATTTTACTGGGCGATCTTTTCCTCCGACGGCCCTAAGGAGAAAAGCTTGAACTGAGGAGAGCTGCCGCTCTTCCCCAGTCAAGCAGGAGCCTCCTCAAGCGGTGGTCGCCTCTACGGGGCGACTTTCGACCCGGTTAAGGGTCTACCGGCGAAGGGAAAGCAGCCGGTGGGAGAGACGGCTCTCTCCATGCGACTGCGCGTGCCGCGTTCCAAGACCGGAAGCCTCTCAGATGATACCATTCTAATGGCAGAAAGTGAAGAGGAACTAAAGAGCCTCTTGATGCGGATGAAGAAGGAGAGTGCAAAAGTTGGCTTGAAACTCAACATTAAGAAAACCAAGATCATGGCATCCGGCCCTCTCAATTCCTGGCAAATAGATGGAGAAGAAATGGAGGTAGTGACAGATTTTATCTTCCTGGGCTCCAAGATCACCACAGATGGGGACCGCAGCCAAGAAATTAAAAGACGCTTGCTCCTGGGGAGGAAAGCTATTGCAAATTTAGACAGCATACTAAAAAGCAGAGATATCACCCTGCCAACAAAAGTACGTATAGTCAAGGCCATCGTTTTCCCAGTTGCAATGTATGCCTGTGAAAGTTGGACCATAAGAAAGACTGAGCGCAAAAGAATTGAGGCCTTTGAACTATGATGCTGGAGAAGACTCCTGCGAGTCCCTTGGACTGCAAGGCGTTCAAACCGGTCAGTCCTAGAGGAGATCAACCCTGATTGCTCTTTAGAAGGCCAGATCCTGAAGTTGAAACTCAAGTACTTTGGCCACCTAATGAGAAAGAAGGACTCACTGGAGAAGAGCCTAATGCTGGGAAAGAATGAGGGCAATAGAAGAAGGGGACAACAGAGAATGAGGTGGCTGGATGGAGTCACTGAAGCAGTAGGCGTGAGCTTAAAGGGACTCCAGAAGATGGTAGAGGACAGGAAGGCCTGGAGGAACGTTGTCCATGGGGTCATGATGGGTTGGACACGACTTCGCAACTAACAACAACAACAACAACAATAAATGATCTGTAACTGACAATCTGTCACTTTTATCTCAAGGGCTATTCTCATCTTAGTCAACTAGATTCCAGAGAATGTCCTTAGTGTAGGCTGCTTTCATTCTCACAAAGCAATTTGGAATTTTAAAAAATAAACAATAAAAAATAAAACAAAATAATGATAAAAGCTGAAAGTATAGCGAAATATACTATCTTAGATTACAGAAGAATAATCAAATGCAATTATATTTTAATGAAATAGTCATGGAAATGATTGCATATGCTACTTAGTTTATGTCCAGCTACAAAAACCAGGAAAGATATGCTGAGATACTTCAAAGGCTTTTTTTCTTTATTGTTCTTTATCTATAGACAGAAATCTTGCCATATTACTTGTATCACTAAGCTCCTATAGAAGATCCAAGACTCGGTTCCTCCCAACCAAAGTATCTAAACTTTACTGTCTTTTGCTGTTATTACCAAAATAACTGTTTTATCTCTATTCTTGTCAAAGGAATAAAATGTTGGGGAGAACAAGCAACTTAGGGAACATACTAAGTTGTTTTAGAAAGAGAAAATTGTAAGAGAGGAAAATTCCAGGAAGATTTGCTTTCAGTGTGCCCATAGATAGATGGTTTTCTTATTATCCCTACTGGTGTTGAAATGTGACCAGTATTTAGGCTATATAAAATTGCTGTTTTTAAACTATAGATGGTAGTTCCCTGAATGAAGTTAGTATGTGTTATCCAATTTTTATATGGACAGCTAAATTTATTTCTTCAGAAGAAAAATTATTAAAAACTTACTTGAAGTAACTGGTACATTTTTTATACAGAACATGAGAAAACACCACGTATTAAGGGTTGAGAACTGAAGTTTTTATGTTCATTTATTTTCTTTAAATCAAAGGCTGTTGTGTTGGCTTCGAAACAATCAGATTTCTTTGGGAAGTGATATGTTTAACAAGACAGAGGATTGGTTGGTGCCAGTTATCTATAGTTTGGGAAATTCTATTCTATATATATATCGAATATCTATCTGTTATCTATCTATCTATCTATCTATCTATCTATCTATCTATCTATCTATCTATCTATCTATCTATCTATCTATCTATCTATCTATCTATCTATCTATCTATCAGAACAGAATTATAAAATATTTCTATTATATAATAGAAATATTTTATATTTTAAATGTTCTCCTTTTTTTTTACTGAATATCTCATCTGACTCCTGTCTCTTTAACTGAGGAAGAGTCTGAGAAAGAAAAGAATATCACTTTAAAAGTCTTCTATTCAAAAAGAGGCAGTGACAGCTATTCCAAGTTATTCAGATTGATTGAGGGTATGTTTGTTAAGGCATTCTAGATTATGAATATTAAGGATATGTCATTAAACTGTGCTTGATATCATGGGTTCTTTATTCTCTCCAATAGCTGGTTGCATACTGGTTTGCAATTTCTGGAGATGAGTGAGTTCTAAGAACATTAGGGGAATTGCTTTTATTTAAGACATTTTTTTCCTTCATTAAAAAAAAAGTCATTGGGAATCCAACAGGAAATGTTAGAGATGATGGGGGGGGGGCTGCAATATTTCAGCTTCATACCTGCAGATCACAAATGGATTCCTCTCCCTTTTATACACAACAGAGATCCTTTGTGGGGTGTTGAAAGAATGGAATTTCAATACAAGAAAATAATTATAATCAATCAATCAAACAAACAATCAATCAGAATAGAGCTGGAAGGGACCTTGGAGGTCTTCTAGTCTAATCCCCTGCCAAGCAGGGGCCCTATACCATTTCAGACAGATGGCTGTCCAAGCTTTTCTTAAAAACCTCTTGTGATGAAGCACCTACAACTTGTGAAGGCAAGCTGTTCCACTGTTCTCACTGTTAGGAAGTTTCTCCTTAATTCCAGGTTGCTTCTTTCCTTGAATAGTTTCCATTATTGTTTCTTGTCTTGCTCTGTGGTGCTTTGGAAAATAAGTTGACCCCTTCTTCTTTGTGGCAGCCCCTCAGATACTGGCATACTGCTATCATGTCACCCCTAGTTCTTCTTTTCTCTAGACTAGCCATACCCAATTCCTGCAACCGTTCTTCATATGTTTTTGTCTCCAGGCCTTTAATCATCTTAGTTGCTCTTTGCACTTTTTCCAAATGTGGTGACCAAAACTGGTTGCAGTATTCCAGGTGTAGTCTTACTAAGGATTTATAAAGCAGTAATAATACTTCACATGAATTTGATCCTATGCCTCTGTTTATACAACCAAGGATTCTATTAGTTCTTTTGGCTGCTACTGCACACTGCTGGCTCATGTTTAAGTGATCATCCACTAGGACTCCAAGGTCCCTCTCACAGTTGCTGTTTTTGCGCCAGGTTTCACCTAATCTCTACTTGTACCTTTCATTTTTCCTGCCTAGGTGTAAAACCTTGCTTTTTTCCACATAAATTTTCATTTTGTTGAATAGCACCCATTGTTCCAGTTTGTCAAAATATTTTTGGATCCTGAGCTTGTTTTTTTGGGTGTTGTCTATTCCTGCTAGCTTAATGTCATCTGCAAATTTGATGAGTTCCCCTTTTATTAATCTAAGTCATTGATAAAGATATTGAAGAGTACTGGGCCTAAGAAGGAATCTTGTGGTACCCCACTGCTTACTTCCCTCTATGTGGATGTAGTACCATTAAGGACTACTCACTGAGTATGGTTTGTCATCCAGTTACAAATCCATCTGGTGGTGATGCTGTCTTTTCCGTATTTTTCTAGTTGATCAAGAAATAGATTGTGGTCTACTTTGTTGAATGCCTTGTTGAAGTCTAAGTATACTATGTTCACAACATTTCACTGCTATACTTTAGTCATTTTGTCGAAGAATGAAATAAGATTTGTTTGGCACGATCTGTTTTTAACAAACCTGTGCTGGCTTCTACTCTAGTTATAACTTTATTTATTTCTCAAAGTCTGCAGATCTGGTTTTTTATTATTTTTTCCAGTCCTTCCCAGGTACAATAGCCAATGACTTAATAGGTAGCCATCAACACTCTAATCAACAACTAAAAAGCCACACACAACAGGCACCATATAAATACCATAAACAGACTACTGTAGCCCAATGCTCACATTCTGCTACAGAGAAGTTCTCTGAGGATGGGCTCCATGATGAGTTGGAAAGGTTGTAAGACTAAACCTCTGGACCCAGTGACGGATCCAGATTGCATCCTGCTACAATAAACTTCTTCACCCCCGCTCCTATTTGCTCTTCATAGTGCTACCTAAGACTACTTTATCTCTCCCCACCACCACCACCTAGGTTATACTGTCATTAGGGCTCTTGGTTTGAGAAAGCCTACTATACTATTGTATACTCTAACTCTGTTTTCACTCTTTGCCTTACCCCCAAATGTATCGGTTGTATTCAACACCAACTTGCTATTTTCCAGGAGTCCACCATGATCTCACAGGCAGAGTGCAATCACTGCAGCAGTGGCTTCTATGCTTTGCTAATTCACCATTAAATTGATTACTTTGAGCCATCCATCTTCATGTGCTCTTTTCATGTGATTTACAGCTGTTTGTATAAAGTATTAGAAAAGAGTGGCAATTTTTTTCTGGACAAAAGCAACATGCTGCTGAAAATCATCTCTTGGGATCTGTCCTTTTTTTTTCTTTGACAACCATCTTTTTTTTTTTGTCTGATCTTCATTTTCTCTTTTCATATCCTTTTCTTCTCTGCACATGGTTGTTAGGAAAGCAATAGATGACTTTTGCCAAATTTCTTATTTCTTACATTGGAATCAAAGATATTTTTCATCTTTTCAAGCACATGTTCACATCAAAAGCTAAGCAGTGTTAAGCCTAACTGATACTTGGATAGTAGACCACAGGAAATTAAAAAAAAAACCATCTCCCCAAAAGGAACTGAAAAACACTTATCTATCATTGCCCAAAAAAGGGGGAAAACATTTATAGATGGGCCTATGGAATTGAATTCAATCAAGAGCATATATTTTATATTTTTAATTAGATTGAGAGGTGCATATGATTCAGGCACTACAGATAGTTAAACCACAATTTAGAATATTTTCTGACTGTTTTCAATTTGCTTACTTATGGTTTAAAATGACATGGTGAATAATAAAAACTGATCTAGCTCAATAAGGAAATAGTGTAATATTCTTTATAGCATATCCGTGCTGCTAAAGATTTAGATATAAAATTAATTTATAGGAGCATGTTATTCTGATTTTATCCTGTATCTCTTTCTCTTGGGTTCTTTTTAAACAGTTACAAACATACTAAATATTACGGTTTTCAAAAAGTCAGATTACTAAAATGAAACTATAAAAGATCTGGATGCTACAGTAATGCTTGCTGGAATTCATGCTGAGGACACAAACAAGGTGCATAGTTTTCTTCATCCAGGAAGACATTTTGGCTTGTTATATGTAGCCTTTTGTCTATTTCTTGTCCCTGAAATGAATATTAATTTTATCTTTAGGCTGTAGCTCACAATGATTTAACCTTGCAGACCTAGACAGCGTTTTGCTGAGATCTTAAAGGGAAACTGCCTAAAAACCAACCTTAGTTACAGGAAGACTATATGTGCTAACCTTTCCTGAATGGTGCTCCTTATATTCATTGAATTCCCAATCAGTAAGTCTGGATTTCTGCTGGGGTGTCAGGCAGCAATGGTTCCAAGATGATTTTTAACATTAGTTGCTCAAAATGAGGATCATCAATAAAATTAAGGCTACATATTCTAAAAAGAAAAGAAAGATGTTTTATTACTTTTTAAAAAAGAAAACTGTGAGTGACAACAATGCCAATAAAAGCAAGGGCTTTAAACTTTGTAGTATTCAAAGTATTAACATTTCAAAAAGGACTGATTTTTCCCATTACCTTGAATCATGCATTCAAGGATCTCCTTCTTTCCATACAATTCTATAGAGAAATTAAATTAATGTAAGCCTGACAGGAAAAATCTTCCATGTAAAGAAATCTCTTTCAGCTAGATGGTATTTATTGATAATAAAAGGTTAGAGAATTCAGTTCTAACTTTCAACTTTACTTGGAGAACTGAAGACATAAAGAGAAATGACTTCAAGTCCCTCTAGATTGTGGATGAGGATGAAAAATGATTTCTTAGAAGTATTTTTTCTCTTGTTTAACTTCTCTTTTCCCTTTTTCAATATTGCTACATAGATATATTATTAAAGCAATTTTAAAGGATTAGCCAAATAACATTCTTCCCTTTAGCTAATATTGAGGAGATAATGTGACTTCAGCTGCAATGCACCCTTAAAAAGTAAATGTCAGATGTCCAGCTAGTGAATCCAACAAAGGAACTTCTGGGATATTGTTCTTCCCAAAAGTACTACTTTCTTGGAATACACTACATTGATATAAAAGAAGCAAAACCAGCTCTGATTTCCCACTCGAAATGCACATAATTAAACTTGAAATCCCCCTTTGGCCACCCACTTCAGTCCATTACAATGTCCAATCACATACTCTCCTTTTGTTATGGGAACTGCCTGGATTGTTCAAACACCTGAGCAGCGTGACCTTGAAGGGAGGAACAGGGTCTGACGATCTGAAGACGGATTCTTGGCATTTCATTCCCACTCCATGTAACTCAATCTCCTCCCTCCCGATTGTTGTAAAGTTGAGAGTGGAGAAGAAACTAGGTGAAAAGCAAATCACTCTTGATATGCTGAACCCCAAAAGAATGATACATCTGTAATGAACACAAACACACAAAAGCATAAACATTTTATCATGTACGGAATACTCTTTCACTTTGGTCGTTTAGGATATCTGGTGTGAAACCTCTTTATTAGTCTAGCTGCTTTAACATCTTTTGCCACCACCCATTCTGTGCCCTCTCTCTCAACTCCCTTTGAGGGTCTCTCTTCCAATTAGCTTGCTTTTTCTGGGCGTCTTATGCTTTCCCTAGTGCCTTTTGCACAGTAATCCATGTGCCTCAGAAAGTCCATCCATTCTGCCAGTGTTATAGAAGTCGGGGTCCTGGGGGGAAGCTCTGGCATGGGTATGAACTCAACCTCTGTAGCCACCTTAAAAGGGGCAAGTCCTATGCTGCTATGCAGCAATTTATTGTAAGCCACCTCAGCGAATGGCAGCAGCTCAGCCCAGTTAGTGTGCTGATAATTTATATAACATCTTAGGCAGGGGTCTTCAAACTTGGTCCTTTTATGACTTGTGGACTTCAACTCCCAGAATTCCTCAGCCAGCATGCCTGGCTGAGGAATTCTGGGAGTTCAAGTCCACAAGTCATGAAAGGGCCAAGTTTGAAGACCCCTGATCTTAGGTATTGCTCCACCATTGAGTTCACTCATTCTGCTGCCCTATTAGCATAGGGATGAAAAGCGGAGCTAAGTCCCTGGGATGAGCCTATCAGGCTCACAAACTCCCACCAGAATGTTGCAGTAAACTGCATCCCCCAGTCTGAGATAATCTTCTTTGGGACCCCATGCGGCTGGTAAACATGTTGCACTAACATTTTTGCTAGGAGCCAAGCTGAGGGGAGCTGTGGGCATGGTATGAAATGTGCCTGCTTGGAGAACAGGTCAACAACTGTCCATATTATGGTGTTCCCACTACTCTCTGGCAGCTCAACTCTGAAGTCCATGGCTATCTCCTCCCACAGCAGGGTTGGATTGGTTAGTGGTTGCAGCAATCCAGGGGGTTTCCCTGGGAAGTGCTTCATAGATACACATACAGTGCAACTCGCTACATAGGATTCTATATCCTTCTTTATCCTTGGCCACCAAAACAGCCTTTTTATAAGGTGCCCCACTAGCTTCACATCATGACTCCTATGTAGGACCATGGTTCTCTGGCTGGCTGGCTGGGACTTTGCTCCCCTTACATACTAAGGGGATCAAGTCTTTCTTATGCTTTCTTATGCTTCTGGATCTACTCATCCCCTTCTTGGGCTTCTCTTAGTTGCTGGATCAGTGAGGGTCCTTCTGTGGTTGTCTCATGCATGCCGATTGCTTAGATAGGATGATAGAGTTAACTGTCTCTTCCCTAGTGTTCTTATATTGAGACAGGTGCGAGAGGGCATCAGTGAGAAAGTTCTTTCCTTCCTGCAAATAATGTAAGGTAAAGTTGAATCAGTTGAAATATTGAGGCCATCAGACCTGCTTAGGGAACAGTTTCCTTGGGGCCTTCAGTTCTTCCAGGTCCTTATTGTTAGTCCAAACTTTGAATGGGATTTTACTGCCCTCTAAAAACTGCCTTCAGGTGAGGAGGGCTCAGCGGACAGCGTAAGCCTCCTTCTCCCAGATGGTCCACCACCTCTCAGTGTCAGATAGTTTCAGAGGCATATAGGCACAAGATTGCAGCTCTTCCCTTCCATTTCTATGCATTAAAACCACCCCCTTGGCCACATTGCTAGCATCTGTCTGGATCACGAATGTCTCCTCTGGGTTCGGGTGTCTCAAGATTGGCTCAGTGGCAGAGAGTCTCTTTAGCTTTTCGAAAACCGCTTGGCACTCTACAGTCCAGTTCAAGGGTTGACTTGGTCTGGACTTCGTCCCCTTTCCCATCTTCAGCAGGTTTGTGATGGGTAGACTATCTGTGCAAACTTGGGAATGAATTGCCTAGAGAAGTTTGCAAACCCCAGGAAACTCTGCAGTTGCCTTCTGGTCTGTGGGATCTCCCATTCTAAGATTGCCTTTAACAATCTAAATTGTTTAGAATGGATGAGGAGTCCTTGCAAAGTATAATAATGATGCTGGTAAGATTGGAATATGGATTTGTGTAGTAAATTGATGATTTAAAAGAATGTATTATGTTACAGAAGTGCAACATTCCCAATTATTATTTGTTCCCAAATTGCAGTGAATCTTTGTGGAATATGGTGGTATAAAATGTAATAAACAAAACACTTTTAAAATAGGAATATGTACACTATAGGGTATCTTTTGTAAATATGTGTATTTTTCAGGATTCTTGCTGGAAAATGATGGGTGCTAATACATTGTTTTAATTGTTGCCACTGTGCTTCAGGAAATTTTTGCTAGATTATGTTTCTTTGTAAATCAATGACAATTATCTTTATTTCTGTGGTTACAGAAATCATCAAAGGTGATATATTCCAACTCATTATGCAATGCCAAAAATATAAGCTATGAATGAAATCATTGATTAGTGATGCTTGTGACAGCAACAATGACCATCACTACTAATGCAGCACTATTTAATAAGATGAAGTGGCTTAAAAAGCTAATGCAGTACTATTCTACATTATTGTTGGCTGTAGAATATTGTATCCACTTCTGTGCATTGGGGTTTTAAAAGGCTATTGACAAACTGGAATTATTACCTGAAGAGGAAGAATCTGCATATGATGTAGGTAGAGATCAAATATTATAGGGGGGCAAATGAAGAAATTGTTTATGCTTTTTCTAGGGGATCGCAATCTTCTACAAAATTCTCTTCTCCCTGTTCCGCTTAAGATCATATGGATTCAAAGCAGAAAATCAGGAACTTAGATCTTAAATCTAAGAAAGAACTTTCAGACAGTATAAGTGTAGACTATGGATCTACAATGAAGTGTATTTCCAGCCGTATAATATATTTACAAATGTCCTGATTTTTTTATTACTGTCATTCTGTAATGATAGCAATAAAATCAGAATAGATAATAAACAACTACTGTGTTTTAGTTTTAAAATGGGCTGGGTCAGGCTTAAATATGTTAACTAGAGTAACTAATACTGATCTGATTTTCAGTGATCAGTAACCAAAGCACATCTACAAATGTAGCAATAACTATTTTGTGAAATGAGTCAAACTTCTATGTATCCACATTCATTGTGCCATGTTTCATTCTCATTTGTTTACAAAAATTTCAGAATTTTTAACAGTAACATCATATGACATAAAACTTGCAACCTTTCATTTTTAGGAAAAGAACAAAAGATATTTTCTCAGACTGATGCATACAAGACATCACAATAACGTTGTTTGCCTGCCTGCTCATTTAATCAGGACAGCTGCAGAACTGAATTTAAATTATAAGCATGTCTACCCTTCACTGTCATCAATCCCTCCATAAAAGTGGAAAATTTTGTCCTGGGGTATAGTTACATACTTTTATTCTCTTTTATTATATTTAATCATTGAAGAAAAGAAATATAGAAATCTTACCTTTTGTCATTCCTGTTTCGTTGTGATAGTTTATGACCTTATCCCACATTTGTCATTACATGATGAATATAGATTTTCCAATCACTCTTTCTCTCAAAATGATTTGGAGATCTTGTAGCAATGCACTTGATTGTTATAATCATATCCCACAAAACATAAAGGCAATTTGCATATTGTACATTAGACAATATGCTTTGTGAATTTTATTGTTTTAGGATTGCTCATCCTATCAATATGGCCATTTTGAGATATACAGTTCATATGAAGAAAAATACATGAAAAATACATTAGACAGATTCAGTAGAATTGCTCATCTTTGCTTCTGGCCAACATGCAGAAATGACTAATGACTATACGTAAACAACTGATCATGCATAGTTTTACCTTCTTCAGCAAGTTGCATTTAGGATCAGTAATGCAAGCCCAGTCTTTCACACATTAAATAACAGATGTTCTTAAAAAGAAGGATAAAATCAAAGAGACATTGAGTTACAGGATGTAAATATTGATGTGGACCTAGATTTGGCTATTTTTGTTTAACTACTGTATGTTAAGCTGCTCAAAGTTTTAAGACTCATCTATTGGTGCTCTGCAAATCGCCAGGTGCGAAATTCTATTAGGTTGGGCTGTAGGGTACAGTTGGGACTATTGCTGTTGCATTAGCCTCCCTGTTGCAAGTACAGGTAGTCCTTGACTTACAACAGTTCATTTAGTGACCATTTAAAGTTACAACAGCACTAAAAAAGCGACTTATGACCATTTTTCACACTTTCAACCATTGCAGTCTCCCCATTGTCATGTGATCAAAATTCAGACACTTGGCAACTGACTCATATTTATGACAGTTGCAGTGTCCTGGGATCATGTGATCATCTTTTGTAACCTTCTGACAAACAAAGTCAAACGGAGAAGCCAGATTCACTTAACAATTGTGCTATTAAAAGCTACAGTGATTCACTTAAAAACTATGGCAAGAAAGGTCATCGAATGGGGAAAACTTACTTAACAAATATCTCACTTAGCAACAGAAATTTTGAGCTCAAGTATGGTTGTAAATTATATTTGTAACCTCCCTATCTGAGTTCCTTGACACCATGGCTCTGTTGGCAGTAGAGTCCCCTAGGAAACCTCTTTGCCTTCTTTCGGTGTGGTCTGAGGTAACTTTGGTTCATGTCCACCATGACAGGTCTCTCCTAAATCAGGGCTTTTCAACCTTTTTACCGATTGTACCACTTTTAGGATATGGCAGTATTCGAGTACCACCTAGCAAGGTGTCAAAAACTTGGTGACCAAAAAAAAAAAAACCTGTTCAAAGTTGCAATTGCACTGAAATGACTTATGACCATTTTTCACACTTATGACCATTGCAGCATGCCCAGGGTCATGTGATTTATATTTGGATGCTTGGCAACTGATTCATATTTATGATGGTCACAGTGTCCCAGGGTCGTGTGATCCCCTTTTGCAACCTTTTGACAAGCAAAGTCAATGGCAGGGCTGCTGGTGGCCAAGTGCTAAGGCGGGACTTCCTTCCCTCCCTCCCTTCCCTGCCTCCTTTTTCTCATTCCTATCTCCTTCTGAAGGAAGAATTTGAAAACCCCCCCATATTTTCCCTCTTCCATATATTGATCAAACAAGGAAAGGCCTCCAGAGACAGAAAAGACAAGCTGCTGAGTGAACCAGCTTAAAAAGGCACATTCCCCTTTAAGAATTAGCTACTGGCTAGAAAGGAAAGCTAAGGAGTGCAGCCGGCACTTAAGGAAGAAAAAAAAATGTAAATAAGTACTGGCTGCTGGCTAAGGCAGCCTCCCCAAATGGATCCATTCATAAGTAAAGGAATGCTACAGGCAAAATCCATTCAGGAGAAAAATACTTCAAAATCCCTTGCAGCAAAACCTACAGCTAACAACAGCAGAGCAATAGAAGCTAACACGAGACATCAGCCAAATAGAAATTGCCAAACACTCCTTAAGAACACAAAGCCCACATTGCACAAATCCCAGACCTTCAAAGTCACAAAAGCACATAAGAATCCTTCCACTCTCCATCTCCCTCCCTCCCTCCGTGCTCACCTCCAGCCATTGCTGCCTTTTTTCATTCCTCATGGAGGGCGATCCCTCCCCCACTGCATTTCTTGCCTGTTTGCTGCTGCCAGCACAGGTGGCTGCCACAGCAGTTGTAGATCCTCTCCCCCCACCCTCCCCCTCCTTCTTCTTTCCCTTCGGTGCAGCTAGAGCTGACTCCACCTCCTCGCAAGGCTGATGCTTTTTTCTCTCTCCCTCTCCTGCCCAAACTGCCTCCTTTTATAGCCTCTCCTGTCTCCGCCCCCCTCCTCTTCCTTTCTCATGGGGGAGAGTGAGCCAGAAGTGAGCCTGGGGCCTTTGCAGCTCCAGAGGACTCTCTCACTGTAAGTCTTTGCCTGTGCTGGCTCTTTCCCTTCCCCACTACACTTGTCTAGGCAGGGCTGCGTACCACCTGCCATTCATTAATGTACCACAAGTGGTACGCGTACCACTGGTTGAACAGCCCTGTCCTAGATCATCTAGGAATCAGCATGTAACAGGTTATACACTGGATCTGATTTTCATGTCAGAGCAATGGTAATGGATCTGTCATTGAGATATCCCCTATCATTATCCAGTCATTCTCTACTTGCCCTCCATTTTCTGGAACTATCATTCACTACAGGAAGGCTATATTCATTCAATCAAACTGCCCCAGGTGACTGATAGACCCAGTTGGATTCAGAAAAACTTAAGATTGTTCCCAAGGGGCTGCTGTACAGTCTGATTGAAACTCTAGTGGTTGCCTAGAAAAAGAGCATAGCTGGGGCTTTGGGTTGGTCCTATACAGTCTTTCCTCTCTACGGGATCCCAAATTCACCTCCATTGATGGAAAGCTTGAGGAAAATTAAGCAAATGAAGAGATACCTGAAGTGCTGTTAAGAGGGAGACAAAAAATGAATCTGGCTGACAATGGGTTAAACACTATTAGAGCCCACCTCATTGTGATAATGATAGTAAATATTTTTCCCACCCCTGTTGTGTCCACAATTTAGCTGTCCAGTGCTCTTATTTTGGATGACTCGAACCATTCTAGAGCTTCTCCCACAAGGTCATTGTGAGAAATACATTCAGCATCTGATGGATATCAGTTGAATTAGTGCTAGGTTAGACTCTGGCAATGGGCCAGATCCTTTGGGGATGGAAGGAGTTTGATCTTGTTTCTTTCTGAAGAAGTGAATAGGGTTTTTGTGACTGTTAGCTCAGCCCACCTCTATTTTAGATCCACCCT
Source organism: Azemiops feae (assembly GCA_023970755.1). Lineage (NCBI taxonomy): Eukaryota > Metazoa > Chordata > Lepidosauria > Squamata > Viperidae > Azemiops > Azemiops feae. Next base: position 442,524 of record JALGBA010000321.1, on the reverse strand, counting down.
CCTCCTGATTTGCTAAGACCTTCCAGGAAGTAATGTGCAGTTGAGTTTTGAAGGTAGTAAATTTCTCTTTGAGATAGGCTGTGGTTCCACTGACTCTTAAGGAGGCAGTGGTTTGCCGTCTTCTCAAGAGGCCACTAATGGATGCAACTATTCTGGAACCTCAGTTGATCCTAATCAAGTCACATGCTTGAAGTGTATGTTTGGCTTAGTGTTAATTGCTGGTCCAGGAGACATTCAGTTATTCCATAGCTGCCCTTTGCATTATGTTGATGCTATGGCTTGGTCTGCTGTTGAGTAGACAGTATCAAAGCCAGTTGTTTGCAATCTCAGTATCCTCCAGCTTGCTCTGTGACTTCAGCTGTTCTGTTTTCTATTCTTGTCTTCCGGCAATGACCTCACTTTCTTGGATCTGCAGAGTCCCTTTTAAAAGTGCAGCATGCTGCAATTCCCTAGGGAAAGCCTATAAATGGAGTAACAGAAGGAGATCTTTTGTTGTACACCTTTAAATTTACAAGACTGGCCATTTAATGTTAGTGAAAAGTATTGGCATGCCTACATTAGCCTTAAAAAGACATTTCAATAACTTGCATTACCATCTAAAAATCAGAAAATGTGAATATGTTGTCTTACACTTTGAAGCAATGAGCTTTGTAAGGTAAATATATAGCTTTGTTTGAATTTTCAGTGATAATGTGAAAATAGTGAGATATCTAAAAATGGGGGTGAGGTAAAACAGCAGAAGACTGCAAGTAAAGTAAGGAGATAAGGTTCTTTAATTGACAGGATACCCCAATATAGGATCCTGGTAGTGATATTTGCAACCTCTAAACATGTAAAATCATCAACATCATCATCATTACCATCAATCATCACCATCATCATTTTGCTTTAAATGAAAATGTTTGTAGCAATTTAAATGTTCAAACAAATAATTAACCTTTTCTCTTGATAATCAGTTTAATTTCTAATACACAAGTGAATGCTTTGCAGAAATATATATATGTGAAAGATCTGTGTGTGTATGTGTGTGCGTGCATGTGTGTGCACATGCATATGCAGCTTCAAGTCACTTTTTGACTTCTAGTAATGGTCTGAACAAGTCCATGCAGTTTTCTTGCCAAGGTTTTTTAAAAGCGGTTTCTGCTCCTTCCTAGGGCTGAGAGACAGTGATTGGCACAAAGTCATCCAACTGGCTTTGTGCATAAGGCAGGACTAGAACTCAGTCTCTCAGTCTCTAGCTCAATGCCTTAACCATTGTGTCAAACTGGCTCTCCTGGAATAGGTGAGACTATTAAAAAGATGGGGTTTCTCCTCTAAACCAGGAAGGGAATGTTGAGAATGTTGCCTCCACATTAGATAAGAAGATGGAAGGTGATAATGATACTTTTGTGGCTGTGCTCCAGTTTGTTTGACTAGCTTGCTTCAGAAGAATTGTTCTGTGCTCTTCCTAACAGTATTTCAGAAAACAATGAAAACAAGGTGTGCTGAATATCCTTAATCTGATGAAGGGTAAGGAAATCGCTGATGGGATACCAGATTTTGGACTGAGTGTATGCTTTTAATTGTTTTTGCAAATGTTATGTGCAGCTTTCTTATAGACCACTGGGAGTCCTTGTGGAGCTGATAGTGTAGAAGTGCTCTAAATAAAACAAACAAATAAATAAGTGCATATTATGTATATTCAAAAAACCTAACTCATGTAGGGTGCCAGGGATGAACTGTGTAGTTTTCTCCTTCTACTTCTTTAGTTGATGGAGAAGATCTGCAGGAAAAATGCAAGCATATTCATCCCAGCAGGGTAAAGCATTCAAAAAGAGTGCTTTGCTAAGCATACTGTATTACCATAAAGGGAGGGATCCTTTTTTAAATTAAAGTGCCCTTTCATTGAACTGCAGAATCCTAATATTTAGTTTGTTTCACAGATCCATTTTGTCCTTTGTGGGTTTTTCTTATTAACACATGAAAATGATTTGTGAATGTCATTATGTACTAAGAGATTATTTCTCTTGATTACTCGATTTTATTCTTTGTAGTATCATCTGACAGCACACCATTAAGCCTGATTTCCATCGATATTTTTCCAGGATATATTTGTTTGTTCCTTTTTCATTTCTTTTAGTAATAAAATTGTATTTATTTTAATATGTCATAATAAAAGTTTTGACAACTTTTTCAGTCTTAATTATTGTGACTTTTATCTATAAAACCAAATACCTTCAAGTGTGGTATTTGTGCTTCAATGATCAAACAAAATAAATAATGACAGGATGCCAGAGAGGGAGAGATTATTTTTCGACAAAGGTAGAAAAAGAGGAGACTAGAATCTAATGGTAGATCTCTAACTGGATTGCAAAGGTATTATCAGTGATTGATTGATTATGTGCCATAAAGTTGTTTTCAACTCCTAGCAATCACATGTTGTAAACGGATTTTTCTCCATGACAATCTATCTATAACCTGGTCTTTCAGTTGTCCCAATGGTGTATCCATGCCACTGTAACTGAGTCCATCCATCTTGCTGCTGATTGTTGCTTCCTCCACTTTCCCCAGCATCAGAGCCTTTTCCAGAAATTTTTATCAATAGCAACCTCAACATGATTTTTTTTTTTAAAAAAATTGACTATTAAAATGAAGAAAATGGAATTAACTTTTGGATGAAAAGATAAAGATTTAGTTTATTTCTCATACTACATTATGCAAATGTGCAGAGATAGCTTCTTATATTACAAGTCTGTAATTCTATATTACTTATTTACCTAAATTCACTGGGCAGTATTTATAAAAATGATTACAATGAAATTGTATATCTTTTTCACTTAGCTCTGGCTACTGAATCTTGATATAGATGCAAAAATTCTGAAATCTGCTCAGTCCTCATTACATCTCAGTATACAAATAAGGATATCTTGAAACTTCAGCATCTAAGGCCATATTAATGTGGATTTTTTCTCTAGGAACAATTGGCAAAACATGCAGCAACTGTCAACTGTACAGTATTGTAAGTTAAGACTGATATGATAAATCTCATGTTTGCAACAAATGATATAAAATGGGCTGAAAATATCAATATGAAGGCTATTAGAATGCAATAATGTTATACAAAGATCAAGACCTATTATCATTTCAAAATATAGGACACAATATAGTAAATTGAGATGATAAGAAAGCAAAATCCATTTTAATGTTAGAAAAAAAACTTCTTAATAGTTGGGTAGTGGCACTCAAAAGTATTTATGGCTTTTCCTTTGCTAGATGTGTTAAAGCAAAGGCTGGACAGTCATCAGTAATGAATTCTATACTGAGGTTGGATTGATCACTATGACTAGGGTTCTGGAAATATGGAAACTTTTAGTAAATTATTAAAGCTAATATACTATTATTATGATGCAGTTATTTACAAAAAATGTACATATCATAATGCCAATGATTTTCTGCATTTCAAATTACTAAAAATGCTTCATTGTGACATATTCAGTGCTTAATATTTCTATCTTACTATCTTTGGCTTTTGTTTTTATATTTTTTCTTTTCAGATTTTTTTTTTGTCTTTTAAGTGGAGTAATATTGCCCCCAGCAGGGAATTTGCTGAATGGAAATACAGTTTCTCTCATTGTTTTCATGAATAAAGTTAGTGCTTTTTGTAATAAACTGAAACTTTAAAATGACTACAGTCTATATTATTTTTCTATATATTATTAAATTTATTTTCTATAATTTAATACTCTTTTTTCAGAGAGTTATGCATAGAAAGTATCCTTTTTTACTGAAGAAGCTTCAATTGGCAGTTAGAGAGGGCAGTTGAATTTCTTATTATATCAAAAGAAATAATTTGTTATCTTCTACAAAATTGCATTATGCATACTGTATACATTTTTTAAATTGAAGGGTATTACTGTCTACCCATTCCTTCTACTGTAGAGAGACACTGCTAGAAATAACAAGCAAAATCTAGTTTATTATTATTCTAAATGAACATTCTATGGTAAAAATAGGAATAAATCATACTATTAAAAATGAGGACAGTGTGTGGAAGCATGTACTTTAAATCAATCAGTAAGGTTAATTGGTGGTTTTAATTTAAGAAATTGCAAGGACTTGTATTTTCCCCAAACTTCTAAATATATAAAAATGTGTTAACCATTAATTGTGAGATGGCAGCCCTAGGCATTTTAGAATACTGTTCTGAAGCCTATATATAAATGATTAGGCTCTATAGATGCTTAAGAGTATTTGCAGGTTTGGCCTAAAGAATTAGAATATGCATTATGCAGATGTTAATATAGCACTTCTTTGGTATCTAGTCACATTTCCATCAGCCTAACAGAAATTACACTAGCAGAAAATATTTTGATTCTATTGGATGTTTTGATTCCATTGGTTTTTTTATAGGGGAAAAATAAGAATTAAGCTAATAGTTGGAGATATAGTACAGTACAGTATTTACGGCCACAATTGAGTGCAACCTTTCTGGAATGAAAAATTAACTATTTAGAACTGACTGGCAACAACTCTCCAACAATTACAGTCAGGATTTTTTTCCAACTCACTTGGAAATATACAGATCTAAATCTAAGATGTGTATACAGAGTATATGGTCTATCTAAGAATTATTTGAAAATATGTTCATTATTTGGGCTTATTTAAGTTCAATTTAAGTTTAATTAAGAATTTAAACATGCAATTTTGTAAAGCTTAAATTATATCAGCAATTTATTCTGTATCACAAAATGATTTTGAAATCTATCACCTGACTATAAGAACAGTTCAATCTGTCATACTAATTCATATTTCTGTAATTAAGACAGTAAAAGTTTTGTTAATTTACTATTTTTTATATATATGAAAACAGCTAAGAAAAAAATTCATGACAATTTACATCTCACTGATACTTTTATAGGGGAAACACTTCACTGTATTCTATCGCCTTTTGTTACATAAAATGAACATGATGACATAAATAGTAGTGCTGGCTTTTTATTTCCATATTCCTAGTATCATAGATATTAGCATGGGAATAAAAGCAGTTGTGGCAAGAATTATGTGTTCCATATATTTTATTATTCTCCTCTTTTCATATAATTATATAATCATCTTTAACTCAGCATAAAAATATTATTCAGAATTTCTATTGCTGTTAATTAGAAAGCCCTGGTGTTTTCCTTAATTCGTATTCTAGAACTTATCCAACCATCTACCCATTCATTCTTTTAGCAATTTGCTCATATACCACCAATTTCCAAGGATTCAGAGCAACTTACAAAGAAAATAGATAATAAAATAAAACAGAAGGCCACCTATCAAGGCAGTCTAGGTTCATGCTTTGTATCAGAGACATAGGAAGAATACAATACAAATACAAAAGGTATTTAAAAACATTTTCAAGTTGTTATATTTATCTAGTATTTGGGGTTTACAAAATAATATTTTAGATTTTCATTTCTACAGTTCAATCTCAAGGAATTAAATTTGTTGACATAAGGTTGAATTTTATGTAAGGATGATATTATAAACAGTATTGTGAAAAGTCACAATGTTCAAGTTAAGTCATTCATTTTTTAAAAAAATAGGCTACATGATTCATATTGTTTTAATATTTATAGTTACTAGCTTATTTCCTGTAAGGTAAACCAAACATATAAGCAAACTTCAGTGCTACATTTAGTATAGAGCAAAAGGTTCCTCAAGGAGTCAAAGACAGGCAAAGGGACATTAAATGTATAGAATTTAAATGTCAGGACCAGATTCATTAATGTTTTATGTACTTTTTATGCCTTCGCTGAGCTTGAAAACATGGAAATTGAGAACTAAATGCAATTTATATTCAAGGATTTTCTTCACATTTCTGTAAAGAAATACACAATTTTTATCCATGCCTGCAGTATCATAAATTTACAAACTCTATGATTATCCCTTATATTTTTGTTATATGAAACCTAAGATTGTTAACTCAATATAGTTGCTATATTCAATGCTAACTATATTTTTGCACAATAAGTTCTCTTCCTGTCTCACAGCCATGAATTTTGATAACTGAAACTGCTTATCCAGAGATCAGTCTATCTGATTTGCTAAAAATTATCCAGACTTTTCAGCTAGAAAAGTATCAAAAATACTATTAAATTATTTATATAATTGTTTACTATTTTTAAATCTGATATCATAAGCAGAAAAGTTAATATGTCTGAACTGATACATAGCATTTAACTTCCATTTTGATTAACAGCCTTTCCACCCAAGAGAGGAACTGCTTGATTTTCAGGTATATCTGAAGTTAAAAGGCATGACACTGATCTCAATGCAAACTGAACTGATGTGACATGTTTTTAATTCACTAGAGATGAGATATGCTTTCTCTAATTTTCTAGTGTCTCTAGTGCAAATTCTCCCTTCAATGTGGTATTTGAGAACTTGGTTCAACATTTAGTGAAAAGTGCATTGTGCGTTGCTCTAAAGACAAAAAAAGGAGATATTTTGGCAATTGCTTGTCTAGCACCTGAGTAGGGAATAGGAGTACTGAATTAGAATATTGAATTTAGAATAGTTCATCTTCAAATCAATGATTCTAGAATGTACTCTCATCCAGGAGCAATGGTTTACTTTATGAAAATACACCATATTGAACATTACAATTGGATTGTTATAGCTGCCCAGAGTTGCTTTCTAAGAGATAGGCTGCAGTATAACTTTGATGAACAATATCTGAACTGTTTGCATTTTTAAAAGTATATTAGCTAATGTCTAGGATCTAAAAACTCCCTTTGTATTGCAAGATACATCTGCAGTTGCAGAATGCTTTGTTCTGGAAATGTCCTTCAGAAATTTTGATATAAGAAGCCAGAATATTCTACTTACAAAAGTTCTCAATTCCCTTATTTCCTTAATTATAGACTGATGAATTATTTAGTGCTTTTCATTTTCCCATTTGCGAAATCAAAAAGTTATATAATATCGTAAACACACACACACAAACACACAACGTTCCTGATGTACTCAACCAATCCAACAATTGATTTCCAATAGCGCCTCAGTTTTCATAACCTAAACACAATATTGTTTGTTATTTGTAGTTAATGCTTAGCAACATTTACTTCTGAACTTTAAAATTAAATTATCCTTCATGGTTAAATAGAAATAGACATTTGTTTTTCATTAATTTATTCTTTGTTAACAGAATCTAATATGGGGGCCATCAAAACGTTTTGCTTAACAAATGTAAAATATATATTTAACAAACATCTTTAACAAGCTAGTTGCATAACAAAATATTGCAAGTGTGTTCCAAGCACACTGTGAAAGTCCTTTAAACTTATTTTACATAAATAAATAAATAAATGAATGAATGAATGAATGAATGAATGAATGAATGAATGAATGAATGAATAAATAAATAAAAATGGAAATGGAAATGGAAATGGAAATGGATCATGCTGCCAAACACTGATGATTTTTTTAAAACAAGTTTTATTAATTTTCCAGTTTTACAAAAATCCAAATATTAAGGAAGCAGTGTGGTGATTGGGTAATCCATAATCCAATAACAAGATCTTTCATACATAGGTCGGGTTACATCATCAAAAATTTCCTCTCTGTTTCCCTTAGTTATTTTATCATATTCAAATTAATATATTGCTAATTATAACTCAATCAATTAAAACATTTATCAGTATATTTTAACTTATACATGTCCATGTCCTGTATTTAAATTTTACCTAATTTCAATTACAGTATTTCAATTAGCTTAATATTCGTAGTATTTACATTTCGGGTAGCCCAAAGTTCCCTTATTTCATTACAAAATAGTTGTCATATCTAAGATACACATATTGTTTACTCGAATAAATTCTTACTTTATTTCACAAATATATTCTATTTCTCATCCTAGTACCTCATCACTTACTAATAAAATATCCTTTATTGTCTCAATCCAACTTCTACATTATAATTCAGAACTATTATTCTAATGGCTATTTTTTATTTCCCTTATAAATCTAACTCCTAAATATTAAGTCAGTTAATATCTTTTAAAATCTCCTTAGCTCGTTAAGTGAGATTTTAAGCTCTTCCATTATAAGTCACACACAAAAAAACCACAACCCATTTTTTAAGTCTAACTCTAGCTTTCTTTTTGTGCCAAGCAGGCTTCCAGACCAGTGCCTTTAAATCATCAGATAGATCTCCCTTCATTCCTACACATGATATTTGAATCAGGGGAGACCATCCAGTGATCAATTTTTCAAAGGAGCTGGCCCCTTTGTAATCATTGGGTTGTTGGCCTGGTAGTTCCAATCTCCATGTTTGGCTTGGTATATTTGTCATCAGTTCAGTCTGGTCTTCTTCTTCTTCCGGTTTCATCTGGCTTAAGTAAGAAGTCATGTTCAATGTTGTAATTGTTGTTTGGTTGTCTAGGTTGTCTAGGTTCTTGATGTGTTGTGCATATTGATCTTCAGCACCTTCCATCTTAATGCTGCTTTCTTCAGTTTCTGTTGCTTTTTGAGTTGCAGAATTTTTAGTTGAGATCAAGGTTTGACTATCAAAGTTTTCAGTAGATTGTACCTGGTATTCTTTAAAATCCAGTTTGATGTTGATTTCTTTCTCTTCTATTGTTGTTTTCACCACCCAGCTGTTCCAAATTCTTATCTTTTTTGATAGTGCTAAGGACAAATCTTAGTCTCACAGGGCTCACAGACAAAAAGAAATACACTTGCTGTAGCAGGTTTCGCCACAAGATATCCCCGATAACATGTAAAGTCTTTTTCCAAGCTCAAGTGAGGCTTTTATCCAGTTTTTTTTTTAACAGATAGATAAGGTAATAGATCCCCATAGGAACAGGAACTTTTGGGGGGCCCGAATATCCAAAAGGTGCAAGTCCAGTTATTTAGATGTTTAGATTAGTTGTTCTTTTCTTTTTTTTTCCTTTTTTTTCAAAGTTTTGTATTCTCAGAGTAGGCAGACGCCGCCCAGTTAAAAGGGGGGAAGAAATTTTCAAAAGGCTTTTACAGGAAAGTAATTGGGATACAGGAAAGGTAAGGTAAGGTCTCACCCAATTCCTCTGCGGTGCTTTTGTTGTGCTTGCTAGTGCTTTTGGCTTTTGGCTGGTACAGCTTACTGATCGGCCATGTTAATGGCCGATCTTTTCTTTGTCGGTCCAAAGGAGCTGCCTCGGATCAAATGGAAGGGCTGCTGCCCTTCCGCGATCTATCGAGGGTCCTCCTCACGGTGGTCGCCCCTCCAGGGTGACTTTTGACCCTTTTCAGGGTCTTCCAACAAAGGAAAACCAGATGGTGGAGAGAGCGCTCTGCCCGTGTGTCTGCCGGCACCAGAAGCCCACACTGATGATTTGTTAACAAATTTATCTTGTGCATTTTGGGGAGTGTGCTCTTGAATCAAAATGCACTTGAGTTATTAAGTTATCAATTCTTATTTTAAATTATAGATAATTTGGTAGGTTTGCTACCATATGTCCAAACATTTATTATTAATGCTAATATTTTTCAAATACTACATATAATGAAATGAAAGTCATATCTATTATTTTTTTATAATAATTTATTTCTAATAGCAACATTATATGACCTCTCTGATGAAAAGAGATTGGATCTTCATTTTTATATTACTTTTTCTCCGTTTTTCAAAAAGCTATACAATTCTTGTTTAAGAACGTTAGATGTATCATCATTTTTCTTCTTATTTAGAAAAGCAGTACTTGATTTCTAAGCTGGTATTCTTAAACATACGTTACAATCATTTGTATTTGTTCCCTGATATCTGAAAGATTCTTTTCAGAAATAACCAAACACTATTTATTGTCTTGCAGATATTCTTATGCCTTTCATGCGTGTTCATTTTAAATTACTTGTGTAGGATATCACCACAGATGCATAAAGATATATTAGCTTTTTCTCATTTGGTGTCTTTCATAGCAGTGGTGATTTCACTGATTAAGAGATTAGTCTGTAGGAAGAGTACATTTGAATGTGAATGGACTCAGAGTGCTCAGTGGTACCCTAGTGGGATATTTTCCACATGATGGAGGTGGCTCTAATTATTTGTACTTATTTTGATTGCTGTATTGTGTTTTACCCTTTGGATTATCATCTTATTATCATAAAATGTGCTGCTATGGTAGAAAAAAATAAATGTTATATTACGCTATGGAGAATATTCGGAAATGTTCTTTATAACCACATAAAATAGTTTCAAAGGAAACAGCGAGACACAAAAATAATTTGAAAGGATGGAATGATTCATATTCGTATTTTTAAATGAAGTGAAAACCATTTGTTGCTCCAAATGCTCAACTAATACAATACAATGTCTTCACGCTGACTGCAGATTTCATTTAGTGATTCTCTGATAACTTGACTTCAGTACTTGAACTCTATTAATTATGTCTTCTGCTTTGCTTCACTTTTAACATTATCTCATATCAAATTTTCTTTGTTTCTTCTGTACACTGTTTCAACAAACCAACACACCCAGCAACTCTATAACTGTTGATAAAATAATAGCCTCAGCAGTGTTTGTGAAAGTGCCGTAACATTTATTTAGAAGAACATTTTTATTGCATCTGCCTCTGCAAATCAGTCTTCCTTGTCTAATAGTGTGCAGCAGAAGAAAATATATCATATTTGTTTTATATAAATATATAATACATTTTATACATATTTGCTTTAAAAAGAATTTAAATAATTTTAAAAGTAAATGAACTGAATTAAATGTGTTAAAGAATTAAAGTGTAATATGATATATTCCAAATTGTTATGTCAGTGATTTGAAAGATAGGAAATCTTGATCAAGGACAATTCTATAAGTAGAACAAATTTTGAATTTAATGAAATGCTTTAGCTATATGAGAAGACAAGTCAATAATACTGCTGGAAGAAGAATTTTCGAAGACATATTTTACTTGTATATGAGTGTGCTTTCTTTTATTTTGTATGGTATTATTTATTTACTAAAATATTCATAGGCTGCTTTTATTTTTTATTTTTTGGGGGAGGGATTTGTACTTGTGTACTCTGGCATATTTCAGAAACACAATGTCCAAGCAGCCAGATACAAAACCAGCTACAAATGCTTTGATGGAAAGAATAAATAGAGCTGGACATTTTAAGATTATTTAGGGCACCCAACTTCATGTAACTTGATATATAGTATCATAGATTAACAAATGTGGCAAAATGTTATTTTACAGCATTCTAGAGCATAATTATTGGAGAATCAAATGAAAATTCTGGCATTGGACTTACCTGGAAATCATCCAGTGCTTTTCTTTGGAGCCAACTAGGTAAATAAGAATAGAGCCATTGCAATGCTGTCTGTGTGGTGTTTTTCTTTTTTTAACCATCCATTACGCTTTTACAGAAGCCTATCATGATTGATAGTACCAAAAGTCTCTGAGAAATCTAGATTAGATCAACAGATCATGGTTTTCATGCCATTGTATCTAGGGACATCCTCCAAAAGAGAAGATATATGTGATCAGATGATTTAAACATATATTGTACAATTGTGACAAAGTATAACACCTGTTGTTCCACTCAGAATTGCTATCATGACTTCTCCTGCCCAAAGAATACAATTCTTATTTTGCATTAAGAGAAATATGACAAGTAATCATAGTGAGCAGTATAGCAGCCACAAGAGGATATTAATTAGCTGATTATGTGGTTGAACTGTTGGGAAAACTTTTTGTCCTTATTTTTGGAAAAATAAATAAAACTCTTTAGAAACTTTCATTGACTAGTACTGATCTATTTGGATACCAAATACATTTGATGGAACTATATCCTCCTTTTCTTCTTGTATATTGCCTGAAGATTGCAATATACAATATACAATTACTCGACATTCACATGAGCAGTATCAAATCAGAAGATATGGAAACAATTATGATGATTTCTCTACTATACATGATGCGTCCTACTTGCAGCTACTGCCAGGTAAGGACTGCAGTATTGTGTTCAGACATGGAATATCCATCTTAGCCAATTTGGTTTGCACCTCAATATCAAGAGGATTGAATATCTAGATACCAGCCTCAAAGATAGTAAGCAGCACAGACTTAGTGAAGACAAACACCTTCCATTATTAATATACAATATGCAAAGTGACGGCAGCATTAATGGGGAAGTGTGTGAGAAGGGGAATGCAACATAGCTGTGATGGAAGATTAATGAGTGTTCTGAACAAGGAACAAACCAATTTGCTTAAAATCAAAAGTGTATAGAATTATGGTTTGCCGAAAGCCTTGTATGGTACTGAGTGTTGACCAACCATCCAAACTACTGAATGCCATGAAGATGCATATGCTTGATTGGTCATTAAGCATATTCTTTCTCAACCACGTCAGCAATGATACAGCTCAGCAGCAGATAGGCATTGTATAAAGAAACAGAGAAATTGTGGGAAAAACACCTACAGTATTTTTTACATATACCAGCAGAACCCCATACTATCACCTGCACTACCTACTGCTTTAACATTGATGGCAAAGACCCATGCAGAAAACCAAAGCAAATGTGGAAGAGTACAGTTGACAAGGATGTGAAGATCACTCAATTGGTCCTGTTTACTAATGTGCTTTCCTTTAAGAAATCCTTAATTATGAAGTGAATTCTGTTCAACTTATATAAGACTTTCTACATAAGAAGAGTGCCATGTATGATCTGACTCACAGTTTTATAGTTTTGAAGGTATCATTTTGAAGATATCAGTAAGAGCATCCTTTGGTAAAAGAGAAAAACAGGAATCACACATAGCTTTAAAAACAAACCCCCTTGACAACTCCTGTAAAACACATTGCCAAATTTAAATGCTATCTGCCAACTATAGTAAGAAAAAACCCCTAAATAATAGGGCATGAAGTAGGACTTTTCTGATTATTTATATAATTCAGAACAAGAGGTAATTAAAAAGGTTGCTTTCTTTTTCATTAATAATAACTGTAATGATTTTTAGCATTTCTAGAACTAAAATCCTGCATAGAAGGCTCAAAGAATGGATAAGGTTTTTAATATAGGTTTTACTGGTGATACCTAAGAGTAAATTAGAAGATGATAGATAGATAGATAGATAGATAGATAGATAGATAGATAGATAGATAGATAGATAGATAGATAGATAGATAGATAGATAGATAGATAGATAGATAGATAGATAGATAGATAGATTTGTTGTTGTTGTTGTTAGTTGCGAAGTCATGTCCAACCCATCGCGACCCCATGGACAACGTTCCTCCAGGCCTTCCTGTCCTCTATCATCTTCTGGAGTCCATTTAAGTGCATGCCTACTGTTTCAGTGACTCCATCCAGCCACCTCATTCTCTGTCGTCCCCTTCTTCTATTGCCCTCAATCTTTCCCAGCATTAGGCTCTTCTCCAGTGAGTCCTTCCTTCTCATTAGGTGGCCAAAGTATTTGAGTTTCAACTTTAGGATCTGGCCTTTTAAAGAGCAGTCAGGGTTGATTGATCTCCTCTAGGACTGACCGGTTTGATCGCCTTGCAGTCCAGGGGACTCGCAGGAGTCTTCTCCAGCACCATAGTTCAAAGGCCTCAATTCTTTGGTGCTCAGCCTTTCTTATGGTGCAACTTTCACAGCCATACATTGTAACTGGGAAAACCATAGCCTTGACTATATGCACTTTTGTTGGCAGGGTAACGTCTCTGCTTTTTAGTATGCTGTCTAGATTTGCCATAGCTTTCCTTCCCAGGAGCAAGCGTCTTTTAATTTCTTGGCTGCAGTCCCCATCTGCGGTGATCTTGGAACCCAGGAAAATAAAATCTGTCACTACCTCCATTTCTTCCCCATCTATTTGCCAGGAATTGAGAGTGCCGGATGCCATGATCTTGGTTTTCTTAATGTTGAGTTTCAAGCCAACGTTTGCACTCTCCTTCTTCACCCGCATCAAGAGGCTCTTTAGTTCCTCTTCACTTTCTGCCATTAGAGTGGTATCATCTGCATATCTTAGGTTGTTGATATTTCTTCCGGCAATCTTAATTCCAACTTTTGATTCATCTAGCCCTGCCTTTCTCATGATGTGCTCTGCATATACATTAAATAGGCAGGGTGACCGTATACAGCCGTGCCAGACTCCTTTCCCAATTTTGAACCAATCAGTGGTTCCGTGTCCAGTTCTCACTGTTGCTTCTTGACCCGCATATAGGTTTCTCAAGAGACAAGTAAGGTGGTCTGGTACTCCCATCTCTTTAAGAACTTGCCACAATTTGTTGTGATCCACACAATCAAAGGCTTTAGCATAGTCAATGAAGCAGAAGTAGATGTTTTTCTGGAACTCCCTAGCTTTCTCCATGATCCAGCGCATGTTGGCAATTTGATTTCTAGTTCCTCTGCCTCTTTGAAATCCTGCCTGGAAGTTCTCGATCCACATACTGCTGGAGTCTAGCTTGTAGGATTTTAAGCATAACTTTACTTGCATGTGAAATGAGTGCAATGGTGCGATAGTTTGAACATTCTTTGGCATTGCCTTTCTTTGGAATTGGAATGTAAACTGACCTTTTCCAATCCTGTGGCCACTGTTGAGTTTTCCAAATTTGCTGGCAAATTGAGTGTAGCACTTTTACTGCATCGTCTTTTAAGATTTTGAATAGCTCAGCTGGAATACTGTCACCTCCACTAGCTTTGTTGTTGCTCAGCTTTCCTAAGGCCCATTTCACTTCACATTCTAGGATGTCTGGCTCGAGGTCAGTGACCACTCCATCGTGGTTATCAGGGATGCTAAGCTCATTCTTGTATAGTTCTTCTGTGTAATTTTGCCACCTTTTCTTAATCTCTTCTGCCTCTGTTAGGTCCCTGCCATTTTGGTCCTTTATCAAGCCCATCTTTGCATGAAACGTTCCCTTCATATCTCCAATTTTCTTGAAGAGATGTCTGGTCCTCCCTATTCTATTGTTTTCTTCTATTTCTTTGCACTGTTCATTTAAGAGGGCATTCTTGTCTCTTCTAGCTATTCTCTGGAATTCTGCATTCAATTAGGTGTATCTTTCTCTTTCTCCCTTGCCTTTCGCTTCCCTTCTTTCCTCAGCTATTTGCAAAGCTTCCTCAGACAGCCATTTTGCTTTCTTGCATTTCTTTTTCTTTGGGATGGTTTTAGTTGCTACCTCTTGTACAATGTTGTGAACCTCTGTCCATAGTTCTTCAGGCACTCTGTCTATCAGATCTAATTCCTTAAATCTATTTGTCACCTCTACTGTATATTCATCAGGGATATGATTTAGTTCATACCTGAGTGGTCTAGTGATTTTCCCTACTTTCTTCAATTTAAGCCTAAATTTTGCAACAAGAAGCTCATGATCTGAGCCACAGTCAGCTCCTGGTCTTGTTTTTACTGACTGTATAGAGCTTCTCCATCTTTGGCTGCAGAGCACATAGTCAATCTGATTTCTGTGTTGACCGTCTGGTGATGTGCATGTGTAGAGCCGTCTCTTGGGTTGTTGGAAAAGAGTGTTTGCTATGACCATCGTATTCTCTTGACAAAATTCTATCAGCCTGTGCCCTCCTTCATTTTGTATAGATAGAATAGAATAATGTACTGAATTCATAATTTTATCCTGCATATCCTTTGTACTTCATTTTTTTTCTTGCTTTTATCCCTAGTTCTTGACTGAAATAAAGAACTGAAATTCCTACACATTTGGATTTAGATGTCATGAAACACAACTTCAAAAATAGACTTTAAGCTCTATGGATTTGTGTAAGTCAGAGATTTGTGTATGAAAGTAGGAGGAAATTACTCACCAAGGTATACCATTCCAGATGATCCCTTTCCGACCTTGACCACTGAGGTGGCAGTGATTTGGATATGGTATTTTACAATATTGATTATGATCTTATTTATTTTATGAAAGAGAAAACTTGTATTAGAGCCATTAGCTAGCATATGGATTGTGATCTTTATTTGAATATATGCTTGAATAAGGTTCAAAGGCCTTTCCTTTGGACATTTTCTAAACATTCTGAACATATGTGCACAGAACACCCTTTTATTTTAAAAGTGGCATTCGTAATTTGGATTAAGCTGCAGTCTTCCAAAATGTCAGCAGATGGGGTAGGATTGTAGTTTTGCAGCTGAAGGATTCAACAACTCATTTCATTCTTTCTGTATAATATTACTATAGGTGAGCGCTACTTTATTTATTTATTTATCAGACTTATATGGGTGCCCATTTGACAGAAAGCAACTCTGTGTTGAATATTCAACTGTATAAATTGGTTTGTCTTTAAAAAACACATACTCCAAATCTTTGGTACTTTCTTTCAAGTTTATATTTTAAAATACAAGTCAGAAATAAAAAAAAAACCACCGAGAACTCTCTTATTACTAATAATGTATTATTAAACCCTAAGAAACTTTACACTTTTAAAGACTTTTATTAGGGACAAAGAATTCTTATAAAATGTAAAATAAAAATCAGAAGCCTCTAAACTAAACTGAGAAGTCATACACTCTAAAAGAAAGCATAATGCTCATGTTTATTTCTGCCAAAATAGCACGATAGACACACTCATGTATTTATCAACAGTCAAGCTTGACTTGAAGAATATTTTATTTTTAACACTTCATATATAACAGTAGGGAAGGCAAAATCCATTAAGTTCAATTTCATTCAAGTAGGTTTATGCCAATGTTATCCTTAGTACAATACATTTCTCTCCATCAGTTTGTGAATAAAAACAGCAATGTACATACTTTATGATCTTTCTTCCTAATTACACATTTTCTCCATACATTCATTATTTCCAATATGCTCATTTATCCACAGTTTTCCATAATAGTTTCTTTATTTGGATACATTTACATTTTTGTGAGCATTTTGCTGAATTTAAAACTAAACTCTTGTAATATAACGATCCTTTGGAAAACTTAGAAAAATGCAGATAAAAATTATTTTAAAAATGCAAATTGTATAAGTTCTCATCAGAATGAGCAAACAAAATGTTACATTTTGCAATCCCAATCCAAAACATTTCTTTATATACACAAGATATCTGAGTATACCCTATTGCATTCCTTTAAAATCACACCATTATGCCATATCACAATCTACTTTGAAATCTCTTGTGAGTTTTAAAACTAGTTTGCCATCTGCTTAAGGTGGAGCTCCTATTTGAGAGACCCAATTCCACATCTTTAGTGGGCATGAAGAACTAGTAACATAGTTATTTGGATTATTATCTGTGCTAATTATCTGGAATAGCTACTAACCTCTTGTTACATATTAAAAATCACCAGTGTGGATTGGAATTGCTTTTTTGCTCATAACCAAATATCAAAAGGATCTAGTGAAATGATCTAGTCTTCCAGTAGTTTTTAACCACTTTGATTCTGAATGCAATTAAGTGCTTCAGGATAAGGAATAAATAAAACATTTTACAAACAACAATTAATTTTAAAACAAATTTTTGATTGCAATTTTGAAAAAACGATGCTTAAAGGAATGTATAATGTACTTAATATAAACACATGTTTAATGCCTATAAATGCCTATAAATGATATCTAAGCAATGGAGAAAAAGAATAGAAAGAAAAAATGTAATAATGAGTAGTGTCTAATAAATTAATCATAAGCTTCCACAATTTGGATAATCAAAGAAATATTATACTTAGATAGATACAATGTCACACTCTGTACCCCTACAATAATGAACTAGGAAGTCTGGTCCTCTCTTTAGAGAAGAGAGAAATTTCAGAAAAATCCAGATAAATTTTAACAATCAAATGAAATGAATAAGATGGAATTTAACAGAATAACCAAGTTGGAAGGGATCTTGAAGGTCTTCTAATCTAACCCAGTGCTCAAGCAGAGAACCCTATAATATTTCAGACAATTTAAAAAGGGGAAATGTAAAATTCTACATATAAGTAGGAAAAGAGAAAGATATAAGATAGGAAAATCTGGTTTCTTAGTAGCATATGTGAAAGAGACCTGCAATTCCTTGCAAATCACAGGTTTAACATGCAACAGCAGTATGGTACAGTTGCCAAAACAGCAAATTCTATTTTGGAATACTCTAACAGGACTAGAAGTGACATCATGGGAAGTAATTATTCTACTCTACTTTGTCCTGGTTAGACCCATTTGGAATATTCTGTCCAGTTCCAGTCCCCATGTTTGAAAAGGACAGTGATTTATGTTCAAAGAAAGGCTCCAAAATAGTGCAGGGTCTGAAAGCCAAGCCAAGGAAAAGTTAAAGGATATGATTAGATAACTATGGGAAAATATAATAACAGTCTTCAAATATCTGAAGGATTGTCACAGAGAAGAGGAACAAGGAAACCTATTCCCTGTTACCCCACAGGGAAGGCCAGTACAAATAGAGTAAAATTACAAGGAAAAACTTCTGGCAGTACAAAGGTTAACCACCAGAACTATCTGCCACATGAAATTATGAGTATTCCTTCATTAGAGATCTTCAAACAGATACTGGATGATTAGTTATCAGAAATGCTCTAATAATTTTTGCCCTAAGAATGGAGTACATTCTTTCCCATTATGATTTTATGAACTTAAGTACAGTGAAACATAATATAAATTTATGTTACAGAATAACTGATACAGAATAACAGAGTTGGAAGGGACCTTGTAAGTCATCTAGTCCAACTCCCTGCTCAAACAGGAGACCATACCATTTCTGACAAGTGGCTGTCCAGTCTCTTTTTGAAAGCTCCCAGTGATGTGGCACCCATGACTTCTGAAGGCAAGCTGTTCCATTGGTTAATGGAAAATTTCTCCTTATTTCTAGGTTGAATCTCTCCTTGATCAGTTTCCATCCATTGTTCCTTGTCTGGCCTTTGGGTGCTTTGGAAAATAGGTTGACCCCCTCCTCTCTGTGACAGCCCCTCAAATATTGGAACACTGTGATCATGTCACCCTTGGTCCTTCTCTTCACTAGACTAGTCATGCCCAGTTCTTGTAACTATTCTTCAGCCCTCTAATAATCTTTGCTGCTTTTCTTGCTCACTTTCTCGAGTCTTGACATCTTTTTTATAGTGTGGTGACCAAAACTGGATGCAGTATTCTAGGTGTGGTCTTACTAAAGCTTTATAGAGTGGCATTAGTACCTCAAGTGATCTTGATTCAATCCCTTTGTTATTGCAACCTAGGACTGCACTGGCTTTTTTTGGCTGCTGCCAACACTGCTAGCTCATATTTAAGTGATTGTCACTAGGACTCCAAGTTCCTTTTCACAGTTACTGCTATTAAGCCCGGTTTCACTTAATCTATATGTGTATTTTTGGTTTTTCTTGCCTAAGTATAAGATTTATTTTTCTCTGCATTGAATTTCATTTTGTTAGATAGGGCAAAATGCTCAAGTCTGTCGAGATCCATCTGGATCTTGAGCCTATCATGTAGGGTGTTGGCTATTCCAGCCAGCTTAGTAGTAATAGCCAACATCTTATTTGGGCATAAGAAATAGCAGCAATGAAATAGAACACTAGAATGTACATATTGGAATTATGGTCTACTATTTATAGATTTTAAAATATTAGTTCATTCCATTGTATTTGCTTTAATACAATTCTGGGAAATTCACATTCATTCTTATTTGCAATTCAAAATACTGTATATATCTTTCTCAGTATAGTTTTGTCCACTGTTGTTTTAAAAATTCACTATCTTTAATGTTTATTTTAAAAAAAAAATACAAACGAAACCACTCCATATACTGTATCATTTTAGTGTGCTCAACTTCCAAATTGCAACTTTCCTAAATGTGTGTTTTGCTTCCATTTAAATCCATGTAGAATTTATTTCATACCTTGCTGGTACAAAAGGGCAACTAAATTAAGGTTATGCTTTAGTAGTCTATAAAGATACTAATCAAAGAGCTAAAAGTGATGTCAGATTCTTCCGCAGACAGATTAATCTTTAAAAGCTTCTCTATTTTAGAGTCTGCTAGGAGAGTGTCACATACAGCTCATCATATTTTATAAATGTAAGATGTAATCAAGATGTAGTCTGCTGTGCAGCTACCTCCTATTAGACCTAACAGCTCAGTGCACAGGTAGTAGGTCCCTAGTGAACTATATATATCAAAGTCTAGGAAATTCTTCATTTTAATGAGCTGCGTTTTCAGAACTCAGACCTCTCCCAGTTGGAATACCTGTGTGAGACAAAAATGAAAGTTGGTATTTTCCTTTGAGACATTGGTTACTAAATGCTGTGAATTTCAGAATTACAATAGAAGCACAGAATTACTCTAAGGCTTCCCTTCTGTACTTGTCCTTTGGGCACAGAATTATTGAACATCTGGTCTAAGTAATAATTTATAAACTTTTCTACACTGTATCACTGTTGAGCCTCAATAACTTGAACCATACTAATTTAAAACATACATTTTATGTTATATGTTATTCATGTGACATTATTAGCTATTTAAATATTGTAAAATAAGGTGGATTGGAAATGCTAACATAATGTTTCTCAAACAAAATATATTGGATTCTAAAAGCACAGATTCTGTGATTTCCCTGAAAATACCTAATTGGTCGGTCAGTTTAATGACAAATAATAACAATGTTATAGCTTCATTTTTTAAAAAAAATATATATTAAGAACTGCTAGTTTTAGGTTTGCAGACTCAGTACACAGCTTCAAAAAAGGAAAATCTATGCTGTGTTTGATACCCTGCATAAGGAACCTTTTAACTTTTTATTGTTTGAATATCACTTCTTCAATTTTCAGCATATTTTTCTAAGCTTATTAATATGAAAGAGATTCCCTTTAGATTGTCTTTTCTGCACATATAGTACTGTATGTAAATTACTGTGCTAGTAAGCAGAATAGTTCTATGCAACCCTGATTTCAGATGTAATATCTTTGTCAGTGGCAGTGTGGGCTAGTAACATTTTGGAAAGGGTTATTGCCTATATCTAATTGAAGGATTCTCAGAGGCATATGTTTAATCAACTGTCAAGTATTCTTGACTAGATAGATCTTTATTATTATCCAGTAACAGGACTTTTGTGTTCTTAATAAGGACAGAAATAGTTTCTGTCATTATAGTCATCACTTGGAATGTCAAATCTATGGATTTTCATCTAAGGTAACATTGGTAGGAATAGATGGCAGGACTTCTGCATGATCTAATCCAGTTAGTTGTAACAGATGCATACAACATATTCCAGTCATACAGAATAATGCATGCCTGAATTGTAGCCCATTTGGGTATATGAGTCTCATTTTCTTTGCTAACTCATTGTGGCATCTGTCATCATATTGGGTACATGGCTTTATTAATTTCCTCTGTCAAGTGTCACAGTAGTATGTTGATTCCTATACATTCTTCTATCTCTGTATATAGTGTAAACTATAGCAATTCTGTGATGAAAGTCTAACTTCATGCCTCCTACAATATTTAAAATATAAGTGCAAACTGAACAAGTAACTATTTTGTAACTTTTGGTCCTTTTTGAAAACCTTGTAAAATCATAAAATCATAAAAAAACCAAAATGTTTATTTTAGCACTTCACCCATATCATTGATAACTTACAATTCTTCAAGGTGATTGCAACATATATTCAAACAAATTTTGGAAGCCATTGGCTGTATCACGAAAGGAAATGCATATTTGCCATTGGCACATCTTTAGAATTAGGCTAGCATGTCAGAAAGCATCCATCTGTGGGAAAACCATATTTACTTCCATGAGATTGACTTATCAATATTTCTTTGGATTTTCAAAGAGGGAATGCTAAGCTAAGGTACTAGTTGATTTTTTACTGAATAAAAATTGAATTGTATCCAGAATGGGTTTGGAGGGAATTCCTCAGAATGCAGCTGAACATGGATTAATTTAACTGTCACTTTGAGAAACAGTGATAACAGTTGTTTCTCTCCCAGAAGCAGCTTGTAAGTGATATATGACTTGCCCTATGTTTTTTAAACATACAGTACATGATTGGGTGAGTGAGAAGCATTAATAATAAGATGTGAATCAGGTTACCTCTAATATTTTATGGAAAGAAAAAATATTTTAATCGTTTTAATAATTCAGGCTAAATTTTGCAGTTTCCTTTTCTTTCTATCCTAACTCAAAGGGATGTATACCACAAAATAATTGTTCAAAAATTTCAGCTGGGATAAGGCAATCCATATACTTGGTACAACATGAGTAAGAATGTTGTCAATTTAACTGCAGTTTGTCTGTGTGTAATACTATGCTCTTTGAAAATGGACTACCTCATACACATATTCACATGGAATATACAGATACAAACACCCATTGTTATGAAAGCTAGGGAGAGTACATAGAAAAAGTGTACTTGATTAAGTGCCATTGTAAATCACTTAGTTTATAAAATAGGCATCAAAAAAGTGCATATTACATAAAAGTATGCATTAGATCAAATTCATTTTTTAAAAAAATACTTAATATAAAATTTGATGGTATTAAGTCAGAGGTTCTATTTCCTGAGGAGGTAAATTAAGAAAGGTAGCTTTCTTTTCTTAATAATATCTGTGTAGATGAGGTGTGTCTGTCTGTGTGTCTGTCTGTGTGTCTGTCTGTCTGTCTGTCTCTCTCTCTCCCTCTCTCTGAGGGGGAGGAGAATGAAATTAGTGTGTGACAAAATCAAAATTTGATGCAAAAAATTAATAATTTTAAGTTCAAGTTACTTACTTTCTAGTATGATTTTGCTGACCACAGGCCTGTAATCCAAATGTGCTTGCCTAAAATCAATTAAATCCTTGGACCAAAATCATTTTCCAACCCCTCATCTCAGCCATGTACTTTACCAACTCTAGTAAGTGCAATAAGGATTTCAATTATTTTCCTTTCTATTTTATTATCTGACCTGGTTTTTTTTTAATAGCAAGGTAATTAAGTAGATATTTGTTAGGATGAAAATAGAAAGTGTTCTCAAAACTTATTACAGTGCTAAAGTTTTGACTGTAGTCTAATCCCTTTTAGAAAAAAAACTAAAACAAATTAAATCTATTAAAGATAATAGCTCTTAGTTAACTATATTCATTTTATATTTTAGTAATTTCATAGGACAATTATATTACAGATAATCATAGAATACTGCATAGTTTTATTAGAGAAGGAAACATAGCAAAAAGACAAACATATTTTCTAAAGTAACAAGGAATGATTACTGTCAGACTGGCCCCAATCTGCTCCCTAAGAAAGAACGACCCTTGACTCTATAGGTGTTAGAGAAAAGGTACTTTTACTAGAGATGTTGAGTGCAGTGTGAGCGAGGCAAGCTCTGAAGAAAAAACGCATGAAAATCATATATTGAAAGCAATCCCCAATGTCCAAACCCGCTCCTCCTGGGAGAGCAGTCCAGTCTCCCGATGTTTTGGGAACATGGTGCCTCTGGTGCCACAGCAAATTCATTTCCCAGAGCCAGTATCCTTGAAGGCAGGAAGATGACTCAATTTAGCACCCCTCATTCCTGTCAGTGTACATACTCCCCAATTTTCCACAAGGTTCTTTCACACTTCCAATACTCTTCCCCTCCCAAGTGCCCCCTCCTCCTGGTCATGGCAGTTGCTAGTGAGCTTCAAAGAAGACGAAGATAGGCAACTGACATTTGCCCCCCTTTTCAAAGGTGTTAGCCCTGTAAGAGAAAGAAAGAAAGAAAGCTTTAAGGGATTAATGAGATGGCTTTAGGCATTTGGGGTTTGTCTGGTGGAAGGAATGTAGAAGTTTGACAGCTCAAATGTAATGTCCATCCACCCATTCGGATTGTGAGGCAGGGAAGTATTTCCATGCAATTAAATGTTGCACTCTGCCTTTGTGTTTGCGAGAGTTTAAGATTTCTTTCACTTCAAAATGTTGTTCCCCTTCGATAAAAATGGGGAAATGGGGGTGGGAGGACATGGACAAAGTGGGGAGATGATTTCTGGTTTCAGTAGACTACAATGAAGCACAGGGTGGATTCTTTTTAAATTCTTTGGCAATTCTAGTTGCGCTGTGACTGGATTGATACTTTTGTTAACGGCAAATGGAGATAGATAGATAGATAGATAGATAGATAGATAGATAGATAGATAGATAGATAGATAGATAGATAGATAGATAGATAGATAGATAGATAGATAGATAGATAGATAGATAGATAGATAGATAGATAGATAGATAGATAGATAGATAACCTTTAAAGTTATTTTTACTGTAGGCACAATGGCACACATTAAAAATGAAATTTAGTTACTTGCTCTCAAAGTGTACACATACATAACACACATTTAAACATACTATATACAACATATGTATAGACCTACACCCTTACATATAAGTAACATATAAATATTAATCACTGTCCATCTTGAATACATAACGGAAGGAGGAAGCTTTAGAGTTCACAAGGTTAATACTGTATGGAACAAAACTGTGACTGAATCTGGATGTTCTGCTTTGGATACCATGAAGCCTCCTCCCAGAAGGAAACAGGTCATGAAGAGGATGTGTAGTGTCCCAGACAATCTTGCAGACCCTGCTCAAGCAACGCTTATATGCTATGTTCTGGATGGAAGGGAGGGAACTGCCAATGATCGTTTCAGCCATCAGCACCACTCTCTGCACCACCTTCCTGTCTGAAGCAGTGATGCTTCCAAACCAGACTGTGATGCTGTATGACAGGATGCTCTCGATCGTCCCTCTGTAGAAAGTGGTCAGGACAGGGGAAGGAAGATGTGCTTTTCTCATGCAATGCAGAAAATGCAGGCGATGCTGTGCCTGCTTCACCAGTGTTTCGCTGTTGAGTGACCAAGCCAGCCTACTTGTTAACGGCACACCCAGGAATTTGATGCTGGTAACCTCTCCACAGGTGAATCGTTAATGCACAGAGGAGTGTGGCTGTGCCTGCCTTTTCTGAAATCGACAATGATCTCTTGATTTTTCCAATGTTTAAATGTTTATATATTTAAGGCCCAGTTTTTTAGATTGTTGGGTAGATTTAATGTATTTTGTAGAAAAGTACACTTGATCACCCACTTTAAACTCTTTTGGTATGGCGTGCTTTTTGACAGCTTGCCATTTGTAAGCTTCTTGGGCTTCCTCTAGCCCTTTTCAAGCTAATGGTCATGTATTTTGCAGTTGTCGTATCCACTCTGACAGTGAGAAATTTTGGGGATTTTCCAGAGATAGTTCAGGGATTACTACAAAGTCTTGGCCTGAAGCTACCTTCAACAGAGTAAAGCCAGTGCTGTTATCCACTGAATTGTTATATGCCACCTCTGCAAATGGTAGGGTATTAGCCATTTATTGTCTTTTAGAGCCGATCTTAACTGGTCTAGCATTTCACCAAACATGTCTGGCTCAGTTTTCCTTTGGGCCATCATAATCATTGCTACTGCCAACTGGTCGGACTGGGCTATTTTGAGTCTGGCACAGTGGTGGGATTCAGTCGGTTGACATCACTTCGGCAGAACCGATAGCTAATTTTTTGTTGCCCAGGCCCAGAATGGACTTCCAGAAGAGAACACAGAGAACCAGTTGTTCACATATTTTAATCCCACCACTGGTCTGGCATTATTGTATTGTGGTACCCTTTGCTAAAAAGTTCTTCCCCCCTAGAATATAGCATAAGGAGAAGTTAAACCAACTGAAGTACTGTGTCCATCAGGCTTGTTTGGGGGATAATTTTCATGGGGTTTTTAAAACTTCCAAATTCTTGTGATCTGGTATGTCAAATGGGTGTTTAGCCCCTTCTAGGAAATGCCACCATGTTAATAATGCCCATTGAACTGCATAAGCCTCCTTCTCCCAAACTGCCCACCTCCATTCTGTATCAGTTAATTTTTTTTAAGTGCAAGGATTCCTTGGGGGTTTTCTTGTAGCAATACAGCTCCTATAGCCACATCACTAGTGTCTGCTTGAATCACAAAGGATGCATCAGGGTTTGGGTGTCTTAACACAGGTTCTGCTGCAAATAGCTGCTTAAGTTTCTTGAAGGCTACCTGGTACTCCATAGTCCAGTTAAGCAGCTGGCTGGGCTTGGATTTTTCCTACCCTTTCATTTTCAATAAATTAGTGATGTGTAGGGTGATTCGTGCAAAAGAGAGAATAAACTGCCAGTAAAAGTTAGTGAACCCTAGGAAGCTTTGGAGCTATTTCTTCATGTGAGGAGGGACCCACTCTAGTACTGCTTTAACCTTTTCTGGGTTCATCTCCACCCCTTCATGTGAGATCCGGTACCCTAGGTATTCAATTTTGTCTTGGTGGAACTTTGAGAGCTTAGCATACAGCTCTGCTGCCCGTAGCTTCTTTAGCACTGCTCAGACGAGTTTGATTTGTTCATGCTTCATCTCAGAATAAATCAGAATGTTGTCCAGGTACACCAACACTCCTTGGTACAGGTGTTCATGCAGGACTTAGTTTATTAGTTGCATGAACACAGCTGGAGCTCCTTGCAGTCCAAAAGGGAGTACTCTGAATTGGAAGCAACCCAGGGGGCAGTTGAATGCCATTTTCCACTCATCCCTTTTCTTAATTCTGATATGGTAGTATGTTTCCCCTAAGTCTAATTTCGTGAAAGTCTTTCCTCTGGCCAGGTAGGCTAGCATGTCCTTCATAAGTGGAAGAGGATATTTGTTTTCTACGCAAACTACTTTAAGTCCGTGGTAGTCTATGGAAAAGCGAAGGGAGCCATCCTTCTTTTCTCAAAATAGAACCAGGTGGCTACCCAGGGCCTGGCTGGCTGTATGAACCCATGCTATAGGTTTCTGTCTATGAACGCATGGAGTTTCTCCAGTTCCCAGGGGGTCATGAAGTACAGTTTGGGTTTTGGTAATTTAACCCTGGGGAGGACTTCAATGGCACAGTGTTTTGCTTGGAGAAGTGGGAACGCATCAGACCCCTTTTCACTAAATACATCCCTCAGGCCCCAATACTCCTTGGGGATTCTTGGGTCTTGTCTCAGTTGTTCCTGTGCCACTATAGCTGGGTCTTTTGTGCCCTGAGGGCTTGGGTTATTAATCCTCTGGGGGAGGAGATTTTCCCTTGTCACCCCCCCATTGGATCTTCAACAGTCTCTTTCACCAATTTACATAAGGGTTCCACTTTTGCAGCCATGCCAAGCCCAGCAAGATGGGCCTCTCCATTCCTGGAGATACAATGAAGTTTAGGATCTCTCGCTGGTTTTCCATCTGCATGTTCACTGGCTCTGTTATAAAGTGTGCTGGGACTCCCCCAACCATGGTACCGTCTAGTTTAGAGGTCACCAACCTTTGTCAGTTGGCGGACTGGAGGAAAAGGGAGGGGGAAGCATTTTACATGCTCACGGGGCCGTGAGCACGCATGTGCTGCAAACGGGGCAGGACTAGTGCCCGTGTGAAACTCCCTAGCCCTGCCCCATTCTTGCGTGATGCAGCGCCTTGTTTCTGCATCCCGTGGTGGCGGCCGTTTTTGCGCCCTGCAGCACGATGGCGGCCTGTTTTTGTGCCCCTTGGCATGGCAGCATCCATTTTTGTGCCTTACAGTGCGGCAGCCTGTTTTTGCGCCCTGTGGTGTGGTGATGCCCATTTTTGCATCCTGCGGTGCAGCGGTATCCCATTTTTGCAACCCGAGACACAGCAGCAGCATCCCTTTTTTGGCCCCGAGATGCGGTGGTGGCCCATTTTCATGCCCCAAGGAGCAGCAGTGGCCCATTTTTGCACCCCGTGCTGCGGGGTCCTGCGGTGCTAGCATAAGTGAGGGGGTTGTGGCCCACAGGTTGGGGGCCTTTGGTCTAGTTGGCAAAATGCTATTGGGCACTTTGAATTGTTGGAACCTTAGTCCCAGTTTCTCCACTACCTCAGGGCTCACTACACACCTGCGACAGCCCAAGTCCAGTAAAGCCAACACATTCCCCTGGGCACCCAATCATGGCATGTTCAGTTTACAGGGTGATTTACCAGGGGGTCGTCATTGGAGTTGGTGTTGCTCCTCTCTGGAGTAGTTGGAGTTCCATGGTTTTCATAGTCTGGAGGGGAAAACTCAACAACTTCAACTCCCTCCAGCGCCATTTCATGGGGTCTAATGGTGAGCTTTCCCTCCTTCTTCCCCATGCTGCCACCATGTTTTGGGTTTGCTTTGGTAAGTTGGCAGTTGGCAGCTCAGTGGCCCTTTTTCCCACACTTGAACTATCCTGTGAGATGATGTTTGGGGCTCAGGTGGCGCCCGGGTGTTCTTGGGGTGTCCCTCTTTTCCACGGGAGGTTAGCAATGTCATCCACAGGCATTGCAGCTGTAGGACCTGGCCAGGTGGATTTCCACTTCTTCAGGTTTCCTGGTTGACTGCTACAGCTGAGCTTGCCTACTATCAGACTGGTCCCAACCTGCTCCCTAGGAAAGAATGACCCTTCACTTCTGAATGTGCTCCCATCTGCATACCTAGGGGCTTGGTGGCAAACTTTGCTGGGATGCCCCCCATGACAGAGCCATACAGTTGACAAAATGCCACCAAGACTTTTAACTACCGCAGTTGAATCCCCAGTTTCTTGACCAGGGCTGGGTTCATTAAGCACCTGGTGCAACCCGAGTCTAACAGAGCCCTGAGATTAGCCTTCAGCCCGACTGGGGAAGTACAGTGCTATGGGGATGGTCACTGGTGTGACCAGGTCACTTACCAGGGGGTTGTTGTCATCCTCAGTGTCCATGAATTCCTGGCCATTGTCCGGTGGGGTTGGAGGTCCCTCAGGCCCTTTTGGTGTTCGGGTGAACTCTACGACCTCCATCCCTTTCAGTGCTGTATCCTTAGCTTGCATTGGCCCTCTCATAATTTTCTCTGTGGGATTTGGGCTGGTTTTCTTTGCTAGATGCCCTGTTTTGCATTCAGCAGCTCGATGCCCTTCTTGACCACACTTGAAGCAGGTGGTTGACCTGGCTGGTGAAGGTTGGGGTTTTGCAGTTTCTTTTTTCTCTGAAGGAGCCTTCTTCCAGGACTTTGCTGCTCGGTATTTGTTTCAAGCTTGATCAATCTCCTTTTGTTCAGCAAGCACACACCAGCTATGTAGGGTTGCAGGGGCTCCTTGAGCTACACAAGCATTGTAAAGGTCATCATTCAGCCCATCTTTGAAACAGCTGACAAGGATATCCTCTGGCCAGTCAAGGTGGCATGCCAGATTCCTCTGTGTAGTCCACCATAGCTCTACGCCATGCCACATGGTCTCAAAGCGGTCTCTAGCTTTTCGGTCAGCCAGGGGATCCTCAAACCAGTGACAGAGCATGGTCATGAAATGATTAAAGTTTCTCAGCTCAGAAGCATTTGCATTGTGGAGGGGTTACCATCCAGCAGACAGCTGTTCCATCCAATGCCAGTGTGACACACCTCACTTTGGTGCCTTCAGTGGGGATGTCTGGCCCGTACTCCTGCATGTAAGTTAGGACATGGGTGAGGAAAAATCACAGCTGCTGGGAGTCCCCATCGAACCTCACCCATAGTGGTGGGGCCTTTCTTCTGCAGGCACCTGGTCCTCTTCCACCTCCTGGCATGTTGGTCCCTTTGTGTGGGTCCTGCCATTGGTGCCACCCCAGCCAGGGTTGCCAGGACCCCTATGGTGATGTTTAAGGGAGAAGATCTCCCGCTGTCATCTTCTTCTCAGGCTTGACAAGCCTCTGCTGAGATCATCTTTGCCAGGGTTCCATGCACCTAAAGACTCTGGATTGCTTCCATCATGGTGCGCATAGCTTGCTTCCTGAGGAAGTCAGCGTGGTCAACCTCATCACTCTCTTCCTTCTCAAACTCTAGTTCTTCTAGGTCTGCTTGCCATTCATGTCACTGGCTACCTTGGGTGAGAGTCATTTTCTTAGTCTTCCCTTCCCAATCATCCTTTCCGACGCTAATGGACCACATGGGTTTCGATGAGTCCCCTAGGCTGGTGTCCTCCTCTGTCCATTTGGAGAGGTCCATTGTGGGGTTGGCCTTAGCAGAGGCTTCCCACCATCACCACTCAGTTTCCTCTTGGTTGCTGCCTTGTGCCGACATCTCTTGCATAGTCCCCATGGCAATGATAAAAGCCTCTCTGGGTGGACCATTATTTCAGATTCTGCTTAATGTAAGGACCTGCCCCAGCAGCCCCCTCAGGAAAGCTGGGAAGGAGTCCGTCCCAACTCTGAAAACGATCCCCCTTCCTAATTCCCAAGCAGTTACAGCATTGCAGCAAAAGCGAAAATATACAAAGAGGGAAAAAAAACCCCACCAGAATGGCAGGACACCTGAAAAAGAGGACTTGACAAGGGGTGTCAAAATAACAATAGCTTTCAGCAATACAATCCAATTTTTCCTATATATATTTTCAGGTCACTTATTTTGTTATTGTTTACATTGTTTTCACTCAAATAATTTACTTACAGTTAGGTTTCCAAATATTTTCTGGAGGGGAAGAAGTTATCTAATGACCAATTATTTTTATCTTAGTATAATTTATATTTAATTACTGTTTCAGAAATTTCTAGCTACTGTAGTCTGTTTTGGAGTGATCATATCTGACATTTGTTTGTTGGAGTATTATGATGCACTGAAAACATGCAAATACCACATGGAAAACAGAACTGCCATGAGACACAAATCAGCCAATGTGGCCCTTAGGCAAGTAATGAACAAAAACAAATGGTCTGATGTGGCAGCTATATGCCCATTCTATATACAATGCTTAGTTTAATGTAGCCATATACTAGTATGTATCCTACTAGCATAATAAAGACAGCAGTTCTAAGTGCATGTGTTCTTCATGTACAACTATAACCAACTGCATTCATTATTGAAAAATTAAGACTGATTATGACACATATTTAGTTATAGTTGGACTTAAGTACTATAGCATTTTCTGCTGGTGAGTATTAGTAAAAAAAAATGTTTAAAATAGTGATTGGTCCAGAACATAATAGCCGGAAGGTTGATGGGTGCTTGCAGCAGAATCATGTTTTAGTAGTCGTTCAGGATTTATACTGAATGCAATTTTTTTCTCAGGCAAAATTCAAAGATCATTGATGATTTTGAAAGTGCTAAAGGATTAAGACAATGATTTCTTAAGGACTTTACTCACATGCTTGCCTGCCTTTTCCTTAAAATCTAATAAAGGTGTTTTTCTGTATGTCCCAACTGTGAAGGAGTCCTAATAAGCTGATAAGAGTCTTCTTAGTGGCAAATCTATGGAGGTTTTTTCCCCTTTTGGGTGTGTGTGTGTTTCATTGAACAGGCAGCATTTCAAAAACTTTTTGAAGATGTTATCCTCTTTTTCTGCTTTGATAAAGTTTTTGAGAGTTTTGTATTTTTTATTTTATTTTATACTTGCTCTTTCTGCTCCATGCACTATTCTGTAAGTTACTAGGAAATCATATTTTTTTCATTTTCTTTTCATGTTACTAGAATTCATATTATTTATCATTCATTTATTATTCATATTATTATCAGCATAACACTGCCAGCCAACATAAGATATCTATGGAAAAACAAATATTCAGTCCCCATCTATCTATTCTTGGTTTCAATTTATATAGAATTGCTTCCCTAGCAAAATCAAAAGAAGTTTCCAACAATATTATATATAACATTTTGAATGTGTGTTTAAGTTTTCAGAGTTTTTGTAATAGGTTTATTTTTGCGAGACAATATGAGTGTTTTCCAGATCTATCTATTAAAACATTATATTTCGTTTTTTATGTTAACAGTTATTGTCAATAGATTCTTAAAAAGGATCAGATGAAGTAATGATTATAAGCAGCTGTGGCTAATAATAATTATTACCCACAGCTGCCAGAAATGCTGGCTGCCAAATGTTATCATTAATTGACAGATATCATCCATTTGCTCTACTTTTAAACCTTCTTTGCACATCTCATTGACCATTGTAAGAGACAAAACATTTACTTTAACGCTAATTACTTTATTGTTGTTGTGAGTTACAAAATCCTACAAGCAGATGGTGTGAAGTTCTACTCCATTACAGGAGAGCATTTCAAATACATTGGCTGAAACCAACAAGAGACTCCTAATTAGAATAGTCTGTACAGATTAGTCAGGCTGTGAAAACGAAAGTGAGATATATCAGGGTATCTGTTGTTATACCCTCTTTAGACGAAAAAAGAGAAAAGAAATTTACAACCAGAAACATAGAAAATGTTAATCTCCCATTTTATATAGCTGAAAGAAATTGGTAAAGTAGCACTACTGGCATGTATAGTTTTATTGGGTCTAGAAGAGCCTAAATATTTTTTGAACTCTTACTAACTGCTCCAGCCATCCTAAGAATTTGATTACATTTTTTGACATTTTGGAGAAACATTGAATTTATTAACTTAATAATATAGGTTTTAAAAAAAAACAGGAAGAAACAATGCAGCACCCAGGGAAATCCCCAAAGAAGATAATACATAGTACAATGTTTCATATATTCTAGTTCAAAACCATTAATAGTTTACAGTTCAAAAGAAATGATTATACCAAAATGTATCTTGTATTCCATTCAGCTGCAAAATGATTGTTTTATATGCATTATTTAAGATAATACTTTTTCCAAACTTATTTTAGTCTCAGACAAAAATTCTACTTATTCTGTATTGAGCAAAAAGATAACTGACATGCTTTAAATAAAAGAGATGATATTAGCCTTTCAAGGTGCCTTTTATTCACACATTGGTGATTCCTCTATTTCTACACTTCTCTGTGCCACATCTTATATCCAGTAGGATTATATAGAAATTGATTATTTTGGAGATAGAACTAAATCTCCAAGGAAATATTATTTATGTAAATAGAAGCATGAATAAATTACCCAGAACAACCAAGGAGATGAGTAATTACCCGTAAGAATAATATGCAACTAAGTGCCAAATGCAAAATACAAAAATGGATACTGCATGTGGGTTTTTTATATGCTTTACCTTTAGTAGATATTGTTGGGGGTTTTTTTAAGTAAGGGAGAAAATGTAATTCAGTCATACATTTCATATGCTTGTATTCATTTTCCAAATAGTTGTATTTAAATCAGAATAGTTTTGGAATTGGGCTCTGGGCTTGATTTCCTATAAGAATAAAAGAAAAGAAAAACCCTAAAGACAACGGAAAATTGACAATAAAATTGCTTAAGCCAAACCTAAAACTGTTCAAGCTCATTTGGCATGCAGTCAGTTTTATTTCATATGTTGCAGGGAAAAAAACAAGCCTACTAACACAACAATAGTTCTCTCATTTGGGGGGCTTAGGGAAGCATAAAATCAGTAGATAAAAATGATAATACAAAATATAAGCATAAAAATGGATATATCCATGGACTATTAATGCTGGCATATGGAAATAAAAGGTGAAATTTAGTTATATCTTGTAGTAACTCTTTCTTTGTGCAAGCTACCACCACTTTAATGAAGATAATTTACAACATAAAAGGCAATCTTCATTATTCAATAATACTACCTGGATGCATATGCTTAGGAAAGTATATCTGCTGATTCAGTAGTTTGGCACTAATATTTTCTGGTCATGCTTTGATTTCTTTTATCAGAAGTATTATTCTTTAACTATATTGATTTTACATATAAACTGGGGAGGGACTTTGAGAAAAGAATTTGGTACTAAAAAAAAAAAGTCAGATTTTTCTTGAGTAGTTTCTTCCAAGAGAGATCTGCATTGATTAGTTTGTCTGCCATGTGTCATTCTTGTATTGTACATTCATCATTCTACTCCTGTGAGGGAACAAAGATACGATAAGAGAAATGAAACTTCAAGTTATCTTTTTAATCCATGTACCTGGGTTTACTTTCAAAGTGTGCATTTTCTCTTATCTTAAAAAGTGTTCTATTTACCTTTGAATAACAGTATCGGAGAGAGAGAGAGAGAGAGAGAGAGAGAGAGAGAGAGAGAGAGAGAGAAGTATGGGAAAAATAAGGCTGAAAAGAAAAAAATGCTAATTTGAAACTCAATTTTTCACAAGCTATTCAAACTCAGCTAAGCAGAGTTTGTAATAAATTTAATTCAGTTAGCAAAAGTATTATGTCAAAAAAGAATACTTGCAGCTTTTTCACTTGGAGTTTCTTTATAACTATTTTATACATAATTATAATAGTCTTGCTTTTGAGTTACTGTTTTGGAGAAATGTTAGTAAACTGAACTGTGAAACTTATTTTTATGTATCAGTATATGTTTATAAATGATCCATAAATATTCTGCATGTGTTCTAGCTGTAAGCAGTGGCTATGGACAGAGAAAACTTTTCTTAGCTAAGCTAGATGACAGGACAGCCTATTTTAATTCCTGCTGATGAAATATTTTTGGGGCATAGTCCTGCCTGAAGAAATTTCCTCAGATGACAAAAAACACCAGGGAGAAGCTTTCCCAGAATTAAAAGCAGTATTTTAGGCTCTAATTTGCATGCTCAAAGAAAAGTAGACTCATCTCTGCCAGAAGACCAAGAGATGCCTCCCAGATCTTGAGCACACTGCCCTCTGAAGGTTGAAAATTAGAAGATGGAGAGGAACAGGACTATTTTCTTAGGGTTTCTTGAGAGTAACCTGTTGAGTGAAACCAACTGATTTTTTGTCTTTCTGTCTAACAGCGTGTGTCCTTCAGGGTCCTGTCTTGGATCCTATTTTGTTTGGCAGTTACACACTTTTTTAGTCAACTTGATTCAAGATCAGGATTCCAATATTTGAGGCCCTTTATGACAATCTGTATCAATACTGGAGCCTAGAAAACTGAAACTGTCAGCCACTTCTTTCATCACATTATTTATTTTAACAATTTTTAAGATATTTTCCAGTGGACATGATATATAATTTAAAATTACATCTTACTCTATGGTTACAAATATAACTTTCTATTTTTATAATAATCAAAACCATAAATCAGAAATTATTTTTTTCTGTTTCGCTTAAAAAGTCTATAAGGAATTTTCAGTCAGCAATAAATGTAACTATTGTCATTTCTGTAATCAAAGAAGTCAATATCTCTGCAAGTTCCATCATTTTCACCAACTCAATTATTGGTAATATCAAATATGTCCATCTTTGTGCTTATACAGGTAGATTTCAATTTACAACAACTGAGCCCAAAATTTATGTTGTTCAGTGAGTTTTGCCCCATTTTATTATCTTTCTTCCACAGTTGCTTAGTGAATCACTGCAATTAAGTGAATCTGGCATTGACTTTGCTTGTCAGAAGGTTACAAAAACTGATCACATTATTCTATCTATCTGTATGCCTGCCCACCTACCTACCTACTTTCCTATCAGTTTCACTTTTGTTTTTAAATTTTGATAACCAACCTGAGTGCTCACCAGAGCAGAAAGCAAATATAAATTAAATAAATCAACTTGCCAGTCAACCAACCCATTAGAGTAGGGAGGCAAGGAATGCTACAAGTCCCATCCCCTAAGGAGGTATATATGGCAGGATCTAGAAGAAGGGCCTTCTCCATAGTGGCTCCCTACCTCTGGAACATTATCCCTCCAGAAATTAGACTGGTTGCAACTCTGACACTCTTTAGTA
This sequence comes from Azemiops feae, assembly GCA_023970755.1. Lineage (NCBI taxonomy): Eukaryota > Metazoa > Chordata > Lepidosauria > Squamata > Viperidae > Azemiops > Azemiops feae. The sequence goes on along the minus strand of JALGBA010000321.1, from coordinate 407,091 downwards.
AGTAAGTCAAATTAAAACATTTTAAAATTATGTTTGTATAGGTATGCATGAGCATATGCACTCTTAACTAAAATTAAAATAACTCAGACTACAAACTGGATTCTTGCAAAACACATTTTTTCTCAATTGTATGGTTTCCATTTTCAGTTTATGTCCAGTATAAAAGAAGAAAACATCATGGACTTTTATTAAAATAAATTTTTGCTCCAGTATCTCTTAACACAATCAAATGTTTAAAGATCAGATTGAAATTCTGAAATTATTTATTCCTGGAATAATAACCACTTATAAGAAGTTGGACAGAAAAATTCTAACTCCATGTGGGTGATTGGGAAGCTCCCTTCTACTAATAAGTAAGTTCAACCTTTACATCAGGGGTGTCAAACTCGCTGCATCACGTGACGTGTTGTGACGTATCATGACTTTTTTCCCCTTGCTGGAGCTGGGTGGGCATGGCTTCTGCGTGACGCATCCGGCCCATGGGCCAGCAGCTTGACACCCCTGCTCTACATTAAGGACATCTTCATATGTATTTATATTATCCGTGCACACATCCTTTCTCAAGTCAGACAGATTGTATTGTTCATAGCCAATTGTCATTATAGCATATACCATAGGGAAAAAGTATGTAAAAGATAATTGATCCAGGATTGCTAACATAGTTTTAATAAATGAATGTAAATTTTCAAAAACATAACTAGAGACAAGTAGACTTCTTAAACAAACAGAGACCAGTTTAAAAATGGAAGAACAACAGCAGCAAGATTCCTAGAGAGAGGGTGATAACCTCACTTAAAAAAGGAAAATGAGAAAGAAGAAATTATTTAATAGTTCTTAGCAATAGTGAGATGAATAACAGAGCAAGATAAAAAGGCCTTAAAATATTGACAATCCTTTTTGCTCATGAGGTGGATATGGGAACACAGGTGAGAGGGGAAATGCAGTCATTAACTGGTAAAGCTTGACTTGCTCCAGATTGAACTATCACCAAGGCATTACATACCAAGGCAGAATAGAGATAAGCCATGGAGACAAAGCAAATTAGTTGGCATATTTTCTGCCAGCACATGAATGAAAAGAGCACACATGAAATCATATCTCTGGATATGCCCAGAGAAGGAAAATAAGATTATCATCTTAACAATAAAAATTCCTGAATGATTACATAGATAGAATACTGCCATCTGAATTACAGGAGAACTTAAGTCAGGGGTGTCAAACTGCCGGCCCATGGGCCGGATGCGTCATGCCTAAACCGCGCCCACCCTATAGCCAGCCATGGAAAAAAAAGTCGTGATATGTCGCGACATGCCACGTGACGTTGCGAGTTTAACACCCCGGACTTAAGTGAAGAAATTTAGCATATAATTGAACACTTATTTATTCTTCTTCAAAGAAGAAAGGTAAAGGAAAAAAACCCCAATTTCTGAACAAAAGTAACTCTGATTCAAAGAGCCTTTTTAACTAAGACACTAAATTCATTATGGAAAATGATTTTAGTTTCAGATATCTATAGGTAGCATCAAACACCAGGGCAGGATTTAGTCTCTGTGTATACATTTTTGTTTTTATTATTTTGCTAACAAAAACAGAAAAACTCTTCCGTGTAAGTAACAGTTCTATATCAGTTAGTTCTCTTAGAAGTTAGTTCTCATTAAGTATTTGTGGAGTTCTTAAATGGCTGCATGTGCTTCTATGAGCAAAGTTCACATGACCAAATCACAGTGTACTTCAGTCTATTCCTTAGGTCAGTCTCATTCTTACATTTTTTAAAAAGTAGCACTTTTATGTTTGGGTCTAACATTACTTATTATTAGATCTTTAATGAATATTATCATTTGATGAATCACAATTCTATTTTATGTCCAAATTCCAATTTTGTTTTCTTTCCTCTTTCCAAATGTTTTCTATAATTTCTAGACTCATTGGCATTATTAACAATCCCCTTTTATAATTCCAGTATAAAAAGGTTTATACTCTCACTATTTCTTCTCATGAAATCATTAACAACTTCAACAAGTCCCTTTTGTAAATCCATTGTAAAAAGATTATCCACATGAGTGTTCAGGTTTAGGATTTATGTATCATTTTAATTGTAAAATTGGTTTCATTTGTAAACCAATATGTCATGTTTTTAGATATCCACTATTTCATATTTTTTCAATCTATTTCCCATAGGCTGTCATTTTAAAATCTATTTCAGTTTTATTCAGTGGAACTTGTTCCTCTTCAGTGACATAATCTAAACCTCTTATTGCAGAATCTTCTGCAAAATCTAGCAAAAATTTAGGTTGGCTTTTCCAAAGAATATTAAGTATAGAAAAGATAGGGTATGCGATAGGGTATTGCCTGTTGATTCTACTATTTACCCATTGTCTGTATTAACCTTAACTGACTGTGCTCTTTGATATTATTTAAACAAGGAAAAGCCACAAAAGACAAAAAAAAAAAAAAAAACACCTTCAGATACTTTTTTCATTTCTTTGAATCCACTAATTCTTTATCATTCTGAAAATCATTGAGGTAAGATGAGTTATGATATATGTCATGTTAATAAAATATGCCTATAAAAAGATCAGGTCACCTTCACAAAAGAACTCTGCAAAATGTAAATCAGAATGCAGATACACTTCTTTGTTCTATATACAACCCTCTCCGTCTAATCTGACAACTTGTTCAATACAGGAGTTCTAGACAATGGTGGGATTCAAATATGTGAACAACCGGTTCTCTGTGTGGATGCTGCTTCCGGAAGTCCATTTTGGGCCTGGGCAACAAAAAATTAGCTACCGGTTCTGCTGAACTGGTGTGAACTAGCTGAATCCCACCACTGGTTCTAGACCATGAGTGAATTGAAAGATTTTCAAATAGGAAGCAACCTCTACAAAATCTCCATGTACTCTTATGTGCTCTAGGGAAGCTTAAAAATATTTACGATAAATGCCTTCAAGATTTTTAAGGAATGTCTTCAAGTCCTTTCCTAGTTGACTAAATATTCCAAAAGTTTTTCAACTTTTCTGATAAAATATGCTTTATATACTGCTACCTTTCTTCATGGCCCTCCTCTAAACCTTATCAGCTGCTTATTGTTCTGCTTTAATTTACAGATGGAATTCAATTAATTAGAGAGTGAAAACTGAGTCAGTGATTAAAACTGAAAATATTAAAATACTATCTGAGAAATGCAAGAGATATACTCTAAGAGAGAAATAACAAGTATTACTCTACCTAGGGCAGCAAAATACCTCTTTTCTCTCCAAAGACTGTTTCAGCTGTACTTTCAATGTTATAAAACAATCAGCAGGGTAATACAATATTTCTTTTGAAATACTACTTTTTTGTGTCAGGCATGGTACATGAACATACATTTCTTAAGGCTAGTCCAAATTCTTTGTTCACATGTTTTGTCTCTGATGCAGTGAACAATCGCCCTGCTCTCTGCAACATACAATTCAGCAATTCACAGGGTTTTTTTAATGTCTACTTTCATTCATTTATCATGGCCTTCTGCTTCAAGGCTACCCTGAGGCATCTTACTTCCAGTCTATGTCGAGAAGTCTTGACGTGGACTCGAAGCATGAAATCTGAAAGCATTCTGGCAGATTATAAAGGCAGCTGTAGCAGACTGAATGTACCAGACAGAAAAAAAGATGATTTGATCCTTTTGACCCAGATTTAATGCTCTGGGAAATGTTCTTGTTTGCTTTAGTCTCAAATTTCCCACCTTAACCAGCTCCCAAAAGCTTTCCTTAAAGAAAGGCATGGTTTCATTATATATTATTGAAATTAATAGTATAATGCCATAATCAGACTGGAACCACACATTTGTAATAAATACATCAGTACAGCATATTATGAAGCTTTGATTTATATTGTTGTAACCTCATTTTCCCTTGCCAGAGACTTTTCCAGGTATAATTGAAAGAAGAAAAGGAGAAAGTGAGCAATTAGAATAATAAATATATGTAGTGGGCAACCACTTTGCTCTGTGGAGCATTTGAAATGGCTACCTACAGGTATCTAGCAAAGCATACCTTCAAAAAGCCTAAAGAAAGTTGCGTAAGATTTATGTAAAACAAATGGGATAACATTGTTCTCCAAATCAGACCAGAGTCCTGTCAATTCAGCATCTTGTTTTCAAAAGTGAACAGCTGTTGCCTTTGTATCCTCTTGGTGGGCTTCTCTTTGGCAGACGTTTTTTTGTGTTGTTTTCTTGCAGCTGCTATTTAAAGACATGTAATTTTTTTTGTTTCAGAAAGCAAGATATAGTTGTCATTATTTGTACTCCATGGTTTTGTCTAGTTCCATTTAAAAGTTCTCCAAATTGGTGACTATAATCATATCCCTTGGTAGCAGTATAACAGTTTAGCCCTGTGTCTTATAAAGACATGTCCTTTTACAATTTAACTTTATTTGATAAAAAGGTTAGAGTATTATGAAAATGGGAAGAAAATAGTTTCCACAAGTCATCTTCCACACTTTTGCAGAATTGTGTAGATGTTTCTCCTATTCTTCTTATTTTTAATGGAGCTATGAATTTGTTTTCTAAATATATAAGGTAACAGAACCTGTTTTTTATTCTAGTGAAATGGCCTTTCAAGTTGAATATATTTATTTATATTTTTCATATAAGTGAAATTATTTAACTTGCTTTTAAAAATGAGATTCACCATTACAAATGAAATTATTTTGGTATAGTTGTATTTTTAAACTCTATTTCACAATCCTTTGTAAAGTTTTTCATATTAAATATGAGTCATAGTACTAATTGGAGTCCATCTGATTCCCTTTTTCTGAAATACTTCTTTCAAAACATCATAGCTCTATAATTAAGCACAAATTAAGAGTGCTTATATACTATTTATCAAGCAACTTATATCAGAGTTTTAAGAGACACCATCTTAAGATAAATAAGGATGGCTAAGAACATTTCTGTCTCTGTCTGTCTCTCTCTTTCTCAACATAATTGGCAGATTTGAAATATTATATGACAAGTGAAAATGAACATTGGAGACAACAATACTGACACAATTTTTTATCCAGGTAAACAGTGTCACATTCAATCATATTTTTGGTGATACTGCACACACAATTACACACAATTCTTGCTTTTATTAGCTGCATGATGGAGATACATACCCTCTATCACAGGGCTGTCAAACTGCCGGCCCGCGGGCCGGATGCATCATAGCGAAACCGTGTCCACTCCATTGCCGGCAATGGCAAAAAAGTCGCGATACGTCCCGACACGTCATGTGACATTGCGAGTTTGACACCCCTGCTCTATCACTTAGTGTAAGAAGGCCAACTGCCTTCACAAACATAAATTTGAACTTTGGCTATCACCATAGTATATTATTTTTGCTGTGCACAAAATATGTTGATCTGTATCATATGTACTTTAACTACTGTAGGGATTCACTGCTATGGCCAAACAAAATATCCAAAATATCTGCAGAAATTATCCCAATATGAAAAGTTATCATCTCTGATAAAAATCACTTATTATTTTTAATAATAAGAAATAGGAAGCCTTACTGCTTGAAAATTAGAAAATCAATCTAAGGCAAAAATGTAGGTAACATTTTCCTAAATTTAATTATATACAAACAGAGAATTCTTAGTTATACTATAATAATTTTGGTTAATGTCTTTAAAATTGCATGCGTGATGGAATATACAGTACTGCTGTGTTTTCATTTCTGCTTTCTGCATTAAATGATTAATAATTATATTTAGCAAATCATTCTTTCTTACAGTAAATTCTATTTTTAGATTTGTATTTTGAAAAATTGTATGTTTAGGGTTATATCACTGTATACATAAAGCTCAATATAAAAAATGTATAGAGACTATAATTTTGTAGTCCACTAACTTATACTAGGTCCACTGAAGATATAAAGGGGGGACAATTAAAGTATTTTAGCCTTAGCCAGTAAATATTAGAAAATCCATAAGGAAATCCACAAATTTACATTTTCTAGGTCCCTTTGCCTTGAATATGTAAATACCCTTCCTGTCAAGTAAATAAAACTCTGTGAGAGGGAATAAGAAGTAATTATACAGAGATACCATTTAATAACTACAACAGAAAAGTTTTCCTGCTTTTTGCTTTCTTTATGTCGAAACTAGATTTTTGTAGTTTTGAACAAAGAGTAATTTCAGGAAGAGACAAAAATGTTTTATTTGTGAAATTAACCAAATTCTTACTCAAACTGAAAAATGTAAAACAGGTAGTTCTTGATTTAAAACCATAACTGAGTCCATACTTATGGTTGTAAGTCATTGCAGTTGTAAGTTGAGGCATGCACATAACCAGAAAAAACTTTGTGGCATTTTTCATGGTGGTCATTAAGCAAACGCAGTTGTCATTAAGCAAATGTGGTGGTTTTTCAGTGAACATGGTGGTTGTTAAGTGAACTTATTCATTTGAATGGACATTTGTTGCCAGAAAATGGCAAGCAATGTTGTGAATCAGTCACCCAACTGTGATGTGATGTAAAGCTGATAAGCCCAAATGTGGTCATGTGATATTCTGTCAGTCATAACTTTAAACAAGTTGTAGTAATTTTCTTAAACATTTGGAAGTAGAAGAAATCTTAATGTGCAAAATATATTTCTTTGTTTTCCATGCATGTACATAAAGACTTGTGATGAAGAAATTAGTCATTGTACTGATTAATTTGGTATGAATATATGGGATGCTTAACCACAATGTAGCTGAAATTCAAAATGAGTTCAAAACATGGGAAGCTTAGAATCTCAACATCTTCTCCAAGACCTCTTTGTATCTTCCTTTTCTGGTTTTACCTCCTGCTTTGAGAAATATTAGCTTCTTCTGTGGTATTTTGAGTGACACCTCACCTAGTGCTATAATCAGGTTATCTCTCTGCACACCTTGATTTTGCTGGCTCTTAAGCATGCATCTTCTATCAATGAAGGAAGAAGTATCCAATAGTATGACCCATCCCATCTGGCAGGGTTGGTGTGCTCCAAGTTCCATTGATTAAATAATGCCACCCAACGGGGCCCTAGATCTGCACCTTCTCTGTAGCAGCACCTGCCCTTTGAAATGAAGTACTCACCAAGTTCAAACTGCTCCCAACTTGCTTTTGTTTTGAAGGGTCTTAAAGTCTATTTCCCCAAGCCTTTGGAGAGGATAACTGATGTCTCTTTCCTTTTCCCTATTTCCTTCTGGGCTTATTTTCTTTGCCATCATTATTCTTCTATCTTGTATTACTTACTGCTGTTCTTTGTTTTAAAATGTTTTAATGATTACATGTTTTAATATTCATTATTATTACTGTTAACTGAGTGTAGCATGAAGATGCATGTAAAGTAGGAAATGTTCTGGTACATACAACTAAAAATAAAATCAGCTTGTTCTTTCTGCAACCTAGATATGTAAAATATTTGAAAGTTAAGGTGAGGGAAAAATGCCAAATTCACCTATATTAGGTTATGAGTAATTTGCAAGTGCTTTAGTTTCTTATGATCAGTTTAAACTACTGTAAAGTGTATAGCAGCTTTAAGGTGAGGTCACCAAATTGAAATAGTCTTGATTACCCAAGATTATTAAAAACATCAGAAGCAGCAGCTGATCATAGATAATAAAAAAGAAAGGCACATGAAATGATGCTGAAAAATGGATGAAGAAAAACATTTGGAGCCTTGGAAACCTAAATAAAGGGACCCTTTCAATAAATTAGGAATAATGTAATAATAACATTGACAAACCTTCCAAAATTGTATATCCCCGATCATAAGAGGTAGAAAGAATTCTTATCACTGCACAATTCATCTAAATTCTTAGTGAGGAAATATGGTAGCCCAAGTAATTCAACACAAATATGGTAGCCCAAGTAATTCAACACCTGCTTGAATTTAACAAAATAAATAAAAAAATAAATATTTTAATTGCATTATTAACAATTTATCTAAAAATCATGAAAATATGTTTCAAAAGAACAAGGGCCTGCCTCATCATTGAAATAGCAATGCTGAATATTCAAGCTTTCTAGAGTAAAAACCAAAAACATTTAAATATTTATGTTCTTCTTTCATGCAGTTCAGATGGCAATTCCTTTGGGGGCCAAATTGATTAAAAACAATTCTTTCATTCATTCAGAAATATCTGAAATAGTAGAGGACTAGTGGTAGTATAACAGATGCAGGACTGTATACATTCATGGATGGCACATATAGAGTCATTCTTTTTGATACAAAAGATAGCAGAATTGGTTGGAGAGGATTTATCATCAATTAATTACTTTAGGTAAGCTACGTATCTGATATGGTGAAGAGAAGATTTGTGGGAATCTGGGCTCTAGAAAGATTATGCATTTACAGAAATAATGGGATAGGCAAGGTCTAAGCTTTTCCAGTTAACAGATGTTATTTGGCAGACTAAGATACTTTGGAAGGCGAGAATCTGTAACTTTTTCAAGTTCCCCTTCCTCCTCACCCATTCATTTTTCTTCACAACAGAAAAATTACATGTATATTATTCAACAAAATATAGAAGCTGATGAGGAGGATACTAATTGATACTGTTACAATGTTTTTACTTTTTTATATGACACAGACCTTTGCAGTAGTTTTTGGCTATATATAATAAAACTGATAGTTCAGTTATTTCTGCATGGATTTCATCAGCATAGGCATTTTTTAAGAGAGTTAATGAATAAAGGGAGGGTGGCAAATAAACTAATGGGTCTTGTTACATATATTTTGAAAGTGTGTGAAACAGGAGTTAGTTTAATATTACAGTTTCTAAATTAACACATCTATTACCTTAGATCAGGGGTGTCAAACTGCCGGCCGCGTGATCCGGAAGCCATGCCCACCCCATTGCCAGCAATGGTAAAACCGTCCCGATACGTTGTGCGACGTCATGTGACGTCGCGAGTTTGACATGTCTGCCTTAGATATTAATTAAAGGAACTTTTCTTACAAGAGCCTAAGTGTTTATTGAGAAATGAGATTTCATATGTTAAATATGTATCTATGCTGCCAATTCAAACATAAGTTGGTAGAAAGAATGCTCTGTTTTTCCTATGAGACACTGTAAGAGAAAAGAAGTACAATAATGAATTCTCCTAAGGTTGAGACATTTTTCTGCAATCTGTTCATACATAACTCATAAGACATATCTAATCAATATACTTGAAACCCAATAGGTTTGTCATGCAGAAAATAAGAAAACTTTTCATCTGGCTCACAATAAGCCATTTTGAATTCTTTTTTGACTGGTTTGTTGCATTTTACTTAAATAATTAGGACCATCTGTTCTGCTATTACAAAATTCCAAACATTGTGGCAGGCATGCATATAATTGCAAATCATTAAGCTTCATTCTTCAAAAATAAATATATATTTCTAAAATTAACATAGGAAAATATGTGCTCTTACACAAATGTTTAGATTATATTTGACCCAATAAATACTTTTTATCAAGCATTTCACAAGCCTTATGTTTAAAAGCCAAGGATCTTCAGTTGCAGGTGCTGCTTAGTATGATTATTCTTATTTTTTAAAAGAGAAAAATAATTTAAATTTCATCTACCCTTGTTCATTCTTTTCTAACAGTTGATTTATAAAAGAAGCATAAGTTAATAATGCATAAGAATACTATTTTAACATCCTAAAGTTAACATTATTGTAGCATTGTTATTTTATATTAAATTTTTATTTTGAATAATCTAACGTAGAGATAACACATTGATACAAATTTACATTTTTTCTATTTCTTTTTAAAGTAATCTCTTACTCATTTGCTCACATCTTCATATTAATTATGCATCTTATTCTATAGTTGCTTATAGGTTTATCCTTACAGTTTTCTGTGGAGTCACTAGGTAGGAGAGTTGGGCTCAGCAGTGTGACTGTCCCATGTTCAGCCAACTGGCTTTCATGCCTTAGTCAGGATTAGAACTCACAATTTCCTGGTTTCTAGACCAGCATCTTAACCACTATACCCAAACTGGCTCTCTTTAGTCATCCAAGTTAGCTTCCTTTCATAGCACAATGAGCAAAATGATAGTCCAGCTCAAGAGAGAGAGGGAGAAGGAGAGGGAGAGGGAGAGAGAAAGAGAAGGAGTTAAAAGTAGAAATTCTGTTGTTATGTTGGGTAAAAACAAAATACCGTGTTCTGCAATAAGAAATCACTCCATTTATCAGGTATGATAGTCTTGTCACAGCTTGGGAACGTTTTGTATCCAATAATTTTGCAGGAGAATATCAGGTCATTTGTTTATCAGCTAAAGTGCAAGTGAGTCATGTAGCAAGGTAATTATATCAAACAGACCAGTAAGTCTTACAAGCTAATGGATGAAAAAAGACAAACTCAGTGGTTGGAATATCCAAATTAATGTCCATATGTAATTCCACAGGATTATGTGGTATGAGCTGAAATGATCAGTTTATGGTAACAAATCATGAAATGTTACTGAACTGAAGCAATTTGCTGAAGAGAAATGGAGAGTGGTGAGAGAGAGACTGAATTGCAGGAAGTGTTTCTTTGAAGCTGAAGCTAAAGAAGGTGAAACCAGTTTTTCAATCTAAGAAGGCAACTACTTTTTCAAATTGGGACAGCACATTCACAAAATAAATTTTAAAAAGCACCAAACATTGATGTCATTTATTCAGAGTCCCCTTATAAATAATAGGATCCACTCAAAGTTCTAATAAATCTGGTTTTGTTCAGGTGAATAATATAGCATCTCTATAATTTTTGGGAAAGAATAGAGGCATTCTGAATAAGTTTTATCGTTAAAGTACAAAATATAAGTGTAATGTATTGAGTTAAAATCTGATAATTGAGTTGCTTAAAACTGTGCAATAACGGTTAACAGACCACATGGCCAGCAGGCCAGACTTCCTGTCTGCAGACTACTTGTTATGCATTTAAGGGGAGAATAGTGTGCTCCTATTGCAAGTTGCAAGGGGTTCCTTGTGACATGGAGTTGGACACGGGATCAGCTTTATCAATAATTTCCCAAAAGACTCTCCAGCAAATTTGTAGTCGTAGCGGCAAGCGAGTTAAGCTCAAGCCGAATCTCATTCTAACCAATTTCCAAAACTCCCGAGTAACAGTAAAGGGGGAGGCCACAATGGGAGTGCAGTTCAGGAATTTTGAGGGTCCCCTGGAAGTCATAGTAGTTGAGGGCAACTGCACTAGCCTTATCGGGCTCGATTGGTTTGATGCATTGGGAATTCAAGTGACTGGGTTAAATAGCTTGCAGACGTCGAGCCTCTCGGCAGTTTGTAAAGAATTTGCTGATGTTTTCAGCCCAGAGTTAGGGGAGTACAAGGGGCCCCCAATTGCTCTCAGGCTCGACCCTACAATAGCACCAATAAGGATAAAGCCTCATCGGGTGCCTTTCGCCCTTAAGCAATGAATCGATGCAGAGTTGGACAAGCTGTTGCAACAAGGCATATTAGAGCCAGTTGATAGCAGTCCATGGGAAACTCCCATTGTGACGCCACGTAAGGCCAATGGAGAGGTCCGCATTTGTGCCGACTATAAATGCACGCTAAATAAAGCCCTCCAGCAGCCTGAAGATGGCTTAACACAGCTCCGATCCCGTACAGGGATGCATCACAGGCAATGCTGATTGGTAGCTGCTCATTAAAATGGGTCAACACTGACCCATCTTTGCCCAGTTTGTGAACTAGACAGTAACTATAAGCTGACCCAAGCCCCATGGTCGAGAATCCATATTGATTTTGCAGGCCCCTTTAGGGGCAACTCTTCCTCATAGTCGTGGACAGCCACTCCAAGTGGTTAGAGGTCACTCCAGTATCCACTATGACTGCTGCTAGGACCATCCAGGTTCTACGCAGCATCTTTGCAATGCATGGGCTCCTTGATGTCATAGTCTCTGACAATGGGGCTCAATTTACTTCTGCAGAATTTCAGTCCTTTTTAAGGGCTAATATGATTAGGCATGCCATTTTGGCTCCGTTTCACCTGGCCTCTAACGGCCAAGCTGAGCAAATGGTCAGAATGAGCAATGAATCTTTGAAGAGGATTGCAACTGGCAACTGGCACCATAGGCTGGCAGATTTCTTACTTTGCCAACACACAACACCCTGCACTTCTACAGGCAAAAGCCCATCTGAATTAAGATGGGGGCGGCGTTTGATCACAAAGCTGGATCGCTTACATCCAGACAGGGTTGCTTCACAAGCACAGCAGCCTAAGGCTCCGAGGCACTTGCAAGTTGGCGACCCGGTGTGGGCGCGCAACTTTGGGCAAGGGGCACTGTGGGTGGTAGCTGTGGTTTGCAAGGTGTCAGGGCCGCTCCCATATGAAGTGGCCCTGGAAGACGGTCAAGTGCTTCACAGGCACATTGACCAGTTGCGATGGAGGCTACCAAACCACCCTTCCGCTCATGACTCTGCTCGGGGTGAGGAGGAGGAACACGATTGCGATCGTGAATCTGAGTCTCCCAGCGAAAGAGAGACTTTGCGATTGCCGAATGGGGGTTTTGCAAACGAGGCTGCTTCTAACTCAGGAACTGCGTCTACGGGACAATGCTGACAATTGGCTCTTCAACTGGCTTTTCATGCCAATCTGGTGGGTTCTACCCCACCGAGGGACACTGGCTCAGGCCTACCGGAATAGGCCAGCCACAGAGAAATAGACACAGGCTTGGGTCTACCAGAACAGACCAGCTTTCAAGAATCAGCTCTACCCGCGTCGGATGGGTCACAAAGCCCCGGTCTGCTGAGCCTGGCAGGCGAGCTTGCAGATCGGGAGCTGGCAGCAGCTCCGAGATGTTCGGAGTGGGCAAAAGGGCCACCGAAATACTTAAAAGACTACATAAGGTTTTTGTCGTTGCAAACTTGAATGTTTATGTATTTTCATTGCAAACTTGAATGCTTATGTATTTTCCTTGCAATCTTGAATGCTTATGTGTTTTCTTGCAAACTGGAATGCTTAGGTGTTCTTGCTACTGGAACAGTGTAATGTCATGCTTATGTACCATTGTATGCCATTATGCTTTTTGAATTTCTGTAGTGTTGCACAAACAAACACGTTTGTAAGTATAAATGATCCAGGGGGGAGGGATGTAATGTATTGAGTTAAAATCTGATAATTGAATTGCTTAAAACTGTGTAATAACGGTTAGCAGGCCACGTGGCCAGCAGGCCAGACTTCCTGTCTGCAGACTACTTGTTATGCATTTAAGTGGGAGAATACTGTGCTGCTATTGGCTACCGCCTTTAGGCTGAGAGTATAAGTACGGGTGGAGCATGCGCTTGTTAGTTTCTGTTTTGACTTTTAATAAAGAAAGTAGTTTTTCACCTGCTGCCTCTTCAATGCCGCATCGAACAGAGAACATAACAATAAGGATACTTTTAAATAAATCCATTAAGTAAGTTGTTATAATAGAACAGTAATTGCTAGCACACTCAGTCCCCTCTCTCTCCAGCTCTTCTTATTATTGTGTCGTCTGTTGGAGATATGTATCCAGTGGCTAAGAAATGAGAAATTAAGTCAAGTAATATAGAGAGGGGAGTGACTATTGCTTAAAAGCAGATAATGGAAAAGTGCATTTCAAAAAAATGCACTTTCCCTTGTATGAAACCTGAAAGTTCTAGCCAGGATTTTGGTATTTAAGCTGGTTTGTCATGTTTTGTGCTGGTTGTTGATGAAATAAACAGTATTTTATTTCATTTCATGTTTTCTTTAAGTGACAAAGTAAATTTAATTGTGTTTTAATTGATTTGATGCGTGCTTTAATTCTTATTCTGTTTTTGTTATTACTGAGTCCTACGTTAGTACTATCTACTTGCCTTCTCATTTACTTGAGGATTAATAAAAGAAAACTCCAAAGCCCATTCAATCTTTTCAGTTTTTGACAGGAAATAGAGATAGGATTTGAGTTTTTTTAATTAATTATTTTCATTTGCAGCAGAAATTCATTTGGGATTCAGTGTACAGCTAGTTCCCACAGTGCCTCTTTGTGAGTGTGGTTGCATTCTTTTATACCTATGCTTATTCAAGAGGAAAGAGCCTTTCTTTCTGGGTGCCATCTTGAGTGCAGGAAATATAGAATTGAGTATCCTATCATTTCTCTTGTAATTTACAGCTTTTTTGGGACTTAATCACTATGAATATTTTGTTTTCAGACAGGGTTTTTTTGTTTCATTAATTTGCTGCCTATAGATTTATTGGAACTGAAATGACAAAAACAGTCATTAATGTTAGAGGTTAACTTTACTGAATGTATTTGTTTTACTGAAGGTATTTTATTGGACAATGACCAAACTTTATTTATTAATTTATTTCGTCATTTGTAAAATTTATTGCTCGCCCATCTTACGACAGAGTAATTCTGGGGGTCTTACAATCTTTTTTTTTATTTATTTTAATAACAAGTTTTATTAATTTTTTTGTTTGTTTTACAGCCAAGTGCTTATAACACATCGTGGAGATAGGGCACTCCATAGAACAAAGCAAAAGATACAGTCATACATATACAATTTAAACTACTTCTTTAAAGGTTCCCTCTCTATTTTATCAATAAAGAAAAGAAAAAAGAAAAAAAAACACAAAAACAAAAACAAAAAACAAAAGCTATCAATCATATTTTCACCCGTTTTCAGGCTTAACCAACTTTCAATTAACCTATTTCAATTTGGTCTTACATAAACATATAGTATACAATTCGAGCATTCCTAAAATATAAATTGTTTCTCACATATACCTATTATTCCAATTTCAATTTATACTTCTCAATCAGATTATATCTCTTATTCTATTCTATTTCACATACATATTTTGTAAGTAAACATAAGTTTATATATTTTAAAACCATTACATTTTAGCTTAAAATAATAAAACAATAATTATTTCTATAACTATTATATTTTAATGTTTCTCAACTATATTCTATTTCATATACTCTATCCAATATTTTTATAGATCAATCCAAATCCCTAAAAATTCCTCAATTGTTTCAATTTAGTCCACTTAATACATTGCTAATTACCATTCAATTCTTGTGAGTAAGAATATCAGTAATATTTCACCAATCTCAATCTAACTCCTTTAGTTTTAGATTTTCCAATTTTCCCTATTGCCATTCCAAACCATAATCAAATCCATAATTTAGATCTAATGTTGACTCACACCAGAATAACCTTAAAAATCTCAAAAGTATTAGCTCGATCAAAGTCCAAAAGCCCTTTTTACCCATCAAATGAAGTTTTAGCTCTCATTTTTAAATCTAATTCTAGCTTTCTTTTTGTGCCAGGTAGGTTTCCACAGCAGGGCCTTTAATTCCTCCCATCTTAGTGATTGGCTATAAGCCTTTTCCCACCATTGAGTCCAATCATAGTCTTCTTCTCTTTTATCCAGTGTTGTCTGCACTATCATATTGTCAGCGTTTTTTGTGCCTCGTGTTTGGAAGTCCATTCCTGTTGCTTTTAAAATTGTAAATGTTTTAGTTGAATTCTGCTTTTGGTCATCAGAAATCTCCATCATTTGCATGTGGGATGTATCCTCTTCCTCATCATTAGATTGTGAATATATTTCATCCATCTCGTTAAGTTTAGATCTGATTGTGTGTCATAGTCAGTCAAAGTTTGAGCTTCAGTTTTTAATTCTGAAACCTCCTTTTCCCTAAGCGTTCTAATATGTTCGTTAAATTCCACTCTCATTTCCAAAAAAATTTCTAATATAAGTCCATAATTAATCTGTGAGTAGGATTCCATCCTCTCTTTTTTTTTTTTTAGTGGAAGTTCAGCTTAAAAAATAGATTGCAGCGTTATAAAATATAGAATCCAAACCGAAATATATTTCCAAACAGAAATAAAAAAAAGCAAATAGTCAAGTCCAGCACAGAAATAAAAAAAGCAGCAAGAGTCCCAATCAGTAGCAGTCAGTTATTACATTATAGTCCAGTCTGGGCATCACACCAAAATCAGGGAGTGGGAGTTCAGCTGAAGATAGTTACATTGTATCAGTCAAAGTTTCTGGGCTTCACGCCAAATTCAAGGTTGCATTGTAACCAAAACAATCCACATGAGTCCGCCCAGAAAACAGAAGGTTTTTTTTTTTTAAAAGTAGGCAATACTGTTCAGGAGGGGGGGAGGAAAAAAAGCATTCCACCCCCCTCCCTAAAGGTTTTCACCTAAACTGAAGATAAACAAGCCAAGCGAGAGTCACAGTAAGGATTTTTTTCAGGATACCCGAATTCCAACAGCTTATATAAACAAAACAAAACAAAACAAAATAATTATTTTTCCAAAGCCCATTTTCCCCAGTGTCCAAATGCTGCTTTCTCAAAATAGGGAAATAGTCCTTAAAGCTGTTAACAGGGAAGTAGATAGATTAACAAGAGGGAAGGAAAGGTCTCACCCGGATCTTCCACGGTGGTTCTTTTTGCTTAGATGTTGCTGTGACTTTCGGCTGGAGCAGCCAAGTGATCGGCCATGTTACTGGCCGATCTTTTCCCCATCAGCCCAAAGGTAATTTCTCGGACCGCAGAGGGAGCTGCCGCTCCCTCCGCGATCGACGAGTGCCCTCCTCTACGGTGGTTGCCCTGGAGGGGCAACTTTCGACCTTGTCCAGGGTCTACCAACGGGGGGAAACCGGACGGCAAAGAGAGCAAGTTCTTTGCACGTCCGCTGGCGCTGCAACCGGATCCGGAAGTGCCGGGGTCTTACAATCTTAAAAAGATAAAAACTATACAAAAGCTAAAAGACATAAATGAACTGCTGTGAAGATCCAAATACTGCAGCCCAGTTAAAAGATGGGGAGGGCAGGAGCAGGATGGGGGGGTTCTTCTTAATTCATCCACCACCTTCACCACGATGTTCCCCCACTGGAGTTCCAAACCAACTGGCAGAGCCAGGACATTAAGCTCTTACTGAAGTCAGGAGGATTGAAGCTGACCTCATTCTGGGGAGCAAGATGTTCCAAAGGACTAGGAGCAGTGGCAGAGAAGGGTCTTCTCCTGGACACCACCAGCTGAAATACTACAGCATGCCTTCTCTGCTGGCACAGATGGTGTGGGCCAATCCCATTGGGATAAGATGGTGCCTCAAGTAGCCTGGATCCATGGCATGAAAGGCTGTAAAGGTGATTACCAACACTTGAATTGCACCCAGAAGCAGACCAGCAGCCAATACAGCTTGCAGAGTAGTGGTGATACCATGGGCCACCCTTGGGGTTCCAAGTGCCAACACAGGTTTTTCTTTAACTGACTAAAATTCCCCCAAATTTCAGGCAATGTAATTAATGAAATTTTAGTATTTTATTTCTAACTCATAAGGACTGTAGCATATTGAGAAAGATGGATTGGTGCCTACTTTTTATTATTTATTTAATAAAGAGATGATTGATGCATTCAGCAGTTTGTCACGATATCCCACTGTTACATATCTTTTTCAGGATGGCTAGGCAACCTTTTCATTTGCACGTTTGGACTGTTGAAAGCCTGTCACATGTCCTCTTAATAATTGTTTATAATAGAGAGAACTTAAATAGTGCTTCCAATATGAACGGAGAGAGACTTTATGCATTTTCATAAAGCTACTGCCATGATATAGGTGGTTGATGCCACACTTATTTGAAATCAAAGTAGGGAAGATGCTTCAAGTTACCTAATATACTACACAAGAAGCTATATAGCATATCAGTTTGCCTTTATATTTATTTCAAGGCAGATAAGCACTCTTCTAAACATATCAATATGCCTTTTTTTAAAGAATCCTTATAGAATCTATATGGAACACAGGAGCATCTTTACAAATAAAGATCATGTTGGGAACTAGCAGTTTAGCTTGTAACATGCTAAATTCCCATCATGCATATTCACACACGCAGGATCACCAGACTTATAGAGCTGAAAAGTACAATACACTAGTTCCTAGAGTGTTGGGTTGAAGTATGGTTGGATGTGGAATCTGACTAATCAGATTTTAATGCTTAATTAAAAAACTTCTAGAAGCTTCTATTTTTCAATCCAATGTCTTACAGCAGGTGAAGTTTGATTTGTGTGATCTGAGAACTGATGGAATGTGATGTTCATGTCTACCTGAATAGCAAACAAATGATAAACAGTCCATTTGTTCTTAGATTTTTGCCATAGCTCTGCATTCATAAACATACTTTTGCAATCTTGGTAGTATTATATACCATGTTGTGATTTGTCTTATTTATATACCTTTCTCTTGTTAAGTGAACAGAATGTCTAGAGATCCTGAAACATGTAGGAGAAAATAAGACTCTTGCAAAAAAGACACTTCCATGTAGGGATGGTGGCAAGCATGAGAAAGAAACTCAGAGTAATTGATATGTTAAGTTGAGCTGGAGAATATTTTTGACAGTCTTTTAGAATTCTATCATCCAATTAACAATAAAGATATTTCCAAAAGCCTAAGAGATTATTGTTTATTGAATTTCCTGGCTACTAAAAACTTTATTTTAATTAATCACATCTTAATTTAACAATATGATAGCAAGAAAGGGGAAGGAAAACTCTTTTCCTAGTCACTTGTTTGAATAACTGCAGTGCATTCTACATGGAGCTGCCCTCAGAAACTTCAACTGGTGCAAAATGTGGCTAGATGGGTAGCAAATGATGTTGGTTATTTGGTACATATAACACCACTACTGTGTGAGCTGCATTGGCTTCCTGTGTGTTTCAGGGTGCAATTCAAAGTGCTGGTTGTCACCTTTAAAGCCCTACATGGCTTGTGACCAGATTACCTAAGAGACTGTCTTCTCTCTGTTATTTCTACCCATCCAATTCAGTTCAGCAGAGCATGCTACTGGTCATGTCAGGCAAGGAATGTCAGCTGGAGGGTACTAGGAAGTGTGCCTTCTATGCCATAGCCCAGCCCTCTGGAACATTCTCCCTCAGGATTGAGCATGACCCTGATCCTGTTGGCCTTTTGTAAGACCTTGAAGATCTGACTTTGTGCCCATGACTGGGACCTCAAGGGTGTGAAGGGTCCTGCTTCCTGATTATATTGATATCTATAATGTTTTTTTTTTCTTGGCTGCCATATAATTTGGATTGGATTGTCACTATTTTTAAGTGTTTTAATCATTGTTCACTGCTCAGAGTGACTTGCTTCAGATAGGCAGATACAGAAATAAATATATTTATGAATAAAGAAATAATTTAACAATGTTTAAAAATTATGTTTAATATTAATATGTGTTAAACATTAATATATGTTAAACATTAAACACTGTTAATATTTAACAATGATAGAATCTGTGTCTCTTCCTGTTTTTAAATCAACATTATTATTACACTTTTAGTTGATCCAAGGTCAAAAGAAATGTATATCAGAAACTCAGCAACTTTGGCTCACTGGAACTTTATCAATACTTGACTTTTCACAATCTGAACTAAGCCTTAGTGCAAGTTAAAGTATAGCTTTTCAGCTTCAAAGAGTGATTATATTTTTATTCAAGCCTTTTGTACTGGCATTATCAATCTTTCAATCTGAATAAATATCAGCATGCATTTCTGGTTAAAATAATTTAAAAACAGCTAGTGCTACAATTAGTAAAAATAGGAAACTTTATTTGAAGCTGTATGGATGCAAAGATTTGGGTTTCTTTAATATACTCAGGGATATTAAGGATATTAATTGCATTCTGGATGATCATGTAAAATACCCTGATTTAGTTTCATGCTGTGTTTGGAATCTCTGTTGAATTATTTTGTTCCACATATTTTTAAATAGTTTTTTTTTCAAATGCAGAACTAAAAAGTGTCTATGCTATGTAGAATGTTCTCCTGTTGAGTATAAAACTCCCATCCTGTTTGTTTTTAATGCCAGCTGTGTGTATTGACTGTAGATCCTCTCTGTTAGTGGTCAATGCAATACTAATGTAGCACTGTTTCTCAATTTCATAGCTATCATTGTTCAGAAGGGTGGAAAAATTGGATACACAAAGAAGAATTATTTTTATTTTTAGACTTTTATTGTCTTTGATGGTTTGGAAACTGCTTTGAGAAACTGGACTCCTTAAAAGATGGTACACATTTTTATTTTACAGTTAAGGGTACTTTGTTTAATCATTTAGGAAGCATATTGTAAGCATTTGCAATACACATTAAAATAGATTAGGAATATTAACTACCCAATATTGAAGTGTCCTTTGAGCCATCTGCAGATTCCAGTATATAGTTTATCAAATTTTGAATTAATAAAAATTTTATAATTCACCCGTCACAAAAATAAAAAACTTGCTAGTACTTTGTACTCCATGATCCATATACTTTGTCTAGTATTTGCAAAGAGAGAGAAAGAGACAGAGAGGGAGGGAGGGAGAGAGGGAGGAGAGAGAGAGAGAGAGACAGACAGACAGACAGACAGAGACAGAGACAGAGAGAAGCTTATCAGTGACCAATTTAAAACAAAAAAAATGAAGGCATGCCCCTGGATACAGGAGTTCTATATCCATTATACAATAGCAGTAAACTCAGTGGTGGGATTCAAATATGTGAACAACTGGTTCTCTGTGTGGATGCCTCTTCCGGAAGTCCATTCTGGGCCTGGGCAACAAAAAAATTAGCTACTGGTTCTGCCGAAGTGGTGCGAACCGGCTGAATCCCACCACTGAGTAAACTGTTACAGACTCTTCTGATTTTGACACTGAAAGAGAATTTGAAGATTGTCACCCTGTGCTTGGGGAGCCAGTAGTGGTCAGTCACCTGAAATAATGATTTAGTTCTAGGACAAGAGACTATCAATTCAAGGAAGAAAGAATTGAATAATGAACTTGGAAAAGTGCTGAGTTCTAAAGCACATTGTTAGCTCAAGAGTGACGGATAATAAAGGTGGGGAAATAATAATATTTTTGCTGTCATTATTGTAGTTTAGGCCCAAATATGGGCTTATACCACATTTCTCATAACTCCTTTGTAAATCAAGAAGCAACCTGAGATCTGTGTGTGAGGAAAGGCCAGTTTTGAGAGACCATATTTGAGCCCTGGTTACTTTTAATTTGAGTCTTGGAACATTATTATAAATCTAAAAACAAAACAAAAAGGGAATAGAGCTTTTTACTTAAAGCATCTGTCTTTTCTTTTCTTTTCATTCATAGAGCTTTTTACTTAAAGCATCTGTCTTTTCTTTTCTTTTCATTCAGAATTTAAGGACTTGGTTTATCAAACAATCTATAAGTTTTGAGCATATTCCAAGAGATGGAGAAATGAACTCCCATACATGCAGACGGAGGTGGGGAGAAATGGAGGAAGAGGTTATTTAAATCTGCTTGGGATTTCCACAATAAATGAATGTTTAAAAAAATCAGTCAGATAAGCAATTATTTCTCATGCTGGATAAATGCAAAAGCAAGCTAATCAGGTACCAATAATGACCATTTTTTATGCTGTAGAATAATGAATTTCCATTCAAAGTAGCATAGTAAGGCTTTTTGTAACTTATTTTTTTCTTGCACTGTAAGGATATTAAATGTCATAGGATCCTTTGAGATTTAAATTAATTTCAAAAACAAAATTATCGTATTAATTTTTAAAATATGATTTATAATTATAAATTCTGTAAAGCTTTTTCCTCATTGCTTTTAATAAAAAGATAGAGAGGCTTACAGAAATAATCTTAATTGTTCAGTATTCTACTGCTGTTTCACTTATTTTAAGTATTTAGGTATTAGGTATTAATGAGTAAATTGCTATTTATAAAACTTGTACATTGTTCTAATATTTACATTGTTTTCCCCAATCACCCTTTTTATTTTATTCTTTTATTTTTAATTTGACAGTCATATTGCACTTATGGTCAAAAGTGTGACCATCAGTGGGATTACTATCTTTCATAATATTTACTAAGAGGCAGAATTTTTAATTTGATGGACGCAAAATGATGTTGCAAAAATTTGTCTATATTGGCACATACTACATTCATATTCATATAGGAAAAGCTGTATCTTTTTAAAGAAACACATTAAAACAAAGTCAGGTCAGAGAAAAAGAGAGGACAATGCTGTTAATGACCATACCATGCATGAACTTTATCTTGAAAATATTAGTATTATAAGTGATGTTATCTGAATCTCTAGTTGAATTTTATGTTATCAATCATTAAGATGATACAAAATTGTACACTTCTATACAAAATTGTGCAATAAAATATCAATCAAAATATACCAGTTCTGAAACAGAAGAGTTTTCCTTTGTGTATATCTACACAATCAGCTCTTCATTAACAATTGTGATTTATTTTTGGAGCAACAAGTAATAGGGGTGTGCTCTATCGTTGACACCCACATCAGTCTTCCAGAGAAAGTTGCATCCAGGCAGGTAGATAGCCTGGCATCTCTAGTTCTTGAATGGGGCTTTGCATTCTACCTAGACATAGGTAGCTGTTAGTAATTTGTAAAGAGCCTGTCAAAACAAAGATATACACAGAACAATGGAACAGATATAAATTTATTTCCAAGTAACACCTATAAAATAAAGAATCCCTGACATAACTAATTCAAGTAATTTTGTTGCCTCCAAAGTTCTCTTACTCTTTCCAGATCTTGGCCCACTCACATGGAATCTGACTTCTTCAGTGCTTGCTTATCACTTGTATTCCCAGCAAGATTAATGGAAAATATAGAAGATTCTAATTTCCCTTTTCCAGAACTCCATTAGCCGCCTCTCAGTATAAAAGACAATGACGACCAGCAGGACTTTTAATTAGCAGACTACTAAAAATTCAGAGTCTTTTTAAAGAATTAATTTTCCTTAATGTAATTAATATATACAAATATTTAAGATATTTACTAGGGAGGTTTCAGAGAATATTCTAGATTTTTTACTGCAACATACTATTATTATTACAATGATAATATGCTATGATGGTTTGTTTAAAGGGGAGCAGCGATTGAGTGGTTAAAACATTTGGTTTCTTCATCAGAAGACCCAAATAGCAGGTGATGGAATGAGCTTCCATTACTTGCCCCAGCTCCTGCCAACCTAGCAGTTCAAAAGCATGTAAATGCAAGTACACTTCTGTTGCAGAATTTATTGTTTCTTTTTTTATTTTTCTGTTTCATTACATTTTTAAAAAAAAAAACCAAAACATGCATAAATATACATGCACATACACAAACATCCCAGATGTTTATTCACAAAAGAAAAAAAATAGCTGTTTTTCATTTTTCACTGATTTTATAAAAAACTACCATGGAACAAAGATGGAGGAAATGAATCTGGTTTATATTTTACTTAGCTCTTCCCCAACCAATATAAAATATAAACATTGTTCATGGTTGATCCTAAAAGCTAAAAGCTATCCATCACTTTGATACCTTCATTGTTAATTCTAAGGCTGATTGTTCTTCCTGTTGTTATTAGTTAATCTTAATTTTAATCTCATTTCTTTTACTGTGCTCCTTGACTTTTGTTATTGGAGCTTCCAGATTCTTTTTATTTTCAGCTATTGGAGTTGTATCATCAGCATAGTGCTGGTTATTGGTATTTTTTCATCCATTTTTAAAACTACACTCATCTTCCAATCCAGTTTCTCCTAATATAAATTCAAGCATATAAGTAGAATAAATAAGCATTAGAATATAGCTTTAACCTATAATTGGTGGAGGAAATTAGATTGGATTAGATTGGATGTCTTCATAGTTTGTAAAATGAGATGATGGACCTTGGACTGAAATATTCCAGTTATTGTAAAAAGCAACCCAATAGGTATTTGTAGCTATTGAGTTATTATTAACTGACTATTTGTATTTCTGTCTTCTATTTGATAAAACTAAGTTTGGTGTTGTCATAATTAACAGTTAAATACTCATTTTTATAATAGATTGAATTTTCAGTGCATCCTTTATGCCATCTTGGGTTTGGGAGATTATTATTGTGTCACCCACATACATTAAAATTGAAATTCTTCTGTAATTTACTTTATGGACATGAAACTCTTTTGAATAAA
This sequence comes from Azemiops feae, assembly GCA_023970755.1. NCBI lineage: Eukaryota > Metazoa > Chordata > Lepidosauria > Squamata > Viperidae > Azemiops > Azemiops feae. Next base: position 383,157 of record JALGBA010000321.1, on the reverse strand, counting down.
GTGTTTAAATGAAGGAATGTATATAAATACTGTACAATAATGGGGCTGATATACAACCCGGTTCAATCTCTAGATGCCTTGATATAGTTATCTTCTTATATAACCTATACATCAGGAGCAAAAACTGTTTGCTTATATAAAAATTGGGATTTTCCATAGTCTATGCCTTGAGTTTAAATCAAAAACTGCTCAAAAAAGCTACATAGACTTGGTGTAGGTTATCAGCCAGAAATTGTAGCACCATGCAGTGGTCAATAGTTGAATTGCCTGCTTGAAAACTTGTTTTTTTTTAACAAGTTTTATTGGTTTTTTAATTTTTTTACAACAAGGTGCTTAGGAAGCAACGTGGTGATGGGGTGGTCAATTGTCCAAAGAAAAAAAAATCATACATAACTCAGATTAACTCCTTGAATATTCCCGCTCTATTTCCCTCAATTAATATAACCTATTCAAATTAATACATTTCTAAATACAATTCAATTAATCAATAGAATTTATCAATAAAATTTTAGCTATACAAGTCCAAATCCTACTTTTAAGCTTTATTATATTCCATTTACCATATTCCACTTTAGATAATATATTTTCAATCAATCAAAGAAGTTGTCACTAAAATTTTAAATGTACCAATCCAAGTCCTGTATTATAAGCTCTACTAATTTGCGATTACCATATTTCAGTTTTGTCCTTAAATAAACATATTGTTTACATTTCGGGTATCGCTAGTTTCCCTTATTTAATTACCTAACAGTTATGATATCTAAAATAAAAATATTATTCCAACAGTTAAATTCTTACATTTCCCAAATATATTCTATTTCTTATTCTAATAGCTCATTTACTAATATCATATTTTCAATTATCAAAATCCATTTTCTTATTCTCATTTCATTACAACATAGTTATCATAGCTTCTTACATTTCTAGAATGTATTCTAATTCTTATTCTGAGACGTCTTTGTTTACTAATACATTATCTTCCATTGTCATAATCCTTTTCATTGTTTTCATTCCATTACAAAATACTTATCATCACTAAAATAAACATATTATTTCCAACAGTAAAAAATAATAAAGAAAGAATAAAAACATGTATACCATCTTATAGATTTCAGACTTATATTATATTTTTTATCTTAATAAGTGCACATTTAAAACATTTTTCATTTCACAATTCCAAACTATAGTCTAGTTTATAATTTCATCTCAGTTATGAATCTTAAATCCAAAGCATTAAATCAATCCCAACTTTACTTTCCATCTTAGTTAATCTTAATTCAATCCATATGTCTAGAAAACCTTATTTAGCCATCAAATAAGATTTTAAGTTCTATTTTTAAATCTAACTCTGGCTTTCTTTTTGTGCCAGATAGGCTTCCATAAAAACGCCTCTTTATCAACCAGTCTCATTGTTATATTGGGAGTGTTTATCATCAATTCAATCTGGTCACGTTTCTGTTCTTCATCCGCTATCTTCTGAATAGTGTAATCAATTTTATCCAGTGTTATAGTTAATAATTGATTATTCAAGTTGTCGTAGTTCTGGTACTTGATAAGTTGCAAATAGGGTTGTATAAAATTCCCTTTAGTAGTGGTAGATTCCTGTTCTACTATTTCTTGACTTATAAGGTGATCAGTTGAAGTCTGGTGATCATTTTGAGATTCTGAAACAAACGCTTTTTCATGGCTAGGTTGTAGGTAAGATTCTTCCATCTCATAATATACGTAATGTTGGGCATAAGCCTCTTTGCTGTTAGTCTGTTCCTCAATATGTAGTTCTGGAAGGTCATCTTTAATTTTCCACCCAAGATTAATATTCTCAGTGAATTCCAAGATTTTTTCCAGTATTACGTTGTAGTCAAGTTGTGGGTAAACATCCTCCATTTCCATAGTTAAATAGTTTTTTAATCTTTTAGTGGAGACTATATTTAATAACAATCCACCTCCACACAGCTGTTTTATCTTTTCCCTCTTATGATAACTTGAAGGTTAAATCCAGCATCAGAGTCAGGAAGAAAATAGAATTGTAATGTCAACTTTTTGCCACAAGATGTCCTCAGTGGGCTATAAGATCTTTTTCCAAATAATATTTTTTCCGGTTAAAATGATAAAAACAGTAAAAAAAAAGAATATTATCCAATTTAATAAGTAAATAAAGCAGTAAAGTTCAATAGGTTAAATTTTTCGGGACCCCAGGGTACCCCAAAAATGAGTATAGTCAATAAAAGTTAATTTCTAGTTTCTATAGTCCAAAATTTAAATTTCCAAGTAAACACACGCCGCTCTGTTAAAGTGGGGGGATAGTTCCAAGGCTTTTCACAGGAAAATAGTTAAGGTAAAGAGAGGAAAGGAAAGGTCTCACCCGGATCTTCCACGGTGGTTCATTATCGCTTAGGTGTTCTTTTGACTTGCGGTTGGAGCGGCTAGATGATCAGCCATATTAATGGCCGATCCTTTTCCTGTCGGCCCAAAGGAGCTGCCTCAGACCGCAGAAGGTGCTGCCGCACCCTCCGCAGTCGACGAGGGACCTCCTCAGTGGTGGTCACCCCTCCAGGGCGACTTTCGACCCTCTCGGGGGGTCTACCGGCGGAGGGAAGCCGGCCGGCGAAGAACAAAGAGTCTCTACGCGACCGCCAGCACCACAACCTGGAACCGGAAGCCGAAAACTTGTTTGTTCATGTTCTCCTCTGTGACCCGCAGATTTAACTTAATAATTGGACATCATGTGTTTAATTTGGTTATTATACTTAACAGAGTTATTTTCATGTAATTAACTGGATTATTTCTGTTCCATTTTTTATATAAAGGTACAACTATAAGTACCACCCAGTCACCTGGTACCCTAGTTGTCTGATTAATAAAAGTAAATAAGCTGGTTAATCTTGGAGTCCACAATTTAATATTTGATTCTATATGATCAGTGAACCATATCTATTTGTGATGCCTTGCAACTCTTAATAGTTCTATTGGGTGAGTAACTTGTTTAGTTGTTACTGGTAGCCAAGCCCCAATCAGGAAATATCTAAAGTGAAATATTTCACAGCTGGAGCTATTCCTGAATCAGTACAAAATACATAAATACTGTTTTAAAAAGTTTAAATTGAATAAAGTGATCATATTATAGGACACAAATAAAAACAGATAAGCTTATTAGATCTTAACATCTTAACAAAAAATAAAAAAGACAAGGAATTGATTCATTATTTACTGTTGATAAGTAAAGTACAATGTAGGCATTGGTTATCAAGACCAAAGCTTCTAAAATAATTACTGGTATAAGATATCTAAATAGATTGTAGTCTCTTTCTATCATACTAAAATCTGCATTCCTTTTTTCTATTGCTGCTACTCTCAGGTTTTGCAATTCAATTTCTAAGGCTATTCTAAAAGGAGTGAAAAAAATGCCTACTTCCCATGTTTTCAAAGAACTAGCTACAATCTTAATGAGACGTTTCATTGAGCCAAATCAGCAGGACCAGTTTCCCTGAATTTAGATTACAGCAGCAATCCATATCAAGTTAATGCAAAAAACAACTTCCTTCAGTTTGGTTGTAAAATGAAACACCAATTAAGAATATTTCAGAAAACTCTTGAGGGATAAATGGTTGCTTTCTCCAAATAAGTCAGTTGTAATATATTAAATTGATTTAAAATAGCAAGCCATCCAGTAATTTCATTTCAAAAAGGAAAGCAAACATCCCATATTTTAAATGCCAAAATATGCGTAATACTAAATACGGTGCAAGCAGATTCATTTTCCCACCCTATCTCTCCAAAGCCAAAGAATGTAAAGATACAGACAGAAGCATTGTGGGAGAAACAGGGTTACAGATTATGCTCAGATTATATTCATGCTCAGGCATGAAAGCAGCATTAAGCATAGAAATAACACTGTATTCCCTTCAACATAATCATAAGTCCAGCAAGTTCTGCCCTATCACAAACTTAGCTTGAGTCTATCAGCATTCAGAACGCATGACATTCTGCAGTAGTACTGACAAAAAAATAGCAATAATAGTGTGTTTATGTCAAAAATCTTTGTTCAGACAATTGATAAAGCAATTATAGAGAATGCGTGAAACAGGAAGAATATAGGAATTACCAATGTGCTTTGGATGGTACATCATAGGCAAGAGTTAGCAGCGGGGATGCCATATATGGATTCATACTAGGAATATCTTTAACTGTTAAATAACTATCATAAACTCAGAAAGAAAGAAATACAGAAGATATTCTGGTGCAAATAAATTCACAACCTGGAATAAGGCTGGACTATCTTGTGTAGAATACTCATTTAATTTATAAAATGTCAGTTGTAAATCATGCATTTTATTATGTAACCTCATACTATTGCCATTTGACTTACTGCATCAATTTGGCTTGGTTAATATTATGGTAGCAGATGACTGATGAAACATGAGATGGCAAGAATGAGTGTATCTTAACAATTTTATTCCACATAAAACAGAAATTACCTATACCAGGATTGAAGCTAGCATAGAAATTCACCATCTAAAAGTAGAAGATGAACTGTTAGATCATGGGAATTGATAATTTTTAAACCCATTTTATTAATTTTGTTAAAATACTTTTGTTAGTGGAATATTTATATATTTCAGAAGTGGAAATTCCAGCACCATCTCTATTTAGCCAATGTTATATTTCATGCAGAAAACTCAAGTGCGAATGCTGTTTGTCGACTTCAGTTCAGCATTTAATACAATCATTCCTCAGCATCTAGTAGACACACTGGGCCTTTGGGGCTTTAATACTCCTTTGTGCAACTGGATTCTTGATTTTATTATTGATAGGCCTCAGTATGTGTGAGTTGGGACTACTATTTTTAACACCATTTTCTTGAGCACAGGTTCTCCTCAGGGCTGTGTCCTAAGTCCGCTGTTATTCACCCTATGACTGTTGTGCAAGGTTTGCCATCAACCATATTGTGAAGTATGCAGATGATACAACAGTAGTGGGCTTTATTGACAATGATGGTGCTTACTGCAAGGAGATAGAGGATTTGGTGAACTGTTGTAATAAAACCAGATTTTTTTAAATGTTGGAAAAACAAAAGAGATCATTGTCGATTTCAGAAAAGACACACACAGCCACATACTTTTGTGTATTAATGATTCACCTGTGGAGGTAATTAACAGCATGAGGTTTCTGGGTGTGCACCTAAGGAGTAGGCTAGCTTGGTCGCTCAACAGCAAGACACTGTTGAAGCTGTTGATAAGACCATCCTTGGAATACTGCATGTAAAAAAAAAGATGTTGAGCCTCTATAAAGAGTACAGAGAAGAGCCACAAAGATGATTAGAGGACTGGAGGCTAAAACATATAAAAAACGGTTGCTGGAACTGGGTATATCTAGTTTAATGAAGAGAAGGACTAGGGGTGACATGATAGCAGTGTTCCAATATCTCAGGGGCTGCCACAAAGAAGAGGGAGACAAGCTATTCTCCAAAGCACCTAAAGGCAGGACAAGACGCAATGGATGGAAACTAATCAAAAAGAGAAGCAACCTAAAGAGAGAAATTTCCTGACAGTTAGAACAATTAATCAGTGGAACAACCTACCTCCAGAAGCTGTGAATGCTCCAAAACTGGAAGTTTTTAAGAAGAGACTGGGCCATTTGTCTAAAATGGTACAGAGTTTCCTGCCTGAGCAGGGGGTTGGACTAGAAGACCTCCAAGGTCCCTTCCAATATTATTATTATTATTATTATTATTATTATTATTATTATTATTATTATTATTATTATTATTATTATTATTATTATTGTTGTTGTTGTTGTTGTTGTTGTTGTTGTTGTTGTTGTTGTTGTTGTTGTTGTTGTTGTTGTTGTTGTTGTTGTTGTTGTTGTTGTTGTTGTTGTTGTTGTTGTTGTTGATCATCGCACAGTCAGCCAGATGTTCAGACTGGATTTGCATTTTTGTCTACCTATCAAGTCCTTACCAAGGACCTGGGATAGGCAGATGTGGATGTTTGATGGTATTACGGATATCGTCGCAGGATGGAAGCAGTTCCTAGTAAGGCCGCCTTTTGCAATTGACTAATGGCGAATTTGTCAATGCCAATGGTGTTCAAGTGGTGCTTCAGTTGTTTTGGGATTGCACCCAAGGCACCTATTACTATTGGTACTACCCTTGCTTGCCTTTGCCACAGTCTTTCTATTTCTATTTGTAGGTCTTTGTATTTTGTTATCTTCTCCAGTTCTTTCTCGTCTATTCTGCTGTCTCCAGGCACTGCCACGTCCACTATCCAGACTTTTTTGTCTTTCTTATCGACAATTGTTAAGTCCGGGGTGTTATGTTGCAGGTGCTTGTCTGTTTGAATTCTGAAGTCCCAGAGCAGTTTAATTTTATTATTTTCTATGACTTTCTCTATTTTATGATCCCACCAGTTCTTGCTTATAGGCAAATGATATTTCTTGCAGATCTTCCAATGCACCATTGTTGCTACTTTGTCGTGCCGCTGCTTGTAGTCGGTCTGTGCGATCTTCTTGCAGCAGCTTACCAGGTGGTCCACTGTTTCTTCAGCTTCTTTGCATAGGCAGCACTTACTGTCTGTTGCTGTCTTCTCAATTTTGACTTTGTATGCCTTTGTCCTTAAAGCTTGGTCTTGTGCAGGCAGAATTAGTCCCTCAGTCTTAGCATAAGTAGGCCATATGTTTACTGAAAATCACTTCCCGCCCCATATTTAAACCAGATGAGATATGGAAATCAAAATATTGATTTGTAATTGGCAATGATTTATAATTGTGTTTATGGCTTCTGTATGTCATGATATACTAGACTCATCATGTACCTTTTTATATGATTTGTATAATCAGTAATATTTTAATAGAGGTTATTTGTATTGTAATTGTGCCTGTGTGTCTTATCAGAAATATTCTAGACTAGCCAGCCAGAATAGTTTTGCCAGTTTTCAGAAACTGGAGCACTCAACCAAAAGCCAATCTGAATGGGCAAGTAAGAGTAATTGCATATTTTTCCCATAACATGAACATATTGAGGACAGAAAATAAAAGTATTGGGGAACACAATGTCAAGAACTTTCTTCTACTTAAAGTATTTTATATCCTATGTAAAATTTATATGGCATAATATTATATTGCTTTACTAATATAATCCTTCAATGCAATTTTAACATTTCCTTTCTACCTGCATGTTTCCTCCAACATAAATGAGGAGCTTGCACTAAGTTAATTATATATTGTCTTCTAAATTTCTCTTGATTATATGTACTTTAGACATTCAAACAGCACTATATCCCCTCTTAGTGACAATATATTATAATTACAGTGTTACAAGTGTTATGTCACATTACTTACTACTGTAATCCAAAACATACTCACCCATAAATAAATTTTAAATGATTTTCAAACAAATATGTTCAATACAGGATTAGAGTATAGACAAAATGTAAATCTATATGAGAAGTTATATGTTAATGAGCATTGTGATTACAGAATGGCAGTCCCTTGGGTTGAATGTATAAACACATCCTTACACAAAATTTGTATTATGTTCATTCCCAATTAGAAGTTCTGTTTTAATAATTGGATAATGCAGATTATTATTTGCATTTGGAATCACAAATAACAATATGCTGGTGCAAAGTGCAATACCATGCCTACTGAAAGTTTTCCAGGATACTGTATAAACAATTGATTGTCTCTTCATGGACAGCGAATGATATAACAGATTGGTACTGCAACCCTATTACACATTGCTAAATAAACCAACATCAAACACAGTGGGATTTAAGTACAAATAAGCATTAAAAAATTGTTTAAATCCAAACATTTGGTTTTAATTGCTTTTCAAGAAAAATCAGCTTTGTGCATCGGGTGCAATTAATAACTAAATGGACATACAGAGAATCAGCAATGAGTTTGGAATAAAACTCTTTTGAAAGCAGTAAAAGAGGTGAATGAATGCTGACAGCTCCTATAGAATTATAGACCAGACAAAAAGTAAGTAAAATGTCTGTAAGATTTAAAAAACTTGAACTGTAAGGTAATGGACATTTCTAATATTACAGTTATTTCACTAGACACCCTGAGATGGGCAATCAAGAGGCACTTTCAGTTGATGTTCAAAGAGACCAAGTTATAAATCTTAACAGAGTTGAGAGCAGTTGCAAACAATACCATTTGATTTCAAGTAACGCCCATCATTAAAAACATTGTCCTGCTGGGCTAAATTTGAAACAGATTATTTGTACTTTTTTCTTGACAGATCCTCCAAGCATAAGACTATTTTTGTAACACATTTTAATTCATATTCACAATTATTTCTTCCTTGTATTTGATATGATATTTCTAGTTTGAAATTAAAGTCTAAATTTCTTAGATATAGACATAGCATGTTTAGTATCTTCACAATTAATAGAATGTGATTTTACCATTCATTAAGTCCAGCTTTATTCATGAAATATATTCTCATTCAGATTCTCATATACTTGTTAAGTCTTCTTTCCTTGAACATTTTAAGGTCCCATCCACATAATCCCTTGCTCTTTGCATATTTCATCCACCATTACCTGAGCACTAGTCCTCATGCCTCCCCTTGATCCAGGTCAGTCCCAAACTGAGGTAGTCCAAATATTTATTGTGTTTGTCTCCAGACAGGGAGTGGATAATTTACATATTATCCTGTTTAAGAATTAGCATGAGGACAAAATTTGGGGTGTTGATGGGAATAGGAGAAGCAGCTAAAGTAATACATTCGATGTTAGTAAATGATGTGACTCCACTTTAATAATACAGGGAACATACAGTCTACCTTATGAAATGGATATATGAGGGGATCTTATGATTGATCTCCAGTAGCTAAAGGAAACTGCCAGAGCATGCACAGTCTTATTACGCTGAGATAACCCAGGAGTAAACACAGTAAATGGTGGTCTATATTAAATGGTGGTTTATCTTACACTATCATACATCAGAAACAATTTACATACATGTGTTAATACAGCAGGCTCCAACACATAGCAGTTATAGCAGGGAAATGGAAGAGAGAGCACACATCTGCGGAGTCTTCCCTTTTATACAAAGGCTCTTAAAGGGACACAGACGCAGCTGGCTCTTAAAGGGACATAGACCCTGCTGAGTCATTCCCATCATTACATCATACATCTCACATTATACAAGCTGGTTAGCTGTTAAATTATTACCTTGACAGAAACCATTTTCCTCCAGCATGTTTATACTTTAAAATCATTATTAGAATGAAAGTTTATATTATATTTAATTATTTGAGTTATCCTGTCATTAAAAAATGATATTTTGTCTACAAAAGGTGCTTCTATTCATGCAGTGATATCTTCATGTGATTCAGTATTAGTGACTTACCACTAGTCAGCAACATTCATACTGCCTGTGTAGGAGTGGTTGAAATGCCCAAGCAGCTGCTTAAGCATCTCTGAATAAAAATGTTTTTGCATTGTTGCCTTTTCTGACTCATGTCATGTTCAGGCAGAGCATTTTACAACTGCAACCAGATTAATTTGATTATTTTCATGTCTAGTCTATTTTCCTTAGATCAGCTGTTTATTCTCAGCATTTTATCCCAATTCCCTAAACAATTCAAATATAATCCCAAAGCTTTTTATTCAGATTTCCTTAAAATTAATGTATGAATGATACATATATTAGTGTCCTCTTTCTAGTTTCTTTAAAATTAATTTCTAGTGCCTTAGGTTTATTATAAGTAGTAAATGAATGGATTTACATTTCATTATTGTCTCTTAGTGCCTTTTAGCAAGTTTCTAGAGAATGTCAACTTATCTTTTATTTACATCTCTCTTATTATGTATTATTATGACAAAAAGAGTACAAATTAATCTTATATATTGAAAAAGCAATTTTTGAATTTTTCAATTTTTTAAAAATTTCATCTAGAGGCAAAAGGGCCTTAAATAAAATTTCATCATAAATAGATTTTCACAGTAAACACATTTTGTTAAAACACAGGATTGAAGAAGTTGGAAGGATCATCCCTAAATTACCTTTCTTGACCATCCATAGCATGAGACTGAGAATCAGAGAATCAGACTTTTTTATTGGAAAGATGGAAACAGGAAATATTATGTATGATGTCTTGAAGAAAGTGGTTTCCTGAAGAAAAAGCAGGATATAAACTTAATTAGTATTTCATGCAGCCTAGCCCTCTTCTAAGTGCAATAGCACTTAGACTTATATACCACTTCACAATATTTTACAGCCCTCTCTAAGCAGTTTACAGAGTCAGCATATTGCCCCAATAATCTGGGTCCTCATTTTATCGACCTCTGAAGGATGGAAGGCTGAGTCAACCTTGAACCAGTGAGAATCGAACTGCCAAACTGCTGGCAGCCAGCAGTCAGCAAAATTAGTCTGCAATTCTGTATTCTAACCACTGCACCACCACAACTCATTAATGTCTAAATAATCAAGTAAACCTGTAACTTAGACATTGTAGAAGGAGAATGATATTAATCTATGGTGGTAAAAAAATCAGAGGGAGTCTGTATGCATTGAATGAAGTGAGCAGTTCATAAAAACTTATATCTTTTAATAAAGCATGTTAAAAAAAGGTGCCACTATACTCCTAATTCTCTGTAGTTTCCTGAGACTGAAAAGATATCAGCCATTACATGTAAAAAAACTAAAATTCTTTACTCATTTCTAGGTTCTTTTCACTGTTACTTCTTCATACAACTTCAGTTATCTTTGCTCTCTCCAGCTTCTCCTTATCAATCCCTAGGAACTGTAGGTCCCACACCTTCCCTGCTTCTCCACACAAGGAAAGTTTGAAAGATGTTTTCTCGCTACTGATTATGAGGCATTACTAGTGCTGTTCAGGGGTATGACACTCATAGCAAAACTTCTGGCAACTTTGGGGCAACATATTGGTATGTTACCTACATGTTTTCTTGAAGAATCATAAGTCATCCATAACTTTTGCAAGCAAGAGCTTCACGTTTCCATTCCTAATATATCCAGGAATGGCATTTTGAAAATTTCACATGAACATCAAAAGCGGAGTTAGGGGTCCTTGGTGCTCTCTGAGCTTGCTTGTTTTCTTGCAGACATTTCATTACTCTAACTAGGTAACATCATCAGTGCTAGTAAGGAGTGCTGTTTGCTATCGGTTTATATTCTGGTGTCTTGCCTGTCTGTGCGGGTGGGGGCAGTCTTAGGGATTCTTTGGTTGAGCTGTTTACTAATGGCTCTTTGACAGTTTCTTGACTGGGATATTGCTAACCTGATTGTTGGTCTGAAGTTGACCTTGGAGTTAATCTATGCTGATCTGAATATTGATTACTGGTGGAGAAGTGCTGGAGTCTTTTTCTCTTTTGGGGTAGTTCACTGTCTCTTTTGCATAGTCTATAGATGTTGTTAATGTCTATGTGTCTATTGATGGCTGATTTGTCAGACTGCCAGACTACTAGAAATTCCCTGGCATTTTTGGATTTGGCCTAGGATCGTCACATTTTCCCAATTGAAAGTATGGTTAAATCTGTCTATATGTTGTGAAATTAAAGAATTCTGCCAGTCTTCTGCCTGTTTGCCCTACATAGTGACTGTTGCAGTTCTTACATTGTATGTTGTAGATGTCTCCCGTTTTTTCTTCTGGGGTTGCTTAGGATATTTTGAAGGGCTTTAGTTGGCTTGTGTGCTACGCTGATTCCACTGTCTATTTGTGGTTTCTGAGATATTCTTGATGTATGGCAGTGTAGGGTTTGTGTTGGTTGTGCTGTATTGGGTTGAGTGATCAGGGACTTTTTGATGAAGTTGCGTGGGTATCCATTTTTGCTGGAATGTGTTGTATAGATGCTCCATTTCCTTTTTCTGCTGCACTGTGCTTGGGCTTGTTTAAATAAAATTCTTACATGTCTTCTCTTGCGGGAGGTTGGGTTATTGCTTTGGTAGTGGAACACCTGGTTATTATGGATGGTTTTTCTGTAGACTTACATTTCTAGTTTGCTATTCTGGTCTCTGCTGATCAGGATGTTCCGGAAGGATAACGAGTTGTTGTTTTCTTCTTCTCTAATAAACTGCATTCCTTTAAAATGTTGTTGATGGTTCTGTGGGTGTTCTCTAATTGGTCCTTTTTATTATGGTGAAGGTGTTGTCTAAATATCTGATACATATTTTCGGTTGTATTTGTAGGACTGCTATGGCTTCTAGACATTGCATGATGACCTCCGCTATAAGTCCTGAAAGTGACAATCCCTTAGGTGTCCCTTTAATTTGTTGGTAAATTTGGCCATCAGATTGGAAGTATGTAGTTGGAGCATCTATACAACACATTCCAACAAAATGGATACCCACACAACCTCATCAAAAAGTCCCTGACCACTCAACCCAATACAGCACAACCAACACAAACCCTAAAAAGAATTACACTGCCATACATCAAGAATATCTCAGAAACTGCAAATGGACTACTACAACCACATGGAATCAATGTACCACAAGCACAAGCACAAACCAACTAAAGCCCTTCAAAACATCCTAAGGAAGCCAAAAGACCCAACAACCTCAGAAGGAAAAACAGGAGTCATCTACAACATACAATGTAAGAACACCAACAAGCACTATGTAGGACAAACAGGCAGAAGACTGGCAGAATGCATCCATGAACACCAACTGAGCCATTAGTAAACAGCCCAGCCAAAAATCCCTAAGACCGTCCCCACCCATACAGACAGGCAAGACACCAGAATATAAACTGACAGCACTCTTTACTAACACTGATGATGTTACCTAGTTAGGATAATGAAACATCTGCAAGGAAACAAGCAAGCTCAGAGAGCACTAAGAACCCCTCATTTCAACCCTGAGCTACAAATATCCTCCTTCAAAAGTGGAGTTGATCAAATTGCATTACATTAAAAGTGAAGTGAACAACATGTGTTCAAAAATCTTGTTAATCAAGGAACTTAATCCTCACTCTTTCCTTGGACCATTTCAATACTTTGTTTCAAGCATAGTTAAGTGTTTCACCCAGAGGTTGGAAAAATAATAGAAGAAATATTACATATAAGCAACCAGCTGATCAGTCCAGTTGCTTCTCATTGAAGAAATTGAAGAAGAAGCAAAACATTTTCAAGGAAAAAACTAAGAAAGTCCAATTGCCTTTTGAAAAATGCCTTTGGGATAAGCACAGCCTGGATCAGGGGTAGGCAACCTTGGCTCTTTTATGACTCGTGGACTTCAACTCCCATGCTGGCTCAGGAATTCTGGGAGTTGAAGTCCATGAGTCATAAAAGAGCCAAGGTTGTCTACCCCTGGCCTGGATGATTGAGAATCTCCATAGACTTTGGTTCTTATTTATTTAGTGAGTTCATTAAGTTTCTTTTAATTTTTTGCATCTTGTCTTCCTGAATAAGCACAAAAGATTGATTTCGTGAATCATACACTCCTAGGGCTGAAAGGGACCTTGAGGCCTTCTAGTCCAACCCCCTACCCATCGCAGGAGACTTTATATCATTCCAAACAAATGGTTGTCTAATCTTTTCTTGAGAACCTCCAGCAATTGTGCAAGTTCACACTTTCCAATATTCTGTTGTTTACCCCCCCCCCTTGCATTTTTTTTATTTCCCTGATTATGTCCTTTGGTGGTGATACCACCAAAGCTTTTCACTGGTGAACATATCAGCTTTGTGTTGAGTGTGGGTAGGTACTGGAAATGGGGGCTTTAGCTTCTCTAGTTTGCCAGCCTCCATACTTATCAGTCAGGCTATTTCTGAATATGAATCTATTGGTTGCCTATAGATCACTAGACCCATACATAAAATTGTGCAGTTGATAAGTTGGTAGGGCAGAGGACAGGATGAACAGGCAGCTTTTGTATGAACTCACTTCTACTTCACCAGTCACACCTTCTCCAGATATTGATCAGTCATATAATTTCAGCTATAGATTTAACAGTTTTTCCATTACATGAGCTAAAAGGAGAAATTGGCAGAACTCTTGTCAATTTTATTCCAGCTTTCAAATATTCTAAATTGATAAGTGTTGAAAAGAAAGAGCAAAAGTAAGACTGGTAGCACCTGGAAATAGCTTATGGGATACAAAGAAATACCAATATTCCATGCCTGCCCCAGAAAAATAAAAGCACTATAAATCATCTTTTGACAGAAGCAGTGAAAAATCTGTAATATTGCGGACAGTGTCAGGTGCAAGAAGTCAGGAACCAGGATGGAGTTCAAAAGTTTATTTCATGCTAACTATACATAAGAATCTGAACTGCTAAGATAACGAGTCAGTGTATTTCAAGGGGGTCTCTTACAGAGGCATAGCAACTCCAAACTGATGACGTATTTGACCCTGCCTTCAAGCTCAGCCTGGTCATCTTCTACAGAGAGAATTAGCAACATACAAAAGGTAGGGTTTTCCTCCTAGTTTAAATTGACCAGTCATCCAGAGAAAGGTAGTCTGTTTTTTTAAAGAGCTGAATATATTATAACAGATGTACTTGTCCTCCAAAAGAATATTAAATCCCATTATGTAAGAAATGCACTTAATACCTCTGCAAAATCCATATGCCTAGTCTCTTCTGCAGTAGAAGTCAAAATGGCCATGGGTGGAAATGTCTAGTGACTAGAAGTAAGGATGTATGCTTGCATATGAAAGTGGTCAATGGGATTTGGGCAGATTCCAACACTTGATTGAGTCATCACCAACATCATAAATGAGCTGTCACAGAATGTTCATATAAAGAACATATTAAAAATAACATTGCTTCAACTTTGGAACACATAAAGATGAATGAAAACTTCATTAGTGGGGGGCTGGGTATAAGCTATATCATGTCTTCTATAAATTATTAGCAATACATCTTTGTGCTTCAGTTAAAAGACATGAAGGCATGCCTGCTAACTGTAGCTATCCCAACATACAAAACATTTTTATTTTCGAGACCAGTTTTAACTTGTTTGTCTCCCAGGAACATCAAATCTACTTTCTTCAGTGAGTCAACAGAATCCACTTAACCTTTTTCTCAGCAAGATCAACATACGTTAACAGCATGAGGTGCAGCAGGCTGGCCTGTTATAATGGTGATTAATTCTGAATATTACTGTTTCAATAACTAACATAGATTTGTTACAACTAAAAATTACCTTATTCCAGCTATAGTACCTTTTGGGACCATTACCACTGTGGAAATCCTTTCACATTTCTAACTCAAAATAATAACAAATGTTTTCACATGATTGTTCTATGCTCATTTTAAAGTAGGGGGGGGGAAAGTTCCCTGTTTTTATAAGCTGGAAATTCAGCTACCAAGAGCTTTGTGTGTGTTAATATCCTTAACACAAAGTAGGAAATGCTGAATTGTCTAGTTGCATCTATGTTTAACTGTCATATCATTTTATAATTTTTTATCTCTGAAAATTTGTGGTTTATTTTCTTAAAACATCTCCACACTGGTGTCAAACTCACCACATCATGTGATGTGTCACGACGTATGGTGACTTTTTTTGCATTGCCGGAGCTGGGGTGGGTATGGCCTCCATATGATGCAACCGGCCCACGGGCTGGTAGTTTGACACCCCTGATCTACACTGATAAATTGGGGGGGGGGGAATAGTATGCCAGATTCTGACTTTACTGTCTCACATGGAATTGGGTATGTCTAGTTTAATGAAGAGAAGGACGAGGGGGGACATGATAGCAGTGTTCCAATATCTCAGGGACTGCCACAGAGAAGAGGGAGTCAAGCTATTTTCCAAAGCGCCTGAAGGCAGGACAAGAAGCAATGGATGGAAACTAATCAAGGAGAGAAGCAACCTAGAACTAAGGAGAAACTTCCTGACAGTTAGAACAATTAACCAGTGGCACAACCTGCCTCCAGAAGCAGTGAATGCTCCAACACTGGAAGTTTTTAAGAAGAAACTGGACAGCCATTTGTCCGACATGGTATAGGGTTACCTGCCTGACCAGGGGGTTGGACTTGATGACCTCCAAGGTCCCTTCCAACTTTTTTTTTATTATTATTATTATTATTATTATTATTATTATTATTATTATTATTATTATTATTATTATTATTATTATTATTATTATTATTATTATTATTATTATTATTATTATTATTATTATTATTATTATTATTATTATATATGTATTGGCGATATGCTCCCAAGTGCTTGAACACTGCTGTCTACAAAGGAAATAAGAAAGCCAATGAGAATGATTCAACACACCATGTTAATCACACAATTCTGCATATATTACTATATGAATAAATTATATTTATTCATATAGTTACATAAATTATATGTAATGTGCCCTCCTAGTAACAAACACATTGAAGCTAGTAAACAAGTGATAGAAATAAAGCAATCTATCAGTTTTAGTTTCACATAAGTCTGTAAATAGAATACATTTGTGATTCTTAGAGGTTTATTTGCAAGATCAGTTTCTGAGTTCATTGGCCATTTACACAGTACATAAAACTTCTACAATTTTTTTTGATAACTTACATGCCATTGAATTATGCTCAACACCTATGGAGTTGTGGACGAATATCACCAACTTTCCCTTTTTAAGTAATAATTTGTAGCTTTTTCGAAAGACATTCCATGAATTTTGTTGATGCCATCCAATCACCTTATATATTGTTTTTTTCCCCTTTTTTTGGTTTTCTGAAACTTTATTGGCATTTCTCCCTTTATGTTTACAATCTTCCCAAACTCTTTCTTCATAAACAAAACTCTACTTGTAAGAGCAATTTTTTCCAATTATTCAATAATTTTCACATTTTTAATTTCCTTTCTTTGGGATCAGTAAATTAAATTTTTTTCCAATATTTAACCCACAATTTTGTTCCATATTTATTTATAGAGAATTATTAAAGATTGCTACTTCTTCTATAGCTTTAGTAATTCAGCCTATGTCCTTTTTTATTTATGACTGCTGATCTTTTGCCCGTCAGATATCATTAGATCCTGAATTTATTCTCTTTCTGGAAATGTTTTTTGCACTGTATAATTTCACTTGTAAAAGATTTCAGAGTAGCATTTTTGTCTTTTCTTATTGTCATCTGCCTTTTCAAATCTCTTCTGTAATAGGAGAATTCCTAGTTTATCTAAACATTTTTATGATTTCTCTGATTTTATTAAAAGTATATCTCATTTTTTATTAATTTTTTTCTATTTGTTGCCATTCTAGGTTGAAGTACCTTCCTTGTCTTTTCTTGCTTGATGTTAAAAATCTTTGTTCAGTTATCATACATCCTTCTCATTGCCAGAACTTTAATCTTTGCCTTTATGTGGCTAGCTTGATAGCTTTTTCTGAAAGTTTATTTGATCTTTTCTTGCTTGAAATGATTTTCTCACTTCATTTTTCAAGTTGTCTCTTATCTTTTCTTCTAGCCCATCAGATTTTCTTTCATACCAAATCTGTTTCTTACAGTCATTCTGCCTGTATATATTCCAGCTTCAGACTTTCCTTGCTTTGCACACCTCACATTCTTAAGTTCTAAATATGAAGTAAAAATCTTCTCTTTTGGTACATTATGACCTGACTTCCTTGTGGCTTTGATTGGACATGTTATCAACTCTAAATATACTAGATGAAGACTGACATCTGCCCAGTGGTACTGCTTTCTGACTATTATTTGCCAATCCCCACTTTAGTCATCTAAGTATATTTATAGAATTTATATAGCTAGTTATGTGACTCTTGTGACTCTCAGAAACTCATAATGCAAGCATTACAACAAAGCCAATCTATAATCCAATCAACCCATACATCTACAGCATACATCTAGAGCTCTACTAACACCCTGGCCCCAATATATGTAGAAAAAGGTTTTTCAGTCTTCAAGGTTTTCCATAAGCCTGACAATCTGGATCTCAGAGGTGATGCTATTCAATAAGACAGGTACCATTGCAGCTATTTCCAAACAATGTTTGTTGCATCAGTTAAAGTGCTTTGCACTGCCTACTTTTGGATTTGATTTTTGAATTCATTCAGCTAGGTGAGTTGGCTTCTCTTTGAACTACAGAGGCATCTGACTTTACCCCCATTGAAAAATACTCTTAGTTTTCTCATCCTTTCAGTTTTTATGTGCAAAGATGTTCCACAAGTTTCTCTCACTTTATCTCTCTCTATTCAGCCGGGGACTTCATTTTTCATACAGAGAAAGTAAACACATAGCCAGTGCTGAAATAAATGGATCCATAAGTTCCACTCTTAGTCATAATCCTCTGGACCTAAATGAATAAAAATGATAAAGGAAAGAAAACAAATCTAAATGCTTGAACCTCTGATTCTTAAAGAAATCACTTTCTAATTTCTTTCTGTCTTGCATGTACTTTTCAAAACCATATAGGAAAAGAAGGAGAGAGAGAAAGAGAGAGAGAGAGAGAGAGAGAGAGAGAACTGTGTGTGTGGACATTATGAAATCTGTTGCAAATAAGTGACATTATTGTCACTTTTCATTTTTTAAATGTAATGATTTCCAGTGAAAATTGAATTATACAGTACTCTGAATTCTCTTCAGTTTATACAAATCTATCTTTTTTTTTTTACTAAAGTAATCAATGACTGAATTACACACTTGTATTCTTAGAATAAATGTTTTAAATGAAGACAGGAGAAGAAGAGAAGGAACTACCAAACAGGTAAAATGATTGTATTGAACAAGTGAGTGGATGAGATCGGGCTGAATAATGAAAATGTTGCAAAAATAGAATAGCAGATTCGGGAAACTAGATTTGCCCTCAAAAAAATTGTTGCTATCTTGTATGGGAGATGGGACTATCAGGCAGTATAGATCAGGGCTTTTCAACCGGTGGTCGCCTTCCTCCCCCCCCGCTCCGCTCCTTCCCAGCTCACTTGTTTGTGGAAATCATGCTGCTTGGTGGCAGCCTGGACGCACCCTACCGAACGTGCCCTGCAGGAGGGCGCGCGAAGAGCGCAGGCGCAGAGCAAGGCCCCACCCTCCCCAGGGACTCATTGTGCAGCAACTGGATTGACTTCTTCTCCTGCACGCAGGTCAGCGGGATCTGTATCGCCCTTCCCCTCCCTCTTCTGACTTCACAACAAGCGCTAGCCTGATAGGGGACAGAGCCGTCCACTCCCTCAGCAGGAAGGGGTTTGAGACCGCAGGAAGGGGTTTGAGACTGCTCGCGTCGTGGCCCTGAGCGCCAACATCACAACTGCCCCTCCTTCTTTTCCCCCTTCTGTCTCTCTCTGTTGTGGCCTCACTCTCTTCCGTCTTCTTTTCCTTCCCCCCCCCGCGAGCTTGCGATACCCCTCACGGCCCTCACGTTGCCTCCCGGACTCATCCCGTGGTTTGTTTTGCTGTAGCGCGCCAGGCGAAGCCAACAGAACGCGGGTGTGGAGGGAGAAATGCGCCCTCCTGACTCCCCCCCCACTGTTTCGCAGCATTTAACCCTTCCCCATTTCCACGACGGCCGGCCAGCCTGCCCTCCCACCAGTCAGTTTCCCCTTCCGTTGCCTTATCTCAGGCTTAAAGTCTGAAACAGCCGGGCTCTTGGCTGACTGATCGCCTTTCTCGCCCCCCCTCATCTTTTCTACAAACCGGGAATCGTGGCTTAGTGGGGGCCTGGAGCGGGTCTCGGGGTGCCCGTGCGCCCCTTGGATCAGACAAGCGAGCGATCAACTTTAGCCTTTGGGGAACAAAAGCCGGTCGGGGCTGATCTATTCCTGCCAGGGAAGGCTGGAGAAGCCAGGAGAAAGTCAATTATTAGAGGGGGGGGAAGTCACTTCTTCATTTAAGGCAGTTTTGGAAAAGTAACTTTTGCTGGAAAGGAAAGCGGGTTTTTTTTCCCTTTTCTTGGATCGCCTTCTTTGCTTGGCCCTCTGTTGCCTGTATCGCAGGCTTAAAGTCTGAAACAGCCGGGCTCTTGGCTGACTGATCGCCTTTCTTTCCCCCCCCTCATCTTTTCGGGAGATGCGCCTTTGCAGCAGGTTTCCCCTTCCGTTAGTTATCGGAGGTTTGAAAGGCAAGCTGCTCCCGGAGCGTAAAAGTAGAGGGTCCAAATGGCAAGAGTGACGCAGCTCTCCGACTCTCTGCTTCAGGCTGAAACAGTCTCAGAGGTGGGGACCTGAGATTACTTTGCCCAAAAGAAGGGTGACTTGGTGGCGATGCGGGTTTGTCTCCCTTCCTTTGGAGGAGAGAGAAAAGCGTCGCTCTCTTCCTTCGGGCGGGTGCAAATGTAACTTAAGAACGGTAGCAATGCGGCCAGAAATGGGCATCTCTCAACAGCGCTGGGGAGAGCTATGGGAAGAACGATGTACACAGAGAGGATCGGGGAACCTGGCTCGAACCCTGGGCCCCGGTAGGGGAAAAATGACTGGGAGAAGAAGCCGGTTCGTAACGTACGTGCCTGAAAACGGGAGGTGAACTGGGGATATCCCCGCCCTGCCTGTGCGCTCTCCTCTGCCTCTGCGCGCACACAGGCAGGGCCGTGATGTGTTGCTGCCTGCCAAAACCAGGCTGGGGTCTGGGCGGCGTAGCACAGGACAATGGAAGGAAGGAAGGAAGGAAAGAAGGAAGGAAGGAAGGAAGGAAGGAAGGAAGGAAGGAAGGAAGGAAGGAAGGAAGGAAGGAAGGAAGGAAGGAAGGGACAATGGGGACTGCAGCGCTGCAGTTTTCCAGTCCCGTGAGCATCCCTGCTGAAAGGTGAAGCTGAAAGGCTCTGTCTCCCGGCCTCGCATTCATCAGCTGTTCGGCGGCCGGGAGGCAGAGCCTTTCAGCTTCAGGCCGCGCCATCGGCCCTTGGCTCCCTGCTGCGGCCTCACGCCCATCAGCTGTTCGGCGGCTAAGAGTAGGAGCCGCTCAGCTGTTCGGCGGGACGCGCACAGAGCCGACATTCACGCTGCCAGGTACAACGGCGCGGGCCACTGGTCTCCTTTGCCGCCCCGCACGTCGTCCTCGACCCCTCCCCTGCCCGTTCACGTCAAGCCCACGGGGGCTTGACAGGGAGAGAGGGAGGGAAGGAGGAAGGGACAAAGAGGGAGGGGAAGGAAAGAAGGAAGGAAGGGACAGTGGGGGGAGAGGGAGGGAAGGAGGAAGGGACAAAGAGGGAGGTGAAGGAAAGGAAGGAAAGAAGGAAGGAAGGGACAATGGGAGAGAGGGAGGGAAGGAAGGCAGGCACCCACCCCAGTCCCATCCCCCTCCACCAAAGACCCACGGATTCCCCCCCACAGGCATGCTACAACCTGAGTGATCAGCTGGCCATGCCCCCGGCCATTGATCACATGACCCTGGGACACTGTGAACGTCATAAGTATGAATCAGTTGCCAAGCATCCGAATGTAAATCACATGACCCTGGGGGTGCTGCAACAGTCATAAGTGTGAAAATGGTCATAATTCGCTTTTTTCAGTGCCGCTGTAACTTCAAAAAGTCACTAAGCGAGTTGTTGTAAGTCGAGGACTACCTGTACTTTATCTTTTTTTCCTTTTTGTGGGGGTGGTGGTCAGGTTTTTGATACCTTGCTGGGCGAGTGGTGGTACTCGGATATTGCCTTATCCGAAAAGTGGTACAATGGGTGAAAAGGTTGAAAAGCCCTGGTATAGATAAGTCCAAGTAGAATTGAGGCTTCAGATCTGAATACAATACTGCTTTAAAACACCCTTACATGAAATATGGTACATTTTACTTTTTAAAAAGTTTTAAAAAGTCAAACAAACATTGGTACAACTAAGAAATAATGAACATGTAACTTCTCAATGTATGAGTTAACAAAATAGCAACTTTTGTTTTGCTTGTAAACTTCTTATTTTCTTCCTCTTACTTTTATAAATATTATGATAATTTTCATCTATGCTGCATTGTTTTGACTTCAGTCTTACACTGATGTTTAGCCATATATCTCATCTGCTTCAGTTTTTGTACCATATATATATATATATATATATATTCTTAATTATGCTAAAAATCCGAATCCCAGGTAAACACATGTCATAAAGCAAATAAATAAAAACGATCACCGGGATAAAGAGGAGAGAGGATACCTGTGGAAACGGCCCCTTTAACAACGGTGCGCCCGACGCTGAGGAGCGGACCAATGACTAGGTCGAGAGCCCGGGCGCAGAAACAGCCAGTCATATAAGAACGGACTTATATATATAAGAACTAATTATGGAAGATCAAGATTATATAAAGACATACATCACACATACAACAAAAAATAAATTAAGTCATATTATAAAGAACATTCTAACTACTGTTGGCAAATGATAGTGGAGTTGTAAAATTTCCTAATTTAATTACCAGTGTAAGAATCCTAGCTTCAGAAATATTTTTTTTAAATTAAGGGAAATAATAACAATAAAAAATTTATCCAGATACATATAATTCTAAATTAATCTAAATATAAGATAAACTAACAACTTGGGCTCACGTTCTGGTAACTCTATTGATCATGTAGGCTGTTTTTTTAGCAATTAATATTTTCTTCCTCATTTAAAAAATGTTGTCTTCCCAGTCAATTTTACAACCCTGGAATTCAAATCCTTTATACTAACCAGGTTTGGTGCTGAATAACATCAACTAAGCCCAGTTTAATGCTACCTTATGCTTTAAATATACTTTATTTTTTTTCCTCTTGTCTCATGAAAAAAAATGGAGATTTCTTGGGGCTCCATTTTAGATATGTATTCCTAACTACAGCCACTAATTAGACCAAGATTATTAAATAAGTACATGCACAAAATATATAATTTTGTGTCACGATGCTGTGATGCACAATTCATCAATTGACCTTCCCCGAGCAATAAACTGTATCCCAGGCTGCAGGAAGAGTTTAAAATGACCCAGAGGCTAGTGGTTTTGTCAACTGATTTCTATGAACGGGAAGAAAGTTGCAATAAAAATCAGATTTTTTTAATACTGCAATGGTGATGTAACTAGAAAACATGACTTGGATAAACTAGGTGGAGAGTAAAATGAATATCTTGTTTCTCAATGGATCATGTAATCTTTCATGCAGGTTTTTAATTGTATGGTTTCAGCAAAATGAGGAAAGAACAGCAAAATACAGCATTAGTTGCCCCTTACACTTTGAAATGGCATTGTTGTCTCAAAAAGCATTCTTCTAAAATGATGCTGCTCTAGGGGGAACTGATGTTATTTCACCAGTAGAAACTCTTTATTGCAAGTTCTTTTATGCTTGATAAGTATTTGAAGCTAACTTTAAACAAAGAAGCTGATCAGTAGTTTTATGACTTGATTTGTTTAAGAGCCTAAATAGCTTAGGGAAATGTTTTAGAAAAGATTTAATCCATCCATGTGGAATAAAGCTTGGAAAATTAGGCGGAATAAATGTAAAATGCAAAGTACATTTTCATGAGTTTGCACTTGAGCTGTTGTTTGCTGACCCACACTAAGAATCATGTTATATCCTTATTGGCCCAAACTATAGTTTTAAACCTAATCTTAGTATTGTTTTGTGCCATCAGTGATTAATTAATTTCTCAATGGCCTCTCACAAGAAAGGCCCATAAATTTGATCTGCACAGTGGGATCCCTTATGCAGTTTTTTTAAAAATATCCTTCTTTGCAACAAGTGTCATCAATATATCTTGTGGAGAATCCTGATTTTAAAACTGCACATTTTGTTGAATAACAAGGACACAAGTTTACGTGAAAGTTAAGTACCCTCTAACAGTAACTTGTAGAAATGAGGGAGCTTGAATATATAAAGGTATTTAGTGAATTCATATCCAAATATATAATGTGCTTACACCGACATTACTTGTTTTAAGGGCATTATCTTATAATTTGTGTGAGTGATTTGTTCAAATGTGTTATTCAATGCTGTGAATTAACTCTGAGAATACAAATTGAAACCTTTCACCACACAAGCTGATTGCAGCCTATTCATCCCATCCAGCCTGCAAGATTATGAGACTTCACAGGAAAATTGCTGTTAAAGGTGTAGATATCAAAGTGGCATTTGCCTGGAACCTCATTCAGTGTCAATTTTCCTAGGAAAACCTTTCCAAGGGAGGCACCACTTGAAGATACTTTCCGATAGTGTTATTTTCAAGTAGCTATTCCTGCGAGGGACAGAGAAATGAATTTAGCATCAGTTACCCAGAGTAATTCATTACCTTGATATAGAATACTCAAAATTAAATTAAGTTTAATATAATTCAAGATATACTCAATTGAGCAGAATTATGACCCAAAATTACCATCAACATTTCTGGAAATGATTTAGTGTAATTTTGTGTGTGCTTTTCTCTCATTTGAGCTTATAATTGTTCCCCAAATCAGAAAGCTGCTGCAACTGAAATAAATGTACGTTAACCCACTATATTTCACTATATTAATAGCTTTCAGCAAGTTTTAGATCTGAAAATTACTTATGTGGCCACTGTTTTCCAAAACACTGAAATACAGTTTTCTCACTTTTCTATCAATCAATTTACAGTAAGCAAGATTTCAAACATTTAGAAAATGCATGTATGATGTGAATATTCTCTAAATTGATATTTGTTGTTTCCTTACTTTATGATATCAGATTTTGACAAAAGCTTTGTCATTTAATTTTTGTTAAAATTGAGAATTTAGAACAATTATATATTATATCGTATGTGAGCAGCATGGTGGCCTAAAGGTGATGACTGTCGCCTCCCACTTGGAAGATTGAGAGTTCAATCCTAGGCAGTGGCAGATGTCTCTCTGTTGATTCTTTTACAGTTTTGTGAGGGTTATTTGGAAAATGAAGACATAACCTGGTATTTATTTGTAATAAATCAGGGATGAATTCTTTAGAAAGGGGTGGATAGCTGAAAAGATGAGAGAAACCTGCCATGATTTCCTCAGACCTTGGCTGTAATTAAATTTCTTTCTATAAACGAATCCTTTGGAATCTTATAATTGTTACACAGTACTATAAAATATATTGGCCCTTTGATCTTGCTAGTATGGAGAGAGAGTGCATGTATCTTGAATTAGTAGTGTTGGAAGTAAAATCTTCATCAGGGTCCAGTCTAAGCCGGGAATAAACAAACATGGAGACTGCTTTAGAAAGAAGGTTGTAGTTTATTGAAGAGGAGAGCCAGACAGAAAGATCGCTGTGGGGAAAAAAAACCTGACCACATGGAGCAGAGTGGTGGGCTTTTATACCTTCTGGGGCTCTTGAGGTTGTTTCCTGTTCCTGTTTGAGGCTTTGTATTTCCTGTGTCATGTACTTTGACCTGAGTCTTGAGTGTGCCCTTCTGGTATTCTGATGGTGGTGGATTAATCCTATTATGTCCCAAAGGTCATATCCTGCTTTCCTTGGGCTGTGGCTGATGACTGTTGGAATTTTTGGTGTGAGGGATTGTTGGTTCTAGGGTTCTTTCTTTCTAATCCCAGCTTCCTGACTTCAATATTTCTGACAAGATTATCACATCTGCATTTCTGCAGACCTGGTTTCTGTCTGGGGCAGAGAGACTTGTGGGGGGAGGGGGGTTATTTTCTGCCTTTAAAATCCTTTAGGGAAATATATTCTGCCTTTTTAATATTTCCCAAACTATCTCTTTCTCTGGATTCTTCCCACAATCTCCCATTTGTGCCATAAGAGTGTGAGGGACACACTTTTACTGGCACAAGATTAAAAATTGATTTGGTCAGGGAGACTTGATAAAAAAAAGCTTTTAAACTCTTAATGCAAGAAAGGGAAGACACTAATAGAGGCAGTAGAAAAAGATCCTTGCAGTGGTTCCCGAAAGGGAACTTCCAACCCATAAAGTCCTAAAAGTCAGGGCAAAAGTTCTGTTAGATGGAAAAGAAATTTATAGTGTCCAATATTCTGTGCCAATTATTTTCAAATGTTAGATGTCACTTTGAGCTTCCAGTCAGGTCTGAACATGCCTCCAAAATTCTTCACAGACATGGTTTGCCTCAGTACATAACCACTGGCTGCCCATTTTAATAATAATAATAATAATAAAGTAGTAAGGGACCTTGGAGGTCATCTAGTCCAAACCCCTGCTCAGGCAGGAAACCCTGCAACCCTGTTCAAGGGTTGCTTTCTGAGCCTGCCTTAGCTCTTAGTTTAATGCATCCAGGTTTGTAATGTCCAATTGAGGTTAGCCAGTATGCAAGCTAGGCTATTAAATTACACACAGTGAGCCCTAGGACTCTCACTCTGAGTCCACCAGTGCAACATATTCAGGGCTTGGGTTTGGAGAGCTCTTTCCTGCTACCTCCTCAGTGAGAACATATGAATTGCAAATTGCCTGAGGGGGCCTGGTTCCCTCCCCCGTGGAATTTGCAGGAAGTTGTGCATGCAAAGCTTTAATGCCACAAAGCAAGAACCAGTCTAAGAAGCTTTACATGGAGGTAGGTGAAGGGGATAGGCTTAGTGTGATTCTGAATGGTTTGTGTGTGTGTGTGTGTGTGTGTGTGTGTGCAGCTACTTCTACAAGACAGGCAATATAAACATCCTGGACAAATTTTCCTCCCACCAGACAGAAATCCAAGGTGTTCAGGACTTGCTATGCCAACCATTCCCAAATGCCATCCCTCCATAAATACATTAAAATGCCTTATTACAATACAAATGAGGCAAGAAAGAAAACCTTACAATGAGTTTCTGCCCTCCCCCCATAGTCTTCCCAGTTGCCTTCTGAGGCTTCACATGGGGGCCAATGGCTCCAGGACTCCTTCCTTCCTCTACAGCTTTCACAGGCATCTGGGTGATGGTAGGACTTGGGAAGATCTGTTCCACTCTGGTGGCATAGTGGCATTCCAGTGGATGGCCGGATCAAACCCAATTCCATGGCTCAAATGAATGGAGGGTCTCCTCTGGAGGCAGCGTCTGGATCAGTGTGGTCTGCTTCCCAAAAGGTTACTGAATCATCTGTGCAGGGATCAAAGACATGAGAACAAGATCTCCTCCCCCCTTTCTGGGTGGAGTCTCCCAGGAGAGGCTTTGCTGATCAGACAAAGGCATGGAGAACAGAAGATATGAAATGGAGATGTGGAATTGGAAGGGGGGGTAGCTTGCAGACAGAGTTTGAAAAGACATTACTGCAATTGTTGAAGAAAGATAAGCAGACAAAATGGGGACACCACAGATGAAGACAAAAGAGAGGCTGGATTCTGGTAAGAGAAGAATGAAAGGTCTCACTTCTGAAATTGAACATTTGCAACATGCTAAAGAGGACTTAAGGACTTGCAACTTGCAACTTGAAAATGCTGGGCAGCTTGAGAATGCTGAAAGCTCCAAATAATTTTAAAAGCCTAATATTTTAAGGTGTGCGATTTGCCAGGGGCAGGAGAGTCTACCTTTTATATTTGTTTTCAAAATATTTAAACATCATGACAGCATTTTGCCCAGATTTACCAATGCACAATTTAGATAAAAATATTACATTAGAGATTGAAAATAAATGCTTATGTGTTCCAGGATTAGTTCCATAGTAGTTTCACTGATTAGTGATAGGATAAGAAAAGAAACTTAAGAAGAAGATTATTTCCCTACACAAGCAAACTTGAATTCATGAGCTAGACACACCTCATGTTTCAGGAAAAGGATAGACAGATAAAACCCATTTACAACACATACAGAAAAGGAAGAATGAAACTTTTCCTGTAGATGAATTTAAAACATTCCCTGACAATTTTGGGATGTTCTTACAAATACAGAGAGAGAAAGAAAAACAAACAAACACATTTCTCTTCACTCTGTTTGCTGGCCAAACAAACAGAGTGAGGGTATTTTCCTTTTGGTGGCTTATTTTAAGCAAAATTTCTAGCAGAATTTTAAAATTCTTTTCTCCTTGGATTAGAGACAATTAACAGTTACATTTACCTCACACACAAAGACTTTGACACACATATACACACAAAGACAAGGAAAAGAGAACAGAAAAGGAAGCAGAACTCTTAGTTTTACACATCCTGGTCATTCCCCCTATAAATCTTAGTTAGCTCAAATTAGGGAAGGCACAAATCTTAAACATATCAAGTAGTTGCATAGAAAGAGAGAGAGAGAGAGAGACTGTTCCTTTTAAGTATGTTTTCCTTTTAAGTTTTGTTTTGTTTAATGTTTTCCTTTTATTTAGCCAAATTTCATGCTTCATTGCTGAGCAGAGTCCACTCCTGCATAACTTGTGTGCATGCTTCTTACTCATTCCTGCCTGGGCAGGCATTTTGGCCCTGCCCCAGGCATTCACCCATCTCCCTACAGGAGACCCCGCGATGAGACTCCAAGGCTTTCTCCTTGGTCCCTCACAACCTGTGGAACTACACCGCCCACAGAACTACACCACCCCCAACAGGTGTAGGTACCTTTCAATCTGTGGTAACCCCTCGGTTTTTCAGGCAAATAGCCTGGGAGGACTCTGCTGAAATTAATTCAGAGTACGGTACCTCCTTTCCAGAATAGGGCTCTGCTCAGTGATTCTTAGCTAGCTGCCCAAATCCAATTCTCTCACTCACTTTTCCATTCCATTTTCACACAGCCTATCCCTTTTCCCTAACAAAAGGTCCTGCGCTCTGGCCAAACCCCCATGCTTTCCAGGGTCTGTCACTTGAACAGATCCTTTCTGCAGTTAGGAAAGGCCAGAGGAAGTAAGATCCAACTGTGATTGGGAAAAGGGTCTTCTCATTCTCACACACAGACATACACAGACACAGACATACACACATTTCTCTCACTCCCCTGGGCTTTAAAAATTAAAATTTAGAGGTACTCACCTTCTTTCCAAAGCAGCCCTTGAGCTCAAACTCAAAACTCCCTTTACTACTCTCACTCCAAATGGCAAGGCCTGGGAAACCCATTCACAGACACAAGGGGTCTGTTGCCAGCAAGATGGGGCTTACCAGTGTCAGTCCATTGGAGAGGTTAGCTTGGAGTCCCATCCTGGGTGCCAAATTGTTGAAAGAAAAATCTTCATCAGGGTCCAGTCTAAGTCGGGAATAAACAAGCATGGAGACTGCTTTAGAAAGAAGATTGTAGTTTATTGAAGAGGAGAGCCAGACAGAAAGATGGCTCTGGGGAAAAAACCTGACCACATGGAGCAGAGTGGTGGGCTTTTATACCTTCTGGGGCTCTTGAGGTTGTTTCCTGTTCCTGTTTGAGGCTTTGTATTTCCTGTGTCATGTACTTTGACCTGAGTCTTGAGTGTGCCCTTCTGGTATTCTGATGGTGGTGGATTAATCCTATTATGTCCCAAAAGTTATATCCTGCTTCCCGGGGGCTGTGGCTGATGACTGTTGGAATTTTTGGTGTGAGGGATTGTTGATTCTAGGGATCTTTCTTTCTAATCCCAGCTTCTTGACTCCAATCTTTCTGACAAGATTATCACATCTGCATTTCTACAGACCTGGTTTCTGTCTGGGGCAGAGAGACTTGTGTGTGTGGGGGGGGTTGTTTTCTGTCTTTAAAATCCTTTGGTGAAATATATTCTGCCTTTTTAATATTTCCCAAACTATTTCTTTCTCTGGATTCTTCCCACAATCTCCCATTTGTGCCATAAGAGTGTGAGGGACATATTTCTTTCTCTGGATTCTTCCCACAGTAGAAAAAAGCTAAATGATTACAGCTTACTAAAATGTTTACATGATATAAATTCTAGGGAAAATTAAATTAAAAAGGTTAAAATAAAATAAAACCAGATAAAAAGATAAAAATATTTGTAGCTATAGCTTGTGGTTGAAATGAGTGGCCCTTAGTGCCAAGCACCCTCATTTCAACCCTGAGTTATAGCTACAAATATTTTCCTTTATTGATAGCTCTTTTAATTATTAAGACATCAGCCAATTTCTTTTACATCTTTTCTCCATGTCATTTTTGTAGCGTATCATTTTTAAATCCATTTTCAAATCATGTCAGGTAATTCTTGGTTTTCTTCTATAATATCTTTAAACATAGGCTATCTGTATAAGTAGGCACTCTCAAAATTACTTCTGGATTCATTGCCAACAATATCCTTCAGTGTGTCCAATGATAAAATATTTTGCTTAATTCTGTATTAGTAAATTGAGTTTGAATGTTCTCCTTTAATCTTTAGTTCCTTCTAGTTCCCTCTAGTGTCCATTTTTAAAGTGTTATCTTCTTATTTTTAACTTTTAACCATTTGGAACTTTCAAACATGAACGTTTTAATAACACTTTTGCTGTTTATTCCTGTCCTTATTCTACTCCAGAAAAAAAAGTCCTTAATCTTATTTTTAAAACCTTTCCTACTAAGGGTTGAAGAAAACTCACCTAGTGCTATAAAGTATGTTCTTCCAATGATTCCTAATATCTGAAAAGCAGTTAACAAGCAATTTCCAAAAGTGATTAGAAAAGAATGTGTTTGAACCCACTGTCCTTTAAAAGGCACTTTTATTTTTTTGTATAATGTAATAAGCATTTAAATGTTGATGATTAATCTGGGATATGACAGCAATCCAGATAATGGGGAGGTCTTATAAGTAGGAGAAAGAAACATTTTACATTATAGCACCTTAATCACAACAGCATTCAAGCTTAATGTAAACTATAAACACAAAAAATGAAAGCATTCCGATTATAAATTAATATCTCTATATTAGTATTGTTCTTCTATTTTTCTATTTCAGCTAAAGTAGGTAAGTAATAGGAGTAACTACAAGAAAACAGAATGCTGGACTTCAGTGAATGTCAGCTTGAAGATAGCAAAAAAATTATTAATTTCTTATTTTCCTAATGTTCTTAATTAATTCACAGTAATAAGTCATGATAGTAATTAATTTTGAGAAAACTGGTAGTTTATGTTATCTACATGACTATAAAAGTAGATTTCTGCAATTTTCATATGTAATCTAAAAGCATGTATTCTTTTCAAACCACAGGTCCACCAATACATGCATATACAAACATACATGCATATACAATACATGCATTAACATCTAGCATTAACATAAAGCAACATATTTAGCACTATTTTAAATTGTCCGCATGGTGGTGCTGATGCTGTAACTTTGGCAGTGCAGGTAGCTATTGTGCTTGTTAACAAGCTGAATGAATTTGAGAATGCTGTTGTCAAACAGATGTTCTTGTCTTTGACATCATATCTCAGTTAAGGTGGGAATGATGATGCTGGAAAGGTTAATAAATTTATTATGTAGCAGAAA
The DNA here is from genome assembly GCA_023970755.1 of Azemiops feae. Taxonomy (NCBI): domain Eukaryota; kingdom Metazoa; phylum Chordata; class Lepidosauria; order Squamata; family Viperidae; genus Azemiops; species Azemiops feae. The sequence goes on along the minus strand of JALGBA010000321.1, from coordinate 352,080 downwards.
AGTTATTTCTCCTTACCCAATAGACACAAAAGCCTTTATTTTTAAACTATAATGCCATCCTTTCTTTGTTCATTTTAACACAGGTTTTTGCTAATCTTCCCATTGTGCATCATTTTATTATTTGTGCTATACTCCTTTAGTCATAGCCAAGAAGTAGCATTCATAAATAGCTTATTGCAGTCCTTACTACCAGAATGTTAGAGAACTGAATAAATTTCAATATGTCTGTCACAAAAAATGATTTGGATACTGATTCACTAATCATTCAGTAATTAATACAAAACACAAAATTGCTAATTGACAATGATCTGAGATGATCAGGGCTCCTCTAGAGAAATGGAAGGAATTTCATTTTTAAAAAAATGTGCTCCTTACTTTAGTTAAGTAGAGTAACATGTTGTGAGGTAAATGTTGCATCATTTTTTTAACCATCCCACAATATTTCTTTTGCTAGATTCCTTTTCTTTTTCATCTTACATAAGACTGTTAGAATGTATAATTCAGAAGAACAATAAACATTTTTAATAATATGCTTGTTTTATTGCTCATGGTTTAGTGTAACAGAAACTCCCGGGCATTGCAATATACAATTGTGGATCTTTCTGGTCAAATTATCAGCTTCTCCAAAGATCAGTTCATACATAATTGCTAAAAGTCATGTTGACATTTAAGAACCTAGGGATCATTATGCTTGCAATTCTGTACCCTTATATTGCATCTGGGTCAACAAACTTACTAATTCAGTGCCACTGTAATACTGTTCCATTTGGCAGCCTCTAAGTCTCTGTGTCACTAACAATGTTCTAAAATTAAGTAGATGTAATATTACCATCTCTGCAAATGAGTCATTGATGTTTCCACTCACAGCTGCAAAACTGATTGCTCACTTTATTTAGTCCTTCTGCTTGTTTGTATTTTGGAAGGCCCTGGGTTGAGTAGAGTGCTTTTAAACCAAAACCTGATTTAATCCACACAGGCAAAAAGGCAGACCAAAATGATACATTTTTTTCTCTTATGGATTGTTGTATCTCTGTCTTCTCAGTTATAGAATTCTCTTATCTCTTTCAGTGTTGCTCACAATCTCTCCTCCCCAATTTTTTTATCCTTTCCTTTCCAAAGCTTTCAGCCCATCAGTCAATTGGGTTTCTTCAAGGCATTGTCTTCTTTTTTTAACTTTTTTTGCTTGTTAAAGCTTGCTATTTGCTCCTCTGAAGATGGTATCCAGTTGCTAGTGAAATGACATGATACCAAACTACTAGACTATGATCTAGTAGCCTGAAAGGTCATCACTACTGGATTTTTGCTTTATCAATTTATAGAAGGGTGTTTATTAGGCAGAATTGTATAAACTGAATCAAATAGGGAAAGGCAACTAAAATTGATTCAAGATCTATACCATTATTTTCAGGCACTGTTTTATTTCTAACTTTGCTCTATATTATTTGAAATTCCCACATTCATTTGAATATCTGTGGCTCTGCAGAATGTATCAACAATCCTTTTGTTCAAATTAACAAATAAGTTATAATCTAAATGACTGAGGTTACTCTATATTACTATGAAACTTTCAAAATCAAAATACATTTATCAACATTCTGTCAGTCCTTCAAGGTAGGCCAGGTCAAGAAATTGATTGCATAAGACTGTTTTATTAACGTAGGCAATAGTAACAGGATCTTGAAAGGCTAACAGCTTTTTCCTTTCTTTCCTAAACAGTTAGTGTGGAGATAGTTTAAATTTCTTTCTAATGATTTTCTGTTCTCGGTATAAATTTTGTTTTGTATAGTTTCTTGAAAGTCATGTTTCTGGGTTTTCACAGTTTCATTAACTCCTTATTTAAACAGCCCTGAAAAATAAATAAGGTTCATTCTTTTTCCAAGTATTGTTTTTCTTATATGCAAATATATGGAATTAATAGGCAAGAAGTTATGTAATTATTCAACTTGTCTTTTTTTAATGAGGTGGCTATTCCGTTCTATTTGGTTCATGAGCACACAAAAAGACATATTCTTTGGTAGATCTAATCATATAGAATTCCCAAACTTGTTGATTATAATAATGCTTCACTCATTCTGGAAATTTTTTAAAAGTGATTGAATTTAGGAATTAAGTAGACACTTAAATAACAATGGTGCTGTTCTGTGAGTAGACAGCATTTTCTTCTTGTATGTAAGTACAGAAATTTCAGCAGAGTATATCCTTTAACACCAGTCATTATAAAATATTTTTTTCTGACAAAACTCTCAAAACAGTGTAGCTTTTTCACAGCACACTTTCTTCATCCAGAATATTAATGCATTTATCTTTTTCTCCTAGTCTTTGCACAACACTTCATAAAATGACTACCACAATTTCTAACAAGCAATACCACTTTATATATTAATATATATTTGTATGCAAAAAGAAATGCCTAATTTTCTATAAGTTTATCAAAAGCAAAGCTAGACCTGGGGCAACGTCTGTTGTCTTTAAGTTTGATGTTATATTTTCTTCCTTTTTTATTTAGGAGACAAGACCTAAGTTTTTCTAGCTTGTTCCACTTGTAGTAATCTGCTCCTAGCCTAACAGTATTCAAAGGATAGTTGAGAGAACTGCACATTCCTCAGTTGCTGTGGAAATAGATGGATAACTTTACCAATTCAGACAATGAATAGTAGAAAGACATTGAAGAAGTCTCTTCCCTAATATGCTGAAAGATGAAATAGGTTCTCAAATGAAAGTAATCTGATTGCTGAAATTTCTTCTCTTCCTTGTGAAAACAAAATTTATACTGAGTTATTTTAAAGCAAGATTTAGAAAGGGTGAGGCATAAGGTTAAACTATTTAATCATGCTATTTTCTCATTCTTCAACTTTTAATAAATACACAAGTAGAAGATTTGTATGCTCTTTTGATTAACCATATGGAGTAACAATAAAGATAAAGCTGGAGTTAAAGAAAAATAGAAAATGTTGGAGAGTAAAAAATCAAAGTGTGATTAAAAATGTGAACTGTTTAAAAAATGAGTGCTATGGAAAAAAGTGACCTACCTATAAAAGTGTGCATGGAAAGAGTTAAGTAGTGTGCAAAAAAAGTTCTGTACAAAGCACAGGAAAAGGGGCTAATGAATTTATTGTACTTATTTTTATTTTATTTATTTTATTAAATTCATTGACCATCCATTTTAAGATAACTCTGAATGGAACAGAAAAACATTGAAATAAAAGATTTTAAAATAATCCACAATCATGCTAGCGGAGAGTGAAACAAGGCTGCTTATGCATATTATCAGCAGCCCCTCAAACTCATATACATGCTGCCTAGACATTTTACACACTGCTTCACTCAATTTGACCTAGGTAAGAATATGACATAAATAAACCTTTTGCAAACTATTGCTATGTTCTTATTTCTTGCATTCAACCAAGATTAAGACCTATAACAGTAACAGTTCTTTTTTAACTGGAGCAATCATATGGACATGTTTTGTTTGGTGCTATGTATAATATTAGTGTGAAGTTTGTAATAGGTAAAATGAAGGACACAATAATCTGTGGATGACTAAAAGAAAAGAAAGTAGCAAAAGATACAGCCCTTTGATATATATATAACTGCAGCAATGTGGCTTATTGAATTATTTGCTTCTATACTTAAGAGTAATATGCAATGATACATAAAAAGTTATTAAATGCAGGGTTCCTTAGTTTGATCTAAGAGATATGCCTAATAGTCCTCTAAAATATCACCAATTAGCTATATAGGATGATAAATTGGTATGAGATTTACTCATTTATTTTTCTATCAAGAAAGAGTAGAATCAGTCAGAGATGATTTTGATTCTGCAATGACCAACGTTAAATTAATGGGGAAGACAAGACTGAAGACACCTGAAAGTGAAAATAGTAAAAAGGCTGTTAATACTATACATAATACACTCCTATATGCCAAAAGAAGTTAAAAGTGATAGAATAGGTTATGTCAGTTTCCAAGATTTACCAGAGTTGACCTGTATTTGAACTTTAGATCTCAGTGCTCTTGACCTAGATATGTCAGATGATGAAAACTCTCACACAAAGAACTGTGAATTTCCATCATTAGCTGTTCTGCAATAGTCGTGATATTTTTAGCAGTTCCGAAGCAAACATATTTTAAATAAATGTATAGCCTCATGAGGTAACCATGTAAAATTGTTGCATTTTCAACTTTTTCTGTATACCTATCACCAATAGCATGGTATAGGCATGTAAATGAAATATTAATATTTGTTAATTTACATGTTATATGCGTAGATTTCAAGTCAGATCAATACTGGATTTTCTTAAATCTTTAAGTTTCTTCATATTCATTCCATATTCCTTAAGTAGACCATATAAACTGTCTATAGATGCATGCATCTTTTGATCAATTAATACCAAAATCCTTGGCATTTCCCCTAAAACCTGCCACTAATTTATTTCTACACAGAAGGAATAAAATATCATTTGAAAGTATAATTTGCATAAGAATCCTATGGCTATGGCTTATTTAGTCTAACATTCTGTTCCTACAGCAGCCACTTAAATAATTGCAGGTAGCTGGAAGCAAGACTATTGCAGCGTTCGTATCCTCCAGTTCTTATTAAAAAATATATTGATTCTGCTATGAACATATCACTGATAAACTTTTCTCTATTAAATTGTAAAATCCTATTTTAATGTTGTCCAAGCAAGGACCATCACAGTGAATTTTACATTTTCACATTATAACCATGCAGAGGTACTTTCTGATTGGTTTGTTTTCTTCTGAATCTTCCTATCAATCAGCTTTATGAAATCACATCACATTCTGGAAATTGAAGTATGGAAGAAAACAATTTCTCCACAGTGCATAATTTTATGTATGTTTATGGTATTATCTCCTTAGTTATCTGTTTTCCCCAAACTTAAAGGTTAAAATTTTAAAGGCTTTCCTTAAAGATATATATTTATACTGTATTAATAATATTGGTTGCTTCTGTTTGCAACTAATATAATTAGAGGCATTTATACCCTTGCTATTTCTGCAATATCCTTTTAATGTGTGATGATTTTATCAGTGTATATAGTCTTATATATATAATTGTACCATTCTTTTTTTAAAGGCTGGTGTAGTGTTAGCACATCTGTCCATTGGCAGGGGGGGGGAATAACAAAATATTTTACAATATGTGATATTAACTCCATCCCTTTTGTATTTGTATCATGATAATATGCACAAATACATAGTCAGTGAAGTTTTGGCCATGACTTTAACAGATGCTTTGTTTGCTATGGGAACTCATGTATAGACAATTTTGGTTTTGATTCTTTTCCTAATAATTTCCAGGGAAACATAGAACCATTTTAAAAAAAATAAAAAACAATGTAATTTCTTCAGTTTAAATAGTATCTGGAATATTCTGTTGGGATAGCAAATACTGGAATAGTAGGCTTAGAAAGAGCCTATTAACAAGATATAAGAGAGGCTTCTATTTACTTAACTGACTATGGGTACTATAGGTACAGTATATAGTAGTAGTTACAAAGATGTGTTATTCTAGCAGATTGTATTAGCTAAATAATGTTTTCCTATGCCAATTTCACACGCCACTCCATTTTAAATGAAATATTCTTACATGAATTATTGCTATACATTATCAATACAATTATCATTTTTGAATAGTTTTATATAAGCCATCTGGTGCATCCTAGATCTTTTTTATTACAATTCCATAATCGCTTTTTAGAACAGTTCCAACCTAATCCTTTCACATTTCCTATCCCTAGACTGATGCAATACTTGCTCTGTGGAAGCTATCCTTGGAGATAGCTTAGACAGGGGTAGGCAACCTTGGCTCTTTTATGACTCGTGGACTTCAATTCCCAGAATTCTTGAGCCAGCTTGGCTGGCTCAGGGATTCTGGGAGTTGAAGTCCACGAGTCATAAAAGAGCCAAGGTTGCCTACCCCTGGCTTAGAAGAACAAATTGGGAAATAGCATATTATGGCAATTAAGGCTTGGCATTTGCAACTGCAGTAGGATGTGTCTCCATTTATTTGGAAGCTTCTTTCCTATGACAAGTTGCCATTGTCAATTTATAATTTCTTTCCCAAAGATTTTGCCATTTCTCTAATTCTATATTATATCCAAAGTTTTTTGCCCATTGTATCATTGTATCTTTCACTTGTTCATCCTCCATTTTCAAATTTAATAGAAAGTTATATTTTTTCTTAATCAATTTTTCATCAGAGGTCAACAATATCTGATCAAACATTGTCTGTTCTTTGTTAAAGCCATATATTTTCACATCTTTATCATATCGCAATTGCATTTGTAATTGAGACCACCATGATAATTTAATGCCCTGGTCTAAAAGCTCTTGTTTAGATTTTATTTTCCCTTCAGTATCCAAAATATCCTTATATGTCAAATTTTTTTCATATTGCACCAAGTTTGGGTGAACAAACGCTTCCATCTTTGAAAGCCATCCTGGGATTTTCAAGTAGATTTTAGTTTTGATCTTTTCCCACACAAAAAGTAGTGAATTATTTACATAGTGTTTTTGAAAGTATCTATGAGTTTTATTCTTCTCATACCATAGAAATGCATGCTATGCCAGTTGCAGATATAACAGTCTTTTATGTATGATAATTATCCATTCTTTTAGCCATGTTAAGACACATGCTTGATAGTTTAAGACCCAGTCTGGTAATCCAAATCATCCATTTTCTTTGGATTCTTGTAGCATTTTTAGTTTAATTCTAGCTTTCTTGCCTTGCCAAATAAATTTCAAAATCAATGTATTCAAATCATAAAAAAAATTCTTCTCTATTTTTATAGATACTGTTTGGAACAAGAAAAGCAGTTTTGGTAATATATTCATTTTCACATGTTGTGAAAATGTTGTGACATTTCTCCTTCATATTCTGATAAGATTAGGATACTTCCTTTCTTATGCACAAGACTTGACAAGATTTGCAATAATCACTGGTATTTATTTCATTTGTAGTCCTGTTTCTCTCCACACAGGAGCATACCCCAAGGGCTGAAATCTTTATATAGGCTTCAACTCCAAATAGTATTCCCCAGGATTCATCCCCACACAGGAACTCGCGCAAAACCCAATGAGTTCAATTTCTTGCATCAGGAAACACAGAGCAATTCCATAAAATCCCCTCCTCAGGTTCAGAGTCCAAAGAAAAGTCCATGGTCCGAGCACAAATTACCAAAGCCAAAATTCAAGTTCAAGGTCCAAGAAGCAAGCCCAAAGTTTGAAAAGCAAAGTTCTGTAGCAGAGTCAAGGTTTAAGTCCACTGCAAGAATCATGATGGCTAAATGAATGCACAACAGGAAAATATTGAATTGTTTCCAGTGATGCTTTGCTCGATGGGCTGGGCTAAATAGCAGACTAGTGCAGCTCATCACAATGGGTGAGGCTGCGGCCTCATGAGTAGCTTTACTCATGACCACGATTTCTGGAATAATGGCGGTGCCTTGCTTGGCTGCGGCTGCTTCAGCTCTCCAAAGTGGAGGGGTTAGGGAGGGAAATGAATGATCTGGACTGAAACACTTTTCAGAAATAGGGACAACTAAGCAGAGTTGGGCTGCTAAACTTTCATATGAACATCAGTCCATATTGGAGATGAAGAAATTCAGCATAAAAGGAACGGTGGAGAAAACTGCTTGGGAGAGTCTGCATGGCCTCGGATTACTACGGAGGATAAAATCAACGATGGAGATGCTGGCGGTTGACACGGAGGGTGAGAGATCAGCTGTAATGTCTGGAGGAGCGGGGAGGAAGAAAGAAAATTGCTGGAGGTGGAAACAGCATCGTGCTCAGTGTTTTGAGCAGTGAAGGCAGCGTTTTGGGCTGCAAGGGCAGAATAGAGGAGCAGCCATTGCAGCTGGGAAGTTTCCCTCCATTGCTGACCATCTTCGGAAGAAAAGGAGGAGGTGTGACCATAAGAGGAAACGTGGCAAACACAGAGGCCTAACATCTAGGCTAAAAGCTAGACCATACAGAGTGTCTCTTCCATCTATTTTGTTTGCAAATGCTCGCTCTTTAGAACCAAAAATGGATTACTTGAGGCTGGATTTAACAACAAACCGGGAGGTGAGAAATTGCTGTGTCATCATTGCAACAGAAACTTGGTTAAAGCCCTCTGTCCCAGATAGTGCTGTTAGCTTGATGGGATTTTCAACATTTCGGCTAGACCGGAGTTTTACTCTTAGTGGCAAATCCCGGGGAGGGGGTGTCTGTTTTTATATAAATGACAGATGGTGTAATAATGCCAAGGTGGTTTCAAGTCTGTGCTCCCCAGATGTGGAGCTTCTGACCATCAAATGCAGACCCTTCTATCTGCCTAGAGAATTCTCTGTTACCATTATCACAGCTGTGTATATCCCCCCTGATGCAAACAGAGAAGAGGCCCTGTACCATCAGTGACTTACAAACTACTCACCCAGAGGGTGCATTTATTGCAGTGGGAGACTTTAACCAAGTGGATTTGAAAGCTACCCTGCCACATTTCCATCAATATGTGGACTTTGCAACCAGAGGGGACAATACACTGGATCTTGCTTATTCCAACATCAAGAAGGCTTTCAAAGCTATCCCCTGCCTTCACCTGGGCTCCTCTGACCACCTCTCAGTGCTGCTTATTCCAGCATATAAACCTTTATTAGTCAGAGTGAAACCTACAGTAAAGCAGGTGAGGGTTTGGACAGAGGGAGCTATAGAAGCATTACAAGACTGCTTTGAGTGCACAGATTGGGACATGTTTAAGGAAGCAGCTACTGATAACCAACATACAAATGTTGAGGAGTATGCCACCATGGTGTCTGCATATATCAAAAAGTGCATAGAATATGTCTGTGTCCTGAAAAGCATTGTTGTGAGGGCGAATGAAAAACTGTGGCTGACTTATGAGGTCTGCAAGATCCTGAAAGCACGGAATGTGGCTTTTAAATCTGGTGACATGCTAGCACTTAGAACAGCCAGAGCAAATATGAAAAGTGCCATAAAAGGTACAAAGCAAGCCCATTGCCAGAAAATTCAGAACTTTTTTCAGGGCCCAACAAACACTAGGTGAATGTGGAAAGGAATCCAGGCCATTACAGATTACAAGGTGGCTCCATCGAGATGCAAGGACGACACAGACTTCCTAAACAAACTGAATACATTTTTTGGTAGATTTGAGGCATTAAATAGTACTCCTGCTAGGAAAGCTATGCCCCATCGTGACGAGCAAGTGCTAAGCTTTGATGTCACCTCTGTCCAGAAAACACTGCAGAAAGTTAATATTCAGAAAGCAGCAGGCCCAGATAACATCCCTGGACGTGTCCTTTTGGAATGCGCAGATGAGCTGGCTTGTGTTCTCACAGATATTTTCAATCTCTCATTGCAGCAGGCAGTGGTCCCATTGTGTTTTAAGATGGCCATCATCTTGCCAGTGTCAAAAAAGTCCACAATTACAGGTCTCAGTGATTACTGTCCGGTTGTACTGACATCCACCATTATGAAATGCTTTGAGAAGCTGATAAAGGACATTATTGTATCTAGCCTCCCGCCAGCATTTGACCCGCTTCAGTTTGCCTACTAACCAAATCGCTCTATGGAGGATGTTATTTCTTCCATTCTCCATCTGAGCTTGAAGCACTTAGAGGAAAGAAATACTCACATGAGTTTGTTATTTGTCGACTTCAGTTCGGTGTTTAACACAATCATTCCCCAGCATCTAGTAGACAAACTGGGCCCTTTAGGCTTAAACACTCCTGGATTCTTGACTTTCTTACCAACAGGCCCCAATATGTGCGAGTTGGAACAAATACCTCAAGTACCATTTTCTTGAGCACAGGTTCTCCTCAGGGCTGCGTCCTAAGTCCGCTGCTGTTCACCCTGTTGACCCATGACTGTTGTGCTAGGTTTGCCACCAACCATATTGTGAAGTTCACAGATGATACAACAGTAGTGGGCCTTATTCATGATGACAAGGTGGAAGCTTACCACAAAGAGGTTGAGGGGTTGGTGAACTGGTGTAAGGAAAACAGCCTAGTTTTAAATACTGGAAAAACCAAAGAGATCATTGTCGATTTCAGAAAAGGCAGGCACAGCCACACTTCTCTGTGCATTAATGATTCACCTGTGGAGATGGTTACCAGCATCAAATTCCTGGATGTGCAGCTAATGAGTAGGCTGGCTTGGTCGCTCAACAGCGAGAAACTGGTGAAGCGGGCACAGCAGCGCCTGCATTTTCTGCATCGCATGAGAAAAGCACATCTTCCTTCCCCTGTCCTGACCACTTTCTACAGGGGGACGATTGAGAGCATCCTGTCATACAGCATCACAGTCTGGTTTGGAAGCATCACTGCTTCAGACAGGAAGGCAGTGCAGAGAGTGGTGCTGATGGCTGAAAAGATCATTGGCAGTTCCCTCCCTCCCATCCAGGACATAGGACACAGGCATTGCTTGAGCAGGGTCCATAAGATTATCTGGGACACTACACATCCTCTTCAAGACCTGTTTTCCTTGTTAGCTTCTGGGAGGAGGCTTCGTGGTATCCATAGCAGAACATTCAGATTCAGCCATAGTTTCATTCCATACAGCATTAACTTTGTGAACTCTCAAGCTTCCTCCTTCCGTTAAATATTCAAGATGGACAGTATTTAATATTTATTTGTTATGTATATGTAGGGGTATGGGTATATATATATGTTGTATATAGTATATTTAGGTGTGTGTCATGTGTTGTGGTCCGAAGGAGGAAGCACTCCTTGAAAACGGACACATTATTTTCTCTTTTAGTTACTTTATTTTGCATTCCTTGCCAGGAGTTTTGCTACAATACTTCGGTACATTATAAAGCGGATGCCAGAATCTGGATTTCTCTGGCTTGTGTCTGTCTTATCTTGCTAACTCCTCCCTTACTTTACTGTCATGATTTACGTCTTCCAATTAGGCTGGAGGCCAAAGATTCACTTCCCTTCCCAGTCTCCCGCTTTCTTCATAATTCTCCTCCCTTTGCATGTCATCTGATTTAACTCCAAAAATAACAGACAGTTCTGCATATCTTGTCAATGCAATAATATCCTATATTAACAGCGTTGACATCCGGCCCCCCTTACAAAAAGGACAGATCCTGTAATGTAAACAAAAGCATATATTAATGACTAGTCTTCGGTTTGTTGGGGTATTTCTTATGAAACCTTTTGCCGAGCCTGTCAGCTTTCACCTCACTGGATTTCACCCAAGTGGCTTCAGACATCGGGTATCCCTTCCATTGTACTAGGTACTGCAATTTCCCTTTTAAAATTCTAGAATCAAGAATATGTTTCACTTCATAATGGGTCTGTCCCGCAACTACGAGGGGCCCAGGTGCTTTCTTCGGGGGAGGTCTTAAACTGGAGCCCTGATAAGGTTTTAACAAGCTACTGTGGAAGACAGGGTGAATTTTACCCAAAGGTCTAGGGAGTTTCAGTTTTACAGTGACTGGATTGATTACCTTTACGATAGGAAAAGGCCCTAAGAATTTCGGTCCTAACTTCTTGCTGGGTAATTTGAGGCATAAATATTTGGTTGACAAATAAACCTTTTCCCCAACTTGGAACGTTCTTTGGGGAGCCCTCTTTTTGTCAGCTTGTTTTTTATAGGTTTCAAAAGTCTTTTTTAAAGCAGTTTTTGTGTTTCTCCAAACTTCCTCCCATCCCCTCACCCATTGGTCAAGTGTCTGGGAAGCGGTTGGCACTTGGGGATATTCAGGAATTGGACTGAACTCTTTGCCTGTAGCTACTCTGAAAGGTGTGTAGCCGGTGCTGCTGTGCACAGAATTGTTATACGCCACCTCTGCGAAGGGGAGGAGGTCAGTCCAGTTCGTCTGTTGATAAGACACGTAGCATCTGAGATATTGCTCCACCATTTTGTTAGCGGCTTCTGCAGCTCCGTTGGTGGCCAGATGAAAAGCAGATGACAAGCCTTGAGATGATCCAATTAATTTAAGAAAACTCCTCCAGAACTTTGCTGTGAACTGCACCCTCCTGTCTGAGATTATTCGCTTAGGGGTGCCGTGCAGTCGGTAGATATGTTTCAGAACAATTTAGTTAGTCGTTGAGTGGATGGGAGTCCTTTGCAGGCGATGAAATGAGCCTGCTTCGAAAACAGGTCTATTACAGTCCAGATGACAGTATTTCCTCTACTCTCAGGTAGGTCTACGATAAAGTCCATAGCTATTTCTTCCCAGGGTTGGAAAGGGTCTGCCACCGGCTGCAGTAATCAAGGCATTTTTCCCGGTATTCTTTTCATTGTAGCACATACGGTACAATTCTTCACATAGTTTTTCACATCTCGTTTCAGTCCCGGCCACCAAAATTGCCGGCGGGTGAGATGTAGTGTTTTTAGATATCCAAAGTGTCCAGCCTGCTTTACATCATGGCTGTGTTTGAGAGCATTGAGACAGAGGGATTCGGACAAATACAATTTTCCCCCTTTGTAAGCCAAACCATCCCGGCACGTCAAGGAGGTTTGGTTATCTTTGAACCATTGATCGGTGAGGAGCTCTCGTTTTATTTTCATTGCTCCAGGGTCATCCGGATTTGGGACCCTGCGAGGCATGATTTGTGCAACAGGTTGTGGATTGGAGATAATCGCCTCATTGACTTCTTCTTTTGTATTGGGGCAATCTCGACAGCGTATCAGCTAGAAAGTTTTTTCCCCTGGTATGTACTTTAGAGGAAAGTTGAAGCGGTTAAAGTACTGTGCCCACCGTACTTGCTTTGGGGACAATTTGCGAGGAGTTTTCAGTGCCTCTAGGTTTTTGTGATCTGTCCATACTTCGAATGGCACCTTGCTCCCCTCCAGGTAGTGTCGCCAGTTTAACAGCCCCCATCTAATTGCGAAGGCCTCCTTCTCCCATATTGCCCATCTCCGTTCACTTTCCGTACATTTTTTGGAGGTGTAGGTGCAGGGTTGCAGGACTCCCTTTTTGTTCTTTTGAAGCAATACAGCTCCAACTGCCACATCACTGGCGTCGGCTTGAATTAAAAAGGGCTCCCCTAGACAGGGGTGCTTTAGGACTGGTTCAGCAGCAAATAGTCTTTTTAAATTCTCAAAAGCTGTTTGACAGTTCATGGTCCATGCTAGTGGTTGGCTCGGTCACGGCTTCCCTCCTTTTTTCCTGTTTTTAGTAAATCTGTAAGGGGTAGGGCAATTTTGGCAAAAGAGGGGATGAATTGACGGTAAAAGTTGGCAAAACCTAGAAAGCTCTGAAGTTGTTTGCGGGTTTTTGGGGGCTGCCATTCGATTAGAGTTTTCACCTTGGCTGGATCCATCTCAATGCCTTTGTTGGAGATTCTGTAGCCGAGGTAATCTAATCAGGTCTGGTGAAATTCACATTTTGACAATTTGGCATAAAGCTTGGCATTCAATAGTTTCTTTAACACTTCTCTCACCAGCTTTATGTGATCAGTCATATTCGTGCTGTATATCAGAATATCGTCAAGGTACACCAGAACTCCTTTGTACAAGTGTTCATGTAGGACTTCATTAATCAACTGCATGAATACGGCTGGGGCCCCCTGTAGTCCGAATGGCATGACTTTGAATTGATAGCTCTCCATGGGGCAGTTGAAGGCAGTTTTCCACTCATCTCCTTCTTTTATTCTCACTCGGTAGTACGCCTCTCTTAGGTCTAATTTAGTGAAGACACTCCCCTTAGCCAGATGAGTTAATAAGTCCTTTAGGAGGGGGAGGGGGTATCTGTTTTCCACACTCACCGCGTTGAGGCCCTTATAGTCTACGCAGAGACAAAGAGACCCATCTTTTTTTTCTTTAAATAACATGGGGGCTCCCACAGTAGATTTGGCCCGTTCAATGAACCCCCTCGCTAAGTTTTTATTCACGTATTGCTGCATCTCTTCCATCTCGAAGGGGGACATGGCGTACATTCTCGGGCGTGGAAGTTTGGCTCCTGGCACCAGTTCGATAGAACAGTCATTGGGTCTGTGAGGGGGTAGGACATCGCATTCATTTTCACTAAATGCCTCTGCTAAGTCCCGGTATTCGTTGGGGATGAGTGATTCATCTGGTGACAGTGAGGCAGCTATGAGTGCTCACTCATTAGGTGGCCTAAAGTGTCCCGCAACGTCAGTTGAATCAGTGGGAGGCTCAGGCCCTATAGGTAGTCTCACAGTTCTCATTCCTTTCTCCCACCAGATAAGTGGCTTCCATTTATCCAACCAGGCTAAGCCTAGAATCACAGTCTCAGCCATTTTGGGGGCCACCAGGAACCAAATAAATTCCCAGTGGGCCCCTATTTCTAGGCGTAAGGGCTCAGTTAATTGTGTGACTAAAGTCCCTCCCATCAGGGAGCCGTCAGCTTGCTCGAACCTCACAGGGTTGGAAAGTTGTTTTGTCCGTATGCCCATTTTCATGGCAAAGGGTAGGTTAATAATGCATCGGGTGCATCCAGAATCAATTAGTATGTTTAAGTCTATTTGTGCTCCCGACTTAGGGATTGTAAGCTTGGCGGCTAGTGAAAAAGATGGGATTTGTCGACTCACCATCGGGTCGTTCTCCTCTTCGTCGTCGCTGTCAAAGGAGGGTAGAGCAGGGTCGGGTCCACCTGGAGTCCCGGCGTTCTCTTGTGTGGGAGGTGTAATCTGGGTAACAGGTGCTTGCGTGGCCCGGTTGGATTTTTCTCTCATTAGCCGCTGGGCAGGTCTCCTTCTCGTCACTGGTTCCGGACTGCTCTGCAGTTGGGGGTAGGGGACCGGACAGTTTGCTGCTTGATGTCCCTTCTTTCCGCACCGGAAACACTTTATTGACGCGCTTGCAGGTGGCCCGGTTCTTCCAGTCATCGTGGTAGCCGGAGGTTCTCGTGGGGGTGATTGTTGTTCGAATTGTTCTGGTTGCTGCTCAGATTCAGGTGGGGAAGGCTTTTTATAGCAGGCGAGCTGAACATCTAGCTTCACCGTTGTCTGGTACCACTCATGCAGTCGGTCAGGTACTGCTCGAATAATGCAGGCCTGGGCAAGGTGATCATCTAATCCTTCAATGAAGTGATGGATTAGGGACTGCTCTGCCCACCCCTCTATCTGACCTGCTATCTTGCGAAACTCTCGCACGTACTCCAGGGCAGGCCTGCCGGCTTGTTTTATTTTGTGGATTTGTTCTCTTGCTTTTAAGTCAAGGGATGGGTCCTCAAATCTTTCTTTCAGACCCAGGAGGAAGAGGTGGGGGTCTTCCAATTCTGGGGCTTGCTCATTATATAGATTGTTCAGCCATTCGGATGCTTCTCCCTCTAGGCCGGACGCAATCACATCGACCATAGCCCCTGGGTCTGGGTAGAGATAAGTCCAGCGATTCAAGTGAGAGCGTACTTGGTTGAGGAAAAAAATCAGTTTCTCTGGGTCCCCATCGAAAGTTGCTCTGAATGGTGGAGAATGGGGCCCCCACTGTGGCTGTTGCTGCTGCTGGCGTCATCCTGGTTGCTGGTTTATGCCCAGGGGTTGCACGTTCGGGGGCTGGGGCCAATCTCCTTGTTGTGGCCATCCTCCCTCTAGCAGCTGATCTCCTGGGCCCTGCACCATCCCAATCTGTTGCAAGGTCTCTATCAGCTGTGGTGAGCTCAAAAGTTGTCTGCTCCCTGCCTGCTTCGAATGCCATACTCCCCATTGTTGCAGAGGCCTCAGACATGGAATCCCTCTCTCTTCAGGGCTGGGGTCCCTGATAGAGGAAGACAGGGTCTGAAAGGCTGTCTGATAAGAATTGGAGGGGCTGTAGGCTTCTTTTTGCAGGAGTGGGTCTCTGCTTTTCTCCCCTGGGGTTTGAGATATTTCCAGTAACTCACCCAGGCCTCGAATGGCAGTTTGCCCATTGTCTGTCCACCGGTTCTTATTCGTCTGCCAAAATTCATTTTCCCACAGCATGCTGTCTGTTACTTCCCCCTCTGGGATACCAGTCGCTGCCGGGCTGTATTCAACAAACTCCCGTTTCATGATAGATTGGCCTGCTCCTGAATTCTGTCATTCTCACTCCAGGCTAGGAGAAAGAGGTGGGGTAATGCACCCCCAGTTGTTTGAAAAGTTTTTAGATTCTGGCATGATGTTGTGGTCCAAAGGAGGAAGCACTCCTTGAAAATGGACACATTATTTTCTCTTTTAGTTACTTTATTTTGCATTCCTTGCCAGGAGTTTTGCTACAATACTTCGGTACATTATAAAGCGGATGCCAGAATCTGGATTTCTCTGGCTTGCGTCTGTCTTATCTTGCTAACTCCTCCCTTACTTTACTGTCATGATTTACGTCTTCCAATTAGGCTGGAGGCCAAAGATTCACTTCCCTTCCCAGTCTCCAGCTTTCTTCATAATTCTCCTCCCTTTGCATGTCATCTGATTTAACTCCAAAAATACCAGACAGTTCTACATATCTTGTCAATACAATAATATCCTATATTAACAGCGTTGACATCGGATGCTTCTCCCTCTAGGCTGGACGCAATCACATCGACCTGGCACAGTTCTGCATATCTTGTCAATGCAATAATATCCTATATTAACATGGGTATATACATATGTTGTATACAGTATATTTAGCTGTGTGTCATGTATGTGTTTCACTTTGAGAGCGGGCAACTAAATTTCATTTTTTATGTGTGCCGTTGTGCCCACAGTAAAAAAATGACAATAAAGGTTATCTTACTGACTTCTGTTGTGCCTATCTCATTCACAGATCAGGTGGAGAAGACAATTCCTTCTCATTCCTCCTAGCCAGTTGCAGGTATATGCCTTTTCCCCCTGCTCTTCCTGCGGGACCTCTGTTCTCTCCAGCTGCAGTTGCACCTCACCTATTCCTCCAACAGCTGGCCATTTATCTAGTTTCCCCTCTAACCTCTCCACTGAGCCTGGCCTCTCCAGTCCTGGCTTGGAGCCCTCAGCAACTTCTTGACATTCTTCTTCACTTATCTCCAAAGTTCCCAGACCTGGGTCTTCCCCCTTATTCAAACTTGCATCCAGGGAAGCCATCACATTCATGGTGTTACTCAGACCACACATAGCCATACCCTGCTACTGTTTTGAGCCTCAGTAGTATCAGGCAGAATCCAAGAATAAATTATTTGTCAGAACCATCTAGCACAGGGTTTTATACATAATGTTTCATGGGACTCTAGGGATCCATGGGAACTTGATCAAGAAAAGAAAAAAAACTCAAGCTCAGCAAAATTTCTGTAACTGGAGCTTTGCCTCTTTATCAGGAATTGCAGAATTTCAGACCACTAAATCCAGAAATCTCTGGCCTATTGGCCACACAACAGGTAAGAAAACTGTGACAAAAGTTTCTGATGCAGATCTTGATAATCTGGTAGGTGTATAAGAATTAAAGGTGTTGCAAAAGAAATATCTATTTCCAGGTCCTAATTTTATTTCTTAGTAGCATTACTAGAAATAATAATACAATTAAAAATAGCTAATCAAAATTATATAATTTTGTATTAATTATAATAAAAGTAGCAAGATGAACTTAATGTGCCTTTAATGTGATTTTTCTGTGTGCTTCCAAAATAAGTTCATTTTAATTTTAGATTTTATTCATGTTCAATTATTCTAAAGTGTTGCTGAATTAACGAGTTCCACTTAGTGTTAATCACTACTCATCTTGCACTGCAGCACACTTTTGTGTATGAGGGTCCTCTAGAGCAGAATGAAACAGGTAATTTGAACTATATTAAATTTTAAACACGTATATACAGAGAAAAAAGTCAGAAACATGCTGCATTCTACAACTTATTAACTTTAGAATAAAAAAAATTATGTAGTTTTAAGAATAGTTTAGGATGTTAGTAATCAACAAAGTGTTCCAAATACCTTGCTGATGTTCACCTAACACTATATTTATGATTTTATTTGAATGCAGAAAGAAAAAAAGAAAAGAAATAGGATGCTACTAGACTGTCTAATGCAAAGCAAAGTAAAAGCAAAGTGAAACTAATTTGTGGCTCAGATATTTTGAATTGTCCATGTTTATTTCTTGCTAATCAGCTTCCTCCCCACCCTCATTATTACTACTGTACTTGCTGGTTGTTGCTTTTAGTTTCCCTGTGGCTAGTATCAAGGAAGAATCCCAGAGAGAATACAGGTTTCAAAAAATAGTTATAGAGAAGTCCCTGACTGTTTCTCTGGTACATTACATTTTGTTGATGAAAAGTAACTATTGTGGTAATGAAGAACTATTGTTAGAATCATAATCAAGAATCCTTTCTCAAATCAAAATATAGTAAAGAGGCTCCCTGTGGTATGATGTCACAAGCAATCTCCAGGCCATTTTACCTGTTACAGAACACCAAAAGTCTTGCACTGCTGCTTCCAGGAGAGGAGAGGAGAGGGGAGGGGAGGGGAGGAGAGGAGAGGAGAGGAGAGGAGAGGAAGACAAGTAGAGAAGTATTTTCAATGGCCTTAAAAGACAAAATGTTTTGTGCCAAGACTATGCCTACATACTTTATACAAGAAAAGGAAAAAATGCTACATAAATGTCATTCAGTGTGATTTTTATTTTTATATTGTTTATGTTTACTTGGTTCTCCTTCTACCCAGTACTGACCGTATAAGCTCAGTGAAAGTAGTTATCAGGTGAAATGACTTCTGGACAGAACTGATGACAAAGAATCATTTGGCACTGGATGGAATATAGGTTTTCAAATACAACTATCAAGCTAATTTGAAGAGATCTGAGTATGCTGAAAATTGGGAAAAAGTAAGGCTAAATGTCTATCTCTAAAATCTCTCATATAAGTCTATATTGTTCACATCAATGGGAGTGAACTTTAAATAAAAATATAGTTAACACTCACTTTTAAATAATAATTTTTGAATGTGTTCTAGTAGCTCATCATTTAACAAATATGAAAATCAATGAGTTTCAGAAGTTACTTTAAAATGTATGTAAACATTTTCTCATCTCTTAATACCCCAAGATGGAGCTAAGGCACCACTTGACAGTGTGTTAAATATTATTAAAAGCCCAAAGTAGCCAGTTGATCAGTAAATAGTCCTTCATTTTAAAGGAAGAATACTTCAACCTTTAAACCTTGTGACTGCTAGCTCAGTCCGCTT
This sequence comes from Azemiops feae, assembly GCA_023970755.1. Classification (NCBI taxonomy): domain Eukaryota; kingdom Metazoa; phylum Chordata; class Lepidosauria; order Squamata; family Viperidae; genus Azemiops; species Azemiops feae. Next base: position 333,004 of record JALGBA010000321.1, on the reverse strand, counting down.
CCTGTGTCTGGGTGACAAACATTTGTTGGGATAATATAAGCCTTTGTTTCTCTTTACATTGTGAAAAATATAGTATATACTGCTATCCCTTTCAACTGTAAGCTACCCACAGTGCAAAATTATTTGTGGCAACACTATAATATCCTACCCTATCTAGCAAGAGATAAAAAAGTAATATCTTTTAAATTTTATAGGCAGAAACCTATATAAGTATAAAAGTTAACTTGGATATATTTAATCAACTAAATATCTGCATTTTTGAAGCATTAAATATATTTGCTCATCTTATCTTAACATTTAAGGCAGTATTGAACAAATCACATAAACAAGAGTATGTTTTTCACTGTAGTTTCAGATTTTTGTGGTTAACTGATATCAGGGAAAAAATCCATCTACAAGTGAAACTATATGTTTTTGATTTTAATAGAATTGTTTTCTAGTCCTGCCTTTCAGAACTGAATGGTGTCTCAATATCCATTAAGAGAAAGAACAGCATATAAATCCAGCACAGTAAAACATACGAATAAAAATGCATGGAAAAATGAACATGATGTTAGATCAGATCAAAATTTAAACAAATAAATAAGACTTGTAAAGTGAAAAAAACAATCCTTGCTAACAAAATCAGGTCAATATATATTTATATATCCAATTTAATTGAGAATGACCAAACTTTAAAATGAATATGCACACACACAATAGTATTATATATCATGTTTATATAATAATAATCCATGTAAACAAAGAGAAATTATACAACCTAATTGACCACAGCCTTTTGAAACAGAAACTGCATCATTAGGACAGATACATTCATTATTACCCGTAATAATACTGGTAAAGTAATAAAATTGGTAGCAGTAACAAGCTTCACAGACTTTGCAATTACAGAACATGCTACCTAAGCAGCTTAAGCATGAATATTACAAACATACTGCATGAGTAGGAAGAAACAAGTCTACTAAGCAAAAGTTGCTTCATTTTTTGTCATTCGGTTCACTGAAAAAGTGACAGCTTTCTCATTCTCTAATGTCAAGGTGGGAAGCCTATCATTTCTGAGCTTGTTTCTCATGGTATCCCAGATAAACTGATATTGTCTGTCTTTCCATACATGGTTTATATACCTAGACCTAAATCTATCAAATCTTTGAATATGTTGATATAACTTAAAGCTCCATTTTTTCACTAACTGAATTGAGATTTGAGATTTATTTTTCTTTTATATTCAGAATTATTTTTTATGCAGTATGGGTGCTTAATTTTGTATTTAAGCAAGGAAGATACAATTACTGACATACACTTCAAGGATATTGGAAAACCCACCTGATAACATCTATTTCTCTTTAGTTTTATTGTAATAAAGGAGAACTCAGCTTGATAGTCTGGTCTGAGGCTCTACATCATTATATATTGAAGTAAAAAAGAGTTATATAACTTAAAGTGTTAAACAGATTTAAAATCAAAAAGATTGCTCTTGACATTTTTCGATTAATGAAAGATAAATCTGAGAAAATGTTTATTTTATTGAATTGGAATTTCTACCAAAGTAAAATTCTTACAACCTAGAATGCAGAGCTTTGTCATACAATATAACATTTCAGTTTTTTGTCTTCTTTTTTTAAAAAAATAAATCTTTGTACCACAAATTTCTGTGAAGTTTATTGACTAAGACAGCTCTTTCTATTTCTGACATTCTGCTATTTGAGGATTTTATCCTTTCTATAATTCAAGCCTCTCTGCACAGTGATATAATTTGAAATTTGGAAAAGGAAGTCTACCTTTGTTGTTTGAATTTTATACATGGTTTTTCTATTCCATACCATACAATCTATTTACTTTGTCAATCTTTCAAGATTTCATCTGGAATTAAAATTGGTGCTGTTTGGAAATAGATAGATTAGATAGATAGATAGATAGATAGATAGATAGATAGATAGATAGATAGATAGATAGATAGATAGATAGATAGATAGATAGATAGATAGATAGATAGATAGATAGATAGATAGATAGATAGATAGATAGATAGATAGATAGATAGATAGATAGATAGATAGATAGATAGATAGATAGATAGATAGATAGATAGATAGATAGATAGATAGATAGATAGATAGATAGATAGATAGATAGATAGATGATAGATAGATAATGTTAATTTTGACAATTCCTAACCAGGAGAGTTTTATTTTTTCCCCATCTTTTAGGATCTTTTTATTATTTATACCCATAATTATAATTACTTTGAAATATGTCTTTATTGCTACCTGTCTAATTCAGTCCCAGATATTTCAATGAATGCTTTCTTATTTGTCACAGACTGTTATCTGGCACTGATTAATATCACCTCTCTGAGTTACAGTGTGATGTGAAAACTGCATTTGGGAGCCTTCATTTGCTCAGTTTTTGATAATATAAAATTGCAGTTCATGTAGAAGTCTTCATGTATATACAAAAATGAAAGAAAATTTCACTGTGTTTGCAGATACCCAGTTAAGAATTCCCTACGCTCAATCATTCTGATCATCTCATGCAATATGCTCTACATGGGGTTATCCTTGAAGAGCATTCAGAAGCTTCAACTGGTGCAGTGGGAGCGCAGGCAGTCTTTGGCATTTCTAGAGTGGCCCATGTTACACTGCTCTTCTACAAGCTGCACTGCACTGCTTGCTTTTGTGTTGAAGTTAAGGTGTTGGTTATTATCTTTTAAATCCTGCATGACATGGGTCCAGGTTACTTGAGGAACCATCTCACCAGTTGGTCTGTGGCCCTATGGGAAAGTATCACACTGGACATGTTAATGGACTAATGGTAGATCCCACCCACCCCCTGCACATCCTGCTCTCTCTCCTTTCATCTTTCACTTATAATTTTGCCTTCCTACACACACACACATACACACACACACACAGAAAGAATATATTATATATTTGGTTTTACTGCTTTTACGTTTGTAAGCTGCCCAGAGTTGCCTTGCAGTGAAATGGACAGCAAACAAATTTAATAAATAAATATAAAATAAGAATATCTGACTTAAGGATTGCCCTTAGATACCAACAGGCTGCTCTTAGACATTGCTAGAAATGGTGGATGAAAAAGACATATAAAATCAGGGATTGGATTCCAAACATAAGTTGTGGAAGAATGATTAAGTAATAATTCCTTTTCTCTTCATCCCACTTGAGCTCCTTTTTGTACACCCCCCCCCACAGTCTTCCTTTTATTTAGAACATATCTACACTTTCCTTTTTGTTGTTCTTAGCCTTCACCAACACAGCTTATTCTGAGCTTAGAAATCTAGAAAACACTAACAAACATAATAAACATTGTGGCTATGAGGTAGGATAGTTTGAGGGGTGGACACAGAATTTCATAAGTTGTCAGTGGTTCATATTGCAAATTATTTCTTTTTATTGGAGTTAGGTGAGGGCAACAACAGTCTAGCCGATGCAGAAGGAAAGACAAGAAGATGATGCATTGGGATTGTATTTGCTGATGCTGGCCTTAAAGGGACATTTTTTAGGAAATTGTATCTTCCCCATATTTCTTGAAGGAGACTGTGATATGTCCCTTTCTAAAAAGACCATATCTGCAACACTGCTGATGAAATACCTTCACTTTTTTATTCAGGCCAGATATCTGACAGTAGTTGGAAAGGGGGGATGGTGTTGAGGGACAGGAGTAAGAAATGATACCAAAACAATGTCAGATTAAAAAAAGCTGAGTCTGTGGCAGAATTGTAAATCGCAAAAACATCTCAAACAAGACTTTCCTTAGTTCTCAAAAGGATAAGGGGAAGGAGAGAAAGACACATTCAAACTTGTAAGATTCTGTTACTAATTATTTAGAATAAAAATAAATATTAATAATAAAAATAGTATATGCCTGTGTGATTTTCATTCTCATCTGATCTACCGTAAAGGACTGACAGGTAGAGAAACATTGATCACTGTCCTTGATGAACTTGATGTTGGAACTTGTGTGACTTGGATAAGTAGTGTACCCTCATTGTTCTTTTGGACCTCTCAGCAGCTTTGATGCCACTAACCATAGAATTTTACTAGACCATCTATGAGGATTGGGAATTGGAGGTACTGATTTGCTCTTTCCTTCATTGTCAGTTTTGATTAGTAGTACTAGAATAGAAGAAGGAATGTTAGCCCAATGGTCTCTGATTTTTAGAATGCTTGCAGATCAGTTCTCCCTCTCTCTTGATTTTTAACATTTGATTGAAAGTCATCTATCAGTTCAGAGCACTATAGTCAATATGCTGATTTTATACAATCTTAGTTAGAGAAGATATGGATAATTGTAGAAAATAGAAGTGGTTGGCCATTGCCTTCTTCTAAATTGAATATACCTATATGTATTTTATTATTTGTTACAGAATTTTCATTATATCAAATTCAATAGTGAAAAAAGTAAGTTTCTACAGTTAGGCAAGAAAAACCAAATGCACAGGTACAGTTTAGGTCAGGGGTAGGCAACCCAAAACACTCAAAGAGCCACTTGGACCCATTTCCCTCCAAAAACAAAACACTGGGAGCCGCAAAACTCTTTTGATATCTAAAATGAAGATAACACTGCATATATCCTTTTTTACCTTTATTATAGGTATATATATATATATATATATATATATATATAGTGTGTGTGTGTGTATATGTGTGTATACACACACATATATATAAAATAAAGGTAAAAAAGGATATATGCAGTGTTATCTTCATTTTAGATGTCAAAAGGGTCTCTCTCTCTGTCTCTCCCCCCCCCTCCCTCTCTCCGATCTTCTGCTCACCTGGCAAGCTGGCTTCAAGCTGTTCTGCAACAAGCTCAGGATTAGGCAACCTTGGCTTTCATGACTCATGGACTTCAACTCCCAGAATTCCTGAGTCAACATAGCTGGGCTAGCTAGCTCTCTCCTGCCCTTCCTGCTTCCTGCAGAGACACAGGAAAGGGAGGAGCCTTGCCCAGTAAGCTTATTATCATCATCATCATCATCATCATTTTATCTCCAAGGTCCCTTCCAACTCTATTACTACTATTACTACTACTACTACTATTACTATTATTATTATTATTTAAAACATTTTGCTATTTCTAAATAAACACTGCTTTGTTGCCTATCACATATTTATTAGCCCAAATCACTCTAATAAATGACGATGGCTTCATAATTGATGGTTATTCCCTTTTATCTTTTATCTACCACTCTAGTCCGGTGCAGGTTGGAAAATATATTTTTTTTACTTCTCAGTCCAGGCTGAGAGTGAATGGCTAATCTAAAGGAAAAGTGGAAATCAGGATGTCCACACTATCTGAGACAGAGAAAAAGAAAGAGAAAGATGCATGTATATTATTTATCTTTTTTTTCCTAATTCAAAAATAGAAATTTTAAGCTTTGAGAATAGATTTAAACTTAATTGGTTATGTTTAATTGGAATGAACGCTACAGATATTGTCTTAAAATTAGACACATGTAATTTTTAAGACTATTAAGGCTCTTTAATCTTTATGAGTAACATCATATGGACCCAATTAGCACAGTTTGCAGCCACTTCATAATTCAAAAGAATGCGATCATTCAGCTGGAAGCCCGTTTGACAGAAACTCCATAGTCATGAAGGTAAAAGCTTGCAAAATCACCCACTACGATGGAGAAGCTGTCATTCTTCCATCAATGCTGTTGAATACTAATGTCAAGGTCACAATAGTGTAATTTTAGGCTGTCAAAATATTGCTGAATCTGATACAGTAGTAAATGTTAAAGAAAGTTAAGTTTGATAAACTTTGATATGGTAAACTACAAGGTTAATTATTAATCTACACTTTTAATGCCATACCTGCACAGACTATAAAATGAGCAAAGCCTTTTGCATCATTTATGTATACTTATTTAAGCATGATGCAATCTAGCTAACAAGTTAACAGTTTATTTTATTCCCACACATATGACTCCAAGGTGTCTTCTTCATTAGTCAAGTAAATTTTAAGACTTTCTGAACAGAATAATAGAACTATTTTTTTAAAAAAAATATGACATATACAAACATGTTTTTAAAAATTCTTTATTCTTTGAAAAAAAAAATTCCTTAACTCAGTCATCTAGTTTTACCAACTTTCAAATAATAATTCCAGAGTCTTTTCTCTGATGACATTCTATACTATCAGGATTTTATTTTATTGAACTCTACATTAAAACATTGCTTTGTGTATTTCACTAGACATGAAGATTTTTTTTATTGAAACAAAACACCTGGTTACATTTTTGTGATTGCATTATAGCTGCCAATTTTAGTGTATATCATACTTTAGGCGTTTATGTGTTGCATTTTGCAATTTAGAAATTGTTTCTCGATCTTTTTAATTATATGGTTTTATAATGGAATTATACATTACTTTAAAGAGCAAAAGCAGTTGTAGTTTCTGCTTTTATTATCTCCATCCTGTACTTGAAGTAATAAAAAGAAAAAAGAAAAGTTTATCTAAGCAATACAGTCATGAAAGGCTTAATATTCCAACTGTGGAATAATCATATTGATCCAATGAAAATCTTCCTGTAGCACATAATCCCAATCACATTGCAATCAAAGGTACATGTAGGATTTCAGTATTGGCATATCCTTCACTATATCTTTTCCCAAACCAAATCCACAGAAAACAGAGACATACACTTATTATGAACCATCTGCATGTAGGACAAGGAATCATCTACACATATTAGAACTGGGGGCATAATGGCAAGCATCCCATATAAATAGATAATGTTGAACTTGAAATATGGAATACAATGTTAACATATAAGTAGTATTTCATTTCAAGCCTTCCATAAATTATATCTATATAATAGATATTGTTTTATATTTGTTATCTTATATTTTATAAAGAGTTGTTCCATATACTATTGAATGGGACATTTTTAAGTAATGACTATTTCTTTCTATAAAACAAACAAAAACCATATATGGTTGCATATTCAATTTTTTATCAAAAGAAGAAAGAAGTAGATTGCACTGAATTTTCATACAAATTAAACCGCGAAGATGAAGGGTTTTTTTTGATGGGAATATTTTCTCTTCCCTTTCACCATAAAATGCTCCTTTGGTTTGTGATTGATTTTACATTGCATGAATATGTCAATGAGAAGTTTCAAGAAATACCTCAGTAGGATTGATTTTCATATTCACATACAGCTTTGAAAGATGTCTAAAATGACATGTTTGCAGTAAAATATACATGGCCGGGTGAACTTTCCTGGTTTTATCTTGCGCCTCAGTAATTCTAAAACAGATTTTGAAGTCTTTGATCTGATATATATATATATATATATATATATATATATATATATATATATATATATATATATATATATATATATATATATATATATAATTTCAACACTCCATAAATGCAGAGTGATATATTCATTTTTTCCTAGTCCATTAATATGAACTTTCATTCATATTAATGAGAGTTAGAATAGTAAATGAGTAAATTTAGAAAACCTGAACAAATTTTGAAATTTGGGTTGTAGAAGGCTGGAAACAATTTTTTGCTCAGAGATCCTAGCTTCAGTCTCATTGTATAACTACTAAATAAACATTTCATTTTGCCATGTTCACACCCTTAATTTCTTTCTTATTATGGATACCTTTATTCCCATAATGGTGGTTTGGTGAAAATTATTTCTTTAAATTTCCTCAGCTGACAAATATGGAAAAGAGAACATGGCAATAGTTGTAATTGTAAAAACTGTATGCATTGTTCCAGAACTTACGTCTGCACAGGGAATGGAACATAAAAAGTTCTCTCAGCACATCATTACTGGATTACTGGATAAACCAGTGTTTTTCAAAATTTCGCTACTTTAAGATATGTGGGCTTCAACTCCCAAAGATCTTAAAGTTTGAATAACAATGGTTTACATGGAAATTATAACTCAATTGTTTACAATTTTTCCTACAACTGAAATGCTGCTTATTTGCTAAAATAAATTCAATTATACTGTCTCTTGTATAGCATCCAAATCTTTGTTTAAAAAGGTTTTTTTTTTACTCATAATTGTAATTTGAGAGCTGGGTGCCCATATAAATTAAGAAAATAATTTATATAGCCTCCAGATCTCAAATTACAAGTCTATACTACTAACATAGGATTATAAGCAAAAAGACATGTCAACAAACACTAACAGAGGACAAACTATAATCATTCAGGATTCCACCATTATAGATAGGCTCATCCTAGACCATAGCCAAGGATAAAAACAGTCTTCTGGAAGGCCAGCAGGGTCAGGAGGGTCCAAATCTTGTAAAATATATGTTATAAAGAGCAGACCAACAGTTATGTCACACATGAATTAAAGGATATTGAAGAGAATAATTCCCCGTAATTAATAATTAATCATCACTGTGGTTAAAATACAAACTGATCTCCTAAGTGGATACAGTTGTAAACAAGTGCTTTCCTACTTTATGGCTTACCATTTTTCCTTAAAAATAATTATTGACATTTGAAAATATTGAGTAAATTAGAAGATACTTTCAATCATATATATTGAAGTGTCGTGGCCTCTTGACAAGTTGTATTGATGTATTTTCCATGCATTTAAATGACCTGCTATCAATGATACATCTTAATATGTTGAAATTATAATAAATTTCATATAACGACTCATTTACTAGTTTTTCAAAACTCATTCATGCAATTTACTAGTCTGAAAAATTATAGAGGTCTATAAATGGTACTACTGAGAGATTACCATAGGCATATTAAATTCTACAATTATTTCCATAAAATGATTTCACATAGGAACAATGAGATTCTACATTTTAAATCAAATCCAAATTTAAGGCATGGGAACTATTAGTGCCATGTTCCTACCTATGTTTTTCAAGTTCTTCTTCTGATTGTACAGTTCCAAAACGTCCCCTGCAGTGTATATCTGTAGCTTTTGTTGGTTTGTATTAGAGATTCTGCAATCAGGTTTTGTATAAACACATGTAGAGATACACACATGTATATGTACACAGTTAAAGTCTATAACAGCCAGAGCAGACGATACGTGCAAAACAGGCCTATTCAATAATTGTCAGAATCATACTTTTGAATAAGCAATAATGGTAATCAGCTAAGCTTGATTCCTACCAGTTATTTAAAGATATTACTGATTTATCTTGCTTACTGTGTGGGATGTTTACACATGCATTCTTTTATATCATGAGAGATAACACATGTATGCTGCTGATACTTTACTTTTGCAAGTGTATCAGACTTATTTAATATGCAAATTCAACTGCCTAGATAGGATATATAAGTAGAAAATTGATTTACTTTTAAAGCTACATTTTGTGATTCAAGTTTAACATGTCCAGTGATTGATTTCCATTAAGTCTTTTCTTCAGATTAAATTGGCAAAAATTATTATATAGATGGATGCTTGACCTTTTGCCGTGATACACTTGATAGAGGTTGTTTACATATAGAGTAAAATCCTGATCAGTCTGACACTTAGTAGTGACTTCCTGCTGCTTGGAAATGTGTATTGTAATAGCAATTCTATGTTTCCCCCACTCTCCCCTCCCTCAAGCTTCCTTTACAAGTGAATAGCAAATTAAGAAGGACACTACAGAAGGCATTATTTGACCATTTATATGTTATTTATCCTGCATCCTGCAGGTCTCTAATTAGTTGCTTCGGTTGGAAACAATGTGTCTGCTATAACTAAAGTGGTTCTTTATGTACATATATAGTTAATGTATAACTTATAACACAGCTGAATACAATTAAGGAAACCTGACCTTTTCCCCTCTCACCTTCAATGCAGTTCCAGAAGTTGCAGAAACTTTTGTCTTACGCTGGTTGAATTCCAGAATTAAAAATTGGTCTCATCTTGTTAGCCAGGATTGGTTGAATGCTTCAAACACACACAACACAGTTTATGATGTAGTCACTTAGTCAGTTGGTAAGGAGCTAACAATTCTCAATTATATCAAATTGGCAAAAGATTCTAAGAACTATTCTAGGATGTAAAATTTATTGTAGGCCAAAGAGATCACTGTGGCTTGTATTTTGTATGTTTTCTCCCCCCCCCCCCAAATATTCAATTTTAAATCTAGCCTAGGTCTGCCAGGAAACAAGAGGCATGCTTATATGGCTATGGTAGCCATTTGTATTCTCTTTTTGTCCAGGGTTTGTGTACTACTTTTTATAATATTTATATTTTAATGCAGAATCTGTGTTTTTTTGTTTATATACTTGTTGTCTTATCCTATTCTTTTACATTGCCCAGAGTTGCTTTTTGTGAGATGAGCAGCTATACCAATTTGATAAATAAATAAATAATAAATAAATAAATAAAAATGCTTCTTGCATCTGAAATAGTGATTTAAGAGAATTTTTGATTAGAATATATCTTCTATAGTCCTTTCCAAAAAAAGGTGATATTTTATACATATACACAGGGACATCAAATGAAGTTTCAACGTGTTCTCTGAGGAATTTAGGAATCCTGCTCTATCTGCCTTCATTGAGTAACAGTGGACCATTGCTAACTTGTTTACGGTTATGGCCATTGTGTTATCCCTGAATTGTCAGCTAAACATTTTCTTCTCTGAGGCATTTCAGATTGTAACCAATGAGTTTGGAGATTGTAAGTGTCCTTTCAATGTTGGGATGACAGTTTTTATATATATATTGGTTTTTCTGACTGTTCTATTAATTGTTGTATTGCCCTATTTCAATGTTTTTGTAATTTTATGTTATTTTGTATCCATTCATATATACATACATATTTTTGCAATTCAGTGATTATGTATAAATTATTATGATTCATGTAGCTGGACCCAACAAACTTAATATCCAGGTGACTTCTATATTAACACAGCTGATTATTGGTACATCTACCAGATTATTGGTACATATACCAGAAGAAAGAGGCAGATCTATATATGCCAGTATAAAAATAAATTACCCCCTGGTGTTACAAAAGAACCGTGAAAAGATTCCCAAGAGAAAATTTCATAAGCCGTCTATCATTAAATTAATGTTTTGAAATTCTGCCATATTAACCTGATGCTTCCATCAGAAGGCATTGCTTTCCTCAGTCCTGTATAACCAATGTTTTGTTACAATCCAAGTTTAACAACCTTTGAGTGTCTGCATCTTAGCATTTCTCAGGCTTGTATTCTGTGTCCAAGACTCCTGGGAAGAAAATTTAGCTGAGATACTCAAGTAGAGTTTTTCTCTGAGAAACACAGCTATGAAATTCCTTTCAGACTTGCTTATTGTTGCAGAGACAGCCTTTGCAATTATCAAGGGATTAGGGCAGAATATGAAAAGCCTCGCAGAAAACAGCTTTCTTGCAGATCAGGAATGTATGCTGCACAAACTCTGAAACAATCACCCGAGTTAGTGAGGCAGAAGTGTATTAAAATGTTGAGAGTTCAAGAAGGAGGTCCTTGAAAACTTCTAATTAAAGAAATAAAAAAGAAGGTTGCTAAAGAATGTCATTTGATTTCTCCGGGATGAAAAGGGGTCTTTTGAGGATTGCAAATGAGATGACAGTGCTGCACCAATACAATGTACTCATCCACTTTCTACAATAAAAGTAATGAAAACTGAGCTTAATGGTACATAAATAAAAATAATTAAATAGAAGATAGTGGTAGTGGTACATTACCTGAATTAATATACAAGATTAAGAGGCCAATAACCCAGAAACAACTTACTTACTTTGATCTTTTATATAAATTAGTATACCCTTTTAGGCATCAATGTGGTATAAAATAGCACTCACTATTTCAGTTTTTAATTTTTAAGCCCCTTTATGTTTCATATTAACTATATTTCATTATTTCTTGAATTCTTTGAGTTTACAAGAAAAATTGATAATTTTCTTACACTTTTCACTATCTTCTTTAGCAAATAAACATGAGAAACTGGATTTGGTGTGACATTGTCATTTCCTTTCAAAGAAACACTGTACTAGCATTGTTTAAGGATATAAGCAACAAGTAGACATTGATAACCTCAGATGCTCTGTTTACAGCCACTCTTTTCCTATACCTGGGTAACACCTCCTACACTAAAACGCATCCTGACAAAGTATCTGGTTTCCATTTGCTAAATAACAGCAGTGTTGATTGGGTTCACTACAGCACAAAGCCTTTAATACAACCAAATAATCCTATTCCAAGGTTTGTTTGGCAGGCTGGGAGGATCATGAGCTCTCACGGTCTCATCCTTTGGTGCCAATTTCATGCCGGCACACTGGTACAATACAGTTTTCAAATAGATTATTTCTCACTGATTTAAACTTCACTTCATAATTGCTAAAATGCTAAAATCTTGTCAACTTTCCTGCTGAGATTTGTGAATATGAAATATGTATGGCACATAGGTAACTGTGCATGTTTATACCAATATGTATCAACATTTAACTTAATGTATGTATCTCCTTAACAATCCTTAACAGTTTAATCCTGAATGGAAAAATTATAAAAATAAATCCAATATGAATTATATTAATAATAAATAAATATATTAAATTATATAAATAAAACTGATATTAGATATTAATAATAAATATACTTAAAATAAATACATATCAATTTTTCAGTATAAAGCAGAGAGATATTTTGAACTTTATTCCTATAAGCTCTAGCAAGCATTGCCAATCATGAGAGATTGTGAATCCATAGTTCAACATATCAATACGGCAATAGTTAGCTATATACAACTGGATTCAGGTATTTGAATAAAAATAGTAAAAAAAATATTTTGCCTTGCCTAGTTTCATCACTTCATCACTAAAGGTTTTTTTATAATCTATGATGTACTGATACCTTTCTCAAAAAGATTCCATATTGTCTCAATATGGTAAATGCTATATGATGGAATCATTTGAATCTCCTATATAAATGTGTCACTTCCTAGAATAATTAATTCCTGAAGTTGAAATTAATATCAAATGCCTCATTGTTCACAAAATGTTTTGATTATCTCCTGATGTTCTCCTCTCCTGATAGACAGCAATATCTGACCCACTTGGTCTGGGCTTAGAAGTTATGGAGAATGAGGTGTAATTAGAATTGGATGGGAGGTCAGAAGAATGTCAGGAATAGACTCAGACCAGAGTTTTGAAAAAAAAAAAATCTTCATTCAATGTTCATGTAGTTACAGGAATCAAATTTGATGTGAGAGTGTATTATCATAGTGCATTCCTGTTGTCTCATTTTTTTAGATGTTAATCTTGGTTTAGACATTACATCTATTATAACAATGTTTTAACATAAAATACTTCTATTCCTTTTTCAGTTTTCATGATAATAAGATCTGCAGCTTGAGCATACCTGTATAATTGAGTTTTAAAAGAAAATAAAATGGTTTGTGCATTTGAACTACTAATTAATATTGCTCATAGATTGCAACCATCTATATTGGTTGTAGAATATATAATCACCATGGAGAATATCAGTCTTGATAGAGAAAGGTTAGCTACATGAAAAATGTTGGTATAATTAATTATCCTTTTTAAAAATAGAAAATAGAAAATCTTTTTTTCAAATGACCATTTAACCTGTTAAGAGAGTAATTGATAATATTATCAAGAGTATAATATGTGGGGATGTGACAATCTTAAGCTTCTTTCCTGTAAAATAGTCCTTCTACAAAATGTATGAAATTCACCTTCATTCCTGGTATTTAAGAAGCATTTAAAGACATGACTTTTTAGATATTAATGCATTGATTTATTTTGAAAGATTTCTTTTTCATCTTTTTAACAATTAGTCTTAAATAAATTACTGATATGAATATAAGCTCTGCAAGAATAGCATAATAGAAAAATAGTTTAATTTTTTTTAAACCCTCAAAGCTATGAATGGACAGTATGACACAGGAGAAACCAAAAAAAGTTATAAAATAATTCCATTTTATAATGGCTCAAATAGGGAAACAATAAAAATTAACTTGTCTACTTCATTATTATTTTTCTGATTTATTTTTATTTATTTATCAAATTTATAAACCATTCTTCTCTCACACTTCTCTCACTCACGCAGTGTATAAGTGAAATATAAAAACATATAAACCAAATATAAAATTACCTTAAGAGGCAAAGACAGTTAAAATTCAGGATTAAAATAAGTAGGAGGGTGTAGAGTTTAAGGAGTTAGGTTTTATTATTATTAATTATATCTTTCATATAGTAATCAGAAAAAGGAATTAAATCTAGTCTCTTAAAAGGAATAGCAAAAATTTCTTTCTGAAATCCACATTTCTGATTTTAAGCCTGTAAATATAAATAGAGAGAGATTGTCTTAAAGAAGCAGATAAATACAAACTAATATTTTCCCTTTTATTAGTACCCTGAGTATTGTACAAAAGAAATAAATGTTGCCTTATTGGTTTATATTACAAGGCATTCTCCTACATTGCATTCTGTAGTTATGAAACAGAGATCACTCTTTCATGAAATAAATTATCTGCCTGGTGCATTAAATCTTAACTTGCAGAGTGTCAGACAAAGGGCACCTGAGCCATTTCAGTACCAGTACTAGCTGTTTGAAACACTTCTTTTGACACCAGAGTGCTTTAATTGTTCATGGATCTCTACCCTTTTCAGTGTTGCTTTGAGGCATTCTGGCTCAGCTTAGAGTCAGTCAAGCAAAATTGGAGCATCTGGTTGCTGTGTCAAAATAGCATGGGCAACTTCAATGCAGCACCCTAGTGGATAATTTCAACTCAAAATACAAGCAATACATTAGCAATGGCCAGGAGGCTACAGTGTCTCTTCCTTTGAAATATGTTGAGAAAAAGTGTAAGAAATCTCAGTAAGTGAAGGTTTTCCTCCCGCCTACCTCCACTTCATGTCTTCTAGTTCTTAAGAAAGTACTTGACCATAACTTGCTTGTAAAGTTAATTTCAGTCCACTGTTTCTCAACAAAGTTATCACTTAGGATGCCATTTATTTTTCTGTAAGTTATGACATCTTGGTTATGGAGCAGATGTAATAAGTAACGATCAAATATTTAAATACAATTTTGTAAAGTTTTATTGTGAATAATAATTGGATTGGAATTGGTGTTTATTCCTTTGATGAATACATGCAGTGATAGTTTTGTTGCTTTGTGAGTTCCATGCAGTTACATTTATTATTATTTTTTCTTATAGGTCGCCTATAAAATTTCGGTCTGACTTAATGATTTACACCGGTAAGCGTTTTCATTAATAAATTCAAATTGTGCTTATTTTTATTTTATTGCCTTCTCTGGGATAATTATGCAAAATTAAACTATGAAATGCCTGTCACTCAGCTTCATTGAGGGGAAAATTTGAATTCATTGACTATACCTTCTGAAATGGATGCAAAATAATACTGTCAGAGGAACACATGTGACATCAGACAGAAGATTGAGACCTAACCCCCGGGCTGATTACTCCTGCCCCAGGCAAGAAAGTTTATGCATGGCATCAGGTCAACAGGTCAGACAGTTAAATGCTTCAAGATTCTACAGATTTACCCTTCATATCTGTCCTGCCTGGAAGTACAACCTTCTGCACCTCTGACAAGTCATCTCCAGAGTGCATGCCTATCTTCTACAAGAGAGCATTTTATTTTATTTTATTCTAAAGTCCAGAATATGCATAAAATATGTTTTTTTTTAAAAAAAAACTTACACTGACCTGGATCAGTGAGAATGTTTTTCATAAATTTATGAAGAAAATAGTTAATTTATTTGAAAAGTCAGTTAATTTTCCTAGGTTTTACTCTACTACTTTAATTAACAGAACTGGATTTTAATAGCCTCTTATTTTTTCTTAAATAAGATATACAAAATTAGTGTATATTGTGTGAGTTAAGAACCTGCTACAGTCTGATAAATCTCAGTTATGCTGGACTTCAGCTCACAGTTCTGAACTTTATATCTGACATATATGAGGAGACCATTTTTAAAAAAAAAATTAATTAAGTGATTTCTTATTAGTTAAACTTAAATGTAATAAAGAATGTAAACAAGGTAGAAATTCTGCTAGACTTGTTCTCAATATCTCTCTATCAGAAGAAAAACATGCTGTTACTGAAATGGGCTGTGAAGGATGATCAATGTAGCAGTAAATAGAATTTGATAAATAAATGAAAAAGATTGACACAGGGAAGAAACTGCGAAGAACAATAGCTAAGAATCTATACACAAAGGACTAATGAGGATTTGGTGAATGAGAAGCCTAGTTTTATGGATCTGAGTATAAAGATAGAGGAAAGAAGATCTACATTACATGCTACCCTCTTCTTTATCCAAAAGAAACTGAGAAATATTTAGTTGTCTTAAGGATTACAGAAATGCTAAATTTATTGTTAAGGTTCCCATCATGCATATTTTTGTCTATTTACAACAAATAAATTGAGTATAACTTTTCACTAACATGTATAACTACTGCTAGCAGGATTAGAAATTATAGTAAACAAATAGGTCTGTCAACATTATATATTCTTTTTAAGAACTTTATTTAATTCAAAAAGAGGTGATTTTTTTAAAAAAAGGATTTTGTCCATAACTTAAATATGCTTCAAGTTCCTAAACATATGTCATTTTCTGGAATCACTGAAGCAGTATAGAGAAAGGTTTTTTCAAGCCTGAACAGATAACCAATAAATAAATAAATGATATTAAACTATGCAGTAGTCCTCACAAGTTAGGATAAAATGATACTCAGATGTAGTTGATAGTGAAGCAAACCTGACATGGCAGAAGAATTGAGAATGGAGGTATAGCAACCTGGCTCAGAGGATCTGTATAATAGTATTCTGTTATTGCTATAACTGTTTCTGCTCCACTGGACTCTTACACCCACTGCTGCAGTTGTCACTGATGGAAAATTTGTATGTTCATATACATATTCTGCAGTCACAGTTTGTAAACTCATATACAAAAAACACCCCGACAATAGCCCCATTGTCACCAACAAAAAAGTATGTTTGACTAACATGTGGAGAAAAAACACACTTAAGAGAAAACTATCAAAATCAATGCCTCACTGATTTAAGTTAGTTATTTTAATTAGGTTTAAAATTGAGTTCTCATTCTGTGTTTAATAGCAGCATAAATATATATTGTGTATATATCATAGCTAAAAGCTGTTGAAGTCCTATGGATTAAATTTATATTGTGAAACAAACAAACAAAGTGAAAAGCATGAAGTAATGACACATTTGGGGTCTAATAACAAAATCAAATCTTATACATATACCATTCTTGATAACTGGTACCCAACATTTTTTCACCGGCTTTAAGTAGAGAGATGCCTTTTTTCTAATTTTGTGCATGACATGTTGGGGTTGCATAAATTTTAATTGATGGAATGACTATCTGCACAGATTTCTACCATGATCTATTTTATGTGGAAAACAGCTCTTTGGCTAGTACTTGTCTGTTAGTATTAGCTCTAGAAAAAGTTCTTTGGATTTTGATTAATAAAGATCCTTTTCTTTCTATTCAACTACTTATGTATTTTCAAATATATCATTTTTCCTCCCTTTTTATCTTCTTATCAATAAGATGAGTAAAAGGATACCTATGTTTATTTGAAATTTATTTTATGCTTAAGTGTAAAGTGCATATTCAGGGTTATTGTATAAATAAATATATTTCATTATTACTACTAAAACACATGAATCTCTGGGGTAAAAACATGGCAACTTTTAATTGCCCACAGCAGGACCACACAAGTGTTTCAGGACAGCATGTGAGAGAGGATATTAATGCAACTGAAATTGCCAGGAGAACTTGGTGTATTTTCAAGTGCCATATGATCATTTCTCCTGAGAGTCATTTGGGAAATTCAGTGAGTTAAATAACTCCCTTTTGTAATGTAATTGGACTAAAGCTTTTCTCATCTGAAAAACCTGCAGAACAGCAATATAATATGAAAGTTGTAGCTGTGTACTGTATGTTAAAATGTAAGCTTGTTCTGTCTAAGCAGAGGTAAGAAGGTGATTCTGTCCAAGTAGTTTAGATTTCAGTTGCTACATTATGGTTTATTAATAAAATCATCCTGGACAGAAGGAGTATTTCATGTTGCTTATATCTAGATCAAATATTTAAGATACACTAAATACAAAATACAAAGTATGGTATTAAAGCAATAATCATGTCACAGGTACCAATAAAGCTCTGTAGTAGTAGGTAACCATATATGTAATACTGGCGTCCATTTGTTAATGTTCTGCTGAAAACTTTATTTCAAGACCTGGACATAATAAAAATTAGGCACTGCTGCTCATGTCAATTACTACCACAGGAAAATCAGACAGAAAGATTAGCACATCAACCATGCAATTTTAGTAATTAAGCCTCAAAACCCCTTTTAATATAAATCAGTTCTGTCTGGTTTGGTACAACAATCAAACAGGACAGGTAGATACTCCAATGGATAGTTAGGACTGCAGAAAGAAGAATTGCAACCAGCCAGCCTTCCAGGCCGGTCAGAAGGAGGACTGAGAAAAAATTTACAGACCCCTCATATCCTGGACATAAACTGTTTCAAGTCTTCCCCTCGGGATGCCACTTATAGAGCATTGCATACCAAAATGACTAGACACAGGGACAGATTTTTTTCCCTTTTGCCATCACTCTACTGAACATCTAATTCTCACAGTATTGTCTAATGTCTATGTACATTTATTCATGTTGTATGGCTATAGCATTATCATTATTCGTATCTTTCTTGCTACCCCCTGCTATTGATATTATTATTGTTGTTGTTGTTATTATTATTATTATGATGCTTTGTGTGTATTCTGAGAGCATTAGCACTGCAGACAAATTCCTTGTATGACTAATCACACTTGGCCAAATAAAGTATTCTATTCTATTCTAATAAAGAAATGGTCCTTAATCTTTCTGACTCCATGGACTGGTGGCAATGGCAGGGGGAGATGGTTTCATGCACGCAATCTAGATCCTACGCATGCACAAATGAAGCTTTGCATGCTTGCCTACTACTTGCATGGCCCAGTTCCCAACAGGCCACGGACAGGTACTGGTCTGCGGACCAGGGGTTGTGGACCCCTGTAATAAAGTATTCTATTCATTGTGGTTTTGCATGGGTACTTCACTGCTTATCAATAGATAATATCAGTAAAATATCATGATCAAGTGTAAGATATTTGGGTATAGAGAAATGACTCTGTTCTTGCTAATGCTTAATAATGCTTGATAGGAAAAATAGTAACAACTGTTGTTCAAGCTTCTTGAAAAAATAATGTAATATCTGGACTAAACTTTTTTTGTAAAAATTAATAGTCAGCTACAGCAAGGGATCTCAGCACAAACAATGCACCAACAATTTAGAATGCAAAGTTGTTCTCATGGATCTGTTCCCACAGAATTTAATCCTTGTTAAATTTAGTGAGGCTTCTTGATAGCCCCTCTCCAGATCTATGCTGTTGGAGTGCTAACTTCAATGTACCATTTTTGGACAATGTAAATGACAGCTGTTAAGTGCCTCTTTATATCAAAACCATAGACAGGAACAAAGGGTTAAATCCTGGTAAATTTTCTCTCATGTCCTCCTTTGCTAGAATTTTATTTTATTTTAGAATAAAAAAAGAAAATATATAAATGCTTGGTATTTCAAAATGAAATCATATTCTGTTACAAAGATAAAATAAAGAATCAAATGAAAGATCCTCAATGTAGCCCTATACACACTGTCCATCTCTCTCAACTATCTCACTTATAGGATTAGTGTTTTAGATACCCACAGTAAATAAACACTTAGTTGAGCAGACTATACATATTATGTCTAAATACAATCTCTCTATAAGAGTATTCTTTAGAACTCTACTATGCTGCAGACCAAAAATGATAAAATAGCATAGTATCTATGGTATTTTTTACACTAATATACTTTTCATAAAATGGTGTTGTGTGGCTGGCATATGCAAGAACAGGAGGCAGGACAACATTTCATATATGTAATTTCTATTAAATATTGTTCTTTAAAATTATAATTTTACCAAGCTTCTTGTGGAATTGTTCTGTTTATTCCTATGTGCCGTCATAGCTTTTTTTGTTGCATAAAAGTTCCTCTGTAGCTATGGCACAATATTACACAGTAAAACGTATTAACCCAACCAGAAATAAAGCAATAATGAGCTTAATGTCTGATATGTCAGCTTAGCTGTCTCACCAGTAGCTTTCTGTCTTTATCTAATATTCAAAGTATTAAGTAAAACATTGGATTGTAACAATGGCAGGATTTCCACACAATCTTCAAGGACAAAATATTTATGAATAAAATGCTGACTATTCCTTTATTTATAATGCTAAATGTATGAATTGATTCTTTTTCTTGAATATTACCATATGTGCTTTCCTCCACTTAATACAGTTTAGCCCTTTTCTTTGAAAGGGTACATTTATAGAACATTTGCTTATGGGTGCCAGCAATATATATGAAATACCTCTGTTTTAAAGGGTGAATAATTCCTACTGCATATCCAGTATTCAGTTGTTGTGTTGAAGCCATTTATACTTAAGCTGATTGTTAAACACAAGCAGGGTTTCAGCTATACATATTTCCAGGAGGAGGACATTCCAGAGTGTGGAGGTCTTCAGTCACCAGATCCATATATCATTAGTCTTACAAGGATGGAAGACCTTCAGCAGGAACTCTTTAGAAGTCCTGGCCAAATTCTGTTTCAGTAAGGAATAGATAGATATCAACAATAGTACAGCAAGTTTAGAATTGGTATTACATTCAGCTGGTGATTTACTTCTATTAATAATCTAACTGCCACATTCTATATCAGTTGTAGCTTCAGAGTTATAGCTTCTAGATCAGGGCTTTTCAACCTTTTTACCGATTGTACCACTTTTAGGATATGGCAATATTCGAGTACCACCTAGCAAGGTGTCAAAAACGTGATGACCAAAAAAAAAAAAACTGTTCAAAGTTGCAATTGCACTGAAATGACTTATGACCATTTTTCACACTTATGACCATTGCAGCATGCCCAGGGTCATGTGATTTATATTTGGATGCTTGGCAACTGATTCATATTTATGATGGTCACAGTGTCGCAGGGTCATGTGATCCCCTTTTGCAACCTTTTGACAAGCAAAGTCAATGGCAGGGCTACTCTTCCTCCCTCACATATAAATGATATGAAGAACCAGGATAGTAGCACCTCACTGCCACATCTATCTCTATATTACTAAAACGCTTGTGTTTCTACCCTCAAGTAAGCCTACTACAACAATTTTTGAATCAAGATATCTAAAATCTGCTAACTGAAAGAATGCATAAAAAAGCAGTATGACTACACATTACATAGAACTTAATCAAAAATCATAATTTCAAAATCCTAGTTGAAAGGAAACTAACATGAGGAAAGCTTAAATAATTGTTGAAGTAAAAGACATGCTGGGGGAGGGAGGAGAATTATGGATGATCCTAACACTTCTTTTCATTTTATTTATTTCCATTTCAGTGGCAGTGTTTGAATTATTACTGAGTTTTTTTAAAACTTGGTGTGTAAGCATAATATAAATTCTAATTTATATGGTTTTGCTACTATTATTCCACTACTATTATATTTTCCTATATTCCTTGCATTGGATGGATAACTTATCTTTAAAAATAAATATTTCAAATAGGTGTTAGACACCATGGGTTTTTCAGAAATGTATCCTTTCATTTTATTTTTTTTACTTTTAAGAATTACTTAAGTGAAAAAGACTTTCTTCAGAAATGCTCAAGAACCACATGTTCATCTTTCCTCTTACAAAAATAGAGAATTGGGCACTTGAGCAAAATAAATTCAGTTTTATGATTTAAGCATTGTATTGAGCTCATAATAGCATTTCAACAACCATTTTAGTATTAGATTTGCTGCAGTCTCAAAAAAAATCCAAGGTCATATTCCAGACATTGTCTGAGTTTTGTATTATACTTTGATAATTAGACTGAAAAAATGATCTTGAAAAAACATAATGAAGTATGATTGGTCTTGAGTTTGGTTTGTCTTTATTGAAGTTAGTACAGAACAGCAGCTAACATTATAAACTATAATGTAAGCCATGAACTTCCTAATTCAGATTCCTTTCAACTCTTTCTCATTATGTTATTCTTAAAAAGCCACTGCATCTATTTTGCCTTCTTATAATAAGGCAGTTATTCCTTCCTGCATTTAGACCTATCTGCAGTTTAGAGTTACCCCTTGATAACCCAAAGACTCTTTTATAGAAAAAGTTATACATAGACAATGTCTTAGTTACTCCTTCTTTGCCTTTAAATCTTGTATTTGAAAAATAATAATTTAATTTAAACTTTTATTTTGTTTTTGTTTTTTGAGATTACTTCCCACAGGTGTCCCAGAATCTACAAATCTTAACTTTATATTTCATCATTTTTAAATAACTGTATATTGATTTAATGTGCATTATATATTTTCACCTTATCTGTGTATATGGGGCTAAGTAGCAATGTGGGTGTAACAAAAAAACGTGGGTGTGAACAACTAGGTGAGCATATAATAATGTTGGGATTTTTTTCATACAGCAAGGTGTTGGATAGAGATTGCCCATATTGTCATTGAAGCTTCAAACTAGGACATTTTGAGTACATGTTGTATAACATTGGAGACATTGGTATGTGGTAAATTCTGAAGTGCAGGGCATCATCCTGACAGCTCCCAATACAAAGAATTGTAAGTAGAGTAACCTTAGCTTTTAAAAAAATGCTACTCATGACTGGTTATATTCCTTAATATGAAGTAAACAGATTTTTCCTCTTTATGTTCTAAACTTTAGCTGGGCTGTTGCTTTCGCTCATTGGTGTATTGTAATTAAGTTTCAAACATAACAAATTGTTTTCTTATTTGATTCTGTTTTCATTCTGACAGGGATTTAAAATTGAAGGTAATCTATTTTTCAGTCTCATATTACCAGCATTATACAAAGGAAGTCCCAAGTAAAAGTGAATTATGTGAGAACAAATAAAGTTGAAACTTTTCTTCAGTGTAAGGTCCACTTTTAAAACTTCACTTATCTAATCTGAACTTGAAACTTAAATGTAATTTGCTTCAAAATTTAGTCCAAAACCTGATCTGGATCTGAGCTCTCCTCTCCTGTCAAATAAAGGCATACTTAACTTTATTCTGAGAGAATGGCCAGATGTTCATGCTGCTTTTTTACTTTATATAAGCAAGTTCACCACCCACTAACTGAAATCGGAAACTTTATTATCTCTCCTCTATATACATGTGCATATCAAGCACCTCTTTTAAAAAAAAAAAAAGCATGATGACTTTTCATGTTTTGCTGATAGTTGTGAATATACAGTATGTGATCCAAGAGGACAAAGTCAACTAAGAGATCCACAGAAGCAATTTACATGCTTACATCTGAATCACAATTCTATCATATGTTGATTCTTCATAGGGAATATATATTTTGTTTTTGTGCAATCTCTTTATATTCCCCATGAAGAATGGTATATAGTATCTACTGTATACTATATCTTAAAGTAATTATGTTCTACCTTTTCATATTAATCTATTATTTCAAAAGGCTTGTAACTGAACTAGCCAGGCTTAAAATAATGTATATCAAGGTGAATTAAAGTTCCTTTACTAAAGGAACTTTGTAAGACATGTTGCAGTAGCTGCAATGCTATTTTTTTAACTTAGTCCTGTCATCCACACATTAATATAAAAACATATGAAGTGGAAACAAAACTTTATACCAGTATTGTGAAGTAGGACTGCTAAAATAAGTTTCACATGTTATTTACTTATAAATGCAGCTGTCAACACTCAAATTATTTTCCAAATCCCAAGATATTAAAATGTATGGGATTTAATTATGAAAAAGACAGATGTTGTAACATCTTTTGATTCCCATTCAGGTAGTTCCCAGATTCTAATTTATTTTCTGGAGGTCATACAGTAGCACTAATATGTTTAGTTTTTACATGTCTGAATTAGTGGACTATTGAGAATATATAGCTTGCTCTTGTGTTGCTTTCTTTGTCTTTAATTTCTTGGGAATTTATGGGAAACTATCTAAGTCATACATATAAATTAATTTTTGCACATACTGTGGGATGCCTTTGTTAAGGTTTTGTACCTGTATATATGATTGGCATCATAAACATTCAGTTATTTTTACTAGCATCATCTCATTTTCAGTCTTTATTCTTATATATTAATAATTTAATACATGAATTATAATTTCTTCACTTTAGAGACAAAATGAAATAATATTGCCCAGAATTGGTAAACATAGTTATTATGTGTGGTAACAAAAATGAATAAAAATAGACCAGATGGCATATTATTTTTTTAAGTAGCCATATAAAAGTTTGTGCTTCAAAATAATCATTAAGCTTTCAATTAAGAATGCAATGGTTTTTCCTTCAGCTCCAGAAATGATCAGTATACATTTACAACAAGTGTGAACAAATAAGGGTTCTACTGATTTTTTTAAAATGGATTACAATATAGGCAAATATTTGCCATATGTTAAGGCTGCATAGCAAGGGTATTGTATTTATAATAAATTGATAATAATAGTTAACAAAAGCTGTGTAAAAAGTATCCATCCTAAAAGTATGTATTCTTTGCAATTAATAATATTTAATAATAATAATAATAATAATAATAATAATAATAATAATAATAATAATAATAATAATAATAATAATAATAATAATAATAATAATGATGATGATGATGATGATGATGATGATGATGATGATGATGATGATGATGATGATGATGATATGTTCAAGAAAGCAGACTTGAACTGACAGTACATATGTGAAATGATCCGGATGCCAGACAATTCTATTTATTAGGTAGCATATAACATTTCACATTATTTTTATACTTCCAAATCAGTATGGGCTGTAGAAATGTATACAAGTTCTGTCTGACTTTGCAGAACAATTAGTTGTATATTTATTATACAATCATTCAAATCGAAGTACGGTAACTAATGCTGTGTTATTTCTCTTGTTATGAGTTTAGCCAGAAAATATAATAAGGGTAATAAGCAACAATATATTTCCTGATATTGCGAGTTACAAATAATGTGAAATCTCTTCTTGTAGAGATTATTGGGGGGGGGGGGAAGGGTACAGTTTGCTTTGTGTATGTGTTTGCTTTTGCGTGTACATATATACATGTGTAAGACTATGCTTTTCAAATATTCTACCATTCATATTTATAGTTTTATCATAGAATAGTATGGTGTTAGGCTTTTATTCATGGGAAAATAATATTTGTGGCTTATTATTCCTGAATTATCAATGGAACTATCATCAAAATATTAGCAAGTTCTACTGTCATTAAATCAATAGTTTTGATGTTTTCCATAATTAATGCATTATCTTTATATTCTGCATGTATCATCTTTCACCTATCTTCTTTATTCTAATAAAATTTGTTAGTTTTCTTTGTTTTCCTTTCATTATTTTTTCCTTTTTTATTTGTTTACAATCCTTCATTTGATTAGGCAGTTTTCTCAAGTACAGATGCTTGAGAACAACATATACTCAGTGGCAAAATTATCTGTATAACTCATCTGTCATATACTATCTGAATCATCTATCCTACTTAGCTGTGGTAGTAAATATTGTTTTATTAAAATAAACTTGAATAAACTTTGAATGCCAGTATGAATAAACTTTGAATGCCAGTATGGTTGGGACCATGACCCATAATTCTTGTGTAAACTATAATATACTGTAATACATTTTTGCTTTCAAAATATTTTTGCATACTTTTTTCTTCCTAAAAACAGGATGTAACTTCTTATCTTATTAAGAGAACTTACTTTATAATAGAGACTATATAGCAAAAGTATTGCTAATGACATGCCTCAGAGAATATTATAATAAGCTTTTTGATACATTAAAAAGATTTAGGCATTCTTGGTTTATGTTTTTTTTCTAAAGAGTATGTAAAATATTCTTTAAATATTTTTCCCACTGCACCTGAAAATAAATGGCTCTGCCACAATTTGCAACAGTGCCATCCATACTTAAAAGAGAAGTATTGAACTGCCTGACTTGCTAGCATAATTTACAAAATGTTAAGCTTCGTTGCATAATATATTCCATGTTTGTCTTCAATTTCAAGCAGAATGAAACAGTTTGCACTACGCTATGTAGTTTTCACAACTGAAATACATTTTACACTGTGTTGAAGGTTATCCACTGTAATTTGCTATGTATTGTTACAAAGGATTGATTTCAATTTAATTTTATGCAACTACTGTATTTCATTTTGCCCACAAGGACTTGACCAGTGCCATATTTTGTTTCAAAGCCTAATTACATATAAAGAAATCTTGATTTCACAATTGTTATTGAATTTATTTTTTGTGAACATAACAGAATAGTTACAGGCATTAGTTTTATAATAATAATAATAATAAAGTTGGAAGGTACCTTGGAGGTCATCTAGTCCAACCCCCTGCTCAGGCAGGAAACCCTATACCATTTCGGACAAATGGCTGTCCAGTCTCTTCTTAAAAACTTCCAGTGTTGGAGCATTCACCACTTCTGGAGGCAGGTTGTTCCACTGGTTAATTGTTCTAACTGTCAGGAAGTTTCTCCTTACTTCTAGGTTGCTTCTCTCCTTGATTAGTTTCCATCCGTTGCTTCTTGTCCTGCCTTCAGGCGCTTTGAAAAATAGCTTGACTCCCTCTTCTTTGTGGCAGCCCCTGAGATATTGGAACACTGCTATCATGTCCCCCCTCGTCCTTCTCTTCATTAAACTAGACATACCCAATTCCAGCAGCCATTCCTTATATGTTTTAGCCTCCAGTCTCCTAATCATCTTTGTTGCTCTTCTCTGTACTCTTTCTAGAGTCTCGACATCTTTTTTACATCGCGGTGACCAAAACTGGATGCAGTATTCCAAGTGTAGCCTTACCAAGGAATTCTAAAGTGGTATTAACACTTCTCGTGATCTTGATTCTATCCCTCTGTTAATGCAGCCTAGCACTGTGTTGGCCTTTTTGGCAGCTGCAGCACACTGCTGGCTCATATTTAAGTGATTGTCCACTAGGACTCCGAGGTCCCTCTCACAGTTACTACTATTGAGCAAGGTACTCCCTATACTATACCTGTACATTTGGTTTTTCTTACCTAAATGTAGAACCTTGCTTTTTTCACCATTGAATTTCATTTTGTTAGATAGTGCCCAGTGTTCAAGTCTGTCCAGATCCTTCTGTATCTTAAGCCTGTCTTCTGGAGTGTTGGCTATTCCTGCCAGCTTGGTGTCTTCTGCAAATTTGATGAGTTCCCCATCTATCCCCTCGTCCAAATCGTTGATGAAGATGTTGAAGAGCACTGGGCCCAGAACAGAGCCCTGGGGCACCCCACTACACACTTCCCTCCATGTAGATGTGGTTCCATTGAGGACCACACGTTGAGTACAGCTGGTCAGCCAGCTATGGATCCATCTGGTGATGATGCTGTCTACCCCACATTTTTCTATCTTGTCAAGTAGTAGGTTGTGATCTACTTTATCAAATGCCTTACTGAAGTCCAAGTAAATTATATCCACAGCATTCCTCTGATCCACTAATTTTGTCATTTGATCAAAGAATGCAATAAGATTTGTCTGGCATGATCTGTTTTTGACAAACCCATGTTGGCTTTTAGTAATGACTTTGTTTGCCTCTAGGTGTTCGCTGATTCATTGTTTGATTATCTTTTCCAGAATCTTCCCAGGTATTGAGGTCAGGCTGATAGGTCTGTAATTTCCTGGGTCCATTTTTTTTCCTTTTTTGAAGATGGGAACTACATCAGCTCTTTTCCAGTCCTCCGGTAGTTCCCCAGTGCTCCAGGATCTTTGAAAAATATAGTTCAGTGGTTTTGAGATCACGTCTGCCAGTTCCTTGAGAACCTTGGGGTGTAATCCATCTGGTCCTGGTTATTTGAACTCATCTAGGCTGGACAGGTGCTCACTTACCATTTTCTTGCCTATCTTAACTTGTGTTTCTATTCTGTTTTTTATGGCACTATTTTTGATAGGTTGGTCTGTTTTTTCCCTTTGTGTAAAGACAGATGCAAAAAACGAGTTAAATAGTTTCTCCCTGTTGCTTGTCACCTTCTTGCCACTTTCACCCACTAATGGACCAATCATTTCCTTCACTTTTTTCTTGTTTTTTATATGTTGAAAGAAGCTTTTTTTGTTATTTTTGACTTTGGTCGCAAGCCTTAGTTCATTTTGAGCCTTAGCTTTCCTCACTTCATCTTTGTAGGCTCGGGCTATTTGCTGATATTCTGACTTAGTTATGTGCCCCTCTTTCCACTTTCTATACTTGTCCTTTTTATCTTTCAATTTGTCAGAGAGTTCTTTATGCAGCCATGCTGGTTTCTTTTGAGAGCTGTTATTTTTCCTCTTTGTTGGTATTGTGCTAGACTGGGCTTTTATTATCTCATTTTTCAGAATTTCCCAAGCTTCTTGAGTTGTTTTCTCCTTGAGGATTCTCATCCATGGAATCCTTCCCAAGCCCTCTCTAAGTTTATTGAAATTAGCTCTCTTGAAGTCCAAGACTCTAGTTTGACTGTGTTCTATTGCTTGTGCTTCCATAATGTTGAATTCCAATATTGCATGATCACTTCCTCCTAGGGTTCCTATGGCTTCAACACCTTCTATCATTTCATCTCTGTTAGTGAGAATTAGATCCAAAATGGCTAATCCCCTAGTTCCCTTCTCTACTTTTTGGGAGACAAAGTTGTCTGCTAGGTTTGCCAGGAACCTGTTTGATCTTCCACTTGGTGCAGAGTTTGTCTCCCAGTTGATGTCAGAGTCGTTAAAGTCCCCCATTACTATTGTGATGTGCTTCCTACATACCTTAGTTAGCTGACTAGCAAAAAGTTCATCTATTTCCTCTGTTTGGCTAGGTGGCCTGTAATATACACCTATGGCAATGTCATTTTTTCCCCTTTTATATTGACCCAAATGCATTCAAGAGAGTTTTCATCATTGTTGTGCTCTATTTCTGTAGAGATGTAGTTATTTCTTATATAGAGAGCAACTCCACCTCCTCTTTTATTTGGTCTGTTTCTTTTAAATAATTTAAATCCCTCTAGCTGTGTGTTCCATGTGTGGGTTTCATCCCACCATGTTTCCGTAATAGCAACAATATCATATCTGCCCTCATTAACCTGAATTTCTAGTTCACCCTGTTTGCTGTTCATACTCTGTGCATTGGTGTATAGACATTTGAGTCCTTTATGACTGACCCTGTGTTTACTTTCTACATAACCTGTGTGGAGCCTGAGTTCCCCTATTGTCTTACCACCTATTTGGTTGGTGCACTTTGTTTGGCACTCGCTATTAGAGGCTTGATTTTGCTTGACAGCAAGGTTGGTATTCTTGTCCACACACACATCTATGTTACATGCACTGATAGCCCTATAATTTTTAGATTGCCGGGGACAGGGATGTTCTGTATCAATTAACTCACTGTCCCCGCTGTTCAGTTTAAATTTTCCTCCAGAAAATCTTTGAATTTATAGCCAAGTAACTCAGTCCCTTTCTTTGATGGATGCAAACCATCTCTTTTGTACATCTTTTCATTGGACCAGCTACAGACATCATGACTAATATATCCAAAGCCTTCCCCTTTACACCACTCCTTTAGCCTCATATTGAATTCTGCTATACGCTGGCCTTTTCCATTTTGCTCCTTATACACTGGTAAAACCTCTGAAAAAGTAAGCCTACAGCCTATTTTGCTAAGTTCCTGCCCCAAGCTCTGGAAATCGTTCTGCACAGAGAGTACATCTTTTTGGGACAGATCGTTAGTGCCAAGGTGTACAATAGCCTCCACATCACAGTCCTTGCTGCCATTCTTGATTATTTTAGAAATAGGCTTCTTGTCCCTACTGGCAGTAGCACCTGGAAGACACCTGACGTCTTTCAAACCCTCTGTGTCCTTGCCTAAATTTACATCCCTTATAATTGAATCACCTACCAGAAGGTGGCTTCTCTTTTTGGATGCCTTTCTGTTCTTGCATGACTGATATGTAATACTTGATTCACACTTCTCCCTGTCGAAAACTAGTTCTTCATCTCGGACCACAATCCCCTGCTTATTTGAGTTATCATCACAAATACCTTTACCTGTCTCCTTAATGTCACTATTAAGATCAGCAAGGGCACTGTAACTGTTGTGCAGGGACACAGCGAAAGCTTTATGTTTATGTTTCACAGCTCTCACCCTGCCAGATCCCATGGTTGTCCACACTGCCCTTTTCCTGCAGGATCTTTGTGGTAGGGGGGGCTGATAGCACGGAGGCTTAATTGAGTAGAGGGGCTGAACTGGACACCTAATTTCTGCCTGAAGAGCACAGATTACAGTCCCTAGATAAATAATCTGTCCTTGTAGACCAGTGATTAGTTTACAGATAGGACAGTTTCCAAGTTTGAAAAGGGTACTGCGAAAGACAGCTGCCAAACAAGTGTTGCACTGAACTAAGCCAAACATTCTTAGATACAGGGAATCTCAGATGCACTTGCCCTGAATGTACTGCTGCTATTTTTGTTTTTAAGCTATATAAATGCAGTTTAAATACAATGGAGATCCAATCAAGGCCTCAGCTACTTCCCTGGTGGAGTCTGCCAAAACTTACAGTTAGTAGCACGTCCCAGCAGCTCTAGCAGCAGTTTAAATGCAGTTTAAATACAATGGAGATCCAATCAAGGCCTCAGCTACTTCCCTGGTGGAGTCTGCCAAAACTTACAGTTAGTAGTTTTGATATAGGATATCTCAACAGTCATAATTCCTAATTCATGTATTTCAAACATGATGAAGAAACAAGTGACTAATTTATTACATTTACAACATGAAATAAGAATTTTTAAAACAGTCATAGTGAAAATAGAAAATGTAGCATAAAGCTTTTTTCAACTAAAAGACAAAATATTTATACAATCTGAAGTCTACAAATTACTTGAGATGATCGGATTATGGTAGTATTAAAATGTAAAATTATAACAGACAATTTAAAGATAATGTACATTATAACTGTATATGCTACATATATCTATAGCTTGAAAGTAGAGAATGTCAGCAAGATCTGACAACAGTTGGTGCTAGAAAAAAATAAAAGGAACACCACACCATACAGGTTTTTTTAAAAAAAAAATGAATCCAATTGCTTCTTTTCCAATAAGATTTTTCTGCAAATGCAGAAGCTTTGAAAACAAACAGTAAATTCCAAGTCACCATTTCTTCTCAATCAGTAAATGTAAATTATTACATATAATTATCATTTTCCTGGAATAAAGAAGAAATACATCCATTCCATTCCCCACCATCCAGTCAGAGCTGAAAAACCCTTTTGGGTGAGAAGCAAAATGTCTTCAAAGAAAAACAAAAAAGTCCAGTTGACTCTTGTAAAAGTACCTTTGGGACAACCATAACCTGGATGACTGAGAATCTCCATAGATATATAGAAGAAATACTGTATAATTTCTAACAATGATTATTCTTGCCTTTATGGGAGCCAGGTAAGTAGTTAGAACAACTTTTTGAAAGCCTGAACACACATGCTTTAATATTGGAAGGTAATGAAATGAAAGTTCTGATGCTCAGGCCATAGAGAGACAATTCTATTGGAACACAGATAGAACCAACTTAATGACACATAATCAGTCAATTAGCTGTGCTCCTACAATAGCTGTTGACTGTAATAGTTTTGACTGGATCATTTCAAAATTGATAAATACAAAATAATACATACAAACAGGTATTATAATAAGAAAAAAAGCTCTTATAATCAATATATAATAAACACAGGAGAGTTTACACAGTAAGATATCAGGTTTATAACATTGCTGTGATAGGACATTTCCAAATATGATATAAGCTGCTATACGGAGTCCTATGGAGTTGTACAATTGAACTCATTTTAGTTATTATAAGGTAATAGTGAGTATTTTCAACTTTCTTTTCTACTTGCAGCAATATTTTGTTGTTTTACAGCAGTCAGAAGTATAGAAAGAGTTAGCAGAAACATTTTTTCTTTTTTATGTATATTTTATTATTTTTTACAGTAACAATCTTTAGTATTTAATAAGCAACACATTGTCTGGGTTTATGTGTTTAACATTAATAGTAATACAATTTCCATTCCTACCCTTTATTCCATTTTTCTAACCATTTATAGAAATTTCCCCATGTTTGAAAGTATTCTGAGTCTTGCTCCCCCTTCATTTTCAATGTGAACCTATCCATTTCTGCACAGTGCAAAATTTTCTTAATTATGTTTTCTTCAGATGGTATTTCTTCATTTTTCCAGTATTGAGCAAATATAATCCTCGCTGCTGTTAATATATGTAGTATTAAGTATACACATTTCTTATCATAATTTTCTGACATTATGTCTAAAAGAAATAATTCCGGTGTATAGTCTACATGTGCTCCAATCATCTTTTCTAGCCACCTATGTATTTTTGACCAAGAGTTCTTTGCTTTAGGGCATGTCCACCAAAGATGATAATATGTGCCTGGATTTTGTCTGCATTTCCAACAATTGCTAGACACATTTTTAAACATTTTTGCTAATCTTGCAGGTGGTAAGTGCCATCTATAGAACATTTTATATAAATTTTCTTTAAAAGTAGCTGCCCTCATTATTTTGTAATTTCTTTCTCATAGGTTTTGCCATTTTTATAACTCTACATTGTGCCCAAATCTTTTTTGCCCAAGTTATCATTGTTTCTTTTACTTGTTCATCTTCCATCTTTAAATTTAACAGAAAGCTGTACAGTTTCTTAATCAATTTGTCATCTGATGACAATAGTATCTGGTCTAACATTGTCTGGTCTTTGTAAAAACCATATATTTTTGCATCTTTCTCATATCTCATTTGTATTTGCAGGTGTGGCCACCATGATAACTCAATGGCCTGTTCTTTCAATTCTTGTTTAGTTTGTAGTTTCCCATCAGTATTCAAAATATCTTTATAAGTCACAAGTTTCTCATAATTGATTAAGTTTGGGTATACAAATGCCTCCATTGTCGAGATCCATCCTGGTATTTTCATGTAAATTCTTGATTTTACCTTTTCCATGTCAAAAGCAGTGCATTTCTTACATAGTGGTTTTGAAAGTATTTGTGAATTTTGTTCTTCCCATACCATAGGAAATCATGCCATCTAAGTTGTAATTCATGCCCTTCTAGATATAATAGTCTTTTATTTCTAAGAGTTATCCATTCTTTTAACCATGTTAGTGTGGCTGCTTGATAGTACAAAACCCAAGAAACTATTTTTACACATGGATGAAAAACTATTTTAATTTGCAAAACTTCTCTTCTCACACTTAATTTCTTCTAAGAATTTTAGACTGCAATTTTTGATATAGGCTGACTTTTGTAATAGCCTATAGTGAGATTTGATTTCAGAGTATGAAGAGTACAGGCTCTTTTTAACCAAGTGCACCCTAAACTTTAACAAAAATATATGTTACATGGCTTATATTCGAAAGAGACAGTATATCTCTGTATTCTATATGTAAAGCCTCTTGTAATTTTCAAAGGTTATCATTTATTTTCTGCCTAATTCCTGCTGGAGACCCATTGTCCATGACATATCATTGTTTATATTGATATTTGATTCTGCTAACTTACCTGCCAGGTAAATTTAATAATAAGTCCAAGTGTTTGACCTTATTTAACTTTAGCTATGATGCCACACTAAATTGACTACCAGAGATTTTCAAATTAATTACACAATCTAAACATGGTGGAGCAGCAGAAACAGATTTAGCCTCAGGAGAACTGCTTAATGCTTAAGTCTAGTTGGATTTTACAACTATAGTCTATCCAGAACACATACTTTCTGAACACATAAAATCTGTTGCATCTTTACATTTACATTTAATTAACTGAAAGCAAAACATGAATGGTTACAACAAATCAAAGTAGTAATGTGTTTGTTTGGCTTCTATTAATTGAATGTACCCAGAGAAATGATACAGAATATTGTAACACAAAATCAGGGACTACATAAGTGCATGGTTAGAAAACTACTATAATTACAATGAATATAAAAGAGTTTCATTCTTCCACCCTTCTCTGACTTTTCTACTCCACTTTTACTTCTCTTTTTTTTAATTCGCAAAATTATAACTTTGAAAAAAGTGATTCTGTATCATTCATCTTCTACTGATGAAGAAAAATATTATGGTTCATGGGGCAGGACTTTATTATTTCCAAAACCTCATCAAAAATAATATTGAAAAAAATAATTTAAAAAGGGGAAAGAAAACAGCTTTACTCTGAGGGCGAAAAAAGAAAAGAAAAGAAAGACTAGGGGCAGCATGATAGCAGTGTTCCACTATTTGATGGTGCCCTAATGAAGAGCTATTAAACTATTTTCCAAAGCACGAGAAGGCAAGTCAAGAAGCAATGGATGGAAACTAATCAAGGAGACAAGCAACCTAGAATTAAGGAGAAATTTCCTAACAGTGAGAACAATTAACCAGTGGAATGGCTTGGCTTCAGAAGTTATGGGTGCTTCATCATTACAGGCTTTTAAAAAGAGACTGGACAGCCATTTGTCTGAAATGGTATAGGGTCTCCTGCTTGAGCAGAGAGTTCGATTAGAAGACATCTAAATTCCCTTCCAGCTCTGTTATTCTGTTAGGTAACATCCCTCGCAACGCATGGTGTCACCTTCCAATGATGGTGGCCCAATCTAGATATACAGTTTACTTTATTATTTTAATATGTAGGTCAGTGGAAAAGAAGATAGTATGTGAAAGGAATTCACTTCAATAATTCAATATAAAAGTCAAAACAATGTCATTCAAGCAGCTCAGAATGCATGGGTGCTATATACATACAGGTTCCTATGTATCTTGTACTGAAAAAAATGGGACACGTAGATTTTTACTATAGCAATATGTACATCAAACAATCAGTAGTAGTGCTCAATTCACAGAAAACAACAATTCTATGAGTTACTTTATCATATCACCTTTGTTAGTTTTGGAGAATAGTATGATTTTGTTGCAATTAAATTAATTTGCACTAAAAGAAGGTGGTGGGTGTCCTAGATTCTGTACTTGTACATGGAGCATTTAATCTGAAATAATACATATAGTTGTCCCTGATATAAATAACAGAGTTGTTAAACCATCTGGACATTTGCTAGCCACTATTTCAGAAATTATAATATTTAGGAGAGTCCAAAAAGACAATAATAATTGTGGATGATAAACATCTAAAACATTATTATTGATATGGCATAGCCACTTAAAATTATCAATGTAGTGATCATTTCACGTGCACAGAAAAAGAGACTATATCATTAAATAAATGATTAGCAAAATAGGTTTGAATAGAATTACAGAGAATGAGCTAAATTCATTAAATAAATAAATCTTTGTGAACTTGCTGACCTTTTCTTAGATATGTGCCAACTTCATAGTCATGATTTTTTTTAAAAAAAAGTTACATTTAAAATGTAAATATGTTTGGTTTTTATTATGAGAGCAGTGGAAGAAGTCAATTAAATGACATCAAAATTTGGAGTCTTTCAGGAAAATGGTGAAAAGAATAACCAGATCTAGGCTGTAGAAACCCAGGCAAATATTACATAGCAGGAAAAATGTTGGAAATGGATTGATTGATTGATTGATTGATTGATTGATTGATTGATTGATTGATTGATTGATTGATTGATGCTGGCTTATAGTGCTCCAACACTGGAGATTGGACAACCATTTGTCTGAAATGGTAAGAATTTCCTGCTTAAGCAGGGGAATGGACTATAACAGAGGTCCCCAACCTTTTGGGCACTAGGGACTGGTTCCGTGAAGAGAGGTTTTTACGTGGACCAGAGAGTGTGTGGTTTTGTGTGCTGCCTGCATCTCGTGGATGGAGCTTTGCTTGTTTGTGCGGACTGGTTGCTGACATGCCGCGGCCTGGTACCGGTCCACAGACCGGGGGTTGGGGACCCCTGGACTAGAAGACCTCCAAGATCCCTTCTAATTCTGTTATTCTGTTAGTGGTCATCTATACTTTTGCCAACCAAATTTAATGAATCAATAAAATCTTAAGAAATGACAAAATAACTAAGGCAAATTTGGCAAAAGTGCTGATCAAGCAATTGGGTAATTTCCCTAAATCAGAGTATTTCTGATTATGATTTTGGAAAGTAATGCCCATGGTAGGACTTCTCAGAAATGGCAGATATTTCCTCATTCTGAAGATATCTTCTAGTTTCTCTAAGAGATATGCATATGCTTAAAATTGGAAGCATAGTAACCATGGCCTTCCAAAACCAAAATAAACTGTACAATTTGGTGTTATTTATTTTAATATCTTGAATGAAAACTTTTTATGTTGATGAATGCTAATTTATTTTCCTGAGTACACTATATCAATCTTTTTTTTAAAAGATTTTATTGATTTTTTCTTACATACATATAATAATTTTTCAACCAACGTGCTATCTAGGTTTAAAAAAAATGCTAATACATATTTAATTCCTAATCCTTCAATCTTTCCTCTAGCCATTGATAAAATAAGTCCCAAGTTTGATAATATTCTGTTTCTTCTTTTTCTTTCAATCTCATAGTCAATCTGTCCATCTCTGCACATTCCAGTATTTTTTTAAATTATTTCTTCCTCTGGTGGTATTTCTTCATTTTTCCAATATTGCGCAAACATTATTCTTGCAGCTGTTGTGACGTGTAAAATCAAATATAGGCTTTGTTTATTAGCCTTTTTTGGCATTATACCTAGTAAAAAAAGTTCAGGTTTAAAATCTACATGTTTTCCCAATATCTTTTCTAACCAAGTATGTATCATTTTCCAATAGCTCTTTGCTTTATCACATGTCCACCAAACATGATAATACGTGCCTGAATTATTTTTACATTTCCAACATCTATCTGACATATTTTTAAATATTTTTGCTAGTCTTGCTGGTGGCAGGTGCCATCTATAAAACATTTTATATAAATTTTCCTTATACGAAGTTGACATTGTCAATTTATAATTTCTATCCCAAAATTTTTGCCATTTTTCTAGTTCTATATTATACCCAAAAATTTTCGCCCATCTTATCATTGTTTCTTTAACTTGTTCACTTTCCATTTCCAGAATTAACAAAAAGTTATACATTTTCTTAATTAGTTTCTCATCTGAAGTTAACAAAATCTTATCAAATATAGTTTGTTCTTTGTAAAAGCCAAATAATTTAACGTCTTTTTCATATCTACTTTGCATTTGTAAATGTGCCCACCACGACAAGTTGATACCCTGATTTTCCAGTTCTTGTTTAGATTTTAAATTCCCTTCAGAATTTAGAATATCTCTATATGTCCAAGTTTTTTCAAAATCTACCAAATTTGGATGTACAAATGCTTCCATAGTTGACAACCACCCTGGAATTTTCATATATATTTTATTTTTATTTTTTTCCCATACTGTTAACAATGCATTCCTTATATAGTGATTTTGGAAATACTTATGAACTCTGTTTTTCCCATACCATAAAAAAGCATGCCACCGCAATTGTAAATCATGACCCTCCAAATATAACAACCTTTTGTTTCTGAGAGTTATCCATTTTTTCACCCATGTTAAAACAGATGCTTGATAATACAGAGCCCACTCTGGTAACCCAAAACCTCCATTTTCCTTAGCACCTTGTAATGTTTTATCTTAATTCTAGCTTTCTTTCCTTGCCAAACAAATTTTAAAATTAATGAATTTAAATCTTGAAATAATTTTTTTCCGAGTTTTATCGGTATTGTTTGAAATAAAAATAGAATTTTCAGCAGTACATTCATTTTCACTGTAGCGATTCTTCCTAATATTGACAGTTGCAAATTTCTCAATCTTTCCAAGTTCAGTTTTATTTGATTCAATAACTTTATATAATTATCTTCTTTTATTGTTGAACATCTTGCCGATAAGTATATGCCCAAATATTTGACCTTTTTCACTATCTGTAACTCTGTCTTTTCTGACATTTGTTTTTTTATTTTTGTTTATCTGTAAGGTTCTTGACTATTACTTTAGTTTTTTCTTTATTTATTTTTAATCCTGCCATTTCTCCATACTGTTCTATCTTTCCTAGTAGTTTAGGGATCATCTCCAAAGGTTCTTCTAAAATAAATACTAAATCATCAGCAAATGCTTGTAATTTATATTTTTCGTCTTTAATCTCCAGACCTTTAATTTCTATATGTTGCCTGATATTTCTATTTAAGACTTCCAGAGTGAAAATGAATAACAATGGGGATAATGGACATCCTTGCCTTGTGCCTTTTCTTATCTCAAAGCTCTCTATATAATCTCCATTCACAATCACTTTGGCTGTCTGTTTATTATATATTGTTTTTATCATATTTATAAAGTCCTGTCCAAAGTCCATTATTTGTAGTTGCTGAATCATAAATTGCCAAGAAACATTATCAAATGCCTTTTGGGTGTCTAGAAATATTAGTGCCAATTGTTTCCCTGGATGTAATTCATAATATTCTAATATGTCCATTATCATTCTTAAGTTGTTTTTAAATTGTCTCTTTGGTAAAATGCCATTTTGGTCTGGATGTATGAATTCAACTAAGTATTTTTTCAGTCTCTCTGCTATTATTGAAATAAAAATTTTGTAATCCACATTAAGCAGTGAAATCGGTCTGTAGTTTTTAATCTGTGTCAAATCTGAATCTTCTTTTGGTATTAGAGTAATATTTGCTTCCATCCACGTGGCTGGGAGTTTAGCCTCTAACAAAAGTCCATTACAAACATCTTTCAATGGTTCACTTAATATATCTTGTAAGTGTTTATATAGCTCCGCCGGTAACCCATCTGGACCCGGCGTTTTCCCATTTTTTTGTCTTTTTATGGCCTCTAATATTTCCATCATTGTAATTCTTTCCTCTAACATAGTTTTAAATGTCTCTGGGATTTTTGGAAGATTATTTCCTTCTAAGTATATCAATCTTCTATGTTTATTGTTTTTCAAGAGTTCTGAAAAAATAGATGAATCGGGACTAGAAGTAGATTTTTTCCAGTTATATAGGCTGCTATGTTGCATAATGAATATGCATTGGGCAAGTTTATAGAACCAAGAGAAACTTAGAAAACTTATGGGACTTCAAAAAAGAAAAAAAAAGAAAAAAATCACAATTAAAGTTATTGGAATACATGAAAGCATACATGAAAGCATATTCTAGAGCAGAGCTTCAGAAGTTAAATAGATTTCAGTGGTGGGTTCCATGAACTTGGATGGGAAAAATAAATCATAACTTTATTTTCACTAACGTGAAATTCAGCTGCTCTTATTATTATTGAATGGATTAATAAACAAGTATTCTATTGCTATTTAACATGTTTTCATTTTTTAATGTTTTAATAATTGTATTTTAAAATAAAAGTGGTTTCCTTTGTAATACAATTTATATATATATTATTGTATGCATTTAAATATATTTTTATGAGGAGGAATCTATAAGTTTGAACAAACTCTCAAAAAGGTTTATGGCATGAAAAGGTTAAAAAAAACCCTATCCTAGAATATGTGTAATGGAATGTGGGAAAGATCTTGTGAAATGGGGCAAAATGGAACTGCCTAAGGAATGCTCAGATAAGATACCACAAAACCCCTCAGTTGGATAGATAGAGGACAGAACAAGAGGTTCAGAAGGGCCCTCCCTAATTTCTCAGCCTGTAAAGGAGACAGCAAAAGAATTGTACTTTTAAACTTACAAAATTCTATTAATTCTATTAATTTACAGAAAAAGTAGAATTACCTTATCTAGTCATGTTTTCTGTCTGGATCACCAGTCAAAACTAACCTTAATCTTGCAAGTCAGAAAGTACAGTTTAGTTCTCCCATTGTCTCTGAAATAGATCTTTAGTAGTTCTGAGTCTCGAGCCATCCACTATCCAACTGTGGGTGATTCTCTTTTATCTGACTTTCCTTAGGTAACATTTCTTCACCCATCTCCTAATGTCTTTCCCACATATCATTACAATATGTGTCAGAGAGAGAGAAGGCGGGAGGGAGGGAGGGAGGGAGAGAGAGAGGGGGGGGATTGGGCTATCTTCTCTCTTATCTGACTTTCCTTAGGCAACACATCTTCACCCATCTTCTAAAGTCTTTCCCACATATGATTATAATGTTTCCTTTTGAGAGACAGAGAGAGAAAGGGACTTGAAATACAATATTTCAGAATAGCAGCTTGTTTTTTATATTGTTTCTTATCTCTATAGAGATTATTATTATCTCTATATCTTTCTTTATAGAGAAAGAATATACTATATACTGTTTATAGGAAGTATACATTATCACATAATATTTTTTTTCTTCCTTTCAATCATATCCAATTCTTAGAGACTACCTGGACAAGTCCCAGCACTTTTCTTGGCAAGGTTTTTCAGAAGTGGTTTGCCATTGCCTCTTTCCTAGGGCTTGCAGAGAATTAGTTGAGGCCTGAGGGCTGAATGAGGCATAAAGCCAGCTGGGTAGCTTAAGGTAACCCAAGTAGCTTTATGCCTAACCAACCTAACTCACAGTCTCCCAATTTCTAGCATGATGCCTTAACCACCACACCAAAATGACTCTCGTCACAAATATGTTACTAAAGATTATAAATTCAAATATGTGTGGGTTTATTATAAAAATCCTTTTGTTTCAAAACAACACACATCACTTTTATCATTTTATGTTGGTTTTAATAAAAAGGTTTTTTTTAAAAAAATAAACTGCGAATCTTGAACATTGAATATCAGACAATATAGACGTGCATTATATCATAGTATCAGTATTATGAAAAGTATACCATATAAGCATGCTTTTTATTTTTTTATTTTTTTATTATTATTTTTTACAAATAATACAAACATAACATATATAAATCTAAATAAAAAGAAAATATAAAAAAGAAAATAATTGGACATGACGTAACATTCCAGTTTGAACATTTCTATCAAATTATTTCTCCTCTTAAATTCAATTCTTTATCTCAATAAATATATACAAGCTTTTTTATACAATACTAAATACATTTTCTCTATTTGCTAACCTATATATATATATATATATATATATATATATATATATATATCTTGCTAATCTATAACCCCAACAGTCCTCCTCGATTCACACCAATGATACAATTTATCCCAGATTTCAAAATATTCTGATTCGCTTTTATCTTTCAATTCCATCATGAGCCTGTCCATTTCGGCACAAGATAGTATTTTATGCGGTATCTCTTCATCTGTAGGAGTTTCTTTGTTCTTCCATTTTTGTGCAAAGGCCAATCTAGCAGCAGTCAAGATGTGCAATAACAAATAGACTATTCCCTTGTCGTATTTATCTGTGGTTATACCCAATAGAAATAATTCAGGTTTAAGCTCTATCTCCAACATTAATATTTCTTTCAACCATTTTCTTATCCTATTCCAATACTCACGGGCTTTAGGGCATTCCCACCACATGTGATAGTAGGTCCCTATTGCTGTTTTACATTTCCAACATATAGGTGAAAGATTTGGGCCCATTTTGGCTAATCTCGTGGGTGGGAAATGCCATCTGTAAAACATCTTATAAAGATTTTCCTTATAAGAAGTGGCTAAAGTAAGTTTCCTGTTTCTTTCCCATAATTCTTGCCAAATATGTAAATCAATATTAAAGCCAAAATCCCTACTCCACATTAACATAGTTTCCTTGACCTGTTCTTCAAACATTGCCTGATCTAGAAGGTAGTGATATATTCTTTTAATCATTTTATCTTCAGTTCCTAATAATATTTTATCTAACTCCGTCAACTCTGTTTTTATACACCAATCTTTTTTATCTTTCCTATATCAAGATTGCAATTGTGAAGATAAGCCCACCATTCCAGTTCTATCCCTTCTTCCTGGAGATTTTTCCTTGATTTCAATTCTCCTCTCTCATCTAATATATCTTTATACGTTATTACTTTCTCTAACTGTATAACATTGGATGTATATGCATTTCCAATGTTGAAATCCAATTTGGTACTTGCGTATAGTTTTGCCTAATTTTAACCCAAACATCTATTAGCGCTCTTCTAATATAATGCCTCCGGAAGTACTGGTGAACCTTGTGTTTCTCATCCCATAATATGGCATGCCACCCAATCTGCATATCATGGTCTTCCAATCTTAATAATCTCCTATTTTTTAATTGTATCCAGTCCCGCACCCATGTCAATATTGTAGCTTGATAATATTTTTCCAAATCCGGGAGACTAAGTCCACCCCTCTCTTTAGAATCTTGCAATAATTTTAACTTGATCCTTGCTTTTTTCCCTTGCCAAATAAATTTGAGTATGGTTTTATTAAAATTTCGAAAAAAATCCTTATTTAATTTGATTGGTATACATTGAAACAAAAATAGTATTTTGGGTAGCACGTTCATTTTAATTACAGCAATTCTTCCCATAAAGAAAATCTGTAGGTTTGTCCACCTGCCCAGGTCAATTTTAATCTGCTCCATTAGTTTATCGTAATTGTCTCCTTTAAGTGTGGCACATCTAGCTGTTAATTGTATTCCTAGATATCTTATTTTCTTTGTAGTTTGAATGCCTAATCTATCAACTAATTCATTTTTCTGTGCTCTAGTCATGTTCTTAACAAGCATTTTAATTTTTTCTTTGTTTATCTTTAGGCCTGCTATTTCACCATATTCACCCAGTACTTCCATTAGTCTTATCCCTGATTGTAGGGGCTCTTCAATTATAAAGACAAGGTCATCTGCATAGGCTTGTATTTTGAATGTTTCTCTCTTAATCTC
Source organism: Azemiops feae (assembly GCA_023970755.1). Lineage (NCBI taxonomy): Eukaryota > Metazoa > Chordata > Lepidosauria > Squamata > Viperidae > Azemiops > Azemiops feae. The sequence goes on along the minus strand of JALGBA010000321.1, from coordinate 290,182 downwards.
CAATCCTTTAATTTGATCATCTTTCCGAATTGTTCTAGTTAATACCTCCAGGGACAGTATAAACAGTAACGGGGATAGTGGACAGCCTTGCCTTGTACCTTTTTGAATTTGAAAACTTTCAGTTGTTTCTCCATTGATTATTACTTTGGCTACCTGTTTGGAATAGATTGCTTTAAACATATTTATAAAATTCTCCCCAAAGTCCATATACACCAGTTGGTTAAGCATAAAGTTCCATTTAACATTGTCAAATGCTTTTTGTGCATCAAGAAAGATTAGTCCCATTTGTTTTTCATTATGAACCTCATAATATTCCAATACATCTAATACAATCCTAACATTATTTCTTATATATCTTTTTGGCAAGAAACCATTTTGATCTGTATGTATAAATTCTAGTAAGAATCTTTTGAGTCTCTCAGCCATTATAGCCATAAAAATTTTGTAATCTGAATTTAGTAGTGAAATAGGTCTATAATTTTTAATAAACGCCAAATCTGAATTTTCCTTAGGAACCAATGTAATAATTGCTTCTTCCCAAGAGGCCGGTATTTTCATGTTTTTTAGGACTTCATTGAATAGTTCTGTTAATATTGGACCTAAAGATTCCTGTAGAATTTTATATATTTCTGCTGGTAAGCCATCAGGACCTGGGGCTTTATTATTTTTTTGTTTCTTAATTGCGTCTGATAATTCTAGAGGTGTTATCTCTTTATTTAACATGTTTTTGATCTCTTCTGGGACTTTCGGTAATTCCGCTATCTGCAAATATTTTAGTATATTATCTTTGTTTTCCCGTTCTTCATCTTTATATAATTTCTTATAGAACTCATAGGCCACAGTTTTCTTCCCTTCATTCTGATATACAATGTCACCCTCTTCATTGTATAGTTTACTAATCCTTTTTTTATCATTATGTTTCTTTATTCTGTAAGCCAACCATCTCCCCGGTTTGTTAGCATTTTCAAAGAAATTTTGCTTGGTGCGTTTTATTTGCTGCGCAGTTCTTCCTTTTCAATGGTGTTCATCTTGTGTTTAATTAGGTCTATTTGTTGTTTCAAGTCACGTCTTTGTGGTTTATTTTGTAGTTTTGACTCAGCACTACTGAGTTCTTCTTCTAGATTTCTTTGTCGCTGTAATTTGATTTTATTTTCCTTGGACATATAGGCAATTGCAACACCTCTCATGTAAGCTTTGGCTGTATCCCATAAATTTTGGCAGTTTGTATCTTCCTTTTTGTTCATCTGCAAAAACAGACCCATTTGGTCTTCCAATTTCAATTTAAATTCTTTATGTTTTAAAATTGCTCTTTTCAAAGTCCATCTCCTTATTTTCTTTTGTCCCCTCCACTGATTCTGACTGGGTTGTGGTCTGCCCAGGAGTTCGTGTCAATTGTGATGTTTTCCACTTCCGAATTTAAATCTACTGACAGCCACGCCATATCGATTCTGGACCATGATAGATGTCGATCCGAATAATAGGTATATTGCTTTTTTCCTATATTCCTCTCCCTCCAGATATCTTGAATATTAAACTCCTCAGCCATTTTAAGGAAGGTGTTAGGTAGTGTTCTTCTAATTCCTTTTCTAATCTTATCACTTTTATAATCTTTTGGCTATACAACAGAATCTGATACCATCCAGACAGTCATCTCCAATTTTGTGAATAATTAATCACTGCCTTCATTCCATCAGGAAAGCCACAGTCTTATTACCACATTGGTAGAAAAGTTATTGCACAATAGAGAAGTTAGAAGGTTAACATTGCTACATTAGCATGGCTGACAGCAAAACAGGGGGCAAGAAATACAAACACAACCTTCTACTCTTTCACTTGACCAAAGCATGATGGGAAAGGCAAGTACCACGAACAGGAGAAGAAATAGAATAGAAATCTTATGGAAGATTGATACAAAGAGCACTTCATTGCCAGCTCATGTTTCTTATCAATGGAATTTGCTGGTTGTGTTTTTAAAGCCTTGCATTTGTTGAATTGTGAAAGTGCATGATATGTAGATAACAGCTACAGTATGCATGTATGTAACTGTACGATCTTCACAGGCTGTAGAGAATCAAACATTCTAAAAGGAAAAAATATAAGTGAATAAAAAGATTTAGGAAGTAAGGAACTATTGCAACTGATGAGATCTTGACTAAGTGTATGGATCCTTTGAGGTTCTTGATGGGAGAAAATAGGTTGTCTTCGAAAAACCAAATTGCTGTTTGCTGCAGCTCCAGGGATGACTCTTGACGGGGAAGCTCTTAGATTACACCTGACCTTAGCTGTCTTTTGAAATTAGTTTAAGGCATATCTCTTCTGGAAGCGATTTGAAGCATGATGCCTATTTTTATTAGAGTGTGTTCTTATTTGTAGTTTGAAAGCTTTATGTTTTACATTCTGTGGACCAGGAGACATGTTTGTTTTCTTGTTTATTTATTTAAACAACTTAAATAATCATCTAGGAATCCAGTGGGATTGCAGAAATGATACAAATGTAATAAATAAATGAAGGTATATTGCTTAACTTTGTGATTTTCTTAACTTTGCATGAAATTATTGATTAATCTCAGTGCATTGGTTGTTTTATTTTCTTCCTGGGTAAAATTCATTGAATTGGGCTCTTTGTGGGACATTATTCTTCTCTGTAACTTTTTTCTTCTTTACTATATTCTTACCCAGTATATATGGGGACTCTAGCAAAGGATTAGCATTAAGAGAATTTCATCTCTTTGTATCAGAGAGCTTTGAGTGCCTCAGGCAACAACTGTATGCCTTTACTTAAATGCCTTTCCATTTTTACTGCTATTTTATCAATCCAAAACTGCCAAACCTGGAATCTGTGCATTTTGCAGTTTAGGGATTATTTTAACAGCTAACAAGGTTGGTGGCTTGGGCATATCTGACTTCAGTTTAACATTCATTCATGGTCTGGGAATTGGATTTGAATTTACTGGCTTTTAAATGCATTCAGTACCACTCTCTCTATTTCTATATTATGAGACAGAATGAAACAATGGCACTGACCACTTGCCCTTCATAATTTAGAATATATTAACTATGTTCCCTTGATACTCTTCAGTTTTTCAGCCTATATTAAGATGTAATTCCTACTGCACTTCTACTTGTTTTCATTGGCCTGCAGTGAATTTTTGAAATTAAAACATTGTGTTACCAAACTAATTTTCTCCCTGGGGCACTATGCATTATTATAGATCTAATCCAATCTTAGTGCAGAATACTTTCTCCATTTATGATTGGTACAATATAAGTCAGTGGAGACTCTTTTCCTTGACTGTTACTATCAGCTCACCTTCCATTTTCATCTAAGTAATAATTACACTGATTAGAATAATTTCATTAGGGTTTTTTTTTAATGAAAGTAATGTATAGAGTGACATTTTATGGTATATTTTTCTTGTGGAGATTCTTCACAAATTTAAAGGAATTGACTATAAACTTGTTCCTTCAAATCTCCAGTACCTTTAGATTTTATCCCAATAATAATTTATCATTTCTTTGGTCACATGCATATCTGCATTTCCATCTCTGCTTGATGTGCCCCTATGACTACAAACCAGATGGAACACTAAGATATGTTCAGAGAGCCTTACAATTGCTGTTAAATTTCAGAGAAAAATTTGAAATTTTATATTTCTTTTAATTATCCAGAGCAGATTAAATCCTATGAAAATGGACCAAAATTACTCTAGGCAAGAAGAAACAGCTGTTTAAAGTAGATCAACCGTTTTATTTTGAATTCTGCTATAAATTTGATATCATAAAATTATTTATCAGTTAAGTATATTAATAACATTTCTTTATTCTGTCTTTCTATCTTTTGCTGGTGTGAAACATACATGGTTATGATCTAGGTATTCAGCTAAATAACAAATTGGATCCTAAGGGCTTCCTTTTCTACTGTTAATAGTTATATGCATATTAATTATTAGTGTTCTACTTTTTTGTGTGCCTGTAAGGCAGAATGGGTACATTGAATAATATTAATTGTCTAAAAAACAGTCTAAATTTTCATTCATTAATCAATGATTTTATGGTTTAAGGGCACAATCTCCTCTAAATTGACTTGTCACAAGCTTCACTGAAACAATGGTAATTCTTTTAAATTCATTGTATTGCATGGGAAACTTTCTGCAAGATTATCTTTAGAAATTTCAAAGTATAGAAGATTAACTTGAAATATAAGTTAATATAATAAGGAAAGTTTAATGTTTGTTGTTCATTGTGAATGGAACTAGAATTTTGTGGACAATGGATTATTATAAAAAGTTTAGACATGCTGTATCTCGATACATCTGGTCTCTGATGACTTGTGTAGTTGCAGAGATAGAAATTCAAGCTTAATATTTCTAATTTATTCTGAAAAAAGGGGATAAAACCAAAAGTAAATTTACATGTTCTCATTACTGATTTAAATAATGATAATTGGATTGAAATGTGTTTCCCCAAAGTTTCCATCATTGCAATGCATATCTTGCTTAAACCATAAGTTGCCTGAATATAGAATCCTAAAGCATTATGTCTTTTCTACTGATAAAAAATATTTTCCTATTCCTTATAACCTGACATACTTTCAGGCAATCACTTAATTCCAAACTTTTCTGGGGATATTTCCAGTTAAATGAAACCTATTGTTTATTTTATTTTTACCAAACCATAGAGAAATTGAGTCTTGTCTCTTTGCCTCTTTGTTTGAAATTGTACAACAATGTCTGGGCCTGAGCAGTATTGTCATACCTGGGTACTCGACTGCTTCAAAACTCATCAATTTAGTATTCAATGCATTTTGAAGTGAAAATTTTGTCCCAGTACTTTGTCTTTCTGCCAGTACTCAATGCACAGGGTAGAACTTGATGGCATTGGCTGCCTCATGACTCGCTATTCTTTCCGGCTGAAATAAAGGGTCATGTGGTTTGCTCGGTGCTCATCATTTGTAGTACTCATCGTGCCTCCCAGAAGGAATTAATTATGACTACCAAGGTACCACTGTATTTGTTGCCATGAGCTATCTCACTTCTTATCATGTAACCCAGAATCTCCAATTAATGAAAGAAAGATTCAGTTGACCTTCTTGATCCCTCATAGTCATTTTAACTTTGGTTCATGTCTAGTTTATTCCACTGCCTAATACCCATTTCCCCCATCCTTCCTTCTCTCAAGTGCTGCCAAATATCTGAGAAAGCTCCTTGCCAAAAAAACACTTTAACCCTGATAGAATCACCCATATTGGTATTTAGTAAGTATTCAGTAAGTATTCAGTAAGGATTCCATATGCAGTGTGATTTTTGCAACCCATTCTTTCAAAATGTTTTTATAATGTGGCTGAATGCACAGTTTCTATGTGTTTGACTTTGAAATCTTTGTCCTGATGATAAAAAAACTTGGAAGATCTTATGATAATGGCATTTTTAACCTTTTAATTTTAAAAATAGCTTACCTTTCTTTCAAATTAGTCATAATTTCCACTAGATCTTGTCATTCAGAATATCTATCTATCTATCTATCTATCTATCTATCTATCTATCTATCTATCTATCTATCTATCTATCTATCTATCTATCTATCTATCTATCTATCTATCTATCTATCTATCTATCTATCTATCTATCTATCTATCTATTAGCCATCCATCCATCCATTTACCATCCATCCATCCATTAGATTTTTATCCTGCCTTTATTACTTTGTAGAAAACTCAAGGCAGCAAACATACAAACATATTCTATTCTTTCCTCCTCCTATTTTCCCCACAACAACAATCCTGGAAAGTGGGTTAGGCTGACAGAGAGTGACTGGCCCAAAGTCACCAGGTGACTTTCAAAGTATCCTGGTTTCTAAGACAGGACCTTAACCACTACAGAGAATCCTCAACTTACAACCATTTAGCAATCACTTGAAGTTACAATTGCACTGAAGTTAGTTATGGCTGGCCTTTGGAATTCCCTTCCTAGCCACTGCCTCTTGCATATCCTCTCTTTACGGCCACATCAATTAGTAACAAAATTTCTGGTCTCAATTGCTGTTGTAAGCTGAGGACTACCTATACACCAAACCAGCTCCTCAACAGTTATGTTTTGAATGATGCCTAAAGAAACCAAAGGTATTGGATATATTTTAATATAGATTCTTTAAAACATTGATAATGATGTTACCTATAAATAGAATTATATTTTAACTTCCATATATTTTGGAGCAAATAATTATAAACAGCTCATTCTTTATAATTCTTTTCATTTTTTAATACATTTTTTATCTGCCTTTGTTTATATTAGAATTTAGTGTGCCAATTCATGTGCTAGGTCAGTAAAAAATAGCTTAGTGGCAGGAGCCACACTTTTGGCTATATTAGTATTTAAGAAGGCATGGGAAAAAAGGTTTTTAATTTTTAATAGTGTGTTAAATCAATATATTGGCTTACATATGGTCTTGTTTCATATCGAAATTAAAGGAAATATCTAACTGCATTTTGACAGCATGATTTCAGTGATAGCTGCATACATTCATGTTGTATACATACAGTTAGAATTAAGTTTCTTATATTAGGGAGAGACATATTAACTGATATATTTTTTATTTTATACATCTTGTTTTTCATGCTGTGTGTGTGTGTAAGAGAGAAAGAGAGATGACTTATGTGTGTTAAGAATTCTTTCTTATGTTAGGAATCACTTTGTTTTTCAATAAAAAAGAGACAGAGGACAATAATAAGTATTAATGCAAATATGTCAAATACTGTTCAGTCAGTTGGAGCTTTAATAAGGCTGTGCTGCAGGGAACCTGTGCAGGTATTATAATCTTCCTTTCATCAAAAATAGTCTATGTTGTTGTTATTATTATAAAGTTTTTTAAAAAGAAGAAATAATGCTGTTATTGACATTCAACCCTCTGAATTGAAATATATGAAAACCTGCATAGATTATTATACGTATAAATTTTGAAATGCTTAAAAATATTTAAATTTTGTATATTATTATTATTCATTTTCATAAGTTAAATGCATTTTGATTTTACAGGTGATCACAGTGACAATTGCTTTGTAATCCTCTTACAAAAACACAAACCTATATTACGGCTTTTAGGAAATCAGCTGGAGTTATGGCTTATCCATGCCTTATCTATCCCCGAAAATAAGACCCGTTCTATTTTTTTTGTTTGTTTTGCCTCCAAAAGAGGCACCAGGTCTTATTTTTGAGGTGGGGCGTCTTTTCCATTCACCTCGCAGTGGCAGCACTGACAGCGCTGTCCAGCTGACCCACTTCTTCTGCGTAGCTCAGTTCTTGGCTGCACAGGCCTTCCAGAAAGGCCTATGACTGCGAAATACAAGCCCGAGCTCCATTTTCAGTTGCAGAATGAAGATGCTCCTTCAGTTGCAGAAGAAGTGGGCCAGCAAGGCAAGTGTCGATCGATGGGAGCCTGGCTACAATGGTAAGCTCCACCCCCGCCCTAGCTTGATATTTAGACATGCGCCTCATCCCAAAACTAGGGCTTATTTTTGGGGTAGGACTTATATTAGGCCCATCCGCAAAAATCAAGCTAGGGCTTATTTTCGGGGTAGGTCTTACTTTAGGGGAAACACAGTATTCCTCCATGGGAATTCTTTCCCAGTTTTACCAAATTTTTGTCAGCTTACAAATTTCCCATATCAGCAATAGAGAGTTGATCATTTTGACCACTAATATAAAATACATTCAAATATTCTGGTGCAATTTATTAAGCGTTTAGAATGGTTATGTAAGATAAATATATAACACAAGCAAACAAACATAATTGGAAAGCCAGTTTGGTATAGTGATTCAGGATTTTGCCCAGAAAGCAAGAGACTGAGTTTTCCCTTATGCACAAAAGCTGGCTGAGTGACAGTGGGCCAATTACTCTCTCACTTCACAGAGTTGTTGTTCTGGAGAAAATAGGAGGAGGAATGAATTTTAGGTATGTTTGCCACATTGAGTTGGCATAGATAGAAAAATAGAGAGAATTAAAAATATATAATAATATAAAATTAATTCTAATCTTCATAGGTACAGATACTTAATACCTTTTCCTTTTTGTATATTTTTACTGAACACTTAAAAAAATAGGGTTCAGGTGAGTAAACAGAATTTACAAGTGTAATAGAAATGATTTTTTCAGTTTTTCATTTATTCTAATTGTAAATAATTGAGTACATTGTATCATTTAAAAACAGAAAATTAATATTGAGTTGTAAACAGAATATAAGGAAGACTAGTTAGTGTACTTTAAATAAAAACTTAAAAAATCTAAAAAGTATTTCTTTGACAAGTGGGACAGCTGCACAAATTAAACAAAAAAAGAACAAAATTGAAATATTAAAACTTTATGTAAAGAGAAATTCAAATTTTAGAAATGATTCAAAGCCATATTATTGCAATTTACATTTTTTTCAGAATAGCAAAACAATTAAAATAAAAAGTTTGTTTAAAAATTCTGTATTTTTACTTTAAAAATCAGACTATTTTTATATAAAAAAATAATTAGCCATTCTTCTTCATAGAGATCAAATACCCCATTCAACAAAAAGTAATGAGTATTCTCATATCAATTAGAATATAGAGAATTAGTTAAGAAAAATTGTGGATGTATGTATCTATATCTATAACTATATCTATAAACACACACATACTGTATATCTCTATATACACAAACATACTGTACACACACACACACACATAAAAAACAAGAGAACGTGGAACTGATAGAATGCTACTACAACAGCAGATCCAGTGACAGGGAATATATGAATCAGATGAGGGAACTATGGATGGACAGAAGACCTGCATCCACACTAGAAATAGCTAGTGTCAGACCTGCCCCAATCCAATCCCTTAGGAAAGAAAAGCCTTCTATTCCATTTGATTAACGCAAAGGGTACTTTTACTAAGAGTGTTGGTTGCAGTAAATTTAAGTCAGCTCTAAAATCACTGCACTCATTGGATGCAAAATAAAGTATAGGTTTGCCCTCATCCCATCCTCCCCCCATGACCAGTCCATTTCCAGCCAACCAAGGTGTATTGAGAACTCTGACATGTTTGGGGGTAATCTGCATATTTCCCTGGGTAGCCTGACTATAAAAGTCTATAAAATGTCTATAAAAGTCCACAATTCCTCCAATTCCCTAGAGGTCATGGAATACACTTTAAGTTTGGGTAGTTTTGCCCCTGGTGGGATTTCTATGGCACAGTCAGTTGGCTGGTGGGGTGGGAGTGCATCTGAACCTTCTCACTGAAGATGTTCCATAAGTCCCAGTACTTCTTGGGAATCCAATCCTTGGTGACTATGCCCACCTCCCTTTTCAGTTTCACCTGCTGCAGCTTTGAGGTAGGTTTTTGATGGCCCTTTTCTCCTCCCCCTCACAGCGAGCAAGCCAAACTTTTAGCAGCCCCCTCCTCCAGTTCACACAGGTGTTCCATTTCTGGAGCCAAGACAGTCCCAATGCAAGGGGCCTTTCCATTCCAGTGGCTACGACGAAGTTCAGGGTCTCTTTGCATGTGCCCATCCTCATTTCTATTGGTTCGGTAACAAATGTTGCTGCCCCCCGCCACAGAGCCATCCAGCTGGCAAAAAGCTATGAGCATTTTAAGCTGTTTGAGTTGCACATCCAGTTTTTTGACCAGGGCAGCTCTGGGCAGGCATCTGGTGCACCCCAAGCCCAGTAGGGCTGCTATGGTCCCTTTTTACCCCGCCAGCTGAACCATCAGTTCTATGGGGATGGTCACAGGGTTGACTGGGGTGACTTACCAAAGGATCATCATTGTAGTCTGACTCACTTTCCACCAGGCTGCCCACGGGGTCAGTTGGAGTTTTCCCACCCTCTTTGGGGGATGGGATAAACTCTACGAATTCCACTCCCTTCAGGGTGGTTTCACAGGCTCTCTGTTGTGGTTTTGCTGGTTTGGGGGCAGAACCCTTAGTGGTCTTCTGGGCTGGCATGCAGCTTGGCAGTCAGAAGCTTGGTTCCCCTTCTTCTCACATCTGAAGCAACCAGCAGATCAGTGGTATGGGCTCTGCTCACATAGTGCCAGTTTTGGGGCCTTTTTCTTTTCAGGGGGGGGATCTTCGCCATCCATGGCTCAGCTGGTATCTGGATCAAGCCAGATTAATTTCCACTTCCTCTGCTAGGATATTCCAGCCATGGAGGTTGGAAAGGCACTTCTGGAAATGCAGGTGTTGTAGATCTCGTCACTTAACCCGTCTCAGAAGCATCCGGTCAAGATGTCTTTTGGCCAGTTGGTCAGTCAGCAGGCCAAGTCACAAAACTTCTGGGTGCACTTGGCCATCCCCCTGCGACCTTGGTTTTTATGTAATCTCTGACTTTGTGATTGGCTAGAGGGTCTTTGAAGCACTTCCGAAGTACAGCCATGAAGCGATCGACATTTCTCAGCTCCACGGCATCATCATTGTAGAAGGTGACCATCCATTCAATTCCAGCCCCCTCATATGCCATGGTCATGCATCATACCTTTGGTGGCTATTTTTGGGCCATACTCTTGCATGTATGTCCAAACCTGTGCCAGGAAGAACCCCAATTTCTTGGAGTCTCCATTAAACTTTACTCCCAGAGCTGGTGCTTTGCATCTTCTGGCACTGCTCCTGCAGCTGGTACAGGCTGGGATTGGGGCCAGGTGCTTGGGTGGTTGCAATTGCCAAGGGGCTTGCTGCTGCTGCTGCCATCGGTGCACCCTGATGGCAGAGTTAGTTGTGCCTTTGCTTGCTGTGGGTGGAAATGGCTGGTCAGTGGGATGTGCTGGCCAGGCTAGGGCTTCTTGACCTTTGAGACTACCAAAAGCTCTCCTCAGGAACTTTATGGCTTGCTCCAGCACTGAGTCCTCTTGCTCTGGCTCCCCTGCGCTCGATTTTTCCTCCAGTTCCTCCAGCTCCACTTAGGTCTCTCATTGGTGGCTGCCTTGGCCCCCATGGGTGAACATCACTCCCAAAGGTTTCTCTTCCCATTCTTCCTTTTTCCCAACCTATCGTGTCTTGGTGGGTTGTCCTCTCCCAGCCATTGGATACATCCAACTCTCCAGGATGGGGTTTCAAGGATGCTTCTCTCTAGGCCTCAATCAGAATAGAGCTGGAAGGGACCTTGGAGGTCTTCTAATCCAATCCCCTGCTCAAGCAAGAGACCCAGCCAACTCTGAAATCACTGCACTTACTGGATGCAAAATAAGTTGTAGGTTTGGCCCCAGCCCATCCCTCCCCTCATGACCAGTCCATTTCCAGCCAATCGGAGCTCACCAAGATTTTTTTGAGAACTCTGAGATGTTTAGGGATAATCCGCATATTTTTCAGGGTACCTGGCTGTAGGATGCTGTTACAAACAGGATGCTCTGGTCCTTCTCACCTGTCATTCCCCCCTCCCGATTTCCTATCACATGTATACAAAGCTTTATTGCCCTTTCATCTTTTCCCCTTTCATCCTCCCCCCCCCCACTTATTCCCCCTTTCATCCTTCCTGCCCCATCTTCTTTTGATAGCAGGATGCCTGTGAGATCCCAGCTGAGCCAGGTAGAACTGACAGCTAGTTACCCAATAATTTAACATACTGAAGATGAAGTTGCTATCACAGCTAGAAATAGACCAACTACATATTACATCCCATATTCAAAAAGACCTGAAAGAACAACTAGATGTGTGGCTAACATGAAGATATTCAGTAACCTGAAGCTGGAATGTCATTACCACCTTCTCCATTACAGAACACAGTGGCTGATATAAGGCTTAAGATCATGGATAAATTTGTTACAATAACCCTTGAGAGCAATTGTCAAGGATTAGCAGAGAAGTACCATCAGATGGGACATACATTAGAGAAGGTAAAGACAAAAAAGATAAATGGTAAGTGAGCATCTGTCCAGCCTAGACGAGTTCAAATCACCAGGACCAGATGGATTACACCCCAAGGTTCTCAAGGAACTGGCAGATGTGATCTCAGAACCACTGAACTATATTTTTCAAAGATCCTGGAGCACTGGGGAACTACCAGAGGACTGGAAGAGAGCTGATGTAGTTCCCATCTTCAAAAAAGGGAAAAAAATGGATCCAGGAAATTACAGACCTATCAGCCTGACCTCAATACCTGGGAAGATTCTGGAAAAGATAATCAAACAACGAATCAGCGAACACCTAGAGGCAAACAAAATCACTACTAAAAGCCAACATGGGTTTGTCAAAAACAGATCATGCCAGACAAACCTTATTGCATTCTTTGACCAAGTGACAAAATTAGTGGATCAGAGGAATGCTGTGGATATAATTTACTTGGACTTCAGTAAGGCATTTGATAAAGTAGATCACAACCTACTACTTGATAAATAGAAAAATGTGGGTTAGACAGCATCACCACCAGATGGATTCGTAGCTGGCTGACCGGCCGTACTCAGCGTGTGGTCCTCAATGGAACCGCATCTACATGGAGGGAAGTGTGCAGTGGGGTGCCCCAGGGCTCTGTTCTGGGGCCAGTGCTCTTCAACATCTTCATCACGATTTGGACGAGGGATAGATGGGAAACTCATCAAATTTGCGGATGACACGAAGCTGGCAGGAATAGCCAACACTCCAGAAGACAGGCTTAAGATACAGGAGGACCTGGACAGACTTGAACATTGGGCGCTATCTAACAAAATGAAATTCAATGGTGAAAAAGTAAGGTTCTACATTTAGGCAAGAAAAACCAAATGTACAGGTACAGTATAGGGGGTACCTTGCTCAACAATAGTAACTGTGAGAGGGATCTTGGAGTCCTAGTGGACAATCACTTAAATATGAGCCAGCAGTGTGCTGCAGCTGCCAAAAAAAGCCAACACAGTGCTGGGCTGCATTAACAGAGGGATAGAATCAAGATCACGTGAAGTGTTAATACCACTTTACAATGCCTTGGTAAGGCCACACTTGGAATACTGCATCCAGTTTTTGGTCACCACGATGTAAAAAAGATGTTGAGACTCTAGAAAGAGTGCAGAGAAGGGCAACAAAGATGATTAGGGGACTGGAGGCTAAGCATATCAGGAACGTTTGCTGGAATTGGGTATGTCTATTTAATGAAAGAAGGACTAGGGTTGACATGATAGCAGTATTCAATATCTCAGGGTTGCCACAAAGAAGAGGGAGTCAAGCTATTCTCCAAGGTGCCTGAGGCAGACAAGAAGTAATGGATGGAAAACTAGTCAAGGAGAGAAGCAACCTGAACTGAGGAGAACTTCCTGACAGTTAGAACAATTAACCAGTGGAACAACCTGCCTCCAGAAGCGGTGAATGCTCCAACACTGGAAGTTTTTAAGAAGAGACTGGACAGCCATTTGTCCGAAATGGTATAGGGTTTCCTGCCTGAGCAGGGGGTTGGACTAGATGACCTCAAAGGTCCCTTCCAACTTTATTATTATTATTATTATTATTATTATTATTATTATTATTATTATTATTATTATTATTATTATTATTATTATTATTATTATTATTATTATTATTATTATTATTATTATTATTATTATTATAAATATGCTGTTTTCCAAACAACCACCCGAGGTATACTCCCAACTGCAGTGAAATAACACAGTAGCAGCAGAGAAGACTCCTCACTTGGGCTTAGCCTGGTCATCTCATACAGTCATTTGAAGTGTAGCCAGATGGTCAAGAGAGGAAAATAGTGAAGACTGGAGTGCAACTACCAATGGATCACATAGCAGACATACAGGTCAGTTACAATTATCTTGGTATCCCACAGTCATATGGGAACCAAATGAGGAGACAAGGAAGAGAAAAACATCCAGCTCAATGGGAAGAACAAGATCCATGCCATCAGCATGTATGGTCTACCAATCATCAGATATCCTGCCAGTATAGTGAGTTAGTCAAAGAAGGACATTGAAACTACCAGTATGAAGACCTGGAAACTTCTCACAATGTATGGAGGTTTTCACCCCATCTCCAACACCTAGAGACAGTACACCAGATGGAAAGAGGGTGGTTACACATAATGGAAGAGTGTAATATCTTGGCAGAAACAGCATACACTGAACAGCACAATCAAGTATCTGATACTGTGTACATGAACATCTGTATAGAATATGTACTAGACCCTCCTAAGTCTAGATGGAAGATCCCACAGAAGGTTGTAGAAAATAAGAGGGTTGTAGAAAATAAGAGGGTAAGATACCATGGGATTTCTAGATTCAAACAAACAGGCAAGTACTGGCCAATCAACCAGCTGGTCTTTGTTAGTAGACAAAGACCAGAAGACAGCAGTTTGTGAAACTGGAGAAGTAGCATGGCCTCAGTGGTGGGATTCAGCCAGTTTGCACCGGTTCGGCAGAACCAGTAGCTAATTTTTTGTTGCCCAGGCCCAGAATGGACTTCCGGAAGCAGCATCCACACAGAGAACTGGTTGTTCACATATTTTTTTTTTTTTTTTTTTAACAAAATAATTTTTATTGAATACAAAAAAAAAAAGATTAAAAAACATTGAACATAGTGTATCATCTTTGACATACATCTTTGTCTAAACATTCCTTATTATACACATACTTTATACATTTCAGATATTCTTCCTCTATTTACATCCCTTCTAATGACCTTCCTTCTTTTTTTTCCTTCCATTTGTAAAATTTATTCCAGCTTAAATAGTATTCTGTTTCCTCCTGATTTTTTAATTCTTTCGTCAACTTATCCAATTCTGCGCAATACAAAATTTTCCTTATTAACGCATCTCCACTAGGCACTTCATTTGTTTTCCAATTTTGGGCAAACAAAATTCTTGCCGCCGTTATTACATGAATAATTAAGTATATATCATCTTTGTTTATATTTTTTTCTAATATGCCAAGTAGTAGCATCTCTGGTTTATATTGAGTTTTTTGACCCGTCATTTCTGTTATCCAATTCCAAACCCTCTGCCAATAAACCTGTACCTCTTTGCAAGCCCACCAAACATGGAAAAAAGTACCCTTTTCCCTTTTACACTTCCAACAAAGTGGTGAGTAGCCACTATACATTTTTGCGAGCCTAGCCGGTGGCAGGTGCCATCTAAAGAGCATCTTATAGAGATTTTCCTTGTAATTTGATGCCAATGTAATTTTGCAATTACGTTCCCAGATTTGCTGCCATTGGTCCATGTTTATAGCGTGCCCCAAATCTATTGCCCAGGTAACCATTGTTTCTTTAACTTGTTCTTCAAATAATTTATATTCTAACATATATTTATATATTTTTTTGATTTGTTTTTTCTCCGGGCCTAATAATATTTTATCAAGCCCCGTATCTTGTCTATTAATTCCCCATTCTTTCTTGTCTTTCACGTATCTTGCTTGTATCTGAAGGTAAGACCACCATTCCAAAGCAATCCCCTGTTGTGTCAACTCTTGCCTTTGCTTTAGATATCCTTCCTCTGACAGGATATCTTTGTATATGATAACCCTATCTTGCCTATAAAGGTTGGGGTATATAACTGCTTCTAATGGTGAGAACCAGCCTGGGAGTTTTGTATAGTGTTGGCATTTAACTATATTCCAGCTTTTTATTAGTTCTTGCCGGACTTTATGCCTCAGGAAATATTGATGGTTCCTACTTTTATCTGTCCATAGGTGGGCATGCCAGCCCTGCTGGAGATCGTGCCCCTCTAATAGTAAACATCTTTTATTTTCCAATGTTATCCAATCCCTGATCCACGTCAGGGCCGCCGCTTGGTAGTATAACTCCCAATCCGGGAAGCCTAATGTGCTAGGAGCAGCTAAGATACTGTGCAGAACCCTCAAATTCTGATAGCCGGACCAAGATTGAGGAAGAAACATGCCAGTCATAAGGATGAGAAGGCATTCTTTTAATTTTCATCAGTCCATTTTGAAACAAGAAACATAAAATAATGTAAAGTAAAATAAGAATGAACAATTTACCTTACACAAATACTCAAGGAAATGAAAACAATATACAACAAAATGCAGGACACAGTATGTAATTACAATTATATCCCAGGTTTACTTGATCTTGTAAGCCTTAAAACAAGTAAGCTTTCATTGTTGACTAAGCCTGTCCAATTTTTTTTTCTAAAACAAAATATAATATATACAGTAACAATATAACATTTTCTGGTTAACTCATTATGTAATTTTCTCAAAAACTAAGTCACATATCTCTAAAATACAAATTCAATAAAATATTATGCATTGAAAATGAAATTAAACTTTTAAAATATCTTTCATTGTAATATATTTTCCAGAATTTTTTAGACCATTTAGAGTTCCTTTCTCATTTTTTTTCTTCAAAAAATCTCCAGAGTAGTCAAAAGAATGATTACTTTTTTTTGTTTAATACTTAGTGAAGTAATCACACATAAAATGAGATAGTTTCACTGTAAGCTTTACTTAAGCTATTCAGGATTGACTATCAAATGCTTAGGCATAGATTGCTTCCGTAAGCAAAATCCTAGGGATGGACATAGCCATATTTCCCATAGGATGAATTAGTCTTTTGATTTTCCTGCTTTCCTGTTTCTTCTGTGAACAAAAATAGAACATTGGTGTATACAAAGTGTTAATTATTTTTATTTGATTATTAAAGACATGTATGCCAAATTTCTGTGATTGAATTCCTTTGTGATCAGTGTAGCATTGGACTTCACAATTGGAGATCTTTTAGAAGCATGCTGTATTATTCGTGGACTGCCAGTGCAGTTTCCAATTTTAAGGACACAAGACATAGTGGCTTTTAAATACTTCGTATTTCTGGAAATCCATTACTCCAAAATACTATATAGATTTTAAACTAAAGGCTCAGACAAAGACTTGCAACAGAAATCAAGGATAATAAAAACAGTTTCTTTCAACATATTAAGAACAAGAAAAAAGTCAAGGAAACTGTAGGTCCACTAAGAGAAGATGGCAAGGAAGTAACAGGCAGTAGGGAGAAAGCAGAGCTGCTTAACTCATTCTTTGCATCAGTCTTCACACAAAAAGAAATTATAGCCCAACATACCAAAAAACCTACTGCAAAAGACAAACTAGAAACAAAAATTAAAATAAGCAAGAAAATGGTAAGAGAACACCTATCCGACCTTGACAAATATAAATCACCAGGATCCGACAGATTACATCCCAGAGTTCTGAAGGAGCTGGCAGATGTTATCTCAGAACCATTGCACCACATCTTTCAAGAATCCTGGAGCACCGGGGAAGTAACTGAGGATTGGGAAAAGGCTGATGTGGTTCCCATCTTCAAGAAAGGGAAAAAAAACAGACCCAGGAAACTACAGACCAATCAGTCTAACATCCATAGCTGGGAGGATCCTGGAAAAGATAATAAAAAAACAGATCTGCGAACAACTAGAAGCAAACAAAGTTATAACAAGTAGCCAGCATGGGTTTATTAAAAACAGATCATGCCAAACCAATCGTATTTCATTCTTTGATAAAGTGACTAAATTAGTATACTTAGATTTCAGTAAGGCATTTGACAAAGTAGACCACAGCCTACTGCTTGGTAAGCTAGAAAAGCTGAAATAGACAACATCATCACCAGATGGATTTGTAGCTGGTTGACAAACCGTACTCAACAAGTAGTCCTCAATGCTACCGCATCCACACGGAGAGCAGTAAACTGTGGGGGTACCACAAGGCTCCGTCTTAGGCCCAGTACTCTTCAATATCTTCATAAA
This sequence comes from Azemiops feae, assembly GCA_023970755.1. Lineage (NCBI taxonomy): Eukaryota > Metazoa > Chordata > Lepidosauria > Squamata > Viperidae > Azemiops > Azemiops feae. The sequence continues at coordinate 272,505 of JALGBA010000321.1, read as the reverse complement.
TGACTTAGATGAAGAATAAAAGGGAACTTATCAAATTTGCAGATGACACTAAACTGACAGGAATAGCTAACACCACAGAAGACAAGCTCAGGATCCAAAAAGATCTTGACAAACTTGAACAATGGGCCCTATCCAACAAAATGAATTTTAATGTGGAGAAAAGCAAAGTTTTACATTTTGGCAGGAAAAATCAAAGGTATAAGTACAGATTAGGCAAGACCTGGCTCAAAAACAGTAACTGTGAGAGGTACCTTGGAGTCCTAGTGGATGATCACTTGAATATGAGCCAGCAGTGTGCAGCAGCAGCCAAAAAAGCTAATATAATCCTGGGTTGTATAAACAGAGGCATAGAATCAAGATCACATGAAGTATTAGTACCACTTTATAAAACCCTAGTAAGACCACACCTGGAATACTGCAACCAATTTTGGTCACCATACTACAAAAAAGATGTTGAGACTTTGGAAAAAGTTCAGAGAAGAGGCCAAAGGCCTGGAGACTAAAACATATGAAGAATGGCTGCAAGACTTGAGTTTGGCTAGTCTAAAGAAAAGAAGAAATAGGGGGTGACATGATAGCAGTATTCCAGTATTTGAGGGGCTGCCACCAAGAAGAGGGGGTCAAATTATTCTCCAAAGCACCAGAGGGCAGGACAAGAAACAATGGTTGGAAACCGATCAAAGAGAGAAACAACCTGGAATTAAGAAGAAACTTCCTAACAGTGAAAACAATTAATCAATGGAACAGCTTGCCTTCTGAAATTGTGGGTGTTCCATCACTGGAGGTTTTTAAGAAGAGACTGGACAGTCACTTGTCTGAAATAGTATAGGTTCTCCTGCTTGAGCAGGGGACTGGACTAGAAGACCTCCAAGGTCTCTTTCAGCTCTATTCTATTCTAAATATAATGTTTCTTTCACCAGTAGCAGGTAATCAACAAACAATACTTTGTGACACAGAGTGCATATTTATTACATATTTAACAACTCAAAGGTTATTATGAAAATTAACATATCTATGTTTATTGCACTGTTGATTTAATTTTAAAAGATGTTTTTCACACAATCATACAAATATAATTAATAAGTAATATCTATTGGGTTCAGTGGAGATTTACTATAAGAATACTGGCATTTGTTTGGGTTATTCACTATTAGGTTATGGCAACTTTTCTTGAAGTCACCATGTCTTTTATTTCAGCTGGAATAAATATGGTTGTAAATAGTTTGTCTAGTCTGCAAAAAAAACCAGTTTGCAAATTAAAACTATTGAAAATTATGCATTTTTTGTTTTATGGATTTTCTTTTAAATACAGCTGTGTTCCAAATTGCTTTGTTGTCCTTTAAATTAAGGATTTTTTTTATTTTGATATTTGATATTATTAAACTTTTTGATGACATTGCACTAATATTGGGCCAAAAACTATTTCTTCTGTTCTCCTAAGCTCTATAGCCAATGCTATGTCAATATATTTCTTGTTTAAATTAAGTAAACTATTCTTTTTTTTTTTATATGTATCTTATTTAGGTCATCAGAGATAAAATGGAAATTCTATCTTATACTGCATAGTTTGCTCCACAAGGGAAATGAAGAGTTGATAAGCACACTTTCCATTCACTTAAGTGATAATTAAAAGAGAAGAAGCAAAACACAAAAGGGACCATGAAATGAAATTGTCATTGCGAAAATCCAGACAGAATTACATACAGATATAAGTTTAATAGAATCTAGATAACAGCCCACTCTTGGATTCAATTTAGAACTTAAAAAGAAGAAAATGTTTTATATATGAATATTGTTTCATGCTAGCCCCAATTATGTGAATTTGGTATTATTGCTTTCTTTACTGTTATCTTCACTGAGGAAAAAAAAATTACTTTCTTGAAATCTTTAGTCCCTGTTGCTGTTATTTTGTTGCTATTTTAAAAGTACTTTGATATTAAGGAAAATTAGTTTAGGTTTATAAAACTCAATATTAGTGTGTCGTGCTCATTATTATTTTTTTAAATTAGCAAGCCTTGCTAAGACCATCTATCATTATGAGACTACTACTTTTCTATTTCTTTTATCTTCCATTTCTCATTTCCCAAATGTACAAACCACCTGAACAGAATGATAAAAAACACCAGTTAAAGTTGCAGTTGTTGTCAGTATTCCCAGGTAAACCAGATAGGAAACATAACAAGATGGACTAATTCTACTTTACTGTGAGGCTACATTAACAGAATGTTGCAAGTCTGAAAGTATACACTTTCCACTGCCATTTTCAATGGATCAGACAGGTAAAAGTCAGACTTGCAAGATTCTCTGAATGTAGCCTTAAAATACAACAGGATTAGTTGTCTCAAATGTGCTTTTTCAAAAGACAACTGGGCTGTTTTTTTCTTTAAGGAAGAAGAAGATGTTTATCTTCTCGTTTAAGAAGCTTTATCAACTGAGACTGGATGATGACGGGGGTGGGGGGTGGTGGATGGGGCCAGAGGGGAATGGAAGGATTGTATTTCTTTACAGTTATCTGGTTGTTAGCACTGTCTCTGAGAGCCATTGAGGCCACCTGGGAGTTTTTCTGTGCCCTCAGGGTCACCTGAATCAGAGTGCAAATGGTTGTGGAATCTTCTGCTGAAAGGATTGCATTATAGACAGGAGATAGGTGGTATCGTATTCTTCTGTTGAGGGAGGACTGTTCAATTCTAACATAAATGGAGTCTTTTACCCCACTTGCAAACCAATGATCCTCTCTATCCAAAATGGGGACTTTGCTGTCTTCAAATGCAGATGAACCACTGAATCTTGTCCTGATGGATTTGTTTTCCTATGTGGTGCTATGTGTTTGTAAAGTGATCATTTGTTTAGGAGAAACAAAACAACCACTTCACAAACAAACAAAACAACCTGTGTTGTTTTCTCCCCACCACCATCCTGTCAGAACCTATCCTTCCGTCCCCCCACCATCCAGTCCCAACTGTCAGTACCTACGCTTCTATCCCCCCACCATCCAGTCACATCTATGAAGCTTCTTGGATGAGAAGCGAAACATCTTTTTCTTCATCAAAGAAAAAACAGTCCAGTTGCCCTTTAAAAAGCAGCTTTGAGAACAACTATGACCTGGATGACTGACATAGACAGTAGCTGGATGAATCTCCATAGATGGTAGAATTAGTTCCTTTTATCATGTTTTCTGTCTGTTGTATCTGAGGGGGATGATATCAATCATGGCAGTCTCTTACTCTCTTTCCAAAGAGAGATATTTCAAAAGTAACCTTGAATCATCAAGGAACCTCATTAACTGCTGATCATCTAGCAACCACATTACTACAATACCAATAGTTGTACAGATGACCAGCATATAGAATGTCATGATGCAACTAGCACAGCAATTGGGTAGAATTTGCCTTAACCTAAAGCAGCACAACAGAAAGCAATAGCAATAGCACTTAGACTTATATACTGCTTTGTAGTGCTTTACAGCCCTCTCTAAGCGGTCAGCATATTGTCCCCAACAATCTGGGTCCTCATTTTACCGACCTCAGAAGGATGGATGGCTGAATCAACTTTGAGCTGGTGAAAATCGAACTGCTGGCAGTCAGCAGAATTACCCTGCAATATTGCATTCTAACCACTACAGCTCAACATAGCTCAACATAGCAGCTCAAGCAATGCCTCTCTGTTCCCATGAGAGTTTGCCAGAAAAGTATGGAGGAGACCAGGATCAGTTCTGGACTTTTGTCATTCATATGAGATTTTACAGCAGGCAGACTCGTGGAGTTTTCCACCAATCATACCAAAGTGACTTTTGTGCTGAGCTTTCTGAAGGAAGCAGCAGCCAACTGGGCAATACCTTTCATAGAGAAGAATGATGCAATGCTAGACAACTATCAAGATTTCATGCATAAACTCAAACTTTGGAGATTCCATACAGAGAATCACAGCTAGTCTATAGAAGCTCAAGCAGGGACAGAAAAGAGTAAGGGCATATATTTCAGACTTTAAGTTACTTGCTGAGGATGTAGGATGGAAAGATGTAGCCCTGAGTGACTGTTCAGAGAAGGGCTGTCCAATGACTGAGGGATGAGTTGATAAGGCAAGCCGCACCAATTATCTTAGAAAAGCTCTGTTAACATTGCATATTTGACAAAGGAGGCAGGGGAGAAAGGAAAGGAAAACTGTCCCTGCAGATTTTACTCCGCTAATCGTAACCTACTATAGGCAGTGATGCTCATCTTTCAAGGACATTGAATCAGCTTTGTCTGAAGATGTTTCTGTGGTCATGTGGCTAGCATGACATCAAGAAATGGTACCTATTTATCTACTCACATTTGCATGCTTTTGAACCGCTAGGTGGGCAGGAGCTAGGCGAAGATGGAAGCTCACCCCATCTTGCAATGGGAAGGAGAAAATAATGTATAGTCTGACTTCCCACATACCACCCATCCCAATTACCTCCTCGAAATCCAGCACAGGAGAAACTGCAAATTGGACCAACCAGAAGATCCCTGTTGTCAGGAGAGAAACAAAGAAAAAGAGATCTATGGTTATGCTTTTATCTATGAAGTTCCCGGACATATAGCCAGATCAAAACATTAGCATTAGTCACAACAATAAGATGCAGAACTTATAAATCAATGGAGCATGAAGACAGAAAATGCCCAGCTTGCTCCCAGACAGTACCTCAGGGAAACTTCATCAGTTGTCCTCCTTGGAGCTCCAAAGGGAGGCCATCCACTATTTTATGAGCTCTTAGGCAGCTGAGAATAGGCAAGCATACTTAATTACTCTGATTATTGTTACTTTAGATTCCAAACAGAAATGGAGATTTTTCCTCTTATAGACTCTGGGGCAATTACTAATTACATAGATATAGAAGCATTAAGGAAATTAAAGTTGCCTACCCAAGCCCTAGAATGTTCACTGACTGTTGAAACTATTGATGGTCAGACACTAAAGGCAGGACTGGTCCTGCACTGCACAGTTTCTTTGCAATTGATAATCAAGGTTCACACAGAATCCATACCACTTTATGTAACTGCATGCTTGCAAGAACACAATCCAGTTATAAGTTGGGAGCAAGGGCTATTCTTATTTCCTCCCATAAGTGCCAACTTAGAAGCTGGGACCAACCAGCTAATATATTTTGTTCTTGCAGTCCATAACCTAACTTGTGAGGGCAGGATGAGACTGAAGGGAAGGGAGAAGTAATGTGGATAAACTTGAGGAATGGGGAGGATAAAATGCTGACTAGGAAACAGTCAGACAAGAGAGGCAGGAGCCCCCAGTAACTTAATCATCAAAGAAATAAACTCAGAAGGACCCACCCTAATAGATCAAGGAGTTAAACATGGCAGTGGGAAGTTTGTACTTTCAGATTTGCAAGATTATGGTAATGTAGCCTTATAAAAAAGTAGAATTAGTTCATTTTGTTGTGTTTTTTGCCTGGTTTTTATGGGAAAGCTGACACTGGGAGTAATATTCTTTGAACTTAATGAAATGTGTGTGTGTGTGTGTGTGTGTGTGTGTGTGTGTGTGTGTGTGTGAGAGAGAGAGAGAGAGAGAGAGAGAGAGAGAGAGAGAGAGAGAAATCAGTTATATGTATCCTCTAGGCCAGGGGTAGGCAACCTTGGCTCTTTTATGACTCGTGGACTTCAACTCCCAGAATTCCTGAGCCAGCCATGCTGAGGGGAAAGAGAAAGTTTCCAAGCTGAGCCATGCTGGCTCAGGAATTCTGGGAGTTGAAGTCCACGAGTCATAAAAGAGCCAAGGTTGCCTACCCCTGCTCTAGGCACACACGTTGCTTAGTTTCTGATTCAATCCAAACCTGTTACATCCCCTAGAATCAACTCTTTTGAAGGATTCAATGGACACTTAGTTGAAATCTAAGTAAAACTGGACCTTTACTTTTTTTCCAGTTTTTGCAATGTTAAAATCTTGTGACTTCTTGAAACAGCCAAATGTACAGCGCAGATACTGGAAATATGAAGAGGATGCTTGCTATTTTGTTTCTATTTAGCATAGAATAGAATTGAAAGATTTTTGTTCTAGTATACAACTCAAGGAAAAGACAGTCTTTTTTATATAAAAAAAATTATGTTCATCAATTAGAGGGACAGTTGATTGGATAGTGATGTTACTTGCCTGTGGTGGTGTGTCAAGACCAGCAAAAGTAAAAAAGCAAGATGAAACTCTGAAAGTTGAGAATAATAATTAAAAATGTTGGTGCTTAGGAATAAATGTTGGTTGCCCCATCTCCAAAATTATTTCATGTACACTGTTATTTTGGATCTGATCTGACAAAACATTGTAACTGACTTCACCTCTATAATGTAGGCTACTACTATTTTCAAACTCTTAGCAAGATATTGTTATACATATATAGTTATATCCTACTATTATTTTTTAGGCAACACAAGAAACCAATTATATTGAACTAAGTTTTGATCAGTGTGAACTGTGTGAAATTTTTACATTACATACAACCAAGTCTTCCAGAAAACCTGTCTCAAAATCCTAACAATTTATCAGCAGGGAAAGACATAGAAATAAATGTTCAGTGCTGCATCATATTTTGTTTAGCACAAATTTCATTCAAGATTAAGTTGAATTTCCTTTATTTCTGTTACATTTTACTGTGCTCCCTCATATATTCTTGTCACCTTGGTGGCCTTCTTATTACTGAATCAGGTAAATTTCTTATCAATTTTTCTTATAGTTCAATGTACAAAGCTATAGTTTCAGGCATAACGTATATATAATATTACACAAAATAGTAAACATAGTACATATTTTTTATTAGCTGTAGTTCATCATAGGAAATTGTTTCCTCTAAGAAGATTCCCAAGTAACATTTAATACACATTTAATATATTTTTGTCCAGGCAAGCATATTTTTATGTCTTGTTACAATGAATGAAGTAAGCATCTATTTCAATATTTTTAGAAAAATAAATCATTACAAGCTTTAATTTTGGTAATATTTTAGTAATATTTACTTTATTATTAATTTAAGAAGAGTAATAACTAAATTTAAATCAGTTCAAACAATGTTTAAGTCACGATGTGACAGATGAAACTACCAATTTTAATTTTGTACTGTTTTGTTTTTCATGCATAGTTTAGAAAAGGAACAGAGGGAAAAAATGAGGGAGGGAAGAAAGGTGTATATAACAGCAACCACAGCATTGGAATACAAAACTCAACTTACAACATGCCTATTTAATGAATAATGCATTCCTTAAAAATGGAGAACAATTGTGAATAGAGCAGGAAGAGACCTGTACTATTATGCTTGAGCATTTTCTATTTGTGCCTTTGTATATAGAGAGCAGTGTTTGTCAACTTCATCAGCTTTAAGATGTGCAGACTTCAACTTCCAGAATTCCCGAGCTAGTATGAGACTGAAAAACATTGATATAACACTGATATAAGAAAGAGAGCCACTTGGTGTTGTGGTGAAAGGTATCAGGCTAGAAATCTGATTTCTACTTTGCTTTAAGAATTAACCTAGATGTGTGACTTTTCGACCAATCGCTCTCTTTCAACCTTAGAAACAAGGCTATGGAAAACCACTTCCAAAAACATTGCCAAGAAAACTACATGTATTTGCTCAGGCAAACACCAGGGATCAAGGCTGAAATGAGGGCACCCAAACAAGAAGAATTTTAATCTAAAAATTATGGTTTTGTTACTTTCACTTAGTAATTGTACCTTCCATTTCTTCTTCTGTCTCTCCCATCTTTCCTTCCCTTTTGAATTAATTTACAATTATTTTGTAAATGATTACAGGAAACATTTAAAAGACATATCTTCTTGGCCAGTGGAATAAATAATTTGCTGCATCAATTTTGTTGATTTTTTTATACCTTTACATTTGATTTACAAATTTAGAATTATGTGCTGAAGCTTTCATTGTGTTGTTCAGGATCCAATGAATGACCAAATAAATAAACAGCATACATAGTTTAATAATGGGGATGAAGTAACATATTTATTTATTGGGGACCACATAGCTAATTACTGTTAGTTTAAAACTCATGACCATAATCTTCTTATCTTAATCCAACTCAGTTACACATGCATAACTTTACAATAGGAAAACAAATCTTCACTAGCCTAAAAAAAAAAATCATAGTCCTTGCCTGCTTGTGTAACAACAAGAACCTGTATTTAGTTTTAGTTATAACTGCTGTTATATCTTCGGTTCTTTAGGCATTGAATGAGGCAGAGTGTTGAAACAACAACAAGTTTATTAACTCAGAACAGAAGCAGCCCTAAAGGCTGCTGCACAGCTATTTATACAGTTAGCCTCTAGGTGGCAACCAATAGATTTAAAGTAACAGTTTCCCGCCCCAAACCTCATTATCAGCTTGGAGACAGCCAGTCTGGCTTTCAGTAACAGCAACTGTTAAACAATACAGCAATGTAGGTCAGACATTAAGCAAGTGATTTAAAACAGTTGTGGCCAATACATTACACCCCTTTCCCCTAGATGGCTCAAACTCTCAATTGCTGGACATAGTCCTGCAGATATTTAGGTGGCCTTCTTGACCGTTCTGAACATCTAGGGGTTGCAGGGGTCTCCCGGTCTACCCGCTTGCCTGCCTGGCTGGGTAGGCCAGGACTCTGAGGTCCAGTGAAGTCAGGTTGACTCGGGTCCCTTTGGCTGGCCAGTCCCGGTCGGCCCAAACCAAAGTCCAATCATGCAGCAAAGTCTGCAGGGCTGTCCCTCAGCGCAGTTTGCCAGTCCTGTCCAGTGGATACTGTCTGTCTGTCTGGGAGAAGCTCTCCTACAGCCTTTTCCCCGTCTCCTTGAGTAAGAGTTCTGTTGGACCGTGCAAGCTCCCCTGTTGGGCCACTGTCGCGCGGCCCTTGCGTGCGGCCCTCTTGAGAGGCCTGAGCCAGCAACTGGTTCGCTAGCCTCTGGCGCAGCTGGTCAATGTGCCGGCGAATGACTTGCCCATCTTCCAGGACCACCTCATAAGAGAGTGGTCCCAACACCTTAACAACCACAGCTGCCACCCACAAAGCCCCTTGCCCATAATTCTGGGTCCAAACCCGGTCACCCACTTGCAAATTCTGAAGTGCCTTTGGCTGAGCCAAAGGCAACCCGGTCGGGGTACAGCCTGTCCAGCTTGGTGATCAACTGTCGGCCCCATCTGAGTTTGGCAGGGCTTCTGCCCATGGCGGTACAGGGAGTTGTGCATTGGCAAAGTAGAAAATCTGCCAGTCTGTGGTGCCAATTCCCTGTGACAATCCGTTTTAGTGATTCCTTGGTTGTGCTGACCATGCGTTCCGCTCGGCCATTCGAGGCCGGGTGAAAGGGAGGCGACATGGCGTGCCGTATTAGATTTGCCCTGAGGAAAGACTGGAATTCAGAAGCGGTAAACTGAGCCCCATTGTCAGAGACTAATACGTCTGGAAGTCCCAGTGTTGCAAAGATTCTGTGCAGTTCCTGGATGGTCCTGGCAGTGGTCATAGTAGGGACTGGTGCGACCTCTAACCATTTAGAATGGCTATCTACCACTATTAGAAACACCTGTCCCTGAAAGGGCCCGGAAAAATTGATGTGGATTCTTGACCATGGTGTGTGTGTGTCCTCCCATCGGTGGACAGGGGCTTGCGGCATCTTCGGTCTGGATTGCTGGCACGTGTAGCAACTATGTACTTGGGCCTCAATGGCTTTATCTAGCCCCGGCCACCAAAGGTAGCTCCTCGCAAGTGCCTTCATCCGGACTATTCCCAGATGACTCTTGTGCAGAGACTCTAGGACCCTGGGCCTTAAAGAGCTCAGGACTATGACCCTACTTCCCCAAAGGATGCATCCCTTGTGAGCTGAAAGCTCATCTTTTCTCATGAAGAAACTCTGAAATTCTGACCCTGGACATTTGTCCAGCCATCCTGTGTGTACTCAGTTGCGCACACGACTCAGCGTTTTGTCAGCTGCTGTCTCAGCAGCTATATCCCCAGCGTGAAGGGGAGATTCCGGCAAATCCTGGATAGCCAGGATGTGTGCAGCCAGAGCTGGATCTGGCTCCACATGTGGCAGGGGCAACCTGCTCAGGCTGTCTGCATGGCCCATTTCCTTGCCCGGTTTGTGACTCATCCTGTAGCTGTAGGCTGACAGGAAGATAGATCACCTCAACATTCGAGGAGACAGAATCTGAAGTGTCTGTTTGTTTGTGGTGAACAACCCTAGGAGTGGCTTGTGGTCCATGAAGACCATGAACTGGCAGCCATACAAGTAGTCATGGAACTTTTTAACTCCGGCCACAATGGCCAGAGCCTCCTTGTCAATTTGTGCGTAGTTGCGCTCTGTGGACGATAGGGTCCTGGAGTAATACGCGATGGGCTTCTGCCTCCCATCAGCCATTAAGTGGCTTAACACAGCCCCAACCCCATACGGGGATGCATCACATGCAATGCAGACAGGCAGCTGCTCATTGAAATGAGTGAGAACTGAGTTCGATGACAGCAGTGATTTGACTGCTTGGAAGCTACTCTCGTGGACGCTGGTCCACTGCCACTGAGCTTGTCTATTGAAGAGCCGGTATAAAGGCTCTGCCACTGCGGCCTTGTTTGGGAGGAAGGCATGGTACAAATTCAAAAGGCCTAGGAAAGCCTGAAGCTCTCCCTTTGACTTCGGCCTTGGAGCCTGCTGTATTGCTTTTAATTTGGATTCCGCTGGATGAATGCCTTCGGCATCAGTGCAGAAACCAAGGAACTCGGTTGACTCTACCCCAATCTTGCACTTTTCTTTTTTTAGTTTAAGTCCTGCGTCGCAGAACCACTGAAGGACGGCCTTAAGCTATTCAGCCAGAATCTCAACCGATTCCCCAGCAATGAGGACATCATCGAAGTATGGGAAAACCCCAGGAATTCCCTTGAGCATGTGCTCCATCACTCCCTGGAACAGCCCTGGGGCTACACTCACCCCGAACTGTAGGCGCTTAACCTTAAAAGCCCCCCTATGGATGACAATGGTCTGGGCTACCGCCGTGGCCTCATCCACGGGCAGTTATTGATAGGCCTGTGCCAAATCTAATTTGGCAAACACGCAGCCTCCTTGCAATGATGCCAAAATATGGCTGACAACTGGCACAGGGTACGCGTGCTGTTGAAGTGCCCTGTTGAGGGTGCACTTATAGTCAGCGCATATTCGCACTTCCCCATTGGCCTTTAATGGTGTTACTATGGGGGTCTCCCACACCCCACTATCTACGGGCTGCAATACCCCTTGTTCCACTAGCTTATCCAGCTCTGCATCGATTTTGGGTTTTAACGCGAAAGGCACTCTACGAGGCTTGATCCGTATTGGAGTTACCATAGGATCAAGTTTGAGGGCGATCGGAGGACCCTTGTACTCCCCTAGACTAGAACTGAAAACATCCGTGAACTCTTGGCAGACTGCAGGCAGATCTGCCGCTTGTGTTCGGTGAATGGTGGTTACTTGAATGCCCAATGCATCAAACCAATCGAGCCCTATGAGGCTCGTGCGTTGGCCTTCCACCACTACGACATCTAGTGGCCCCTTGAACTCCTTGAATTCCACCAGAAGTGGGGCTTCGCCTTTGACCGCCACTCGGGAGTTTTGGAAGTCTGTGAGTAGTAGATTAGATGGCCGGAGCTTGGCTCATCTGTTGCTACGATGGCATAGGTGCCTGAATGTTCCTTGTGAAATGATGGACATGGCTGAGCCCGTGTCCAGTTCCATCTTGCATGGAACTCCCTGAAGCTTGACCTGTAGTCTAAGCTTCTGCTTTAGGGGGCGATGGGTACCAGTGCGGAATACGCTCCTTCGGCTGGAGTAGAACCCTACTCGGTGTTGACCCAGGGCCCCGGTATCTCTCCTGAATGCATCTTCTTTCAGGCGGTCCCTCTGACGACCTCGGCAGATGGCAGCGAAGTGGCCTGGTTTGCCACAGGCCCGGCACATTGCAGTTTGGAATCGGCAATCTGTGCGTTGATGGCGGCCTCCGCAGCCCATGCATTTAAGGAATGGAACTACCTTCCCAGCTGGCTGCGGTCCCTTCTCCGGGTGCTTTCATAGCTGGTCGACTTCGTAGTCTGAGTCAGTGTCTTCCATCCGCTCGGTGTCCTCGTGGTGAACGGCTTCGGTGCTTGGCGCACTTTTGGAGGGCTGCAGCACTTTAACAGCCCCTCCGGTGGCTTCATCCACCATGACCTCCTTCAAGGCCTCTTGTAGGGAGAGAGTCTCCTTAGCAAACAGTTTTTGTTGGAGCTCTTGATTCCAGAGTCCACAGACTAAGCGGTCTCGTAATCTCTCCTCCAAATCCGCGAAATTGCAGAGTCGGGATGCTTGACGAAGAGCGGCAATAAATTCTGTTGCAGACTCGCCGGGTTGTTGCTCCCACTGCTCAAAAGCGTGCCTCCACGCTATAACGGATAACTTGGGCTCGAAGTGGTCTCGAAGCTTTTTTTTCAAGTCTGCGTAGGTGACCGACTCGAGCGGCGCCGGGGCAACCAGGTTCTCTGCAATGTTAAAGGTGGCGAGGCCGCACACGCAGAGGAGTGTCGCGGCCTTCAATCCATCTTTGGCGACATGGTTGGCACGGAGGTAATTTTCAATGCGGGAGATGTAGGACGCCCATCTCTCCAGCTGAGTTACGTCGAATTCTTCGAGCTGACCGGCCTTCGCCATGGTGGTTTGTTTCTTCATTCAATGCCTTGCGCTGCTGGCTTCTGTGTAGGCCCTAGGATGGATCCTTAGGGCGTGGTGGTCTCCAGAGTGGCTTGCTGGCAGACGGGGGGGGGACGTAGTTCCTGTCAGGCTCTGTGCTGACCTCATCCCCTAGTGACTTCAAGCTCTCTCAATGAAGCAGCACATCTCGCCTTCGTCGCCATTGTTATATCTTCGGTTCTTTAGGCATTGAATGAGGCAGAGTGTTGAAACAACAACAAGTTTATTAACTTGGAACAGAAGCAGCCCTAAAGGCTGCTGCACAGCTATTTATACAGTTAGCCTCTAGGTGGCAACCAATAGATTTAAAGTAACAGTTTCCCGCCCCAAACCTCATTATCAGCTTGGAGACAGCCAGTCTGGCTTTCAGTAACAGCAACGGACCCATGAAGCTTTTGTTTAGGATTAGCAGTCTTTCCTAGGCTCAATTCTTTTTCCCTGCCCAGGTAATAGGAAGGAGCTTGTTTTTATCTGTTGCACATGGATACAAATCCATTTCCCTGTGCAAAGCAAAGGAAAACATTGAAGTTAAGCATTCTAGCTCTTGAGAAAAGGCTAATGCATATCTAATCTGAAATAAAGCAGAGCTCAGTTCTGTTTACTTTTTCATTTATTCTGTCTGTCCAAGTAAGGCAAGTTCCCCTTGAACTGTCCTGTTTGTCTCACTTAAGCAGATAGAAACGTATAATGTCTGATTTTGTGTGAATTTGTGAAGCTCTGTGTGAAAATGTTAGAAGACTAATACTTTTTCATTTGGGCCTTAGCCAAACTGCAGCACTATACCCTTAGAAAGTTGTTCACCAATAGAAAAATTCATATCACAAGAACAGTATGTTAAATCCTGGCAAATTCATTTTTTTTACTTTAAGTGTCATGTTCAGTGAATTGGGTTTGGTTACAAATGGCAATGACTCAATTTTGTGGATTGTTACATCTCCCACCTCCACCTCAAATTAGCTAGAATACTATTAGCTGGAGAAAAATATCAGCTGATATTCTTACAGAATCATGTGGCAAATATGTCTTTGACAACATACCATATATAACACTGTCATATAGAGGAGTATAAAGGTAAAATTCATAGGTCTTCCTTTTTTATTATTGCATTGATGTGATATCTTTCTATGTAATTTGTATATCGTTTATTTTGTTATAATTTAAAGTAGTATAATGGAAATTTGATACTGTCTATAGAAGTAATAACTATTATAAATTGACTGGTGTTATTTCCTAACATACATGGGAAAGTTTTTATCGAAAATGTTTTAATAAAAAATTTTATGATTGTTGTCTAACCATTAGCTTTCTCAAGCTATTACTCACTATTTATTGCCTGGTCATATCATAAATGTAGGGATCTAAAAAGTAAACTGATAGAAATAAATAATCAAGAACACAATAGCAATTTTTTGAAAACTTGTAGCAGTAAGACTCATAAAAAGGATTGTTTCCTCCACATAAATTGGACTATCTTCAGCCTACATATTTTTGTTACCTCCTTATAGTCCCATACTCCTCTGACAATACAGCTTTGTTTAAAGTAGACCAAATGTAATATTCACTTCCATAATTTAGGTTTATTTTTTCCTGTTTTTGCATTGTTTACAAGAGAAAAGAACCATTTTGTATATCTGTCATTAATACTTATAATGATGAACTTAAGTTATATGTATACTTATCTTTTTTCTTTATTATGTGTTTCTAGAATAAAAATGATGACATTTGGAATTAAAGTGGAATCTGGACAATTTCTCATAGCTCAACACAAATATTCATATATAGAATTTTAATATGCAAAATACAGATGAGCTTATGATTCAATAATTAAATCTCTCATTATTGTGTTGTTATAATACCTATTTAAAGTATTAGATGCTAGATATACATACCAGTTTTCTGGTCATTGGAAGATCCTCTTAACCCCCATATGAATTTTAAAATATTGATATAATTCAGAAAAGCTTGGGATTATTTACAATATGATCCACCTCAAAAGACAAAAAGGTTTTTACAAATACTTTAAAGACTAATATAGATAATAGATACATTTCAGATGTATATATAGAATATATATGTACAGATGTAGACATTTAAAACATTACATTAACAAAAATTGTGCTGTTCCTGACAAGTAATTTTAACTAATTTTAACACTAATCTGTAAATCCACATTTTGTCTTTCATTGTTATATATTATATTACATATCATATTATGTACAATATACAATATTAATATTGTATACATATACATATACAAATTATATAAACATATCAAAACAAATTTACAATATTATAAAATATATGATATAATAACATCATTCATATGTTGTAATATTATCTAGTCCAAGAAAATAAAGCACAATAGTAAACTCAAAAAATAAAGATGCATATATCTTATAAGAAAATGTAAAAGAAATCTCTGAAACTTGTATTTTTATATTCTATTCCATAATTATATGAAAACCAATGCTTCTGCCTCATTAAAAAATGAGGGCTCCAATCAGTCAAAGCTATACTGTTCAATATGTCAGAAAATTAAAAGGTGTGCATTACTTTTAATAAGATTTACATAATTTCTAATTTATGTTTTAAAAGAGTATTCAAATGAGCTCAGAAATCACCTTATATCAATATATTTTTATAAATCTTCAATGTAGTATCTTTCATTTTATGAAGAAATTAAAACTACATTATTTTCTAAAACTTACTAAATAGAAATATCATATATTTCAGTTGCAAGAAGACATGGAACACTTGGGTGAACTACTATAACAAGTGATTTGGTGAAATACAGGAAATAGTTATATCTAGTCAGTGTAGTTCAGGAAACAGTCATGTACCAGATTCTTGGACTAGTACAGTTGAACAGTCATTTCAGATTGCCTTCTAAGAAATACAATTTTGCCTCTAACTGAAGTATATCCAATATAATTGGACATAGCAAAATGACTTAGTTCCTTGAGTAGTAACACATTCTCCTATACTGTTAATCTTTAAAATCTTATTGTCTTTGCAAATGAATAAACAACCAAAAGAAAATTATCCTTATCTCCCTTAGCCAAGAACTCCAAAATAATAATAATAACAATAATAACAATAACAACAACAACAACAACAATAATCTTTCTCATATTCCCATCCAACATTGCTGCCTTGATTAATGGTGGGCAAAGATGGGAGATGCTTTTAAGGGTTGAAGAACACAGGGTTTTTTTTTCCAAATAAGGCTTCTCCAAACCTTATACAGCTTTTATATCATAACCAGCAGTTTGAATTTCATGTGATAATGGTTGCTTACCAGTAGATTATTTCTAATAAAGAAAATGTACTTCCTATAACCCTAGTGAATAATCTATTTCTTGTTCTGGAGCAGCTGAAATTTCCAACCAATTTTCAAAAGCAGCCTCAAATAGTGCGTATAATACTAATATAATTGGATATAATTAAGACATATGTCAGCAGAGCTTCATTTGACTACTCCAGAGATGGATGGATACAGATGGTGCTGTAGCCTCAGCTGTGCAAATGTACTCCTGGGTACATGCAAAAACTAAATGTTTAGATCAGGGATGATTTTAGGAATACATCCAAATTACAAAATCTTCAAAGGAACTGTAACAATTTTCCACACAGGAAGATTGTCTCTGATCGGTTTTGTCTTTAGTGGCATTTATCTGGATTACCTTTCAAGTTGTTTACCCTTTAGCAACTCTTTAGTCACACTAGAAATATAGTCACCAATAATGATTTCCTTATTTTTATAATAACTCTTATATAGATAGGGTTCTCTGAAGAAAAAAAAAAGAATGAATGAATAATGATGACTGGGGTTATCCAAATCCTTTAAAAGAATATTTTTTCCCAGTCAGGAACAGCTTTTGAAGCAGCCACACAAGCCTGCTTTAATTATTTTTTAAAAAAAGATACTTTATCAGTCCCATATATTTTCTCAAATTTACTTCCACAAGCCTATATTTACTGACAAACTATACTGTGAATGGCATTTTCAGGCAGTTTACTTTTCAATGACAATATACTGTATTTGTGACCACACAATCTTTTGTTCCTGTATTGTTTTAATACAGATAATAAATGCTAACATTCAGCACATATCATTGTTTGTTTGCCTATCTTTCAGAAAATGATAGCCTTGAATTATGTTCTATATTGTTTTAACTATTTAAAAGTAAACAGGCTCAATCTACTCCTTAAATACAAGGAATACAAAAATGCTACCATTAATTATCACTCGCCTAGAGTAACCTTGAGGTAAGATGGGTGGCCAAATTTTACATATAAATAAAAATAAATACTACCACTTTAATGGTCAAAAAAGGACTAAATAACTAGAATTAAATTGCTCATCTTGAATATGAAGGTCCAAAATAATGATAAACATTGATTTATTTCTATTTTTTATAGTTCTCTACAATGAGTGTTTTTCAATTGTGATTCAAGCTTTTTCAAAATGATAGAAAAATGTTGGAAAAAGAGGCAGATATTGAACCTATTGTTAACATCATATTTTAAAATAGAATATATATACTAAATGACATCTGAAGATATAATTTCTCTTAGGAATATTTGAGAGTGTTAATAGAGTGATACTTTAAGTTTTTAATAACACCACTATAAATAAATGTATAGTATTTATATATTCATATGAGAGAAGTGATTTGTATAAGATTGCCAAAAAATTGTGTTTCAGAAATCTAATATCAGCAGTAGATCTAAGTAAGTTGGAAGCAATCCATTTTAATCTATTCAAATGTTATTTGAGATGGGGGGATGTTCATTTCGTAACACATATATTTGGAAGTTTTCATCTGATAGTATCTTAAACTAAGCATTCCTATGAATATTATGCAACATTTAGATCATTACTTTTTTCCAAGCCTTTCTTTCAGAAATTATGTCAGTAATTTTTGTTAAATAATCTGAATCTTGCTCAGAATTTTTCTTCCATATTTCCTGTATGCATTAGAATAACTTACCTGTGTATTCCTTAATTTTTACAGATCTTTCTAATGTCCTATCAGTAAAAATACTATGCAGTTATGTGAAGGAAAATAGACAAAAAGCAGAGCATATATTAATATGAATAATTTCTAAAAGTACAAATGTCTATTAACTTTTTATGAATAGGGCATTTCTAGTTTTCCATTGTCACTTTGTTAAAATTGTGGTTGTAGTTAGCTCACTGGAGTTTTATTATTGACTTCACTAATTTAAAATAGACTATATTATTCATCAGAAAAACGTACATTTCTGTCCTTTTTATTTCAAAAGGCATTTTGCTTTCACCTGCAAAAATGGTATTGTTAATAAGAAAAGAATGAACAAGCTACTTCACACTTCAGTGGACTTCTTAACCACTTCCATATTGCAATTTATTATGTACTTATAAAATACCTTTATTATATCTGAATTATTTAAAAATATTTTTACAAAGAAGATAGGCATGACTTTAGTGAAACTATATTTAACCTCATAAATAGTTCTGCATGCATATAGCTGATATATCATACTATATTACTTCTTTATTTGTACACATTTATTATGGTGTAAATAAACATATGTATTTCACTTCCATGGCAGAATTTGTCCAAATAAATTTATACTTATGGTTATAATTCTAAAATATTTAACATTTAAATTGTATAGTAATTAGTAAGTTGTATCACTCCTTCATGGATTACTTCCTTGTCGTGGCGAAGGGGCTTGCGTAACTCAATGAAGTTATGAGCTATGCCGTGCAGGGCCACCCAAGATGGACAGGTCATAGCAGAGAGTTCTGACAAAATGTGATCCACTGGAGAAGGAAATGGCAACCCACTCCAGTATCTTTGCCATGAAAACCCCACGGACAGTACTAAAAGGCAAAAAGATATGACGCTGGAAGATGAGCCCCTCAGGTCGGAAGGTGTCCAATATGCTACTGGGGAAGAGCAGAGGGCTAGTACTAGTAGCGACAGAAAGAGTGAAGCGACTGGGCCAAAGCTGAAAGGACGCTCAGCTGTGGATGCATCTGGTGGTGAAAGGAAAGTCCGATGCTGTAAAGAATTTTTCTCCATAGGAACCTGGAACGTAAGATCCATGAATCAAGGCAAACTGGACGTGGTCAAACAAGAGATGACAAGACTGAACATCGACATCTTAGGAATCAGCGAACTAAAATGGACAGGAATGGGTGAATTCAGAGGACCATCAGGTATACTACTGCGGGCAAGAATCCCTCAGAAAAAATGGAGTAGCCTTCATAGTCAATAAAAGAGTAGGAAAAGCAATACTGGGATACAATCCCCAAAATGACAGAATGATCTCAGTGCGAATCCAAGGCAAGCCATTCAATATCACAGTAATCCAAGTCTATGCCCCAACCACTGGTGCTGAAGAGGATGAAATTGACCGGTTCTATGAAGCCCTACAGCACCTTATAGAATCAACACCAAAAAATGATGTCCTTATCATCATGGGGGATTGGAATGCTAAAGTAGGAAGCCAAAAGATAAACGGAATAACAGGCAAGTTTGGCCTTGGAGTACAAAATGAAGCAGGGCACAGGCTGATAGAATTTTGTCAAGAGAATACGATGGTC
Organism: Azemiops feae; assembly: GCA_023970755.1. Classification (NCBI taxonomy): domain Eukaryota; kingdom Metazoa; phylum Chordata; class Lepidosauria; order Squamata; family Viperidae; genus Azemiops; species Azemiops feae. The sequence continues at coordinate 253,222 of JALGBA010000321.1, read as the reverse complement.
ATAGCAAATACTCTTTTCCAACAACCCAAGAGACGTCTCTACACATGGACATCACCAGACGGTCAACACAGAAATCAGATTGACTATGTGCTCTGCAGCCAAAGATGGAGAAGCTCTATACAGTCAGTAAAAACAAGACCAGGAGCTGACTGTGGCTCAGATCATGAGCTTCTTGTTGCAAAATTTAGGCTTAAATTGAAGAAAGTAGGGAAAAACACTAGGCCACTCAAGTATGAACTAAATCATATCCCTGATGAATATACAGTAGAGGTGACAAATAGATTTAAGGAATTAGATCTGATAGACAGAGTGCCTGAAGAACTATGGACGGAGGTTCGCAACATTGTACAAGAGGTAGCAACTAAAACCATCCCAAAGAAAAAGAAATGCAAGAAAGCAAAATGGCTGTCTGAGGAAGCTTTGCAAATAGCTGAGGAAAGAAGGGAAGCGAAAGGCAAGGGAGAAAGAGAAAGATACACCCAATTGAATGCAGAATTCCAGAGAATAGCTAGAAGAGATAAGAATGCCTTCTTAAATGAACAGTGCAAAGAAATAGAAGAGAACAATAGAATAGGGAGAACCAGATATCTTCAAGAAAATTGGAGATATGAAGGGAACGTTTCATGCAAAGATGGGCATGATAAAGGACCAAAATGGCAGGGACCTAACAGAGGCAGAAGAGATTAAGAAGAGGTGGCAAAATTACACAGAAGAACTATACAAGAACGAGCTTAGCATCCCTGATAACCACGATGGGTGGTCACTGACCTCGAGCCAGACATCCTAGAATGTGAAGTGAATGGGCCTTAGGAAAGCTGAGCAACAACAAGCTAGTGGAGGTGACAGTATTCCAGCTGAGCTATTCAAAATCTTAAAGACGATGCAGTAAAAGTGCTACCTCAATTTGCCAGCAAATTTGGAAAACTCAACAGTGGCCACAGGATTGGAAAAGGTCAGTTTACATTCCAATTCCAAAGAAAAGGCAATGCCAAAGATGTTCAAACTATCGCACCATTGCTAATTTCACATGCAAGTAAAGTTATGCTTAAAATCCTACAAGCTAGACTCCAGCAGTATGTGGATCGAGAACTTCCAGAAGTACAGGCAGGATTTCGAAGAGGCAGAGGAACTAGAGATCAAATTGCCAACATACGCTGGATTATGGAGAAAGCTAGGGAGTTCCAGAAAAACATCTACTTCTGCTTCATTGACTATGCTAAAGCCTTTGATTGTGTGGATCACAACAAATTGTGGCAAGTTCTTAAAGAGATGGGAGTACCAGACCATCTTATTTGTCTCTTGAGAAACCTATATGCGGGTCAAGAAGCAACAGTGAGAACTGGACACGGAACCACTGATTGGTTCAAAATTGGGAAAGGAGTCTGGCAAGGCTGTATTCTGTCGCCCTGCCTATTTAACTTATATGCAGAGCACATCATGAGAAAGGCAGGGCTAGATGAATCAAAAGTTGGAATTAAGATTGCCGGGAGAAATATCAACAACCTAAGATATGCAGATGATACCACTCTAATGGCAGAAAGTGAAGAGGAACTAAAGAGCCTCTTGATGCGGGTGAAGAAGGAGAGTGCAAAAGTTGGCTTGAAACTCAACATTAAGAAAACCAAATCATGGCATCCGGCCCTCTCAATTCCTGGCAAATAGATGGGGAAGAAATGGAGGTAGTGACAGATTTTATCTTCCTGGGCTCTAAGATCACCACAGATGGGGACTGCAGCCAAGAAATTAAAAGACGCTTGCTCCTGGGGAGGAAAGCTATGGCAAATTTAGACAGCATACTAAAAAGCAGAGACATCACCCTGCCAACAAAAGTACGTATAGTCAAGGCCATGGTTTTCCCAGTTGCAATGTATGGCTGTGAAAGTTGGACCATAAGAAAGGCTGAACGCAAAAGAATTGAGGCCTTTGAACTATGGTGCTGGAGAAGACTCCTGCGAGTCCCTTGACTGCAAGGCGATCAAACCGGTCAGTCCTAGAGGAGATCAACCCTGACTGCTCTTTAGAAGGCCAGATCCTGAAGTTGAAACTCAAGTACTTTGGCCACCTAATGAGAAGGAAGGACTCACTGGAGAAGAGCCTAATGCTGGGAAAGATTGAGGGCAATAGAAGAAGGGGACGACAGAGAATGAGGTGGCTGGATGGAGTCACTGAAGCAGTAGGTGTGAGCTTAAATGAACTCCAGAAGATGGTAGAGGACAGGAAGGCCTGGAGGAACGTTGTCCATGGGGTCGCGATGGGTCGGACACGACTTCGCAACTAACAACAACAACAACAACAAAGTTGTATCATATTCTATGAAATATTTTTATGTTTCCTATGCATTTTGAGCAATAATTGACCCACTATTTGCCCTTTAGATTTTCTTAAAGCAGGCAGATTATATAGCTAAATTACATAATTTTAGTCCATTGAAATCTGGATTGCAGAGGAAACAAGTGAACTTCTTTGAAGAATCACTAGTATCTCTTCTCCAGGCAGTGCTTCAAAACAAAACTGTTTCTTTTCCTTATAGTTCAGGTGCAAAACTCAATGCAGTCTACAAAGGACATTTTAAAAAAACTGTATTCCTGTTTTAAATAATTTCCAATGCTAAGAAACACGAGACGATTTGATGATGGGGATAGGAGTGATGTCCCAGAAAAAAGCTTTCTAAGAAAAAGAAAATGCCAAACTACAGTAGCTGTATTTTAAATGTGGGTTCTGATTTTTAATATCTGCAACCAACATTAATTAGATATTACAAAATGGCAGCATGGTCAAATAATTTTGTTCTGCTCCACTTCCTCTTTAAAATATAGTCACTAGTGGTATGATATTTATGTAAAACAATTTTAAATGTTTGTGCACTTTTTTCCTTTTAAAATATACTGACTTGATTCATTTTACTTATTTATTAGACTTAAACCCTATATTTCTTCCAGTGGTCCAAGAACCCTTACACAATGCTCTATGTTTTCCCTATAACAACCTCCAAGGAAATGAGACTTGATAGGGAATTACTGTACCAAAATAATCCACTGAACATCCATTCTTTTTTTTATATATTTATAAAAGTTTTATTAATTTTTAAGAATTACAGTCTTTAGTGCTTAGTAAACAACATGTTGTCTGGGTTCAGATATTTAACATTAACTTTTTCAATATAAATCTGTTCAATACTACACAATCCAGTATTTTTCCCCTGATCCTCCTTTTTTCTCCATATTTTTTCCATTTTCCCCTCATTACACAGTTACAACTTTTGGTACTGTTAATGTATACAGAGTTAAATATAAGCATCTTCATCATATTTTACTAATATCATACAAATAACAATAATATCAATTCATAAATCAATCATGTCAATTCATTAATAAATATCCTGTTTTTCGTGCTCTTGTTAAGTTTCGATTTCCCATCAGTATTTGAAATATCTTTATCAGTTATGATTTTCTCAATATTAATTACATTTATATAGCTAAAAGTTTTATTCATATCAATCCTTCATATTTCCCATATCAAAAAAAAAGAAAAAATGCTCTTAATTCTAAATCATATCTTTCATTATAAAAGTCTAATTATATCTAAGGGTCATCCGTTCTTTTAATCTTATTCAAACAAGTATTTAAACATATAATGCCCCCTCTAAAAGGTCAAATCTTCTGTTTTTTAAATCTGACTCTCGCTTTTTTTCTTTGCCAAGTAGCTTTCCAAGCCAGGGCAATTAGATTGCCCAGGAATTTTCTTTCTATTTTTGTAAAAATTGCTTGGCAATTTGGGTAGGGTATTTTGTGTGTGGGGGGGAATTTTTCCCATTTATATTCCTTAAACAACTCCCACTTCCTTTCTCCTTCCATTTCTCTTTTCATTCCCTCTCTCCCAAGTTCTGACATTTCCCCTAACAGCTCTATATTCCATTTTTAAAAATCTTCTTCCTTGCCATCAAATATATTTTGCAGACCTAAGGGATAAAAGGTCTTTGCATTTTCATTGTCATATATAAGTCTTGCAGTATTTTGTTTGTATATAGTCATTTATATTTCCCTTTCTTTTATCTCTTCCATCTCTAAATCCATTTCCTCTGTTTCGTCTTCTGATTTCTGGATTATTTGTTCATACTTTGTGGTCGTTATCTGGGAACTTTCTAGTTGTAGATTTAATTTGGAGATTTGCTCGTTTATATTGTCTAAATTGTTTTTGGTCTCATTATGATTTCTTTTTATGTCCTCTTTGCATTCAACAATTGTTTTGTGAATTAGTTGTAGCATAGAATATATTTCTTTCTGAAAGGTGTTTGTTTTTTCTTGAGGCATCATTCCTGGAGATCCTCTAGTATCACCACTATTACTTCATTATTCACACTGTTTTGCTACTATTGAAAATATTTTTGCCCTTTTAGAATACCTGGCAAATATGCAATTGGAGTTATCCTTAATCCACAATTTATTACAAGTTTCCAGGCATATGTTGACAGTTGAGACAAAAAATTGCTAGGTAAATAAACAAAACATTGTAATTCAAAGTGTTCATTCTGATAAGCCATGGAAAATATAATTCCTATATAAAGTTTTGTTCAGCTTATTAAAGCTTCAAGCAAATTATAATAGTTTCAGTTATACAGATTTATATACAATTTTACTTTAAAACATTTTGATTATGTGATACAAGCAGGCTTTGCATGTTGTTACAATAAGCACAGTTTAATAAGTTATCATGTACAATTATCAAATTTCAATATTTTTAAAGTGTGCTCATGTTGATACCCTAATGGTATCTGCTTTATGTTTTCTTCATTTCCCATTGTTATTATAATTTTTCTTGTTCAGTGAGATTACTTATTAAATTATTGGATGTTATTTTTAAAAGAAAAAATGATTTTTAAAAAATTCTAATTGTTTTAGCAGTGGAAAAAGTTTAGTCTGAACTTATAATTATATTTTCTATATAATTATAGAATGGGGGGAAAGCAGATCATTTCTGTAGAAAAAAATCATGTGGTTTGATTTTTTTTCCCAGGGTGCTCTGCAATTTTCCACTTTTTTATAGGTAATTTAAGTTGTGTGCTCCAGCTGCCTCAGGCCTGTCTATCCCCTACTGTGCTGAATCAGCATTTAAGAAATCAGAATTCCTTGTTCTATATGTGAACTCAGTAGTCTTTTGCTTAAGAGAAGGTCCTGTTTTCTGGAGTGTTAGTTTAGCACAGTGGGAGAGATAGCCAGGCAGTTTTGGAAATAATAATTAAAACTTCCTAAAGTCAGTTCTGTATGATTTTAAAACATAAAGGTGGGGAATATAGAAAGAAAATAATATTTTGGAAAGAGTGGTGATTTTCAAATGCAGTTTATAATAAATCTCGACTTCTCCATTTGAAATTTTGAGAATTAATCTTTGTGCTAAAACTACATCAGGAACATGCCTGGAAGAAAGCTTTGTTTTCCAAGTTTACTAAGATAATTTTTGAGTAGCCATGAGTAAACTTATCAATTGTCATGAATTGTTTCACAATTCAGAAAATGGTAGTCAAGTTGACACAAAGCACCAGTACAATACAGTACTCTGACAAACCAAATGGGTAAGGTTACAGTATATATATATTTCTTTTTTTTTAAGCATGTTTTAGACATATTTAACTGTTATTTGTTTGATTTATATCCTACCTTTACTTCAGGAGCTCAAATAGTTTACATATAGCATTCTTTTCTACAATGTACAATATACTACAAGCTAAAAAATACGTAAAGATGTAAAAATTATAATACTATGCACACAAAGAATCAGGAAGGGAAAGAAAAAAAGGGGGGAAATGATAATATAAAGAAAGGGCATCTAATACACAAGCTCATTTAAGCATTAACTTAAAGACAGACGATTAAAAAAATATTTAAAGACAAAATGAGAATATTAAAGAAAATAACAGTCCATAATGTAAATTATTTATGTTGAGGGGCTGAAGTTTTTAAACCAAAACTAATAGAAATAAGGGGAGAACCCAAATGTATGAGGAGACTACAATCTATAACATTCAGATTTTATGATATGGTTTCTAAAATCAAGTCAAATCAATCTATTTATTTATCTAATTTATATGACCATGCATCCCAACAAGTGATACTGGAGGGTGAACAGAATTATAATAGAGTGAAAACAATAATATCAACATTGTTGATATTAAAATACAGGCAGCTGAACAAAAACCCAAATCACTAATACATGGTAATAAATCACCATAGATTTTGTTAACAATGAACTAAATAATGTTTATATCAGAAGAACTATGCACCAAACTAAGTATAAATTTTCCTATACATTTTTATAACTAAGTTCATAAACTGATGCAAAATTGATGCCAAATCAAATTCGCTATCAGTTAAATAAGGAAGAGTGAATCAAAACGAATTCTGTTTCCCAAGTCAAATGAGTTCTCTTCATCTACCTGCTATATCTCACATTAAAACAAAAATCTTCTATTTTAAATTAATGTTGAACTGAACTTCCTGTGAAGACATGGCCGACAGCTGACATGCCCAGAAAAGCTCCTCTCTCTGGACTTGTCATTTTTCCAACTCAACAACGGAAGGAACTGGCTTCCTCTTGTTTTTTGCTCCTCCTGGATTAGGGAGTATCTCTGAATCAGCCCTTATGATCCTCCCATAAAGCATCAGTCTGCATGCCGTTTTAGAAGCTGAGCTCCAAAACAGTGGGTGAGCTGAAGCATGGGGGCAGTGTAGAAATCACATTGATGTTGGATAAAACAGCCATTTTGGAATTTATTTTTCAAATGGACAATAAGCCGTGCCCTTCATTTCTTAATTTATGAGACTATTATCTTTATGAGCTAAAAGAGGCTCTTTTTAACTATAGCTAAATATTCCTTTTTGAAGCTATACGCCATTTTTGAGATCCCTTTGTTGTTCAATGACAAGGAAGAGGGTTGCTGAAGGCAGCCAGAAGAAGGAAGCGTGGAGTATTTTTTCTCCTGAAATATGAGGGTAAATGTTGTGCTTTTAATTTACTATCTTTTAAACGATTAGTGGCTCTGTGTTGTTTTGATGTGGGTGTTTGAAATTTACCCATTTTTATGGGCTCTGATTGGCCAGGAAAGAAAAACAAATAAATAAACAATAGTCTTTGACCACTAGAGGGAGCTATGAGGATGATTAATCCTGAGCTGCTTGTTATTATCAAAGAGACCCTCGACCAGTCATTACAAAAGATCTTTAATTTCATAAATCAATCAAAATATATTAATTATACAGAGGATATTGAAAATTTATCAACCTACTGTGTCAACTTTACAAATACTGGACAATGCAAGTAACCTAATTGTAACTTCAGAATACAAATCTGGCATCTGTTTTTCCTACAAGGATGATGTGTGTACAACCCTACTAGTGCAACTGAAAGAAGAGAATCAAGTAAATTCACAATTGTCAAGAGCTCAAGTTTGGGACTTTTGCTTTATGGGTATTAACAAGGTTGAGAATGCTTTGAGAAAAAAAGATATGATAGCCATCTTAGTGAAGGAAACCTTATTCTAGGAAGATTTGCCTCAGACTAGTTTACAATGTCAAATAGAACAACTTTGGGACTTTCTTTATATGGATATAAATAAAGCTGATAATTTTTTCAAGAAAAAGGATTTGACAGACTCTCTTGAGAACAAGAAAAAGACTCTATTCTATGAATATAAGTTGGAGGGAGTGACCTAAAATTAACGTCTTAATTAATTAAGATGCGTTTTTTAAAAGTTTGATATATGTACTGAAAGAAAGTTTTAAGTTAGTTTTGTAGGTATACCATGAGTATGTATGTAAATGCATATTTTCTGTTTTCTTAAATAATGTTGAACAATTTCCAAAGTTTGTAAAATACTATTGACTGGATTTGAAAATATGAGAAGAAAAAGATCCATTTTATGCGGATTAAACTCAAGGGAGAGAGAGTCAAACTTAATGAGCTAACTTTGGGTTTTGGTTATAAAATGAAGGGTTTTCTATTTTTTCTTTTATATATAATACCTGAGTACTCCCCAGAATCAGTAAACTACTAAAACTAAAAAAAAAAGTGTCTTCTTCCTTTAGGGTTAAAAAAAAAAAGATATATTATTATCTGCAAAGAGAAGCAGAGATGGTTAAATTGATTTCTTTACCCAAAGAAGAGAATATACTTAATCTTATCTCTATTTTGAAATTGCTTCCGGATTTTGTGCCTGCAATGAGAAAAAAAAATGAAACTTTGATTCTGTTTTTGTAAACTAGATAGTATTATTGTTATAGAAATGGCTTATAGCTCTATTGTGTAAAAGGAAAAAGTGATGGTTGTAATGTTGTTACCTTCTACTGTGCTAAAGAGAGTCAGAAGTCAGTGCCTTTTTCTTTTTTCTTTTCTCCTTTACACTATTCCCCCTTCCGCCCTCCCTCTTCTTTTAGTTTTCCACACTTTGTTCTTTGTATTTTATACTTTGATAAAAAATTAATAAAAACTAAAAAAAAGTTAATGTTGAAATGACAATCAACAATAAAACACAGTTGCATATAGTATGGCAGTAGTATGGATTAATATAGATTAATAATGTCTGCTATAGGATCAGGATAGATCTGTTAGGCCATTTCATTAAGACAGTTTTTGTTGGTTCCAGTCTGTAGGAGTTATAAAGGACAGGGGCTATATGACCCTGTTTATTCCCCTAGCTCTCTCATCAGCTGTTAACATACACAACCACATTATTCTTCTGTACAGGTAGTCCTCGAGTTACAAATGTAATGGAGCCTGCCCATTCCATTCGTAACTTGAAAATTCATGTGAGTGAATCTCGTACCTCGTACAAGATCACTCCCTGCTCGTTAAGACACATGCGGCTTGTTAAGTGCACATGAGGTATCTCAGGGTGGGGAAGGCCATGGAGGGCCTAGTGATGTAATAGGCCCCCAAGGCCTCCCCAACCCAATAAGATACCTCATGCTTCCCTCTCCCTTCCTGCCGCGTCGGACTCACTTACCTTGCAAAAATCCTCTCTGCTGCGGTTTCTTTCCCTTTGAGGGAGAGGAGAGTCGGCTTGGAAATGCTTTTTGCACCAACAATGGAAGCTCCTGGGTGCCGTAATATCACGCAAGTTCAAAAGAGATCATGGCCCCCAGAAGCTTCCATTCTGGGGGGGGGGGAGCGAGTGTTTGCTTCGTTTGCTTGCCTATGGAGCAAAGCATGGAATCAGAGTCAGCTGGACGCAGGAACCAATGCTGTCCGTGGCCCGGTGCATTGTTCTGAGAGCAATCCTGCTCTATGCGTCCGTTTCCTTCCACTCGGACAGAGTGGAGAAACTCAAGCCGCTGCTGCTCAAACACTTTTTATCTGAATGGAGACCTTGGAGAGATGGGAGCTTCTTCTGTGTGCGAATGCAACACTTGAAAATGGAGCAAATCACTGCGTTTTCAACCATCTCATTTCCTCACAGATGAAGCTTCCCATCTCCCCAAAGTCTCCTTTTGGATAAAAGTTGTTTGAGCGCCTAGGGACACTTGGAAATGCACCGAATCGTAATTCGGGGATTACCTGCACTACCTCACAAAAATTGGGAGTTGGAGGTGCAGCTTTATTGTAGTTTCTCTTCTACCTTGACCAGAGGTTCCTAAACATTTTTGCCATTATAGCTCCTTTAGTGTAAATTTAATTATGTACACACCTCTCCTAAAAAATTCACCCAAGTAAATACAAATGTACAATAAAAAATAATACAAAGAAACTTTGAGAAAGTTTAAGTGTTTTGTAACAATGTAACTAAAAGGTTCTTTGCATACCTTTGGACACTGTCTACACCTCTTCAAGAGAGGAACACTTCATAGTTTGGAAACCATGATCTAGAGCAGGGGTGTCAAACTCGCAACATCACGTGACGTGTCGCAACGTATCGTGATTTTTTTTCTATTGCCGGCAATGGGGTGGGCGCAGTTTTGCCATGACACATCCAGCCCACGGGCCGGCAGTTTGACACCCCTGATCTAGAGGGTAAATTTCTAATTTTAATATTGGAATATTGTACTCCACCCTATAGTGTTTATGCTGTGTGATACCAAAGGCTTTTATTCTGTTCTCCAACCTGTTCAATATCTAAATGAAACCAGTGGAAAAGATCTCAGACTAGTGTGCGGAACTCTGTTGTCTCTGTGTAGATAATTTGTAGGTCTGCTTCTGCTTTCCTTCTTTCCTTCCCTCCCTTCCCAGTTTAGACTGGACTGTGGATTGTATAGAGTACAGCAAGTAAAAATTGACACCAGACAAATCTGGATTGGTACTTGGGGAAATTATCAGCCAAATAGAAGTCATTGTGAGAAGTCACACACACAAACACACACACACACACACACACATTACACCATTCCATTGTATACAAAAGAACATGTTACAGGGAAAGAATAAGAAGCAATATCTATATGCAAATTTTCTCTTGAAGAATAAAGTATTTCAAGCAACTCCATTAGCAAAATAGTTACATGTTTACAGGTAGTTGTCAACTTATAACCATTCATTTAGTGATCACTCAAACTTATGGCAGCACTGAAAAAAGTGATTTATGACCATTTTTCACACTTATGAGTGTTGCAGCATCCCTGTGGTCACATGATCAAAATTCAGATGCTTGGCAACTGGTTCATATTTATGACTTTTGCAGTGTCCCAGGATCATGTAATCACCTTTTGCGACCTTCTGACAAGCAAAGTCAATGGGAAAGCCAGATTCACTTAACAACTGGATTACTAACTTAACAACTACAGTGATACACTTAACAACCGTGGCAAGAAAGGTCATAAAATCAGGCAAAACTCACTTAACAAATGTCTTGCTTAGCTGCAGAAATTTTTGGCTCAATTGTGGTTGTAATTGAGGACTACCTGGATAACAGAACAGTAATTTCCAAAAGTATTTCTCCATACAAAAAGGTAAATAAAAAACTATTATACATTTGTTTCTTTTGAAAAAGACATAATTGATAACTGTATATTAATTGATTATATAATTCAGCAAACTTTTGAAATGCTTTTATTATTCACATTCCATCCAAGAAATCTGTATGCAGCTGGATCATTCAGTTTAAATATTTGTTTTATTATATTGCTTTCCATGAAAATTACTTTGATTTTACATTTATTGTAAACAACCAAAGGAACTTTTAACTGCCACCAAGTGGGAAAGCAAGCAGGCTTTACTAAATGTGTTAAAATAGTGTTTCTCTTCAGCATTCTTTATTCCTAACCTGTATTTTCATTGAAGTTTAGACTTTCTGATTTTCTTAGTCTCTGTGGAATTAATTAATTAACTTTCTTTCTGGAGGAATAAAGGAGAGGACAATTTAAATGTAGCCGTTTGTAATTCTCATTTTGAACAGAAATGTCTAATCAACAACTGCAGTCTAGATGTGCATTAGTTTACTTTGCATGCTACCTAGCAAATATAGTCTAATGGTTCTTTTGATAGAGTAAACTTTTTAAATGGGGAATTCGATTGCATACATTATGTGTGCTATATAAATAAAACAAAGAAGTTCAATGTGTGACTTCTTTCATATTATAATAGAAAACATGCTTTGGGGTGTATTTTATAATCGCAGCAAGATTTCTTGGATTTGTTACATTCAAAAACAATTGTGTGTCCCCATTGTGCTTCAAAACCAAACTTTTTGCCATGCTGTTTAGTCAGCCTTCTGCCATATGTCCAGTTAAGTAGCTATTACTAAGGAACCTACTAGGGCTGTGCACGCTTTGAAAATATTTTGGAAGTTCTTTGAACACAGGTATCTTTCTGGTATTCATAATATAGCCTGACATTTTCAGGTATCTGTGCCAGCTTTGAAAAGTTGGTATTTAGCATTTCTTCTGAATTATGTTTGAAGTATCATAGCTGTAAAGATGAGATACAGAGACATACGTCTGCAACATGCACACATTACATGCATATCACATTTTCCTGTACCATTCAAAATTGATGTAAAGTCTAGCTTTATAATGATCCCTAATGCATGTGAGACTTCCTCTCCTTTCATCTGCCTTCTAGAAAGTAGATTCATTATTTTCCTACAATAAACAAAAGATTGTCTTTCCCATTGTATGTTCAGATGTAAAGACATTAGAAATATCAGAGAAGTATCCTCACTATTAGTTCAGATTTATTTATCATATTTTATAGCTTTCCTTTCTCTATGTGGAGATTCTTTTTTATTTACTTGTCCAGTAAAAATACATAGTAAGAGTACATTTCAATGATGTATTTCCATACATGATAATATGTCACAATCTTGAAAAAGGAACATGGGTAGCACTTTTTTTGCCTCCCCACTTCTCACCCTAATCATAAGAGTATGCTTTCCCTCAAATCTTAAAGGCATAGATTGAATAATGTTAGGGTTGAATCAATGTTTGGCACTAAGGGAGCACTCTTTATTAAACGTAAAGCAATAAATATGCCATAAAAGGGCAATGAGGATTATTTAGTTTCTCTCTTCACTCAGAAAACTGTCTTTTGAGGGGTTATAGAAGCACCCACACCAAACCTTCAAGTTCAGATTAGTTCAGCTCTCAGAGAAATTAGGAAGCAGCTGAAGATGTACAAGCAAGATTGGCTATTTCTATGTTTGCCATAAATTGTAGTTTGTAGGCATTTACTACAATGTAAGAGTGCAATGCAGCGAGGAGATAAGCGGTTATATCTAACTGAATGAAAGGAACAGAGTACAGTAATGCTCTGAGAAGGAAAAATAATAAGGTGATTTCATTGGGGGGGGGGAGAAATCAGTGTGCCTGAGGGAAATTTACTCGCAAATGAAGGCAAATATCATGCTTTAATATATCTCAAAAGTGCTTTTTCAAGAGGCCACTGGACTTTGCAATGAGTGGGCGTCCAGTAAGTGGATGTGGCAGTGAGACATGTGCAAATCTGTACATTGGGGAAACAAAACAACCACTTCATAAACGCATGGCACAACATAGGAGAACAAACCCATCAAGACAAGATTCAGCAGTCCATCTGCATTTAAAAGACAAAGGCCACTCTTTTGAAGACAGCAAAGTCCACAATTTGAACAGAGAGGACTGCTGATTTGAAAGAGGGGTCAAAGAGGCCATCTATGTCAAAACTGAACAGCTCTTTCTCAACAGCGGGGCAGGGATACGACATTATCTATCTCCAGTCTACAACACAGCAAGAAGGCGTCACACTCATTTGCACTATTGCAGTGATCCTGAGGACACAGATAAACCTCCAAGTGGCCTCAATGACTTCCTAAAAGAATGCAAATGACCAGCTGTCTGCAAGGAATATAAATCCTTCCATTCCCCACCATCCAGTCAGAGCTGAAGAAGCTTTTTGGATGAGAATTGAAATGTCTTCAAAGAAAAACAAGAAAGTCCAGTTGCCTCTTGAAAAAGCACCTTTCGGACAACCATGACCTGGATGACTGAGAATCTCCATAGACCTGTGCCAATATAATGTTGCAGGATCCAATCTAAGTGTCAAATCCTGGCTGAAAAGCCCAACAAAGTAAAACATCAGAAACATTGCTATCTCTAATGTAAACTTTATTCAGACATATCATACTGGCAGATATGTGGCAATATGACACAAAACATAATTAAAAAAGGAAAACTTTCCCTCCCTTTCTGACAGTTCAGGTCACATTGTCCAATAAATCTTCCAGTAGATGTTATGAGAATAAACCTTCGACTCACCAAAACAATCTGCAGCTTCAGCTCTCACGTGATAAGGAACACCTGTAGATCCTAAGCTCCCCTCCCAACTGTAAACAAGCTAGAAGCAATATGGTAATCCTAATAAAATAGATCTGCGTAGCTTGACAGGCTGGCCCCCTGAAGAGGAGGGGGAACCTGGAAGACAAAAAGGAATACACAATACTGCTTGTTAACTTTTCGCTTGCACTGGCCCCAGTTTCCAGAGATACTTAGTGTGGAATCGCTTTACCGAGTGATCCGCTTTTACGTGATGAGCTTTTACCCATCTAGCTTCTGACAACAGATATCCCTCCCATTGGATCAAACACTGTAATTTCCCTTGGTGGATTCTCAAATTGATGATTCATTTGACCTCATAATGAGTTTCCCCCTCTTCCACTATTGGAGCTGAGGCTGCCTTCCCTATTCATTGTGGATCCCCGATATGGCTTCAGTAAGCTACAATGGAAAACTAAGTGCACTTTAGCCAATATTCTTGGTAGTTTGAGCTCTACTGTCACTGGATTGATGACTTTTACGATGGGGAAAGGGCCTATGTACTTTGGGCCCAACTTCTTGCAAGTTTGTTTCAACTTAAGATACTTAGTACAGGGCTAAGTACTGGTGGTACTTTGGCACCTGGAAGGTGGTATGCGACTGTCCTAGAGAAGTGGTAGCGAGGTGGAGAGGAATGAGCTGAAGCAGTGACAGTGCTGCACAAGCCTGAGGGAGAGACTTCTGGAAGCTGGAGGTGCGCTGAAGATAAAAGGAGGAGGAGGGGGAGAGAAGAGAGGGTATAAAATGAGGTTTTAGCAGGAAAGGGCCAGCAAGGGGCTGCCCTCACCCCACCCGCTGGGTGCGTGAAGAGGAGGTGGCGAGCACCCGGCATCCTTGTTGACCATCTCTGCTGACCACTGAGAAAGAAAAAAGGTAAGAGAAACACTTCCCTTTCCCCCAGGATGCCAGCGCTTGTGTGCTCGCCGCCTTCTCTGTGCATCCCCAGGGGGCGGGGCAGAGATGGGGGGGCCCTCACTGGCTCCAGGCTGCCCCGTGATCTGATGGCCCCCACCAGTAGATCAGTGCCATGCCCGCTTGCTGACCTAGCCTCGCAGCCAGCAGGCTTTCCCTTCACTGGGACTGCCCCCGGCCTGCATGGCATAGCGACGGCAGGCGGCAGCATGGCCACTGGCAGCACTGGCAATCTCTCCCCCTCCTGTCATCCCTTCCTGAGCATGGAGGGAGGGAGGGAGGGAGGAGGGAAGGAAGGAAGGAAGGAAGGAAGGAAGGAAGGAAGGAAGGAAGGAAGGAAGGAAGGAAGGAAGGAAGGAAGGAAGGAAGGAAGGAAGGAAGGAAGGAAGGAGCGAGCTGGGAAAGGATCTGCCTTCTGAGTGCTTCTCAGGTTTATTTTTTTTAGCTACCTGAGGCTCCGGGCAGGAGGCTTCCCATTTTGACCCTTCCCCCACCATTGCCTCTGTGCCTGAAGGACCTCTGCATGGCTTTCAGCTCACCTCTCCCAGACCTACGCATGTGTTTTTGTGTGTCTGTGTCTGTGTGTACACACGTGGGGGGATCTCACTCCTTGCAGCCCCATGCTGTGACATTGGGGAGGAAAAGAATGGGAGAGGCAAGAGAAGCTGCGATGGGAGCTTCTTGCAACCTTCCACGGGGCTGGGGGCAGGAACTGAGGGGGGCAGGGCGCAATGTGATTAGCGGTACATTGAGAAAAAGCAACAAGTACTCCCCAAAAACCAGTTTTCATTAGTTTGCAGCCTGCCATCACAGAAGATCTCTGTTGAGGGCGCGGGGCTGCAAAGGTGAGACCCACCCCTCCCACCCCCCACGCGCACATACATATACACAAACACATGTGCTGGTCTGGGAGAGATGAGCTGAGAGCAACACAAAGGCAACAACAGGGAGGGGTCAAAATGTGAAGCCTCTGCCCACCACTGCCTGCCTGATGCCACCTCTGCCTGGAGCCTCTGGCAGTTTTTTTTTTAAAAAGCAGGGGAGGAAGGAAAGGAGGGAGGGAGGGAGGGAGGGAGAGGCAATTTGGTTGGAAATGCCCCAGTTCAAAGGAGAAAGCGATTTTGTGTTCTGTTTTGTCACAGACAGAACTTTGTTGGCAATCCAAGTTAACATTGGTATTCTTGAATTGTGAGCTCTTAGGAAAGTTTCCGTTCCTTGTATATTGCTAACAGCCATTTCCAGTGGGGAAAACAGGACAAAGCAGAGTGGGGAAAAATATTTTTCTTTGCTATATTTCCAGTCTGAATTAGACCGAGGCAGGGTCCCTTTTAAGGATTATGTATTAATAGAAAAGCAACTAAACTACCTCTGTTCCTAAACACTAAAGCTGTTGCACATAAAAAAATGGAGGAGCTCTGATCAACTATCACAGCCACCATTTTGACAGTTTTGCTGTACTGTTGTCTGTGGATGCCACCACTAAAAGCAAGCACGGGATAAACTGAGCCTGTTTTTTTCTCAATCTTTTAAGTGGCCACAAACTACTAGCAAAAGTGGCATTTGATCACAAGGCAAGGAGGCATTGGAAAATGTTTCCCCTTTTGCATTTGAGCATCCAAGAAGGGACAGGAAAGAAGAAAGGGAAAGAGGAAAGACAAAGAAAAAGAAGGAAAGAGGGGAAGGAACAAAAAAGAAAGGAGAATGAAGAGGGAAGAAAAAAAGAAAAGGAAGGAAGGAAGGAGATTATAATGAGAGGAAGGGAGGCTCTGAGTGAAGTCCTGCCTTAGCACTTGGCCACCAGCAGCCCTGCTGTCCTTTCACCATCTCCTTGCCCCTTCCTCCTGCCCTAACCTGGTGGTCTCCCATCCTATTGTGAAGGATGCTTTGGTTACAAAGCCAGATCTCCTCGCATGGAGAGGGAGTGGGCCTCCCTCTGACCCAGGCACTTTGCACCCATCATAAGCAGACCAAGGAGAGTGAGCACAGCAGCAGCAGCAGCCTTGAGGAGGAGGTAAGTCAGCCAGCACCGCCTCAGGAAAGTGGGGCTGGACTGGGTTGAGCTGCAGGGTTCTGGTACCCCGGGAGCTTGAGGGCTGGGCTGGGTGCTTGCCCTCCGCTGCCCGGGGCTCTGGGCAGTCCGCCCCACCATCTGGGAGTTCTCCGTGCAGCCCAAGAGGGATGGTGGGGCTCCTCTGATGGACCATGCCCTGGTGCCCACCGCAGTCCTACCTCCTTTAGTGGAGACCCCTGGATGACCCCATAGCCCCACCCACCTGCCCCACAAGTGCCCCCAGCCATTGACTTCATTTGTCAAAAGTTTGCAAAAGGGGATCACATGACCCTGGGCACTGTGACCATCAGAAATATTAATCAGTTGCCAAGCATCCGAATGTAAATCATGTGACCCTGGGGATGCTGCAATGGTCATAAGTGTGAAAAATGGTCATAAGTCACTTTTTTCAGTGCCGTTGTAACTTTGAACAGTCACTAAGCGAACAGTTGTAAGTCGAGGACTGCCTATTGTTTATTACTTTGTTCCTTTTTTTGGGTCATTAAGTTTTTGACACCTTGCTAGGCGACTGGTGGTACTCGAATATTGCCTTATCCTAAAAGTGGTACAATCGGTGAAAAGGTTGAAAAGCCCTGACTTAGTAGGCAGATACACTTTATTCCCTCGATGAAACACCTCCTGGGGAGCTCACTTCTTATATGCTTGTTTTTTCTGACTCTCGCCTGCCTTAGCTAACACTTTCTTAGCATCGCTCCAAGCCTGTTGGAACAAGTCTACCCATTCAGTTAAGGTGCCCGAGGAGGGAGGGTCCTGAGGGCATTCTGGCATTGGTACGAACACTCCCACTTAAGTGTACGAACACTTAAATGGAGTGAAACCAGTGTTGCTATATACTGCATTGTTATGCTCCACCTTCGCAAATGGCAGGAGTTCTGCCCAGTTAGTTTGCTGGTAATTGACATAGCAACCCAGGTACTGCTCCACTATTGCATTGGCTTGTTCTGCAGATCCATTCGTATTCGGATGAAAAGCTGAGCTAAGCCCCTGGGAAGACCCAATCATCTTTATGAACTCCCTCCAAAACTTAGCAATAAAGTGGACTCAATGGTCTGAAATAATGCGCTTAGGTGTTCCATGCAGCCGGTAGATGTCCTGCAAAAACATCTTTGCTAGTTTCTAGGCAGAGGGGAGTCCAGCACAGGCGATGATGTGGGCTTGCTTGGAAAATAGGTCTATCACAGTCCAAATCACTGTGTTTTCCCCACTCTCCGGCAGCTCTACTATAAAATCCATGGCTATCTCCTCCCAGGGTCTGGTTAGGTCAGCCACCTGCTGCAACAGTCCTGGACTCTTCCTTGGTAGTATTTTACTGGCTGCACAAATCTCACAGATCCCCAATGTCTTTCTCAATGTCTTTCTTTATCTTTGCTCAATGTCTTTCTTTATCTTTGCTCACCAGAATTGGTGATTAGCAAGATGCAATGTTTTTAGGAATCCAAAGTGGCCTGCTTGTTTAGTATCATGACTGCATTGCAAGACTTGCAATCACAAGCTGTCTGGAATATGCAGTTTGTCCCCCTTCCATGCCAAGCAATTCCTCATGGTCAACTGTCTTCGATGAACCATGAACCACACATCAGTTTGTAGCCCTTGCCTCAGCTGCTGGGCAAACACATCAGTGGGAGGTGAGCATCTCTTCTTCTCTTGCCACCTGTTTGTGGCTTGTACCATTTGTCTGCTGGGAACAATGGAGCTCACCACCTCCTCCCAAGTACTCTTTTACTAAGGCATGTGGGCTACAGCATCAGCAAGGAAATCCCCCCCCCCCCGAATGTACTTTAATTCAAAATCAAATCTTTTGAAGTACTGCGCCATCGGAGTTGCTTAGGGAAAAGCTTGTAGAGGGTCTTCAGGGCCTCTACGTTTTTATGGTCAGACCACATTTCAAAGGGGGCTTTGCTTCCCTTCAGGAACTATCACTTCAAAAGCTTCTTTTTCCCATACAGCCCACCATTGTTCAGTGTCATTTAGCTTGCAAGACGTGTATGCGCATGGCTGTAAGTTCACCTTATTTTGCTGGAGGATGACTGCTCCCATGGCCACATCACTGGTATCTTCCTGGATTACAAAAGGCTTCTCTGGGTTTGGGTGCTTTAACACTGGTTCATCCACGAACAGCCCCTTCAGTTTTTCGAATGCTGCTTGGCACTCCATCGTCCAGTTCAAGGGCTGATTCAGCCGGGGATTTTTCCTCCCTTTTCCAGTTTTCAATAGCTCAGTAATTGCTAAGATAATTGTGGCAAAGGAGGGGATGAACTGCCTGTAAAAATTTGCAAACCCTAGGAAGCTTTGTAGCTGTTTGCAGGTGCTAGGGGCTTGCCACTCCAGGATGGATTTTACTTTTCCTAGGTCCATCTCCACCCCCTCGCATGACACACAGTATTCCAGGCTAGACTTGTGAAACTCGCATTTTGACAGTTTAGCATACAGCTTAGCATTCAATAGCTTCCTCAGTACCTGATGCACCAGTTTCATCCATGATCTCAGTGTAAATAAGGATGTCATCCAGGTACACCAAAATCCTTTTATATAAATCTCATGCAGCACCTCGTTTATAAGTTGCATGAACATGGCATGGCCCCCCTGTAGTCCAAAAGGCATCACTTTAAATTGGTAGCTCCCAAGAGGGCAGTTGAAAGCAGTCTTCCAGTCATTGCCTTCCTTGATTATCACCTGATAGTATACCTCCCTCAGGTCTAATTTTGTGAATATCTTCCCTTTGGCTAAATATCCCAACATGTCCTTCATGAGGGGGAAGGGGTACATGTTTTCCATGCACACCCCATTGATCCCACGAAAATCCAAGCATAATCTCAGTGAACTATCTTTCTTCTCCTTAAAAAGCACTGGTGCCGCCACTCGAGATTTTGCCGCCTGGGTAAAACCCCTCACTAAATTTTTATCAATGTAGTCCCTCAGCTCCATCATCTCCTTTGGAGTCATGAAATACATTTTTGGTTTTGGGAGTTTCGCTCCAGGCACAATCTCGATAGCACAGTCCATGGGGCAGTGAGGAGGCAGGACGTTACATTCTCTCTCACTGAATGTCTCCATGAGGTCTCAGTACTCCCTCGGGACTGATTGCTGCTCCTCCCCCTTCTCAGATGCTCCCCTGTGGCACTCAGGGGTTCTCCTCTCCTCATCAGACTGTTCTTTTCTCTTGTCAGGGGGGCTAAGGTCCTGCTTCCTTCTAATCACATATTTAGAGGCTCTCTCCCAATAGATTTGGGGGGCCCATTTCACTAGCCAAGCTAGGCCTAAGATCATTTCCTCTGCCATCTTTGTGATGACCATAAAGTGGATAATCTCTTGGTTGTCCCCAAGCCCTAATTTCACCGGCTCTGACAAATGGGAATCTGCTTTGCCCCCTATCAGAGTGCCATCGACCTGCTTGAATTTCACAGGATTCCTAAGTTTCCTCACATGTAGACCCAGTCTCTGCATGGCTGCTTGGCTAATAAGGCATCAGGTGCTGCCTGAGTCTATGAGGGCACTTACCAGCCCCCTTGCCCCTGAGCGGGATGCCCCAAAGTCCACTCTAACTTCAAAGTGGTTGACAGGTTTACTCACCATTGGGTCGTCCTCTCCCTCCCTCACTATCATAAAGGGTCATTGGTGGTTTCTGTTTGGTCGGAGTTCCCTCTCCTTCACTCTCTGGGGGGAGACCTCAACGACCTAGGCCGCCACTCACAACTTTTCCTTCCCTTTCTTTGGCAGATTCGAGAGAGTCAGAACTGCAGGAGCCCCTTGGGGAGTTGGGACTGACCACATCATGGTCCTATGGCCCTCATGGCCACAGCAAAAGCATAGGGGGGCACCATCAGATGATCCGGTAGAGGCTGGAGATGCTGCCACTGCCGCTGCCTGATTTAAGGTGCACTTCTCCTGGCTTTTCTTCGGTCATGGTCCAAAACCTCCATGGCCCTAATAAAACAGATCTCCATAGCTTGACACTGAGTTGGTTACCAGGACCAAAGGTTTATTCTTCCAAGCTTTTGGGCTCATGCTGGAGCCCACCCTCAGGGAACTTCTCTTTTTCTCCAGATATTCTCAAATGGCATCCTGCAGAACACTTACAATTGCTGGTCAAGAATGAATAAAAGAATATTGGAAGAAAATGTGTAATGTGCAGTGGTGTGATTCAAATATGTGAACAACCAGTTCTCTGTGCTGATGCTGCTTCTGGAAGTCCATTCTGGGCCTGGGCAGCAAAAATGTTTGCTACTGGTTCTGCCGAAGTGGTGCGAACCAGCTAAATCCCACCACTGGTAATGCGGCATATATTATATGGATGCTTATTATATACTGTATATCTACAGTATGTGTGGCATGATTCATGTGCATCATATTATTCAGTTGCCACATTCTGAAAAACAAATATTCTGATCTGTTCCTTTCATACCAGTGCCAGTCACTTGACTTGGCAGTCTCTGTAATTTCCTCCAACCCCTCTATTTCTTTTTTTAAAAAAAAATCTTTTCCTGCCAATAGTGTTATTGTCCTTTCTTTTCAGAGCAGTCTCACTTTTTCTCGTGTACTCAAATAGTGTCATACTACGTGGTCCTGTATGGAAGGCCCTGTAGGAAAGAGAACAGTGTGACATGACTGAGCTTGAAACAATGCTCTTTTGGCCTTCTTCACCTTAGTGCATGGAGAACTGATACAGGTACACTGGTATCAATTCTCTCCTTATCGAAAACAGGGATTCAATATTCTAAGATAGTTACCAGGAATCATATATGCATCACATAAATAATCAACCATGTAATATTATTAAACTGAACATGCTTAATCATAGGGTATGGTCTTCTTCCACTATTGCCCTGCTTTAGTTCAATATTCATATGTTTAATGCAGTGTTACCAAAATAGTACAGGTGAAAGATGCAAATCTTCTTCTGGGTGATATATAAAAAACTCATTACTACAAATTGTTTGTACAATTTATTTCTTAAGCTTGGGAGATGAACACCCCAACACCACTAACAATAAAAAAATTCTGATCCCTGTTGGAAAGCCAGTGCGACCTCAGATTTACTAGGCTGGATCACTGACCTGTATTTACTTCTTTATAAACTAGCTGTCAGTGTAATAGAAAAACTGATTAAGTATTGTTCATTGTGGTCAGGGTTTAATGTGTTTAAAACAATGGTGTAAGGTATGTTTTATAGCTTGTCTTTCTCTTTGTTCCATGTTAAAATGATAAAGTTTAAAAATCATGGCCCTAAGAAATCATATACTCAGTATCCTACAGAGGTGATTATCTTTAGTTTAACAGGGGCAGACTATAAAAAAATCCAGGTAAGATACTTTAATCATAAGTTGTCTATATTATTTGTAAAGCCAACAGTCAAACTACTGTATTTCAGACAGGAGATTTCTAACATATTTATTTCATGAATTTAGCACTGATAATTTTTATAACATAATGATTTTAATTTTTTTACTAAATCATAATTTTGTATGCCAAAGTGCTTTTGCAGATAATGTTGAATTCAAAGAATGTTGTTTTATAGTGTTCTTTTTTAAACAAATTAGGAGATTCTGGTGATTTTATTTGTTTTAACCACTGTCTTAAAACAATATTTCTATAAATTTCACAGCACTAACAATATTTTAGGAAACTGTATTTAAAATAATACAGTTATGTCAAGATGTACCCTTTTCTTTGTTAAAATTTTATTTTATGACAACAGTTACTGCCCTTATCATCACTGGGTTGGTATTTAAAAGCATGCTTATAGACATTCCTAACAGTGAGGACAATTAACCAGTGGGACAGCTTGCCTTCAGAAATTGTGGGTGCTCCATCATTGGAGGTTTTTAAGAAGAGACTGGACAGTCACTTGTCTGAGATGGTATAGTTTCTCTTTGAGCTTGAGCAGGGGGCTGGACTAGAAGACTTCCAAGTTCCCTTCCAGCTCTTCTGTTCTGTTCTATTCTATTCAGGATCTAGAATTAGGGAGGAAACATTTAAAATGTGGATCTAGAGCTTCAAAGAGCCAGAGGAGAATTTGATCTAAAATATTGCAAAGAGGATTTAATTATTTTTAGTTTATTTCAAAGAGATGTATATTCATAGAAGCCCTGTAACAAGGCAAATTTGTCTTATATTGCTGTTTTGGAGAATGGGATGAAGTAAATGTGGTTTAATGAACATATCAAGAGATTTTTGTGGGAATCATTGGCAACGTCAGTGGTCTCAACAATAATATTGATGCAGAACATTTATATTTGAAAAACTGGTGTTTTTCTAGCCCATTGGTGTAATTTTACACTGTTAAACACCAGTATTTCTATAAATTCATAGAAGAAAGGATGCATTTTTAAAGGTTCTTTAAAATAACATGGCTATATAAAGAAGCAAACTGGAAAGATTTAAAAGGCTTAGTTTAAAAAGCTGAATTGGATTCTCACAATAACTTTTTTACAGGTGGCAGAAAAATTCAATAATAGTACCAAGTATGTGAATTACTGATTATCAAAAGCTCAGTGTATGTAATACCAAATAACTATGTGTATTCAGTATTACAAAAATGGAAGTGTTTCCCTAAAATAATTGTATGATGAATTCATAGTGTGTATAAATACACACACACACACACAAACACACACCTCAATCAATCCATCTATTGCTAAGATATAATTAATACTGCATATTTTTTGCAAAGCACTATATAATTTCTTTGCAGTAAATAAAGTTTATTGAGATGTTAAAAAAAATATCATTTATGGGAGCATAGTAAACATTAAAATATTTTCACAATACTTTAAAAATAAATCATAGATAAGATATTAATAGAATCAGATCATATTTATCTATTAATCTTTTTTTCTTCAATTTACTCCAGAATTTCAATTTTCCTCTAATTAGCAGGCAAGCAAGCTGAAGGTTTGTTATTCAGGTTCATTTTTCTGATTTTTCTTAATACCCATAGATAAGTTCAGCACTTGCACAAAATCAACTTTTAAAATCCATCCTGCACTTTTGTCTTTCCCTAGAAATAATTATAGAGTAAATGTACATACATCAAAAACTACCGGTTTTGTGCAGTAGTATAGCAGCCGAGGGATTGCGGGGCTCCGCACCCTACAGCCAATTTCTGCCTGCTAGAGGATCCTAAATGGGCCTGAAGTCGCCCCAAAGAGGCAACCCAGAAGGAAGGAAATCCCGCCGATTGAGGAGAGACAGTGGGTGATCCGATAGGTTTGGGAAAAGCCCTCCAGAAACCAGCAGGAGAAAGGCTAGCTTAATTTCAGAGCCTAGCCCAAGCTACAAGCAGCCAAAGCCCAAAAGCACTATTTTAAGCTGATTGTAAACAAAGTGCTTGGAACTGGGTAAGAACAGTGATTTTCTCTCTTCTACTTCATAATTGATTTCCTGGGGAAAAAATCCAAGAAGCAAAAAGCCTCCAAAAGTGAAAAGGAGGGGGATCTTTGCCCCACCCTCCTACAGATGGAAGCGGTGAATTAAACCTTTTAGGGGGAACAGAAATATACTAAAATAAAAATGAATATAAGACTTAAATCTGGATAAGTTTGAAATTGGTGGAATTTCTTAAGACTTCCCTTTCAAATCATGAAAATAAAAAGAAAATAATTGTCTATTACTGAAAAATGAACTGGTGCTGATATCTAATGGTCGATAAAAAATATACAACAGTAGTTGCTCTATTACAGGAACTGGAAAGGTCCAGGAAAAGATAACTTTAGAACTTTAGAAAAACTTTAGAAAAAAAATTCTGGATTACAAATACCTAGTTAACTGTGACTCTAAAGATGTCTGCAGAAGAAGGAAAAGCCTGATTTTTAGCTATCATGGAAAACCAGAGATCTGCAGAAAGAATGTACCAAGAAAAAACAAACACTTTCCAGGAGGAAATGTATGCTATGTTGCAACTAATTCAAACAACAATGATCTCAAACCATGAGGAAATTAAAAATAACGTTGAAAATATAAATGAACACATCTCCAATTTAACTTTACAACACAAAAATTCTCAGAAAATAAAAATAGAGAGCGAGCAGATAAAAAAGTCAACTCAATGTGAGCCAGAGGAAAGAGATTTAAAGATGAAACCTAACAATAGAAAGAAGTATGACTTAACTCAGATGGAAAAAAATCTACAGGAAATACTGGACATGGACAAGATAACTTAACGCTAAGATTACAAAATAAGTTTGAGGACAAGAAAAAAGATTTGACAAAATGGATTACAAAACTGCCAGGAGTACTACAAGAACTTGAGAGACAAAAAATGATAAGTGAAATTAAGAGAGAAAGGAAGGAGAAGATGTTCAATTAATATGAAGGGGGCAAAACCTTCCTATAAAAACATCTTATCTGTTTTGTCCTTTGTACCTGTAACAACATTCACAAGACTATGGGAAGACTCTTTGATTCAGCGAAGCATATTGATCAGGAAATATGTTTGCCAAAAAAAAAGGCTAAACTGAGAATTAAGAAATTAGATGATGGGATTTATCAGAGGGAATATTTAAAAATTAAACATTTGTTTGAATATGGTTAAAGAAATAGAAAGAATTTGGATATAAATGAATTTTAGTCTAAGAGGGATGAGCCCCTCAAGTAACATAGTATTTTTTCTTTCTTTTTTCCTTTGTGTTTTGTTTTTTGACATGAGAAATATAAAAATTTTGGGATGGTTTATATAAAGGAAATGTTTTAGATATTTAAGTGTAATTGATCTTGAGAAAATTTCAAATGGACAAAAATGTTTTGAATAGACTCAAAAAATCAGATAATTGGATTCATTAAATTGAATATTTAAAGATTAAACATATGTTTGAATATGGTTAAGAAGAAGAGAAAATTTTTGGATGTAAATGTTCATTAGCCTAAGAGGGATATGTGTTTTAAGTAGTATACTATTTTCTTATTTTTTTCTTTTTTCTTTTAAATATGTTTTATTAATTTTTAACATACACCTTAATATTTGATAAACATTGTGTTCTCTGGGTTGATGTTTAAGAAACAATCAATAATAATTAATTTCTATAATTCTGTAGTCCATATAATAGCTTTACTTGATTTCCTCTTCTTCCAATAATATTCTCTTTTGCCAACCTGAAATTAATACAGTTCTTATTTAAATAAATGACAATTAAATATAAACATTTTTCTCATGTTTCTACAAATAACAACCACATCAATATAAAGCCTCTTTTCATTGATCATCTTGATTGCCTCATCATAAATCCTGTTTACATTCTTATTTAAATTTGTTTTCTCCACAATATTCAAAACATTCTTACTGGTTAAGATTTTCTCAAAATTAGTTACGTATTAGTTAAGTATTTAAGTCTTTTTTCTCATACAAGGCATCACATTTTTACATTTCTCATATCTTAAAAAAAATAAGAGAAAAAAGAAGACAAAACAGAGAAAACGTTTCTTTTATGTAAATCATCCCAACGTTTTTATATTTCTCATGTCAAAAAACCAAACACAAAAGAAAAAAGAAAGAAGGCATACTATATTACTTGAGGGGTTCATCCCTCTTAAACTAATCTTCATTTATATTCAAAATCTTTCTATTTCTTTAACCATATTCAAACAAATGTTTAATTTTTAAATACTCCCTCTGGTAATTCCCATCATCTAATTTCTTAATTCTCACTTTAGTCTTTTTTTTTTTTTTGCCCAATATCTTCCCTGCTGGTTTCTGGAGGGATTTTCCCAAACCGATTGGATCGACTGCCATCTCTCTCATTGGTGGGACTTCCCCCTTCTATGTTGCCTTTACAGGGCAACTTCAGGCCCATTTAGGGTCCCCTGGCAGGCAGAAATCAGCCATAGGGCGTGAAGCCCCACGATCTCTCGGCTGCTGCGCTACTGCACAAAACCGGAAGTCACTCCTTTTTTCTTTTTTTCTATTCTTTCTTTCTTTCTTTTCTTTCTTTCCTGCTCTTGGTCTTTTCTTTTTTTTAAGATATGAGAAATGTAAAAGTGTTGGGATAGTTTGTATGAGGAAAAAGACTTAAATACTTAAGTGTAATCAATTTTGAGAAAATCTTAATCAGAAAGAATGCTTTGAATATGGTGGGGAAAACAAATTTAAATAGGAATTTTGTAAACAGGATCTATGATGAGACAATCAAGATGATCAGTTAGAAAAGAAGCTTTATATTGATATGGTTATTATTTGCAGAAACATTAGAAATGTATATATTTAATTGTCATTCATTTAAATAATAAGAATTGTATTAATTCAAGGTTGGCAAAAGAGAAAATCAAGCAAAGCCAGTATGTGGACTATAAAATTAAACTAATTGTTAGGTTTTTAAATAATAATTTGACTGGATTACTTACTCTTGACTTATTTGGCCTACCTCAAAAGTTTGTTTTGAAGATAAAAATAAGAAAAAGTATCCTTTCTACACTAATGAAAAATTCAAAGAAAGTATGTCACAATTGTCTTTTACAATAAATAATTATTGGGGGGAGGGGGAGAAGCTGGTGTCCACTATTTCTTCTGAAGTTATGATGCTCCAGAAGATTTCTAGGGGAAAAAAAGATGTGTTTTTCTTCAATTCTTCATTCAACAATGTCTATGATTTGGCATCTTAGAGCTGGGCAAGATGTAGGTTTTAAAAACTGACTAAAAGAAGATCGTATTTAATTGAAGCTGTAGCAAATATTTAGTGCTAACAATTTAAAAGGGCCATCAAACTTTCTATTTCCCATTTGTAAAGAATATACAACTTTTCTCCTATAAATTTTCTTTATAGTTTGATTTTACTTTTCAAAAAAAGCACAGGCCTCTGTTTATGAAATAGTGTGAAAAGATCCCTGACAATTTGCTACAGACTCATAAAAGGTGAAATATGATCAACTATTTTCAAATTTTTCCCTTTCTAGATCTCTTACTTGTTTCTAAGTGATTACACATTAATCTTCTTCCAAAGTTGCAGGAAATTTCTGGTTTGAAAACTACATAATACATATTTATTCTTTGAAAAGATGAATGATTTTTTTCAGCTGAATTATGATACTCCATAGCTTTATTTCTAATGCCTGGCAACAGATTTTTTTTTACTCTTACAGACAGAACTTTCTTATTATTTTTCTTTGTTATTTGTGTGTTCCCGGTTGTTTTCTTTGTTCTACACCCGCAAATATCTCTTTACATGGTATTCCCTTTTCATTACTATGGTAATAAATTATGATAACATTTGGCTAGATACTGTCCATCTTCCCTGCTGCTTCATCAGCTTGATAATTATACCAGAAAGTATGTCTTGTCTGACACTGCAACTTTATCAACATAACATTTGCACTGAGCATCATTGCAGCTAAGCTTTTCATTATATAAAATGTATAATGGATTGCTGTGATGGAATCATTACTAATCATAATCATATTTTTTTCTATTTTGTCTTTTGCCAATTTATACAATAAGATTTTCTACTACATGGCTAACTGTGGAGATTTAGTTATATGCAAAACTGGGTAAGATTTATTTTCAATATTAATCTTCTTCCTATATAGTCCTATGGCAAAAATAAAGTCAATCTTTCATGAGGATTTGCAAATCTATTTCCAAAGACCATAAAACTACACTATCAAAGCAGCTATTTAAAAACAAGAAAAATGAAGTTAAATGAAGATGGACAATTTCAAATTTCAATTTATAGTTACTAGTTTCCTGTCCCTAACAAATGTTCCCTGAAAATTTGAATGATGCCACCATGTTTCAACTGAATTTTCTTTGTAAATAAAGATAAATCAATTATGAGAGGGTGAATTTTCCTCAGATTCTATCAGAAAATTTAAGATGGTTAAAAATAGATAACTTGATCCAATTTACACATCAGCCCAAGAGGTTACTTGAAATCTTTTAAACATAGTATTCCTTAAGTATGTCCAACTATGTATGTCCCCGTGTTATACCCAAAGCATGGAAAAGCCAGACTAACGATTTTATATGACCTATAAATACGTTAAGCTCAGTAGGAATTAAGTTCTGTAGGGATTCCTCCCTCATGCCTTATAATTTCTCTTTATCGGTGCTCCAGTGAAAGGCTGTCACTAGCCCACCAATTAACATAACTTTTAATGTATCCTTCAGTTAATTACAGATGTTTTCATTTTTCGGGCATTTGCATGAAATATTTTTAAAATATGTGTCAGAACCACCAAAATGTGACATTATTTTATTTCTATGGGACAGCATATTTCAGAAGCAATTGCTCCTAAGGTGATTTGGGATAGGTTACAGTACTAATCTCACAGCTGTCTCTCTTACTAGCAGAACTCATAAATCATATGGTGTGTAATAAGAGGAGCAAGTTGGAGAGGTTAGAAATCTTAAGAAAACTGTGACAGAAGTGATAGATGATATGAAGTGACTTCATATTGAAGATTTTTGTTTTTTATAAAAAAAGAACATGTTGCATTTGATATAAGATCTTTTAGCATTTTCTCCCCTTTTCAGTATCAACTGTGGGAACTACATAACATTACTATAATCAATACTAAAGTATACATTTAGTACTTAAATAACTTAAAAATGAGAAGAAAATAGATACTTAAAAATGAGAAGAAAACATATTGAAACTTTTGTATTAATCTTGACTGCTCCAAAGCTTTCTTTTGAATATTAACAGAGATGATTGGCCTATGCAAAATCACACTGCAGTTAAATACTTTGAGAAAAACATCATAGAACAAATGAAATAGGTTTATTTGAGATATTTAGCAGACATACTTGAGTAGATTTATCTAAATATATCTTTTTTTCTTAGTTTGATTACTAAACAGAGAATAACATAGCAAATGAGTTAACTATATTTCATCAATCATATAAAACACATAATATTGGCAATAAACTGAGGCCAACAGGAGCAACTACAGGTTTAATGGGGCCCTGGACAAAGTGTCTTCTATAGTAAGCTTCCCCAAACTTACCATAATGTAGGGCACGGGTGTCAAACTCGCTGCATCACGTGACGTGTTGTGACGTATCACAACTTTTTTTACATTGGTGGAGCTGGGGTGGGCGCGACCTCTGCATGATGCAAATGGCCCATGGGCCAGCAGTTTGACACCCCTGATTAGGGGGTAGCAGGTGAGGGAGGGAGGCAAGTAGCAAAATGGTTTGACAAAAATGCAGCTACATCTGTCCTATAATCTTCAGCTATCCTACTGTTTTGTTTATAGCACTGGGAAATTATCTTTGTGCATGTATGTATGTGTGTGTCTACAGGAGACTGTGGTAGACCCTGCTTGTTGATGCAGAGCTTGGAAAGCTTTGTAAGTCCCAGACTTGACTTAATTGTGTTTTCTCCATTACTTTCATTGCCTTTCACTTAGTCCTAGCTGTAAATCATTGAAGGGGACACTTCAGCTACCATCATCACTGACATTAGAACTACAGTGGGTTCTGAATAGGGCTTGCTGTTAAGCTTGGGAATAACCAAACTATTTTCCAACTGTTTAGGAGAATAGCTTGGTTAGCCAAGCCCAGGCTTAAAACAAGCCTAAAGGGATTTACCTCTTAGTAGTTTGGGAAATTACCTCCTGAGAAGCTTAAAGAAACGGTTTGCTTGCAGTTGTGCAAGAAAATAAGCAAATGAATCATTCCTTTCCGAGATATTATATATGGATTAACCTTGTTGTAGTGCCTCAGTATAATTTCTATATTATCAAGATAATTTCTAGTTATGCAAATCATATATGGCTTGAGAAATATTTAGTCATTCCTTATGCTTTTCTGTTTTGAGTCCAAATGCCTTTATAGCTTCCCAATCCTTGGGATTGTTTGGTTTTTCCTGTAGGTAATATATTGTCATAATGAATACCCTATGCTTTATATAATGTATATTCTCTCTGTGTGTCTCTCTCCACTTGTGTGTGTGTGTGTGTGGAGAGAGAGAGAGAATTACCAATGAATTAGCATGACCTCTGATTTTTATTTTTTTAATTAAGTGCTTTTTCTTTAACTCTAACATGCCCTCAATATTTCAATGTTAAAAATTAACATGTTTCTCATATAAAGGATTCCCATTGTTTTCTCTGTAACTATTATGTTTAGTTAATGGTTTTTCAATCCTTTAACTATTCACTGAACTA
Organism: Azemiops feae; assembly: GCA_023970755.1. Classification (NCBI taxonomy): domain Eukaryota; kingdom Metazoa; phylum Chordata; class Lepidosauria; order Squamata; family Viperidae; genus Azemiops; species Azemiops feae. The sequence continues at coordinate 222,376 of JALGBA010000321.1, read as the reverse complement.
TCGTTTAGGAGCCAAGCTGACTACTGTTATTTGTTGAAGAACTCCTACAAAACCATGCTTGCCTTACAAATGACATGTACCAGTATGTGAGAAATGATGTGCTATCGTATAGATCAATCATTTCACAACTATAAAGGAACATTTATTTGACCTTGTCATAGTCCACTCTGTCTGTGGGAGAGCAGAATATGTCCCCAAGGCCTTGCCTTGTGAAATCGGAACAAGCCTTGCCATTCTCTCATCCTCTGGCCAAGCAGAGACAATCCTCTCAAATATTGTAAAGAACATTTCTGCATTTTCATCTTCTAAGATTTTGAATATTTTTATGCCAGGCAGCTTTGGATAATTGGAGATAATACTTAATGTTTTTAGTCTAGGCAAGGTCTGTAGTAATCCAAACAAAGGTGCAAATTTGCTATGATTGTTATGATCATATTTTTCCAATATCTGTGAGTTTCTTTATTAAAGCAAAGCAAAGTTACACTCCGCAAACACATTCACAAGAACACATTGTACTCACTGTGCCTTCAAAATGACTGTTGTCCAAACAGTCTAATGTGTTGGAAGAAGTCAGGTTTAGATTCCAAAGCTTTTTTATTCTTTCTTAGTTCTATCTCTTTTTATATGCAGCATTCAAGTCCACACTATGGGGCTAAAGACTTTTTCCTTTTTTGAATTTATCTTGCATCATGTTCATTTCATGACCTTCAAGACATGGAATAAAAAATAACTGAATTAGTTGTACTTACATCTTTACTGTATCACCTTTCTTCATTCTAGCATCTTTTGCAGTTGCTTCTTCTCGCATGCTGTCTGCCACAGATAGTTTTTCTTTTAGACTTGCTACATATTGCAGCAGAAGCTCCTTATTATATTTGGCCCAATTATTTCAGCCTAGATTTATTATAATTATTATTAGAGTCTGGTTTGCTATCTTTGGGGATGTGACTTTCTCATGCATGCCACAAGATGTGTTCTGCTTACATTAGAGTGTTTGAAACTACCCAGGCACAGAGAAGTAAAAATTTATACTAGAAAAGCTTTTGAATAATTGATCTGCTCTCGCGTACATTTAAGATTTTTCTGGCTTTCAGCTAATAGTTACAGGTAGTTATTCAGTAACACCTGTTCAGTGACTATTTCTGAAATCATATAAGTGGTCACATTTTATAATAATCAATCTTTAAATCATTGATCAGATAATTTGCATCAGCTCACCAAAAGCAAAAGTAGGATACTTCTTTAAAAATGTGTCTCTTCAAGAATCAGAAATGCCTCAATAGTCATTTCTGACAAAATGGAAATCTAATAGGTACTAGTATGGAATATGTAGTTGTCTTCTGTCAATCCATATGAATATTTTTTTTGATCGTCAGAAGCAATTTTTGTCCATTTCAGAGGAAACTGAAGAAATCAGCAAATCCATGTAAGTCTATATAACATGAATGTAACAGCTTTTGTCAATTTACAAGTGAAATAAAGCAAAGAACCTTTGAATCACTGATGTGAAAACATTGCCACACCATTTCAAATAAGAAGCTAGACAGGGGAATTAATGTTGACTGGTTCAGCAGTGGAAAGAAAACTTTGCAAACAAAAAGTCTATATGTGAATGAAATGGGCATTCTAATGCCACAAGCTGCACTTTAAAGTCAAAAATGAAACTAGATCACAATGTATTATTCCATTTATTGTTAAACTTTGCTGCTTCTGCTTCTTCTCCTCTTCTTCCACCATTACTTCTCCCAAATGAAGTCCTTGCTTCCCTTTTCTCCTTTTTTTACCTTTTCATGTGAAACATCTTCACCTTTTTAGAAATTCTAAATCATCATAACCAGTGATAATCCCTGGTTATATTGACTAGTCATATTGGCCAAGCAGGATCAGACTTACTTAGTATTTGGATGAGAAACTGCCAGGTCATCTCTCATATGACTATCAGATGTGTGTAAAAGTTTTTTTTTTTTAAATCATGTGCACTTTTTCTTTTAAGGTATTTTTATGCAGGGTAGCAGAATTAAATGTGATATTTCTTCTACCCTTTAAGTTCTGATTTCTGGATTTCTCCCCAAAACGCTGATCACCTGAAGTCTGTCCCTGAAGATTAATTTGAGATAAGTTGTATTGAGCTTAGAAAAAAAAAATACTCCCATCTCAATATGCAGAGGATCAGGCTGTTAATATTCTTTTTTCTTTTTCCACTCTGTCTCCCTTATTTGATGCCATCTTTAACTTCTATTGAAAGATTACATGCATGGAGGAATAGAGTTGTTCTTATCAAACAGAAATGGCTTTGTTAAAATGAAGCAATTCAAGTATGCATATATGCACATGTATAAAGAAAAGATTATGCATAAGGATCTGTTCTCCAAGACAAACCCTTTATGTTTGAAAACCAGTATTATTCACACACATGCACAAGTCCCTTTGTGTTTTGTTTATAAGTGCCAGTTCTTATAGTTAATAAAATAACTATAGTATACCACTGTTTTCTGTTCTTGTAATACCTACAAGTAGGTATAAATTTGGTTTGTAATATAGAACTATATTCACATATTGCACAACATGTACAGGATTTGAAATACCAAGCTGCTTTGCAGATTCCTATCTTGCTTTGAATTTCTTGGGCAACTGCTACAGCATTCAGACAAATATGTACTGCCTGTAAGAATAATGCAATACAGACTGTCATTCCTAACTTGCCACACCCTGCTACCAGGTGGTATCCATTCAGAACAAAGAGTGTGATATGATAGGAACAATAAGCAGTCAAGGAATGAGTAGTTTCTCTACTGTATTTATAACTACATGAAACTAAATGAAATGGGGAAAACATAGATTTTGGTCATCCTTAAATAAATACACATGTGTATTCATTTATTTGTTAAATTTATTTGCCACCTATCTTGCCATGGGTCTACTCTAGGCAGCTTACAATAATAAAAAGGAAGAAAAGGAAAAGAGAGCAAATAGAACAGAAGTAAAATGATGGAACAATAAAATAAATAATGACAAAGGAACACAATAAGAATAATAGCTAAATGTCTATGGAGATTCTCAGTCATGCAGGTCATAGTTATCCCAAAGGTGAAGAAGCTTTTTGGATGAGAAGCGAAACATCTTCAAAGAAAAACAAGAAAGTCCAGTTGCCTCGTGAAAAAGCACCCATGGAGTAATGAGAATAATATATCAAAAGGGTAACCAAAAATATGGGTGGAGAGCAGAGAGCAAGGGGAGGGAATATACCATCAATCTAGCAGCAACCTTCAGTCTGGAACTTCCCCATTTGGTCCCCAGGCCAACCAGCATAGCCAGGTCTTCAGGGTCTTGCAGAAGGACAGGAGATGGGGGCAGATATTACCTTAGAGGGTAAGATGTTCCAAAGGCTGGATGCTGCAGCAGAAAAAGCTCTTCTTCCAGATCATGATAGTCAGAGTTCTTTGATCAATGGGATCCGAAATAGGCCATCTCTGCTGGCACAAGTAGGACAGGTTTGTCAAAGTGGGATTAGGAAATTCAACAGGTATGGATTTATACTATTAAGGACTTTAAATGTCATAACCAACACCTTGAACTGCACTCGGGAGCAGACTGGTAGCAGGTGAAGTTCGCAGACCAGAGGTATAATATGGGCATACTAGGAGCTCCAAAGACTGTTCTCATTGTTACATTTCGCACCAGCTTGAAGCTTCTGAACGGACTTCAAGGATAGCCTCATGTATAGAGCACATATGTACACGAGAAATTCCATCAGAACACTGCATACAGATATATTTCTAAAATGTGGCATTCTAGAAATGAAACATAAAACCATTCACAAATATTTAACATAGATGTCTTGTACGTTAGTTTACATAATCTGCAAAAGGCTTCACTTTCCTGAAATTAAAAATGGCATTTGGGTTATGACATGTTGTTTTGTAGTATAATGGTGCTTTGTATGACTATGTTATTCAGAGTAATATGCAATAGTAGTATTATTTATGTTATTTATCACACTCATACCCATTGCAATTGATGAAATACTTTGTAGTTACAGTAATTAAGAATAGATAAAAAAAGCAGATTAAAAATTAAAACATCTATGGTAAGGCTAAAATTGCAATGAAGACTATAAAAATTTAAATATAAAATTATATTACAATACCAAGCATGCCAACATCTACCTTCCAGAGTAGCTCACTTTTCCAAAGTTCCCAGGAGTCTGTTCCATAGTATAGGCACTGCCACAAAAAAGCAATCCTTACAGGCCTTGCACCACAGACTTCACAGAAATATTTTTAGTTAGTATTCTTTCAGCTACAGAAAAAAACATATGCTCTTTGAACATGATGTGTTTTTCCAATCTAATTGCAAAAATTCTTTGCATGAGATCAATTTAGATCTCTAGAAAAAGCAATCTTTCCCTTGCCCAAAATCTTCTGAGCAGGGAAGAAGAGAGTGAAGAAAAGAAGTAGCAGATAGAAGTGTGTGATCTGGCCACAGTTGGCATTGACACTGCCCATTACTATAGAGAATGTGTTTATCAAAGAAACATCGGATGTTCTTGCTTTGACAACAGATGGAAATGCAGCCATTTTCCTCTTTTGCTTTTAGAGTTAGTTGATGCTGGGAGGGGGAATGTGGATGAGAGTCCAGCTAGTCATAACAATAATAACTCAGCCGTGGGAATCCAAGGTTATTGCGCCCAGAGTTGATAAAGTTTTGGTGGGCTGGAGAGCTGGGGAGAAAGCCTGTGCTTCAAGCTAATTGGGGAATGTGATTTATGACTGTTAATTGGAGGAGGGAATTGTGCTTTGCTACTTTGTACCCAGGGGAGGGAAATTCAGTTTTTTACTTCAACTTTATAGTGCCGATACTTTGTTTCTCAAATAAAAGATTCTTTAAGGTAAACAATGCCTCAAAGTTCTTTTGAAGAGTTTCATCTGTCGGAACCATGACAGATTCCTTTTCTTTGAACAACATAAAATATTGGGTTGTGAGTTTTTGTTTGCCACTGCATTTTATTGTTTATTCTGTGCTCTAGCTCTAATAATTGAAATTTAGCAATCTTGGGAATGCATTATGTAGTCAAGTAAAAAAGCAAATATTATATTATTAAATCTATATGGCATCTCTGAGCCAAGGAAAAATCTCCCAAATTTTTGAGGGACTGTAAAGAAAGGCCTGAGGGAGCAGCAGTTTGAGGATCTTACTGCTTTATGACAAAAACAGTAGAGAGGCATTGTGCCATATGAGGCATGTGTATATTATCATGATAATATGGAAACAAATGTGAGAATGCACCTTTGCAAAGCAGTTTTCCTTCATCAATATGACTCTCTCTTGCCCTCAGAAATTTCTGTTCATTTCATATTCACTAAACATAAGTAGCTACAGGAACAAAAGCAGGAAAAAATATCTGGCCTTATTATTTACCCTATGTTATGGCGCAAAATGTAGTTAGCAGATTTTATACTTGAAGCATTAACTTGGGTCAATAGTGGTTCCTGCAATGTACCAGATAAACTGATAGCCCTTCTATTAAGGGTCACTGTACTGTTCAGTTTTCTATACCAGAAGAAATAAAGAATCACTTCTTTTTAGATGTACATAAAAGTGATTCCTCTGGAATATACTTCATTATTATGGGACGATCCATGTTAGACGTGAAAGATCAGGTCCACACATGAGTCCAATTAAACTGATTAATTGCTAATCGTATCTATGGACAAAGAATCTTCTCAAGATTGCATGGAATAGTGTTAGCATTCTTGGGATAAAACTGAGCTTTGATTGAGCTTTAGTTGTGCTTTTGTAGACTTCAGCTCAGCATTCAATACCATCATTCCAGAAATTCTTCTCTCTAAACTGACTCAGTTAGCTGTGCCTGACCACAGTTGTAGGTGGATTATAAGCTTCCTAACAGATAGAAACAGCAGGTGAAGATAGGTAAAATGACATTGAATACCTGTTCAATTAGCACAGGTGCCCCCCAGAGCTCTCTCCATCCCTCTTTTCTCTCTATACCATGGGTGTCAAACTGCCAGCCTGCAGGCCGGATGCATCATAGCGAAACCACGCCAACCCCATTGCCGGCAATGGCAAAAAAGTCATGATACGTTGCAACACGTCACGTGACATGACATTGCGAGTTTGACACCCTTGCTCTATACCAATGACTGCATCTCAAAGAATCCTGTTAAAGTACTGGTTTTCAGATGATACAACAGTCATTGGTCTCATCTGAGATGGTGATGAATCTGCATACAAACAGGAGGTTGAACAACTAGCCATGTAGTGCAGCTGGAACAATCTAGAACTGAACACACTTAAAACTGTAAAGATGATAGTAGATTTTAGGAGAAGCCCTTCTACCACCACTTCAATATTAATCAACACAATATTAGGCAACAGTAGAGACCTTCAAGTTTCTGGCTTCTATAATCTCCCAGAACTTGAAATGGACATCTAATATTAGAACCCTCATTTAAAAGACACAATAAGGTTGTTCCTACGCCAACTCAGAAAGCTCAGAAAGCTCAGACTGCCCAAGGAGCTGCTGATACAGTTCTACAGTTCTTCTATAACTGTCTAGTTTGGTACCAAAGAAATAGGTATAGATTTCAATGGAAAATTAGGACTGCAAAAAAAAAAACACACAATTGCAACCAGCCTGCCTTCCATTGAATACCCGTATACTGTACAACCAGAAAGAGAGCTGAGAAAATATCTACAGACCCCTCATATTCTGGACATAAACTGTTTCAACTCCTCTACTGGAGGAGGAGTTATAGAGCATTGCATGCCAAAACAACTAGATACAGTTTTTTTCCCATACTAAACACATAATTCCTATTGCGCTCTCTTATGCCTAAGGATATCTAACCATGTAGTAGGACTTTATTACTATTATCCTTCTCATCTTTCCTATTACCTACTCCTATTGGTATCTTATGACTAGCACTTTGTTAGTTGTATCTTATGATTTATGATTTATCACTTTGTTGCATATATGTCTTTACACCAATGCACAGAGTATGAACAGCAAACAGGGTGAACTAGAAATTCAGGTTAATGAGGGCAGATATGATATTGTTGCCATTACGGAAACATGGTGGGATGAAACCCACAAATGGAACACACAGCTAGAGGGATTTAAATTATTTAAAAGAAACAGACCAAATAAAAGAGGAGGTGGAGTTGCTCTCTATATAAGAAATAACTACATCTCTACAGAAATAGAGCACAACAATGATGAAAACTGTCTTGAATGCATTTGGGTCAATATAAAAGGGAGAAAAAATGACATTGCCATAGGTGTATACTATACGCCACCCAACCAAACAGACGAAATAGACGAACCTTTTGCTAGTCAGCTAACTAAGGTATGTAGGAAGCACATCACAATAGTAATGGGGGACTTTAACTACCCTGACATCAACTGGGAGACAAACTCTGCACCAAGTGGAAGATCAAACAGTTTCCTGACAAACCTAGCAGACAACTTTGTCTCCCAAAAAGTAGAGAAGGGAACTAGGGAATTAGCCATTCTGGATCTAATTCTCACTAACAGAGATGAAATGATAGAAGGTGTTGAAGCCACAGGAACCTTGGGAGGTAATGATCATGTAATATTGGAATTCAACATTATGGAAGCACAAGCAATAGAACACAGTCAAACTAGAGTCTTAGACTTCAAGAGAGCTAATTTCAATAAACTTAGAGAGGGCTTGGGAAGGATTCCATGGATGAGGATCCTCAAGGGGAAAACAACTCAAGAAGCTTGGGAAATTTTGAAAAGCGAGATAATAAAAGCCCAGTCTAGCACAATACCAACAAAGAGGAAAAATAACAGCTCTCAAAAGAGACCAGCATGGCTGCATAAAGAACTCTCTGATAAATTGAAAGATAAAAAGGACAAGTATAGAAAGTGGAAAGAGGGGCACATAACAAAGTCAGAATATCAGCAAATAGCCCGAGCCTGCAAAGATGAAGTGAGGAAAGCTAAGGCTCATAATGAACTAAGGCTTGCGACCAAAGTCAAAAATAACAAAAAAAGCTTCTTTCAACATGTAAAAAATAAGAAAAAAGTGAAGGAAATGATTGGTCCATTAGTGGGTGAAAGTGGCAAGAAGGTGACAAGCAATAGTGAGAAAGCAGAACTATTTAACTCGTTTTTTGCATCTGTCTTTACACAAAGGGAAAAACAGACCAACCTATCAAAAATAGTGCCATAAAAAACAGAATAGAAACACAAGTTAAGATAGGCAAGAAAATGGTAAGTGAGCATCTGTCCAGCCTAGACGAGTTCAAATCACCAGGACCAGATGGATTACACCCCAAGGTTCTCAAGGAACTGGCAGATGTGATCTCAGAACCACTGAACTATATTTTTCAAAGATCCTGGAGCACTGGGAACTACCAGAGGACTGGAAAAGAGCTGATGTAGTTCCCATCTTCAAAAAAGGAAAAAAATGGATCCAGGAAATTACAGACCTATCAGCCTGACCTCAATACCTGGGAAGATTCTGGAAAAGATAATCAAACAACGAATCAGCGAACACCTAGAGGCAAACAAAATCATACTAAAAGCCAACATGGGTTTGTCAAAAACAGATCATGCCAGACAAACCTTATTGCATTCTTTGACCAAGTGACAAAATTAGTGGATCAGAGGAATGCTGTGGATATAATTTACTTGGACTTCAGTAAGGCATTTGATAAAGTAGATCACAACCTACTACTTGATAAGATAGAAAAATGTGGGTTAGACAGCATCACCACCAGATGGATTCGTAGCTGGCTGACCGGCCGTACTCAGCGTGTGGTCCTCAATGGAAACCGCATCTACATGGAGGGAAGTGTGCAGTGGGTGCCCCAGGGCTCTGTTTCTGGGGCCAGTGCTCTTCAACATCTTCATCAACGATTTGGACGAGGGGATAGATGGGGAAATCATCAAATTTGCGGATGACACCAAGCTGGCAGGAATAGCCAACACTCCAGAAGACAGGCTTAAGATACAGGAGGACTGGACAGACTTGAACACTGGGCGCTATCTAACAAAATGAAATTCAATGGTGAAAAAAGTAAGGTTCTACATTTAGGCAAGAAAACCAAATGTACAGGTATAGTATAGGGGGTACCTTGCTCAATAGTAGTAACTGTGAGAGGGATCTCGGAGTCCTAGTGGACAATCACTTAAATATGAGCCAGCAGTGTGCTGCAGCTGCCAAAAAAGCCAACACAGTGCTGGCTGCATTAACAGAGGGATAGAATCAAGATCACGTGTATTAATACCACTTTACAATGCCTTGGTAAGGCCACACTTGGAATACTGCATCCAGTTTTGGTCACCACGATGTAAAAAAGATGTTGAGACTCTAGAAAGAGTGCAGAGAAGGGCAACAAAGATGATTAGGGGACTGGAGCTAAAGCATATCAGGAACGTTTGCTGGAATTGGGTATGTCTAGTTTAATGAAGAAGGACTAGGGGTGACATGATAGCAGTATTCCAATATCTCAGGGGTTGCCACAAAGAAGAGGGAGTCAAGCTATTCTCCAAGGCGCCTGAGGGCAGGACAAGAAGTAATGGATGGAAACTAGTCAAGGAGAGAAGCAACCTGGAACTGAGGAGAAACTTCCTGACAGTTAGAACAATTAACCAGTGGAACAACCTGCCTCCAGAAGCGGTGAATGCTCCAACACTGGAAGTTTTTAAGAGAGACTGGACAGCCATTGTGAAATGGTATAGGGTTTCCTGCCTGAGCAGGGGTTGGACTCGATGACCTCCAAGGTCCCTTCCAACTTTATTATTATTATTATTATTATTATTATTATTATTATTATTATTATTATTATTATTATTATTATTATTATTATTATTATTATTATTATTATTATTATTATTATTATTATTATGTATACTAAGAGCTTATGCACCAAAGACAAATTTCTAGTGTGTCCAATCACACTTGGCCAATAAAGAATATTTTATTATATTATATTCTATTGCTGACCATAATGATCCGTTACTTGACAAGAGTGTTCTTACTTTTAATAGGAATGGTGCATATGGCATGTATAGGTCTGAGATTGGCAACTAATCTTTGCCTTCTCTAGCTTACTAAAAAGTATTGTTAAATCCTCAACTGATTAAAGTCATGAAGTGGTAGAAGTCAATATTTTGGTCCTAACTGGTGATAATCATGACATATGAAAGAATACAAATTAGAATGTAAGAGAATTAAACGAGAAGATCAGAAGCTCGTGAGTGAAAAATAATAAATAAAAGTAGACACAGGTGTCCTCATTATCCATAGTCTCACGTATTCATGACTGTTATTTAAAGATGATAGATTGATATATACTGTATGTAAAGGTTTATAGATATTCAGGTTTGTTTCTTACATGTGCAAAATGCCAGACATACTTTTGCATACATATAATGATTTTTTTTAAGGATTAGGTCATCTTCCCAATATATCTCCATTTGTTTTTCCTTCTCTATACTAGGTCCTTCTCTATACAAAGCATCTCACAGGGTTAGCCTGAATACAGGTTCTATATGCTCTCAGAGAAACAGCTGTCCTCTATTTTCAGAGCAAATTGCTTGACTGGTAATGAAGTCACATGGTCTTGTATGGAAAGGCCTTTGATTGTGCCATTGAATGCTCATGGTGCCCAAACTGCTCATTGACATTGGTGGAAATCTTTAATAAATTTCAAAGAAGCAGTAGTACCCAGCAGTGATATCAAGAGATCGCCATTACCAGTTTGCAAGCTACAATAAGAGTTTATGGGAGGAAAAGGGAAGGAGAGTATAAGTTGTGAACTTTAACATCCAATTCCCATAGCCTCAGTCTCTAGAACATAGAACATAGAATATTAGAGTTGGAACGGACCTTGTAGGTCTTTTAGTCTTGCTAAAGCAGAAGATCTTATATCATTAAAAAGAAATGGTTGTCCATTCTTTTTTTGAAAGCCACCAGTGATAGAGCACCCACAACTTCTATTCCATTGGTTGACTGCTCTCACCATTAGGAATTTTCTCTTTAGTTCTAGGTTGCTTCTCTCCTTGGTTAGTTTCCATCCATTATTTCCTGTCTTGCCTTTTGGTGCTTTGGAAAATAGTTTGACCCTTTATCTTTGTAGGAGCCCCTCAGATATTGGAACATTGCTATCATGTTTTCCCTAGTCCTTCTTTTCATTAGACTAAACATACCCAATTCCTATAACTGTTCTTTGTATGTTTTAGCCTCCAGCCCCCTAATCATTCTTGTTGCTCTTTTCTGCATTTGTTCCAGAGCATCAGCATCTTTTTTATATTGCAATGACCAGAACTGTGTGCACTATTCCAAGTGTGGTCTTACTAAATCTTTGTGAAGTGGTACTAGAACTTCACATGATCTTGATTCTATTAATGCAGCCTAGATTGCATTGGGTTTTTTGGCTGCCGCCGCACACTGTTGGCTCATATTTAAATGATTGTCCACTAGGACTCCAAGATCCCTCTCGCAGTTACTGGCATTAAGTCAAGTTTCACCTAGTCTGTATCTATACAGTTGTTTTTCTTGCTTAAGTGTAAAACCTTACTTTTATCTACATTGAATTTCATTTTGTTAGATAGGGCTAACAAAATTAACTAACTCTAATTATTTACAATTTCATTTGCTGCAATTTTACCTTGTAACACTTGATGAATATAAATCACCAGGATCTGATGGATTACATCCTAGAGTTCCGAACGAGCTGGCAGATGTTATCTCAGAACCATTGTACCATATCTTTCAAAAATCCTGGAGCACTGGGAACTACCAGAGGATTGGAAAAGAGCGGATGTGGTTCCCATCTTCAAAAAAGAAAAATAAATAAACCCAGTAAACTACAGATCAATCGGCGTAATATCAATCTTTGGAAAGATATTGGAAAAAATGATCAAAAAAACAGATCTGCAAACATCTAGAAACAAATAAAGTTATAACTAGAAGCCAGCATGGGTTGGTTAAAAACAGATCATGCCAAACCAATCTTATTTCATTCTTTGACAAAGTGACTAAATTAGTAGACCAGCAAAATCCTGTTGACATAGTATACTTAGACTTAGCGAGTGGAACAGCTTGCCTTCAGAAGTTGTAGGTGCTTCATCACTGGAGGTTTTTAAGAAAAGACTGGACAGCCACCTGTCTAAAATGGTATAAGGTCTCCTGCTTGAGCAAGGAGTTGGACTAGAGGACCTCTAAGGTCCCTTTCAGGTCCATTCTGATTCAAGAATTTCGCTTGAACACCCAACAGTGTTGGGTGTCTGTGAAAATAAAATAAAATAAAATAAAATAAAATGATGCAATAGATCTGGGTGAGAATAATTTAATCTTGTTTTATGCAATGAAACGATCCATGCAGGGAATTTAAGTTTAAAGTTTACTTATGAACCAAAGGGCTAGAATGTGTGTCAGAAAGTATAAACTGGTCTTACTGAGGCTTTTGAAAACAGGAATCTCTAGGCTAGTAATAGTTGTGTTATACTCCAGTGTGTATTGATAATGGAAGAACCAGATATCTTTTTCAGGGAAAATTTTGATTTTAATTTTTTTATTGATAAAGGAATGAAAATATGTATGATCACAGTAGAAATATATTAAAGATAGGAATATACATGGACTTTTTTATTCAGATTATTCTGTGTTATAGCTTGAGCATCCATATAATTCATGAAGAGTATATGTATAAGGAATAAAAAAAGATTGACTTGAAAGGACCAAAGCAATTTTGGTGGACAATAAAAATGGAGTGAATACCTGTAAACTATACATAGTGTAAATGGTGAAAAACAGGAGCAAGTAGATGAAATTGTATGCTTTGTATGAATTTGTATGAAAAAATGTATAGAGAAATATTAAGATGTGCAAATGCTGATGTAAAAGGTTCAGGCATACATAGGAAGTAGGTGACCTGTTGCAATAAATTAATATTTGTTGAAATACGTGAAAATAGGTATATATAAGAACATGCTTCTATCTGTTATATGGAAATGAGGGTTTGCATGTTAGGAGAAATATAAAATAAGCAATAGGCAGTGAAAGTGGGGTACTTAAAAAGTATGAGATAAAACAAAAAGAGATGTGTCAAGAATGAATGTGTGCTGAATAGTCAAGTCCTCTTCAGGGGACTGGGAAAGAAATGACAAAAAAATCATCATGCAATGATATATGAATTCTATCACATGTTGGGATACAAATATATAAATTTAAAAATTTGCATGATGATATTGTTATACGTATGTTGTCATTTTAGCATCATCACAATCCAAAAGTTGGTAATTGGTATGAAAAAGTAATACTGAGGTGTTTTGGTCACGGAAGGGAAATGAGCAGAAATCTAATTGCAAAACAAATACTTGAAGAAAAAATAAATGCATTGACGTGGAAGACCAAGAAAATTGTACTTGGATGGAGTTAATGAGATGCTCAGAAAAAAAGAGATGAGAAGTTTAAAGAACAAATGGTAATATATGAAATAGTGTATTGAAACAGTGGATACAAAGATGGTTTGCAAGTAGAAAGGTATCAGGAGATATAGTGAATGCTATTAGTGTAAACTACTTTTACACAGATTTCTTTTTCTTATTTCATGCGTTGATTTCTTTGCCTTACTACTTCTTACTCTTTTCCTGTACTTTGCATAAGTTTTATCTAATGAGGAGAAAGATGAAGGCAATCTCCATGTGTATATGATGCATATATTTAAACATCAATTCTGTTCTTGATTCTAGTGTTAGTATCTAATGTTTTTATGCCCTTTTACTAGTTTTTTGATGCTGTCATATTTATGTACTATGTGTTTATTAGCATGTATGTCCTTGTACATTAAAATAATCACAGGTATGTTTATAAAAAACAATCAGACAATGATATTTTCTATAGTTGTCATATGATATTTATATTATGTTATATTTTTAACTTGAAGGTAGTAGAGACCCAAATATTTGTCATGAAGAGGGTAGTAAAAGTATAAATAATATATTGTCTTGAGAAATAACCCTATGCTGAAACATAATATTAGTATAATGCACACTTAGGTAATGAAAATGCTATTATCATTTGATAATACAACTTTTTTATTACAATTCACATTGAAAAGTTGTCAACATATAAGAAATGGAATGTGATAAATCCTACAGCAGATCTGAAAATTACAAATTGTATGTAATGATTTAATGAAAAATAAAATCTGAAGGTAAAACATAAAAGAAAGGGGAAAAGGGAGACAAATAAGAAATTGTATTTATTATATTTTGAATGTTCCATGTAAAGATTTTTTTTATCATTGCTTTACATTTTATAATTGCTTTACAATACATCTTTGCATTGCATTTGTAATAGATGGTGAATAATTTGTAGAAAAAGAGAATGAAGACAGAAAGAATAAGAGCACTCTGTTTTATGATTATAATGTGCTATTTGGCTAATTGTTAACAATTCTTCACATAAATAAATATTGCCTCACAGTTTAATATTATGATCATGTCACATTTGTGAATAGAGGTAAAGTTATAAGTGCATACTGTTTGTGGATATATTAAAAACATGTAGCTCTGTAATCACAAATATATATATAATATTTCTTTCATTGGAGAATAGATAATGATGATTTGCCACAACTAGTATTTTCAAATAGCTTTGTTCTTTTTTAATTGTTGATTCTTCTTTTACAATTTCAGTAAATTAAGAGTGCCATTTAAAAAAGCATAAATCCTGCTGAGATATTTAAGTTAGCAGTATTTTCCTAGTGCATAATCACAATGAAAACAGGAAAAGCAAAGCAAAATTATTTGTTGGGTTTTAATAAATCTTTTTGATTTACTTTTCAATCACCTTGAAGTAGTATAGCTTACCCAAAGCATTTTGGTATTATTGTTAACTAGAACCCCTTTTTGAAATTTATTGCATTCAATTACATTTTAGAAGAATTTTAATTATGTGCCTGTAAAGAATAAAGATGCTCCAGGCTCCATTTGTTTATCATGGAGGCCCTGGAAAAAAAATGAGGCCAGAGCTTCCCAGCTCATACAGGGGTTGAGAAAGAGAGAGATGACTTTTAATTCGACAAGTTCAGAGAGATTTTTTAGTTTGACGCACATAGCAGGGGGTCTTTGAGCGCCTGGCAATACTTCAGCATTCTGAGCTTTGAAAGACTTTCCCTGCAGCTGAAATTGTATCAAAAGCCAATGATAATATTCCCTGCAAGGTAAAGCACCCTATTGAAGATTTCTAGAGCTGTTTATTTATTCATCACAGTTTTTCCCCCTTTTAGGACATATCAGGCATATAGGTAATAGTTCACATGTATGATATTAAAATGCAAATAAATAAAAGAATCTCTCATTAATCTTTTGCCTTGTTACATCTTTATACTGGTTGCATGCTTTTAAAAATACTGCCATCCATCCTTCTACCACTAATATATGTATCTTCACTGCAAATCTCTCTTCTTGTAATTTTAATAAAATCATCATTTCTGTTTCCCTTCTACCTTCTGCAATGTGCAAAAGATGTTTATGGTCATCCCTTTCCAGGAAGAATATTCAATTTGTGGAGGGGGGTTTTGTTTTGGGTTTTTTTGAAAATCTCATTTGTGATGTAACTATTAGATATCAGCCTTTATAGCCTAGGTTAAAGCTTTATTTATATCCCAAAGTTAAAACATTTTAACATATTTCTGGATTAGTGCTTGAGGAAAAAAATAACAATAGACATGCTTTTTTGCTTGGTTCTGTTTGGCAGAGCTGGGAATGTGATATTGCGACAACTTTTCCCTCGTGTAATGTCATTGTCGGTTATCACAGTGCAGAATCAGCCAGCTCACTGAAAACAAAAAGTGTTGCTCTTCCTCTTTCTGTTTCAAGCACCACTGGTATTCAAAGTGACCTTGCTTTGTAAACATTGGTGAATGACCACAAGAGGAAAGACATTCCCTGCTGATAGAGAACGTGTTTAAAAAATGGTAATAGCCTAAGGGTACTGTGTTGCTTGAAACTGCGTTAGAGATATGCAACAGAAAATATATACATAGTCTTCTTTCTCTGTTTTTGTAATCATTTCATACATTAACCAACATTTCTATTTTTAACTTAAAACACATGCTAATGATGTCATTACAGATTAGAATATATGTATGCATATGTATGTGTATGTGTATTGATTACAAATCTTTAGATTTACAAAAATGTCTCTCTGAAACAACTTACAGGTTTGCCATACCCATTTGTTGACCAAAACACAAGGAGACAGTAGCATGGAAAATATAATACTTGGGAATAAAATTTATAATTGAGTATGTGACATCAACAGTTCTGCAGATGTCTTTGAAAGGAGCAGGAGATTAGAATTTGTGGCTTGTCACACATCTACCGAATGTAGGAAAAATGGAATCAATCCTCCATGTAACTATCTGTTGGAGTCTGTATCTGTCCTATTTGGTTGCTGTTCCAAACTAGGCAGTTATAGAAGTATATATGACCGACTCAATAATTCCTCTGTAAAACTGTAAAACCTTGGAGATCTTCTAGTCCAACCCCCTACTCAAGCAGGAGACCTTATAACATTTCAGACAGGTGGCTTTTCTTAAAAACCTCCAGTGATGAAGCCCGTACAACTTCTGAAGGCAAGCTATTCCACTGGTTAATTGTTCTCACTGTTAGGAATTTTCTCCTTAATTCCAGATTATTTCTCTCCTTGTTTAGTTTCCATTCATTGTTTCTTCTCTTGCCTTATTTGGAAAATAAGTCGACCCCCTTATTCTTTGTGGCAACCCCTCAAATACTACAATACTGCTATCATGTCACCACTAGTCCTTCTTTTCTCTAGACTAACCATACCCAATTCTGCAACCGTTCTTCATATGTTTTTGTCTCCAGGCCTTTAATCATCTTAGTTGCACTTCTTTGCACTTTTTCCAAAGTCTCAACATCTTTTTTGTAATGCAATAACCAAAACTGGATGCAGTATTCCAGGTATGGTCTTACTAAAGATTTATAAAGCAATAATAATAATAATAATAATAATAATAATAATAATAATAATAATAATAATAATAATAATAATAATAATAATAATAATAATAATAATAATAATAATAATAATAATAACAACAACAACAACAACAACAACAACAACAACAACAACAATATCAATAACAACAATAACAACAACAACAACTTTAGTTCTAGGTGTGATGACCCAGGGCCCCGAACAGAGGCAAGGCAGTTGGCTGGCAAGAGCTACAGTCCTGGAATCACTGCCAATGTTCACCCAAACACTCCCCCATATGCTGGCAAGAGTTCAACCAAGATAGCCAGGAAAGTTTACAAAATTCTCAAGACAAGACAGATAACAACAAAACATAAAAAGTCCTTTTACTCTCGGCGTGTCTGCGAACTGCAAACTGCAAACTGCCGACTCCAAGGAGAGATCAGGAATGTAAGCTGTGATCAGGAAGCAGGAAAAAAACTGGTCCGGAATACAAAGCGTCCAGGTGACAAGAGCACAAGTCACGACAACAGCAAAATTCCACATTTGTTCCCGGCAAATGCCCCACCCCACAGCATCTCCTTAAATGCTAATCCCCAGGTGTGCCTTGTGAAATGGGGCGGAACGCTCTCCTCCCGAGCAAGTGAGCCTGCCTCCGTTGTTCTCTCCTCCTCTCTGCTCTCCTTGCTCTAGGATCCAGTGGGAGGGGCCTTGCTCCTCGCCTGAACTCAGCCTTCCCTGTTCCAAACCAGAAGGGCCCTGGCCTGCCTCAGCCTGCTCCTCCCTACAGTCCTCCGAAGCTACAGACACCCCCTCCTGGGCCTCAACAGGGAACTCCATCTCTTCCTCGGAGTCAGGCTCGAACGGAGACATGACACTATCCCCCCCCACAGGACCCCCTCCCCTGGGACCATGCGGACTGGGATGGTGCAGGAACCGGATATGAAAGTCACGGACCAGACGAGGGGCGTGAATATCGGTGGCATCGACCCACATGAAGTCCTCAGGTCCATAGCCTTTCCACGCCATGAGATACTGAAACCGGCCCCACAACCGACAGGAATCCCGAATACTGTCCACTTCATACTCCACATCTCCATGAGGGGTTGCCAGACCTGGCGGTGGTGGAGCCGGCCGATGTGGATCGTCATCTGTGAATGGAACCAGCAATGACTTGTGGAAAACCGGGTGAATCCGCATGGTCCGGGGCAATGACAAGTGAAACACCACCGGATTGATCACCGCTTCGACTGGAAACGGCCCCAAGTAACGGTGATCGAGTTTTTTCGACAGCCGTGCTGTAGGCAGGTGCCGCGTGGAAAGCTAAACCCGATCGCCCACAGATAACGGAGGGACATCTCGACGATGACAGTCAGCGAATCGTTTGTAATCCTCCTTGGCTTTCTCCAGCTGGTGCCAAACTACTTGATGCACTGCCTTCAGCTGTTGGAGGAACTTGTCCACGGCCAGAACTGGGGAGTCCAATGGAGCCAACGGAAAGAGCCATGGATGAAATCCGTAACTGGCAAAGAATGGTGACACACGGGTAGATGCATGCTGGGCATTGTTATAGGCGAACTCCGCCACAGCCAGTAGCTCCATCCAATTGTCCTGTTGGGTGTTGCTGAAATAGCGGAGGTACTGTTCCAAGATTGCATTCACCCTCTCTGTGCCCCCGTCAGTTTCGGGGTGATGGGCAGAGGACAGACACGCCTGTACCTGCAGTTCCGTGAGTAGGGTCTGCCAGAAGCATGCCGTAAATTGCACCCCCCGATCTGACACGACTCGGTCCGGTAACCCATGCAGCCGAAATACATGGGCGATAAACAACTGGGCCATCATCCGTGCTGTAGGGAGACCCACACATGGGATAAAATGAGCCATTTTGGTGAGTATATCCACCACCACCAAGATGGTTGTGGCATCCTTGGACGGAGGCAACTCAGTAATAAAGTCCAACGAGACTGCCCCCCAGGGTCTTTCTGGCATGGGTAGCGGCTGCAAGAGACCAGGGGGAGCACCAGTAGCATACTTGGCCTGTCGACAAATGCTGCACGATGCCATAACTAGACACCTCGTGCCGGAGTCGCGGCCACCAAAACGTTCTGGAGACAAGGTGCAGTGTTTTGAAGACCCCGAAGTGACCCGCTGATGGACTATCATGGCATTGTTTCAGAATGATGCCACAGAGGGGTCCCCCAGGAACATAGATGCAGTCTCGGAAACGCAACAAGTCATCTGAGTATATCCAACGGGTCTTATCCCCCTCATCGCCAGCCAACTCACGACGTCGAGCTGCCATGAATGGATTCTGCTGCTGCGCCTCACGAATTCTGCCCCGTAGGTCCACGGGCTCCTCCGTGGCTGCCAACCATTCCAAGGGGATAACTGTTCTGGGCATGATCTTGTCCTCCTTTCAGGTGAATTCGGGCATCCGGGACAGCGCATCCGCATGCTGGTTCCGCCCGCTCGGGACATAGGTCACCCAAAAGTCGAACCTCGCAAAAAACAGTGACCATGGCATCTGTTGCTGATTTAGCATTCTGGCAGTCCGTAGGTGCTCTAGGTTCTGATGGTCTGTTCAAACCTCGACTTGGTGACGGGCCCCCTCTAAGTCGTGCCACCATGTCTCAAAAGCGACTTTGACCACCAACAACTCCTTGTCCCATATCGTATAATTCCGTTCGGGGGCCGACAGCTTCCATGAATAATAGGCACATGGGAACAAGGTACCCGTGGGAGCATAGGCTTGCAGAAGCACAGCCCCGACGGCCACATCCGATGCATCCATCTCCACCACGAACGGCCTTAAGGGATCGGGATGCTTGAGGATAGGCTCAGAGGCGAACGCAGCCTTAATGGCATCCAAGGCCCCCTGCTTCTCAGCGCCCCAGCAGAACTTCACCCCTTTCCTTAACAGATTGGAAAGGGGAGCGGTCAGAGTCGCAAAGCGAGGAATGAACGTGCGGTAATAATTCGCAAACCCCAACAGTCGTTGCACGTTCTTGACCCTTCGTGGAGGCTGCCATTCCTGTAGCGACTTTACTTTCTCTGGATCCATCTCCACACCCTCGGGCGAGATGCGATGTCCCAGAAAATCGATCGTGGTTTGTGCAAACTGGCACTTCTCATGCTTGGCAAAGAGATGGTTATCCCGCAATCGTTGCAACACGAGCCGAACATGGTTCCAATGTGCTTGTGGGGAGGATGAGTAGATCAGGATGTCATCAAGGTAGATGACCACAAACCTATCCAACAGATCCCTGAACACGTCATGCATAAAATGCATGAACACTCCCGGCACATTGGTCAAGCCAAAGGGCATAACAGTGTACTCAAAATGTCCATAACGCATCCAGAAGGCCGTCTTCCACTTATCTCCCGCTCGAACTCGGACTAAGTTGTAAGCTCCCCGTAAGTCCAACTTAGTAAATATTTTGGCCTGGCGGAGCCTCTCGATGAGTTCGGGGATGAGCGGGAGTGGGTACTGATTACGGATCGTGATGGCATTCAATTTCCGGTAATCACAGCACAGTCTAAGCTCCACTGACTTCTTCTTCATGAAGAGCACTGGCGCAGCCAACGGGGAGGTGGAAGGCCGTATAAACCCCTTCCGGAGGTTCTTGTTGATGAAATCCCTCAAGGCTGCCAACTTCGGTTCAGACAATTTGGCATTGGGCACTAAATCAACCGGGCAGTCATAAGACCGATGTGGGGCAACTGATCCGCCTCTTTTTCCCCAAAGACATCGGCATAATCCCCCAACTCTGCCGGTAGGTCCAGGTCCACATATGGAGCCACATTCCCTGTGCAGGCATGCAGGTGATGGGTGGCACACTTCTTGCCGGGGAATTGCACTGCCCCAGATGACCAAATAATCTGCGGATCGTAAGCCCTTAACCACTCCAATCCGAGCACCACTGGAAAGTGGGAAATGGTAGCCACATAGAACACGGCTTCTTCCACATGCGGCCCAATACGGATGCGAAGGGGTCTGGTTGCAGCAACCACTGGGCCGGAACGAAGGGACCGCCCATCAATCATCTCCACCAAGACCGGCGGTGACAACTGCTGCTGGGGAATGGACCACTGCACGGCAAAAGCCGATTCCATGAAATTGGCAGTAGCCCCTGAGTCCACCAAGGCCTGGACCTCCACCGCTCCTTGATCAGGCATGAACACAGTTGCTTGTAACACAAGGTGCTTAACAAGAGTCTGTTGAGGTGGAGGTACTGGACCCGTTTCCAAGCAAGCCCGGCCTATGGAACCCGCTAGGCTGGGCCCAGCCCATTTCCCGCCGCTGCTTTGGGTGCCTTCACAGGACACTTGGCCGCCATATGGCCTGGACCGCCACAATAGAGGCAAAGGCCCTCGTGGCAATGGCGATCTTTTTCAGCTTGGGTCAGTCGAGGCCGTGTAGCCCCCAACTGCATTGGCTCATCCGGAGGTGGTGCCAATGGAGCCACTGTCTTAACAGATGTGGGCAAGGCCTCTGTCTGTCGTCGTGCCCATCGCTGCTGGAGTCTTGCATTGATACGGAGACACAGGTGCATGAGGTCCTGCAAGGAGCTAGGGCATTCAGTGCGTGTCAGCGCATCCAGGAGTTTGGACGAAAGTCCTTCCTGAAACTGGTCCATAAGCACCACCTTGTTCTACTGCAGGTCCTGATGAACCACCTGAAATGTAGCAATGAAGTCTGCCAGCGAACCACGCCCCTGCCGCAACTCTCTCACCCGACAGTTTGCAGTCTGGGCCCTAACAGGGTCCTCAAACATGGCCTTGAGTTGCTGGCAAAACTCTGCATAATTGTCCAGCAGCTGATTGGACTGGGTCAGCAGGGGTGTTGCCCAACGTGCTGCTGTTCCTGTCAAAAGGTTTATCACAAACTCCACCTTATCCCGGTCAGTGGGGAAGTCTGAAGGCCGAAGGCTCATACACAACTGGCACTGCCCAAAGAATGATGGGAATTGTGCCTGTGAGCCATCAAACTTTTCTGGCAATGTAACAGGGCTTCTGCGGCGTCTGCATCATCTGTGCAGTCAGGAGGGCCACCTGCTGTTGTAACAGATCATTTTCTGCACGGAGCTGATCCATGGTCACCCAACTTGGTCTGGAGGAGCAATTGGGAGTAGGCTGGGAACAAAATGTGATGACCCAGGGCCCCGAACAGAGGCAAGGCAGTTGGCTGGCAAGAACTACAGTCCTGGAATCACTGCCAATGTTCACCCAAACGCTCCCCCATATGCTGGCAAGAGTTCAACCAAGATAGCCAGGAAAGTTTACAAAATTCTCAAGACAAGACAGATAACAACAAAACGTAAAAAGTCCTTTTACTCTCGGCGTGTCTGCGAATTGCAAACTGCAAACTGTCGACTCCAAGGAGAGATCAGGAATGTAAGCTGTGATCAGGAAGCAGGAAACAAACTGGTCCAGAATACAAAGCATCCAGGTGACAAGAGCACAAGTCATGACAATAGCAAGATTCCACGTTTGTTCCCGGCAAATGCCCCACCCCACAGCATCTCCTTAAATGCTAATCCCCAGGTGTGCCTTGTGAAGTGGGGCGGAACGCTCTCCTCCCGAGCAAGTGAGCCTGCCTCCGTTGTTTTCTCCTCCTCTCTGCTCTCCTTGCTCTAGGATCCGGGGGGGGGCCTTGCTCCTCGCCTGAACTCAGCCTTCCCTGTTCCAAACCAGAAGGGCCCTGGCCTGCCTCAGCCTGCTCCTCCCTACAGTCCTCCGAAGCTACAGACACCCCCTCCTGGGCCTCAACAGGGAACTCCATCTCTTCCTCGGAGTCAGGCTCGAACGGAGGCATGACACTAGGTTGCTTCTCTCTTTGATTAGTTTCCATCCATTGGAATACCAATACTTCACGTGATTTTGATTCCATGCCTCTGTTTATACAACCAAGGATTGTGTTAGCTTTTTTGGCTGCTACCGTACACTGCTGGCTCATGTTTAAATGATTGTCCAGTAAGACTCCAAGGTCCCTCTCACAGTTACTGGTTTTGAGCCAGGTTTCACCAAATCTGTACTTGTACCTTTGGTTTTTTCTGCCTAGATATAAAACCTTGCTTTTCTCCACATTAAATTTCATGTTGTTGGATAGGGCTAATTGTTCAAGTCTATCAAGGTCTTTTTAGATCCTGAGCTTGTCTTCTGGACTGTTGGCTATTCCTGCCAGCTTAGTGTCATCTGCAAATTTGATGAGTTCCCCTTCTATTCCCACATCTAAGTCATTTATGAAGATACTGAAGAATACTGGGCCTAAGACGGAACCTTGTGGTACCCCACTGCTTATTTTCCTCCATGTAGATGTACTAACATTAAGGACTACTCGTTCATTATGGTTTGATATCCAGTTACAAATCCATCTGGTGGTGATGCTATCGATCCCACATTTTTCTAGTTTACAAAGAAAGGTTTGGGTCTACTTTGTTGAATACCTTGCTGAAGTCTAAGTATTCTATATCCACAGCATTTCACTGGTCTACTAATTTAGTCACTTTGTCAAAGAATGAAATAAGATTGATTTGGCAAGATCTGTTTTTAACAAACACATGCTGGTTTCTAGTTATAACTTTATTTGTTTCTAAATGTTCACAGATCTGTTTTTTGATTATTTTTACAAGTATCTTCCCAGGTATTGATGTCAGACTGTTTGGTCTGTAGTTTCCTGGGTCTTTTTTTTTCTTTCATTTTTTGAAGATGAGAACCACATCAGCTCTTTTCCAATCCTCTGGTATTTCCCTGGTGCTCCAGAATTTTTGAAAGATATGGTACAATGTTTCTGAGATAACATCTGCCACCTCCTTCTGAACTCTGGGGTGTAATCTGTAGGTCGGGTGATTTATATTCATCAACATCAGAAATGTGTTCTCTTACTATTTTCTTGCTTATTTTAGTTTTTATTTCTAGTCTGTCTTTTACAGTTATGTTTTTGGTAGGTTGGGTTATAGTTTATTTTTTGCATGAAGATTGATGCGAAGAATGAGTTAAGCAGGTCTGCTTTCTCTTTACTGTCTGATACTTCTTTGCCATCTTTTCTCCTTAGAGAACTGATTGTTTCCTTAACTTTTTTCTTATTACTTATATGTTGAAAGAAACTTTTTTATTATCTTTGAGTTTTGTTGCAAGTCTTTGTTCATTCTGAGCCTATGCTTTTCTGGCTTCATCTTTGCAGATTGAGGCTATCTGCTGATATTCTGCCTTAAGATATGTGTCCCTCTTTCTATTTTTTGTACTTATCCTTTTTGTCTTTCAGTTTATCAGGGATCTTTCTGCAACCATGCTGACTTCTTCTTGGATTTCTTGTTTTTCTTTTTTAGTGGTATTGTGTTGAACTGGGCTTTTATGATCACATTTTTCAAAGTTTCCCACACTTCTTGAATTGTTTTCTCCTTTAGGATTTTTATCTATGGACTTTTTCTTAGGGTCTCTCTGAGTTTGTTAAAATCAGCTCTTTTGAAGTTTAAGACACTGGCAGGATTATGTTCTATTGCTTATGTTTGCATTATCTTGAATTCCAACATGACATGGTCACTCTCGCCTAAGGTTCCAGTGACTTCAACTTCCTATATCACTTCTCTATTAGTAAGAATTAGATCCAGTATAGCTTTTCTTATAGTTCCATTCTCTACCTTTTGGATGAAAAGGTTGTCTGCTAAGTTGGTTAGGAATCTGTTCTATCTCCCACTTGCTGCAGAGTTTGTCTCCCAGTTGATATCAGGGTAGTTAAAGTCTCCCATTACTATGTGGTATGTTTCCTACATACATTTGTTAATTGATTAGCAAAGAGTTCATGTATTTCTTCTGCTTAGTTGGGTG
Organism: Azemiops feae; assembly: GCA_023970755.1. Lineage (NCBI taxonomy): Eukaryota > Metazoa > Chordata > Lepidosauria > Squamata > Viperidae > Azemiops > Azemiops feae. Next base: position 197,543 of record JALGBA010000321.1, on the reverse strand, counting down.
GCTTGTAGTATATGCCTATAGCAATTTTTCCTTTTATATTGACCCATATGGATTCTAGGGGGTTTCCATCCTTTGTTTTGTGCATTTCTGTAGAGATGTAGTGATCTTTTATATATAATGCAACTCCACCTCCTCTTTTGTTCGGTGTGTTTCTTTTGAATAGTTTGTATCCTTCCATCAGCACATTCCAATCATGAATTTCATCCCACCAAGTTTCAGTAATGGCAGCTATATTACAAGTGCCTTCATGTACTAATACTGTTTGTTCCCTATGCTTTGAGCTTTAGTTTATAGGCATTTGAGTCCTATATGGGTCTTGGGTGTGTTTCTTATATCTCCTACTTTGTAACTGCGATTTCCGTTCTTCCCATCACTCTCTCCTTCATTATGTTTTCCTTTTTTATTTCTTTTTTCTCTTTACTCCCTATCACTTTATGTGATTGGTTATCTAGTGGTTTTTGCTTGGAATTAGGTTCTAAAGGTCATGAAGATTGGCCCTCCTCCTCCCTCAATTTTAGTGTAAAGCCCTTTTGATAAGATGAGCCAGTCGTTTTCCAAATATATTCTTTCCAGTTCTTGTGAGGTTCACTCCATCCCTTGCCAGTAGTCCTTCCTGTAGGTAATGCAGACCATGGTCTAGGAAGCCAAAGTTCTGTTGATGACACCAGGTTTTAAGCCAGTGGTTCATTTTTTAAATCCTTTGATCCCTCAGATGTTGCCCCTTCATTGGAAGTATAGATAAAAACACCATTTGTGCTCCTAATTCTTTAATTTTCTTCCCTAGCTATTTGTAATCTCTTGTTACTGTTTTCAGATTCATTGTTGTGTCATTGGTCAGAGCAACTGGCCTAAAGTAATTCAGCCCCTGATAGAAGATTTCTTAGGAACCAGGATGATCTTGAATTTCCCCAGTGTACAGCTTTCAATATTTAATAACAATGCACATTTATGTGCAAAATAATTCTAATACGTTTTTTTCTGAATGTCCACAATGAACAAGATAGTTCATTTGTACATTTCTTCTATGTGCCACATACCTCTGATTTCACTTTTTATCATTTCTGCCCCCATAACCATAAACACAACTGAACTAACTAGGTAACTAATAAGATTATTAAAAATAATCACTCTACTCATGCAGGCATAGGATTTTAAAAAATAGTTTTAATACAATTTGTGTTTTTTTTTCAAAACAAGCACAAAAGTATTTATGGAATCAGGAAGCCTATAAATGTAATAAATAAAACATATTATGTCTAAGGTATAATTTAGTTCTCAGATTTCATCTACCTAGTGCCGCCCAGATGCATTGCATTTGACAAATGAAGGCAAATATACTTGCCTCAGGGTAATGTTGCAAAACCGGGACCAAAGGTTTATTCTTCTGAGCTTTTGGACTCATGCTGGAGCCCATCTTCTTCAGGGAACTTCTGTCTACTGGAATACGTGCTTTGGGTTATTCTGTGAGTCGTATTTATATGGTACCTTCCTGTAGGCTGATTGGTGTGTGAATGGTTGGCAGAACAAAAGAACAACAGCCACTCACCAACTATCAACACACTAATCAGCCAATAGGAAGTCCCCACATAAATACGACTCACAGAATAACCCAAAGCATGTATTCCAGTAGACAGAAGTTTCCTTAAGATGGGCTCCAGCATAAATCCAAAAGCTCGGAAGAATAAATCTCTGGTCCTGGTGACTGACCCAGATTCAATCTTATAGCATTGCATTTATTTGCCAAGAAATATGGCATGTGAATAGGTAAGCATACATCTGTTATTTGATGAAGATAACAGATACCCTCTTACCTATTCAGATGCCATGCTGTTTGGGAAATCAAATGGAGGAAGAATGAGATTAATGATTGCTCATGCCATTATAAATGAAAGACTATTTTTAATAGACTAAAGAGAAAATGAGATTAATTTTCTTTCAATCACTATTCGACTTACCTCTGACTTCAGATGTTACAGTTCCTAAGATATAACAGTATGATTGCTTGAGTACATGTTGAATAAACATGTTTTTCAAATATCTCAGGCATTAAAATTTATTTGTTTGTTTGTTTGTTTATTTATTTATTTATTATAGTAATTAGCCTCTGAAATAGTCCAGTAATATTTTTGTAAATCTAATACAACGCATAGTTTTGGAAGAACAAGGAAAGAATTTATTTTTTATTTTATTTATTAAATTTGTTTGCTGCCATCTTGCTGCAAGGTGAGCCTGAATGGTTTACAACAGGGGTCTCCAACCCCCTGTCCGTGGACCGGTAACGGGCTGCGGCATGCCAGCAACTGGTCCGCACACACAAGCAAAGCCCCATCCATGGGATGCAAGTAGCACACAAAACCACTCACCCTCCGGTCCATAGAAAAACCTCTCTCCATGGAACCGGTCCCTGGTGCCCAAAAGGTTGGGGACGTCTGGTTTACAACATCAAAATAAAACCCAGCCTCATGGGGTGAGAGAGTTGCTCAAGGAACCTGGACCCATGCCAGGTTTGCCTTTTTCACCTGCAAAATATTTTATTTTATTTTCATCATTTATGATAATTCATTGTAATGGCTGATGCTGATATATGGGATTTACTTAGCACTTAGAAGGAATCAATTTTACTGGCAACAACTGAAAAGGATTTTGTGCAACATAAGGCCAGACATTATGCACTGCCTTCATTCAAGCTTCATAAACTGTTTCCCAGACAGCCAGCTGAGAGAATACTAAAGATGGCAAGTTATAAACACGGCTCTGTGAATAGGTCTCATACTTACCAGTTATCAGTGGATAGTGAGGCAATTTGCTGGGTTGACCCATGAAAATTTTTATGCCTGTGGTGCTTTGTTAAAAACAAGTCACACTTTTTACCATTTGTAAACATTAAGTCATAAGTTTTACCACTTGCCCATCATCACTGCAATGTCCAAATAACAAAATCCAAAACTATTCCAAAAAGTTTCAGATACAGCATTAGAACAACAAATTTTATGCACTTTAAAACTAATTTGTTTTAAGCATGAATGGATGGGGAAGACCTGTGCTAGATGAAACAGAGGATAACACATTCCCCTTAAATAGACTAGGAAAGATTCAAAATAAAACTGCTAATTTCTAACTCCTATCTTCTGATCCACCCCTTTCAGAAATTCCTTACCCAACAAGTTGTATAAAGACTAAATATAAATTGCATTATTTAAAAAAAGAACATTTTCTGTTTATTAATTCTTTCTAAAGTTCTCTACACTAACGTCTCTTTCTAAATGTACTCTAAAGTAATTATGTTTTTCTTAGTATGACATGGTTAGCTTTTATTTAATATTTGTTGTGATTTCCTTTGGACTAAATAGCAAAAATATACAAAATTACATTGTAATATTTCTATACTTTTCTTTGAACTGTGTTATATAAAGATTCTACCATCAATAAATGGCATGAATAGTAATATCTTATATAACATAAGGATTAAGAGAAAATGCATTATGATGATGCTATTTTCCTATCTAAATCTGCACTGGAAATTTATTGCTTATCAGTATTTAAATAAATAAATCACACACATATTACTGAAAGTTAAAAATAAATTACTATATATAGCTATGTAGAACTATAGATATGTTTGCCACTTTGAAGTGTGTGGTTTTGAACTGCACACACAGTAAACCTTAGTGGGGATACTTCCATGCATCTAAGAACAAATATTGATTTACTGTTCATACTTTTAATAACATTAGAAATCCTCAGTCCCATAGAAATGCTGTTTTGAAATCCTGAGAGCTTATAAAATATTTGTATTTTATAATGAGAAACTGGATGAAAATTAGTCAGAATGCTACTGTTCCCCAACAGCTTCTTGAGAAGTGGGCACTCCAATGCCTCTTTGCATGGTGCTGGGAATACCCCTTCTCTCACAGATGAATTAACCATAGCTAGACCCACCCATATGTCATATTCCCGGCAGCCTTAACCATCCTGGAGCATGGATCTAATGTAGTGATGGTCACATTTACATCTCAAGGACCCTGTACATTTCTTCAATTCCAATAGAATCAAATTGTTCCCAGATAACTGGATAAGTCCATCCCCAAGGTATCTCCAAAGCATCAGTACCACACTTGGTCTCTAACTGAAAATGGATCCAAACAATTTTACCCACTAGGTTCACTGAAAATTTCTCAGCATGGTGAATCTTAATGTTCCCCTTATCCAGGAACATCCAGGTAACCGTAAATAGGATTGTCTGGCAGGACTGTGTGGACACAGTACAAGCAGAGATATATTTATGTTTTGCTGCTCTTACTCACCCCCCCCCCCCCGAGATCAGCCTTAATAACTCAGAAATGGTAAGATTATCCTTTGTCTTCCCCAGCAATGCTCCAGAAATCTCATGATGGCATTTAAGGGGGGAGAGGGTGTCAAACTTTATCCTCTTGTGCTGACATAGAGATTACAGACTAATTCCCTGCTTGATTCCTCCCCCTGGCTCAGCCAGTCTCTTTCCTACAATTAAGCAACAACAGCTGAAAGCCTGGGCTTCTATCATTCTGCAGATTAGGGCCTGGGCCTGAGTACAGAGTACTAGTACACAGTATCAATACCAAACACTGGGGGTGTCTTCCCTAGCAGTTGCCCAGCAACTGTCTTCTATCAAAACACTCCAAGTCTATTAGCATCTGAATAGACTGAGCCACACCAAGTCCCCCAGAATGTTTATTTCACCCAACTCTAGTGTTCTGGCTCCCCTAGCTTGGAACCTCTCCACCACTCTGTGAGAAATAAAATTCAACTCCAAGGGTATTGGAAAACAAAACAAGTTTTACTGAAGCATTTGCAAAGGCTGGTGGACCCTTCTACTTGCAAGTAAAGGGCCACACCTAGATTAGTTCAGCATAAACTTTTATATACCCTGTCCCGTAGAATATGCCATATCCTTGTTTTCCAGCCCCAGATGATAGGTCCAGTCTGGTCACATGCTTTCCGACCGCCTAGTAAAATTATTAGACACTGAAGCTGTACAATTAATAATTCTCCTTTGTTTTATCTTTATCTTTCCCTTTTCAAGTTCGTGACATTCAACCAACTCAGCTCACACTAGGAGCCTGCTTGTCTAAGCTGGATGATACAAATGTTTCAACCCTGTTTCCATGCCTATCTATTCAACGTAACTAATGCCTGCTTCAAACCAAAAGTTGTGTATATCATCACTTTAGCAAGGTTAAATATGGCTGCATTTTGGCTATATTATTATACCTTAAAATACTGGCTCTAAATAGTTTTTATAAAATATAAGCTATATTATGAAAAAAAAATAACACATACATTTATTACGTACCTCACAACTCTGGTGTGACAGCTATCCAATTAGCAGGCCAGCAGTACTGGGGAGTCCATCACAGTGCTTCACCCCTCTCTCTCCCTCAAACCACTAACCTCACCCCATCCAACTACCTGGCCTTGACCAGCCTCTCTCACTATCAGGTAAGATAGCGTCCAATCTACTTCTCTCTTCCCAACTCTCATCCAAGTAAGACAGTGTCTTGTTTAATATCCTGAAACTCCCACATACCCCCACTGACTCTCACTCTAGGGGAGGGAAGCCATCCCCATTCTCATTGAATTCTCTGTTTAAACAATATCTACAGGCCACCGGTCACTGGTCCATTGCCCAGGCCATCATTCCACCTAACCTAACCACTCCACCATCCACTTCTATCCTCATCTGAGTCTTTCCTTTAGTGTCAACATAACAGAGTTGCCAGTAAAGCTGCAACCTTGACACAGGTGTGGGAGGTGAAGGGAGGCAAGGCAAGATTTGTTTTGGATTTGTTCTACAGCCACCCAGCAAATAAAAATGTGCAGCATCCAAAAGAAAGAAGATAGTTTTCTTTTTTCATTCAGAGGGAGAGGTTGATCCAAAGGAAAGAAAAACAAAAACAATCTAGAGGCCCAGCAAGGTAAAGGACAATGTGGAAAGTTATAAGAGTTTTACATGCTGGCAAAGGAAGGAAAGAAAGAGGGGAGAGAGGAAGGGATCCCACAGAGGAAAAAACAGCCAGAACAATCTCTGCAAGAAGGAAACACTGATATATTGTATTGTATTATATACCTGCATTATATTGTGTGAAGAGCCCCATTTCCTGGTTATGTTTATACTGACAGATTACAATAATTCTTGGCTACTGTGTATTTAATTTCTGATTTGTATTGTGTTTTAACTTTTTAAATTGTTATTATGAATGTTCATGGCCCAGAGTCAGTGGTTTGAGATGGATGGATGCAAGTAGTACAGAGCATATTATACAGCTAATTGTAATAGTATAGTAGAAAGATTGTAATATAAATGCTAGTAAAAGGATAGGATAGAAATAATAGTAAGAACTTTCACATATATCTATAAGTTTTACATATTGCCTTTATAAAATACCTTTGTCTTGCAAAATGAATAGACTTCCCAGCCTTTATAAAGGAGAGAAAAAGGAATCACATGGTCCAGGGTCCAGTGCTTTTGTGTCTCTTTTGAGTCTGAGTGAATTCAGTTGGGCATGGTTTAAAAAGAAAACTGTGGCAATACACAACAAAGAAAATCAATCAGAGCAAAATTAATAGGGTAAAATATTAACATAGCAGAAGATCTCTGCAGTAAAATACAACTATTATAATGATGGATAATAACAAATCATGCAAAATACTAGTCTGTGAAGTAAAAATACACTTTTCCTAAAACAAAGCAACTAAAGCAATTACAAATCTGCATATTAAGATGTTAAAGAAGAAATAAGTCAAAAATAATTAAGCCTGAAGCAGTTAAATTTTATTTTCATAATAGCCAAACAAAATTTGGCTAATGTATAAAGTAATGGTGGGTTTCATATCTTCAAAGATAACATTCACCTACAAATTATCTGATTTTCTGTAAATGTTTTTTTAGAGGCAGAATATAAATAGACCTAATATCTCTGTAAAATTTACATTGTTATAATACATGCAATATGTTTTCAATCTCTGTCACCACAGGCAGATGCGCTCAATTAATAGGATCTGCCTTGCAGCAGATGGCTTTAAAAATGCAGTCCTGAGCTTGTGGAAAGTTAGATTCTCTAACTTTTTGGCTAGTTTTAAAATACCCTTGTTTATCCAATTTCTGTCAAGTAGACACAACTTGTAATTTGAGCTTGGAATGCCATCTTTTATTCTGTGGGTGAATAGTCGTTTAGCTTGGTCATAGGCTATTGCCAGGGACAAAAGAAGTTATCTTTGAAAATAAATGGAGTTAGTCTAACTGGAAAAATTGTATTTTTAACTGGTAGTTTTTATGATGCTGGAGAACAATTGTCCCAGTTAGGAGGAGGACTCAAGTAGGGAATTAGCTTGGACTCACTACATAAACCCAAGAGGGCAAGGTCTTGCATACATTCCCACCTTTCCTGTGTACCATGGAGGATGTGAGCTAATGATTTAGCCTTATAAAATTTTAATGGTGTTGCTAATAGCATTTGACTTAAGCTGACCTGAAGAGGTCATGAAAGAGCCCTGGTGGTGAAGTGGTTTGAATGCAATATTGCAGGCTAACTTTGCCCACAGCCTGGAGTTCAATCCTGAGAGGCTCAAGGTTGACTCAGCCTTCCCTCTTCTGAAGTCGATAAAATGAGGAGCCAGATTGTTGAGGGCAATATACTGACATTGTAAACTGCCTAGAGAGTGCTGTAAAACACTATGGGGTGGTATGTAAGTCTAAATGCTATTGCTATTGCTATGCTGCAATATGATGCTGCCAAGGAAATGATCATACAGAGATGGAGGATCCAGGTGACTTAATGATCAGAGAAGAAATTTAATTGCATTCCTACTAGCAGAAAGGAAATATATTTTCAATAAAAAGTTGCTGGCAGTAAAAATGTCTTTTAACAATGGAGACATCTCCTGAAAGGACCAGCCCAGTGTATGCAAGTTCACATAAAGCATAACAGTGAAAAATACCAAATCTCTTAACTCTTGGAAAATCAGGTGAGCACAACTTTTCTCCCACTTTGATTTTTATATCTCATATTACTAGCCTTCCAAAACAAGCTTCCATATACCACATAATGCAAGCCACAGAATGAGATTCTCCAGTCAATCCAGCAACAATACTATAGCCATACAACTTTGAGCTGCACCATAAATCAGACCAACACAAAAGGGTGGGAGCAAGAAGACAAATTGTTGATCTCTTTGATTGGATTAAACCACAGCAGCAACAAAATGTATACTCCAGGTCTCAGATAGATGAATTCCAGATACTGTTTCATCTTTCACAGTGTGGGAAGGCAGCTGTTGCACAATGGACATTTCAAATGGCCATTTCTCTAGATTTCTTCAGTGATCTTTCTCCAGATCTATTGTAGTAGTAGATCTAGACTTGTAGTGGATGTAGACTTAAGATCTTCAAGAAGCTAGACTCGAAATTTATTGTTTTCTTCACAGTGACTAAGCAATACAGCCCAGTAGCATTTGTTTTATTTATTTGTTTATTAATAAAATGTATATGGTTGCCCAACTCACTCATGGTGATTCTGGGCAGATTAAGAAAATAAAATCACAATATAAAAACCAATGAAACCCCATCCCCCTGGCAACACCAATCAAACCAACCATTTTATGGACTTCATATTACCCTGTGGTACCCAGGCCTATTGGCAAAATCATATCTTCAGAGCCTTTCAAAAGAGTGTCAAATGAGGACCAATATTTTTGCAGGAATGATATTCCATGGGTGGGGGGAAAGCCCCCCCATAGAAAAGGCTCTTCTTGATCCTATCAGATGGACCTCCTTAAGAGAGGGACAATCCCCATTCTGATGGATCTGGTAGATATAACTGGGGAAAGATGGTCTTTCAAATAACCTGGCCCCAAGCCATATAGACATTTAAAAGTGACAACCAGCATCTTGAACTGGACCCAGAAGCAAATTGGCAGCCAGTGCAGCACCTGCAACAGAGGTGACACATGTGAAAATCTAGGTTTGCACCACCAATTGAAGTTTCTGGATACTTTTCAAGGGTAGCTCCATGTAGAACACATTGCAGTAATCAAGATGGAAGGTGACTAGGGTGTGAGGGACTGGGATTGTTGGTGCAGGAAATGGTGCAATTGATGCACAACCCACAATGGCACAAAGGCACTCCTGGCCATGACTGCCACCTCCTCCTTAAGCAGGAATTGTGAGTCCAGGAGAACCCCCAGATTACATACCAAGTCTGTCTGGAGCAATGTGACCCCATCCAAAACAGAGATTTCCAGTACATCTTGTGGGAGGTACCTAGAAAAAAGGGGAATGACACAGCTACATTTTGTTCTCAAAGCCCACAAGCTGTTTCTCATAGGAACTTGGGAGGAAATGAATAAGTCTGAAGGTGAGGTAATGACCTTGAGACATGAGGGCTTGCTGCCTGCCTCAGACAAGAGAAGCTTCTCTCCCAAGAGCTGAATAGTCAGGGGAAGAACCTTAAGAAGGACCCAGATAGTTAAAAGTGGTAGGAAGTTTGTACTTTAAGACTAGCAAGATTCTGCCAATGTAGCCTTACAATAAAGTAGAATTAACTCATCTTGTAATGTTTGCTGCCTGGTTAAACTCAATAGGACAATATCATTAAGATCCTGAATTAAATGTCTTTGATCCTCCTGAAATGCATGCTGGAAAGCTGTGCTGAATCAGATTTGCCCTTTTTATTCCAGCTTCATGGATTTCCTCTGAAGCTAATTATGCGGAATTGTATTGTATTGTAAGAAACAGACCTTGGTATATCCTCCCACTCTGCACTCCAGCCTTTCCTGGCAGATTTCCCAGGAGTGAGGAAGGGGTAGATGTAGATATTTTGAAATACTCTGGTTGGCACTAATCCAAAGCTCTGTAAAAAGTGCTTGGATCTTAAGAGAATTTGAGGCACTAGACAAGACAAATCTCTTTAAAAACTTGACTGTTTTTATATTATTTCCATTAGCTCAGTATGGGTTATGTTACACATAAGTATCTGTGACAGAAATTTCAAAATAGCCCTTTTCATGCTCTTTCTTTGGTAATTTATTTTGGTTCAACTCTATACGTAGCATAGTTGTAGTATGTGTATTTCATATGATCGTTCAGTGCTAAGATTTGTATTTTGATTATTTGCTTTAGTAAATTATGATATAGCACCCTCACTCTTAGCTGTTTTTCTTTCCTGCCTATTTTAAAATTCACACCAGCTGTGTCACTGTCCTTGACTGGGCAAGGGATTTTTTTTTTATTAGCATTTCTAGTTCTTCTAGTTTGTTATTGGCTTCTGAAGCTGATCAAAGATAGATATGAGTAGGGGTTGTTGCTTTTTTAAAAAACATCTGCATTAACCTCTAATGAATTACTGGATGAATCAACTTCTTAGCTCTTAAATTGTGTTCCAGCTACCTCACCTTTTTTCCTTTTACAGTTAAATCCTTGTTAGATGATGAAAGCTTGTGAGAGTCCCAGTCAAATACATATGATGGTTATCAACTTTTGACCAAAAACCTCTGATGCAGCTTTCTTAAGCTGCCTTTGTTGTGAGACTGTTCCTCCCTGGGCCAGATATGTTGGTATTCTGAGTTAGGGTTAAGATTAGAGTTCTCTTACTGAGTCATAAGACATTTCAAGATCTACAACATTCAAATACTATCCAAAGGTTAAAAAAAAAAGAGAGATAAAATGGAACTCATAAAACTGAAACTGTCTAATAATATAGGAAGGCATGAGTTGTATTGACTATTTCTCCTATCTTCCCCTTGCCTTGGTATTGCATTTTTAATCTTTAACAATGGTCTCAAAATAATATTGTCTCCTATAGTCAGTAACACACAGAGAGAGAGAGAGATATATCAGTGGTGGGATTCAGCCAGTTCGCACCACTTCGGCAGAATTGGTAGCTAATTTTTTGTTGCCCAGGCCCAGAATGGACTTCCAGAAGCAGCATCCACACAGAGAACTGGTCGTTCACATATTTGAATCCCACCACTGTATATATCTGTTCAGTAGGGTGGTATATAATATTGGATTCAAAAGGAACTGAGCATGTAGTTGCATCATTTGGCAATTCCTCAAATCAAATACAAACTTCCATGGGAGCAAAAAAGCAGTCCCAAGAAAATTTGTAGCTGTTTTCAGGAAGTACAGGCAATTGCAATGTTAGCACTCTTGCATGCTCTGAAGTACCAGTTTCCCTTTGAATCTAAAGCACAACACAGTTATAAAGGTTTATTCATGGGTGGCACTCTGCCAAGAAATCTCAGGGCTGTAGGCTAAATTAGGAAGCCAAAAGGGAAAAAAATTCCAGAATAAAAAAACTGGCAAACTATCCCCATATTATTTACAGAAAAACTAAATAATACATCCAAGCAATCATGAGATGTTAATCTCAGCTGAAAGGGATTTTATTTTATACTTTGTGGTTTCTATTTATATTTTTGTTTCAAATAAGATAATTTCATAGGATTCCAGAAAAATGTCTTGAAAGAAAGTATTACTACCATTAATAGACCTGAAAATGATGAATAATTGTCTGCTTATAATATACTATAAGAAATTGTGACAAAAGCTGAGGTTATAATAAATATTGATGTTGAACACATGAATTATTGGGAACAGTTGGTGTCAATTTATATACCATGGTGATTATTCCAGAAGCTAATTATTGATATTTCATTGATTCCTTTGTTATAAGGTCTTGCTTTAATTCAACCTTTTTTAAAATTCTTCTTTAAAATTACTACAAATAACACTGTCTTGCCCCATTGGAAGAATGTAAATAATTCAGCTGTCTCAGGACTCCATTTTAATTTGCTTATGTTTCCCTATCTCAGTGATGGTGAACCTTTTAGAGATCGTGTGCCCCAAAACCGCCCCCCACTCCCGTCCCCGCTCTGCCCTGCCTGCTGGGCCACCCACCACCTATACAGCCCACCACAGATCACGCAAGCGGCCCAGCAGCGCCATGGCGGTCACGCCCTCTGCCCGTGCCCCGCAGCATCATCTGCGCATGACGGGGCACAAGCGCAGAGCCTTGTCCCCACTGCCCGGCTACTATGTCCTTGGCTGCGCTGCTTTGTGTGGGCCACGCCGGGGGTGACTCTCTCTGGGGGGGCTGCTGGTGAGGAGGGGGCCATGGGAGGATGTGGGGCTGGGGCAATGGTGCATGTGCCCACAGAGAGGGCTCTGAGTGCCACCTCTGGCATGCGTGCCATAGGTTCGCCACCACTGCCCTATCTGCTTATGGTTTTAAAAAATTAAAATATATGAAATTAATTACACCTTCTTAAATTCAATATACAAAATAGATAAGATTATTTTCCCTACAATATTTATCAAACTTGGTAATTATGTAAAATGTAAAATGTAAATTTTTAGTCAGTATGCATACAGATCTGCATACTACAGAAATTATTTTGTTCTGGTTTTTTTAATTTTTGTTTTGTTTTGTTTTTAAATTCATGATCTAACAATTCTGAAATTTACATAAACTATTCAAGTACTAATAGTGACTACAATTTAATAGAATTAATTCATTGCAAACTAATTGGCAACACATCCCACGACAACAGAAGGAAAACTTCACAAAGATCAGTAACATTTTAAAAAGTCTGGTAAAATCAGTAATATATCAGCACACTAAATATATCATAGTTACATGTAACTAAATATAAGTTTATTATAGATATTACAAGGGGCTTCTGTTATACTAGGCTTTACAAGATATGCCAGCATATTCAGCTACATTATGTAAATTATTTAAGGTTATATGAATTGATTAATTTTTTAATCAAAAGGTTTGTTTTCTGTTTCTTTTGAACTTGAAATTCAGTGGTGTCCATACTAAATAGAGTAGACTCACATTTGTGCTGAAACCATTAAACAAACACAAATAAATCCAGTACATATTTATTTATCTCTGAAATATTTTCAGAAATGCATTTGCTTCATAAGGAAGGGAACTATCTGATTTATTCTGTGTAAGAAAATTCTGCGCTGGTTTATTATCTGATGGGTCTTCAAATGATCCTTCAAATCATACTTTGAAAACCTACATTTTGACACTGTTGTGGTGGAACCTCTGCCTGACAAATATAGCAGAGTATTCTGGCATATGGTAATTTATGAAGTAGAATGGGACCCACCAAAGTATCAACAATACTAAATTGGTTACTGTTTTGGTACCACAGATGTCTTTATTTCTTGCAAAATATTATAAGAAGTTCTGTTCTGGGAACTTTCTAGCAAAAAAGGAAGGAAGTTCTAATTATAGTGCAAATCTGTTGGTGATTATTACCACAAGGAACAAAAAGAAAAGTATAAAGTAGATAAGTAGCCTTATAAAGTTGGCATACTGTTGCAATCCATACGGCAGTTTTCAGACTTGAACACACACACACACACTTTTTTGTTCTTTACATTTTTAGTGAGCAACTGAGTATAAAAACTGTGCTCTCTTAAACTGATTCTCAGAGTTGCTCTTTTCAAGTTGGAATTAGCCAATAATATTTAGGGATATATTTATTGTTGAGTTCACATTAAATAAAATGAAAATATGTATTATTAGAAAATTTGGAAAAACTGTTTTCTACGTGATAATAAGTCATGACTGAATATTTGCGGGGAGAGGGGTTTCTGTGTTGGATGTGTAATCTTTGCTAAATTTTTTGAAATGAAGGAATAAAATAAATTGCCCTATTTGATTTCTCTCATCTGTATACAGCTGTGCAGCTCTAGTAGACTGGAAAATTGCCCATAGACAATTTAAAAAAAAAATTCTTTTCCAGCAGAAAATTGTAGTATCATAAAGCACTGTACAGTATGTAACAAGACAGAACAATGCTGCCATTAGGCGTTATGTAATGAAGTATATCTTTAGAAAACAAAGCAGATCAGTAATTTCATTTTCTATATTAGTCAACTGTAAAGGAAAATACTACAAATTCATATTATTTTAATCAGAACCTGAAGCTTTGCTTTAGTTTATATCTATGTCAGCAGAATATTCTAAAGATGATTCAGCATGATGCAGAAAATTGCATGATGATCTGTCAGTGTCTTTAGAAGCTTTAGGTACAATGATGAATAATTAGTTATTGTGTTAATTTTATCTCTACATAATGTTCTAAACTAAATATCTATGTGTGCTTAATTTCTTAAAACAATTTGAGAATAGCAGGGGGGAAAAAGTAGAGAGGTTAGTAGAAAGAAGGGAGAGTTATACTAAGCGGTATACAGAAATTTTGGACTTATTATCATGTTAATGGACCAGCTGAGGTTTATCTAGGTATTAATCTTAATACAGATTCTCATTCTTTAATTGCTCCTTTGGTACTATAATGGCATTAGCTGTGAATCTGCACAATATTAACAGCATAATGCATTTCTGTAGTATGAATCCATAATACCACATGGGTATTAAAACTATATACAAAGTGTCACATGTTTCTGTTTTCAAAGATTTGATACTATTATTATTAGATATAAAATGATCAAGTATTTACAATTAAGAAATGAGGATTGTCCATACATGCCATTAGGGAAATCAGCGCTCTACCTTCCTTTGCTTGCAGATGGATTGTTGGGAGGAGAAGGGAGAGATAATAAGTCTCTCAAGATTCGCAAAGAAACCTGGTGGAAAATGTTCAGCTTGGGAATTTTATCATGTACTTTTCTCTGTTATTGCTATTCTTGGCTTCTCATTCTTGTCTTTATTGGAATTTAGTTGGCTGAGCTTTAACATCTTCACAGATACTGTTAAGTATTTTTTACATGGGCAAATACTGGTATTTTTCTATCATAATGTCTAATGATGCCAAGGTTTTGCCAAGTTTTAAATATTGTAAGTCTAAAACTGCTGAAGCACCTAGATGTTTTGAATATTTCTGTGAACTTTTTTTTTCTTGTGAAATATCTAACAGTGTAATTCCTACTGGAATCTAATGGCAATAGAAGAAAACAATTCTATTTCATCAGACTCTTAACAAGCTAAAATAAATTGCTGCATACAGTATTTAAACTCCTACTTAGATATGATACAGAGGCTGAACAACTAAAAATATGTGTGGTAATTGGATGTAAAATTTCAAGGAAACTATACCAAAGCAACAACGGGAAGACCTATGGAACAAATCTATATAATTCACTCCAAGACAACCCATATAAAATGTTTTACAGATGGCATACAACTCTGTGATTAACTGCCAAAATAAATACATCACATAATAAATGTTGAAAATTCCATGAAACAGAAAGAATTCTTATAATTCCAGAATATATTGATAAATAATACTTTAATTTATTAAGATCCATGCTTACAATTTTGCACAATACTGGGAAAAAGATACAGTATCAACAATATCAGATTGAGAACTTAAATTAATTACCTTTAAGCAAGAATGGTTTCCATAAGCTGTTTTTTCCTGTTCAGTTGTATCTAATTCCAGGAGAAAGCCTGGACAAGTTCCTGCAGTGTTTTTGGCAAAGTTTTTCAGAAGTGGTTCTCCATTGCCCCCTTCCTAGGACTGTGAGAATGTGACTGGCCCTAGGTCACCCAGCTAGCTTTGTGCCTAAGGCAGTATTAGAACTCACAGGCTCCTGAATTCTAGCCTAACCACTACATTAAACTGGATATTGATATATTATACAGCATGGTTTCTAAAATTTATCTCAACAATTACTGCAAATCAGTTAGAATACAAAGAAGAGAGAAGTCACAATTGAAACATTTATTTATATTATTTATTATAGGTTTTTCTCTTTTTTCTTTTTCCCTTTTCCTTTTAAAAAAGTATAAACAATAATATGATAGAGATTTTGCCATTATGTTTAAAAAATAGCTATTTTTTTTACATCAGAAACAATTTAATACATTTTACTTGGCATCCTTTTCTAATTTTATGTTGAGCAATAATTATACCTCAGTAATTATCTGATAATTAGATAATATTTTTAAAGTACATCTTTGTTTTAAATAAAAGCATTAAAATAAGACTATAAATATAATAAAACAGGCACATATTGTTGTTGATCTACCTTTCAAAAGAGGGAAATGAATACATATTTCTATCTCTATTATAGTATTGTATATATTATATATGCCATATTATTGTTAAAGTTTTAACTATTAAAATGAAATCTGTGGCAATGTTCAAAAACTACTGTAATACAGTGTAAAGGAAGGATCCCCTTTATGTAAATAAAAGCTGTTCTAAAAATGTTTATAGTGATTATTATTTTGTTTATTGGTACAGTCTTTAAAAACAGTTAAAAGGTTTTTTTTTAAGTTTTTAAGTTATCTAGGAAGTTAAAACACCCTACTGCCTTTAAAAAAGGTGATTAGGATTAGGACAGATTGATACAGGACATCCAAGATGACAACCTGCTTCCATATATGGCCCCCCCAAAAGATGGATGTGACCATACAGTTACTGCGGATGAGCTCTTTTGAAAGCATGCTTTATTAACAGGATGAAATTTCTTCATTTTTAACAAAATCATTTTTAACTTCACCCCTTCCTGATTATGATCATTTAAATGATAATATCTCATGTTTGTATTGTCTATGGAGATTCTCAGTCATCCAGGTCATGATTGTCCCAAAGGGGCTTTTTTAAGAGGCAACTGGACTTTCTTGTTTTTCTTTGAAGATGTTTTGCTTCTCATCCAAGAAGCTTCTTCAGCTCTGACTGGATGGTGGGGAATGGGAAGATTTATATTCCTTGCAAACAGCTGGTTATTTGCATCCTTTTAGAGAGCCTTTGAGGCCACTTGGAGCTTTGTCTGTGATCTCAGGGTCGCCTGAGTAGTGCAAATGGGTGCAGAGTCTTCTTTCAGCAATTCCTCTTTCATCAGTTCCAAGAAGGCTCCACACCTTCTGCACTACTCGGGTACCCTTAGGACATCGATAAACCTCCAAGTGGCCTCAATGACTTCCTAAAAGAATGCAAATGACCAGCTGTCTGCAAGGAATATAAATCTTTCCATTCCCCACCATCCAGTCAGAGCTGAAAAAGGTTCTTGGATGAGAATTGAAATGTCTTCAAAGAAAAACAAGAAAGTCCAGTTGCCTCTTGAAAAAGCACCTTTGCGCATGTTTTTTATTCCATGGCAAACTTAACACTTAATGTTTTTCACTAAAATAGATTTTTATAACAAAAACTCTTTCCCAACTTAGATCCTATAGACTTAGATCTCTTTTTACAGCATTATAATTCATTGTAAGTTGGAATACATGTACAATATTACTATGTGCTACCTCATACATTAATACATTATTGCAAGATAGTTACTTAGAAATTCTTTTTAGTCTAAGATGAAATCAACCCATATGGCCCTTTTAAAATGTGCAGAAAACTACTAAGAAAACGCAGCAGGTTGTCCTCTTGTCATTCCAAGCACAAACTCTCAAGAATAGCCAAAAATATCTCCAAAAGCATTTTGCTATCTTAAGATGACTGTCTCTTTTACTTACTGTTTAAAGCAGTACATCTCAAAGGATAACTTTTTGAACACCACCCATTAAAATTCACAGTGGCACCCCCAAATCTTATGCATATCTGTGACTAGATGTCCGGTTTTTTAATTGACTTTTGAACATTTAAAGCCCATCCCCAGATTTTTGCAGGTTAATGTGGTGGTGTTGAAGTTCTTTTGGTTAGCACAAATAACTCCTGCCATATGGAAGGGCCTAGAATTACTTAATATTTTTTTTTTTCAGTCTTAAGGAAGTTGTAAAAATAATAGGCATTCTATTTCCTGATATGGGTGGTATAGAATTTTTTTGTTGTTTTATTTGTTTTTTGTATTAATAGACTGCAAGTTTGTATAATTTAGTCTAAATGAACTCTGTGTGGATTCTTTTTTATTATAACTATTGTGGCTAATTATATCTTTGTGCTGAAGTATTTATGCTTGCAGAAAATGGAAAACCCAATTTTTGATAATGCTTCTTATCCATTGCAATTGGAATCACTCCAAAAGTCTGTCCTCTATGCTAATGTTTTTTATCAGTTCTAAATTGTCATTGAGTAAAACTCTTTATTTTGCATTTTTTTTCCTATTTTGAGAAGTTATGCTATTTTCCTCAGAGATTTGTAGGCATCTAAAGCCTTTTTGAAGTGCTCTCTGAAGGGCCTAATATTCAACCTTCATTGACAATAACATCATGGAATTCTTATAATCTTCTATTATCTCATTCTGTATTTACACAAATGGTAGAGGTCACTAGTAAATATCAAAACAAATTTAAATTTATCCAGGACCATTAATCTAAAATTTGTCACAGCAGTTGCGGCTGCATACTGCAGGTAAATAATACTAGAGCAGCTTTGGCAGAGAAGCTAAGCCTTTAACAGCTTAGCTAAGAATGGGGCGAATAGAATCAAAATTATAAATGTCTGACAGAGAAGATTTTAAGATAGCAATCACACTGTGGAACAGTTCGTGTCTAAGGCAGGTTCCTGTCACCTTCTTTGAATAATTTTTCTTTATTACTTGTTGTTTAATTGTTTTGGCCGAAATTATCCTTTGCACTTGTAGTATCTTTTCCTCATAATAATAAGAGTCTATAAATTATTTAATTTTTATAGCAGTATTGGAAGTAATTTTTAATAGACCACATTTTTAAAAGAATACTCTATCATTCTCAGATAAAATTTAGAGGGATGTTTGAATTTATGCAGGAAATTGTGATACTTGATCCTGTGAATATAAGTTCTAGTTGTGGAAGATTTAGGACTAGCCCACACATATTTCAGTATATTGAAGCAGACACATATGAATAGCAGAATAACATATTTGGAGGGATCTGGGAGCTCTTCTAGTCCAACACCCCGCACAAGCAGGAGACCCTATACCATTCTGGACAAATGGCTGTCCAATTTTTTCTTAAAAACTTCCAGTGATGGAGCACACACAGCTTCTAAAGACAAGCCATTCCAATGATTAATTATTAATTATTCTCACTGTCAGGAAATTTCTCCTTAGTTCTAGGTTGGTTCTCTCCTTGATTAGTTTCCACCCGTTGTTTCTTGTCCTGCCTTCTGGTGCTTTGGAAAATAGGTTGACACCCTCTTCTTTGTGGTATTGGAACACTGCTATCATGTCACCCTAGTTCTTCTTTTCACTAGAGTAGACATACCCAATTCCTCCAACCATTCTTCATATTTTTTAGCCTCCAGCTTGCTAAATATCTTTGTTGCTCTTCTCTGCACTCTTTCCAGAATCTCAACATAATTTTTATATTGTGACAACCAAAACTGGATGCAATATTCTAAGTGAAGTCTTACCAAGGCATTATAAAGAGTTGCTAACACTTTACAGGATCTTTAGAATCAGACTTGTGAGTTGGCTTCCATGCCACTGTAAACATGAGTGAGTTTCTTTTTGTTTGATAGTAGATTCTGTTTAACAGTTCTTGACATTTATTTTTACAGGAGCCAATTTTTATCAATACATCATTTATTTAATTTCCTGTTCAAATGTTAGCTCAGAAATTCCTACATTGCCACCAGTCTGAGAAATGTAAAAACAGTTATAAGTTGGATCCTCTGGAAAGGCCTAAAGGAATGTTCTTTTGCAATTGACTAGAGATGTTATTTTTAGAAAGTAACAATTTTAATATGAGTCATTATAATATATGTGGGAGTGATAACATGTATGTATACAATTTATAAAGATTTCAGTAACACTATTTTGAGATGTTTACTGGTAATTTCTTTTACTTAAAATAAACAAACATAAAAATAATATGTACAAAAATAAAATAGGCAATAAAAAGAAACAATATCAGACTCTGCACATCTTTTTTATTTTGAATATCGTCATAATGCATAAAAAATGAGATAGTCCTTTTTGGTAGGTTCTAGATTTCCCAGGAAAGTGGCATTCCTAAACGGGAGCAGTAATGTTTTTTCTTAATAGAAATGGACAAAGATTTCTGATCCCTAAACGCAGCACTATTTTGATTAAGGACATTTGAAGAGTTCAGAAAAATTATTATTTAAGTACATAATAAGAATTCTTTGTTGATATGTCACCAGCAGAACATATATTTCAAAGCAATGCTTAGGAATTTACATTTTACATACTTTTTAACTACCTTTTATCATTTTGTTTCTTTTGCAATGAGAAACAAACTAAATACAAAATTGCAAACTTATGAATCATATTGCAGATAGTATTTTAAAAATCCAGTGAATAAATATATCTGTATTATTTTCACTAAAATAAAGTATACAGCTGTATACTTTACTTCTGTAATTCTCCATATTAATTATAATTTTGTGTCTTCTAATCAGTGTTGACTCCTGGAAGTTGCCTGGATTAATTGCTAGAGTTTTCTTGGCAACATTTTTCAGAAATGATTTGCCATTGCCTTCTTCCTATGGTTGAGAGAGAGGGAGTAGTCCAAAATCACACAGCTGCCTTTGTGCCTAAAAGCAGGACTAGAAATCATAATCTCTCGGTTTCTATCCTGGTGCATTTAACTATTACAAGAAAATGGCTCCTTAATTCTCCATATTGGTTTACATTGAAATCATATAAAATTGCTATTTTATATGATAAAACATTATTTTGAAATGGAATATTTATACTGGTATATAAAAGAAATGGCTTTAGGGGTAAATTTAGACCTATGACTAAATTTGATGATGGAGTGGACCAAAAATGTCTAGGCAGAATCAGACTAGATAACATTTTCATAAGATTAGGAATTAGAGTAAGCACTTATTGTAGAAGACTTATTATTGAGTTTGTGCTCTAATTAATGTGTGTATGAAAAGCAGAGTCTCATTTTATATTCTCAGTTTTGGGGAAAAAATGCATGCTCTTATGATTAGCATGGATTGGAATAGTTATACACTGCAGAGGACAATTTCATTTCCATTTCATTTCTTTTAATAAGCTTGTGCACTTATTTGTACACAAACTGCTTTATTTGCTTGTCCCATACATACCCTGTTAATATTTACTTCAACTGTCATTCAGTTAAAATATGCTGTTGAACTGTATTTCCTTTCTCCAGCTAAATGTAAAAGCACATTTTACCTGAAGTAATTTGCATTGAGTTGCAGTTTTTTAAAAAAGTTAAGTGATATTTCCAATGATCTCCAAGCACACACATTACTGTTCAAGAACCATGCTCTTTTCACAAGGCAACCCATAATCGTAGGTTGGAAAATTGCTATTATGGTAAGGTGCTGACATTATTCTCTGCATGTGGGATGCCAAGGAGAGCCACAAACAAAACCAGACAGCTGGAAGGCTATTTTAAAATGTAATTAAATAGAACACTGAACAAGTGGATAGCTCTGCTTATAACAACAATACTGATGACAAATTATCTAAAATCTCACTGTACATTTTCCTACTTGTTTCTATAAGGCATGCTATGCAGCTTGAGTCAAAAAGGCATAGTTTGTAGTTTACCCGATATTAATGAAAAAAATCCTATTGACTATATGAGAAATTAATCTGTTTATTTTGGGAACAGATACAGCAGTATTAATTCTTTGTTGGTTTTCCCACTGTTGATGTCAGATTATAAGGTTCTGAAAAAATCTGAAAAATATTTCATGCACTTTATCGGGAAAATAATATTCCAATGAGATAAAGTACTTTGTATCCTTTTATTACTAAAATCTCAAAAATCATTCCTGAAAATATTCTATTCCATCCACATTCAAAAAGTTTTATATTCATTTAACAATCTCCAAAAACTAAAGATTAAAAGCAGTACTGATGTATATACAAATAAAACAAGAACTTAAAGAATTCAGGTTCATACTTGGATAAATTAAGATTTATCAAAAGCCTGGCAGAATAAAAATGATGTATTATAGTCCTCTGTCCAATTTGCTAAGGGAAATTTTGATTCCTCTCCTGACTATTTCCATTTTGGAGGAAATTCAGAGAACAACAACCCAAAAAGAGGATATGAGAATGATTAATGGAAAGTTCAGCAGGACTATTCTACATTTCCTGGGTCTGCTCCTAAACTGACATTTAAAGCAGCTTTACTTGTATTTAAAAATGAACAATGATAATTAATATAAATGGTAGCCCTATTAATCTCTGAAATTGTAATAATGTAATATCTGCTTAGAATTTGGCAATATATCCTACTTTTAGAGACTTTTGTATTTAAAAATGAACAATGATAATTGGTATAAGTGGTAGCCCTATTAATCTCTGAAATTGTAATAATGTAATATCTGCTTGGATATAGTCAAAGTTTGAGTTTGTATATCTAAGACGCTTCCTGGTTTTTCCCCTAAAGCTCTTATTTCATCACCAGCTTTAAGAAGAGTTTGGTAAGTTTGGTAAGTTATTTTCAACATAGCAAAAATTTGTTTTTGCATTTCTTCCATAGGAAAGGTCTATTCCTGGTCTTCCATAGTGATGAGTTGAATTGAAAACTTTTACAGTTCCCCCCCCCCAGTAAATAAGAAACAAAGCTAAAACTCTCACAGCTGGTGTTCAAGGTTACATGAATCTTATCTTGTTTTCTGAACTGTCAGCCAAGTCTCTTTTCTTTAAGAATAATAAATTGCAATTTCAGGTTTAGCCACAAGATGTCACCCCACTGTTTAAGGAATTCCTTTAAATCTCAAAGTTATTTTAATCCTTTCGGGTTTTTTCTTCTATTTTAAAAGGAAAAACCCAGACTTTCAAATGAAAATAGAAAGTAAAAAGTAGATAATCAAAAATCTTTTAATCCACAAGCTTTAGGAAATAAAGTTCTAATTGGGATCCAATTATTTTTTCAACGTTTTCAAAACCTCCCCTGTGTATTCAATCGCCGCTGTTTCCCTCTCCACAGGGGGGAAAGTACTTTAGCAGCTTGAATAGGTACAAAAAAGCAATTAGGATTTAAGAGAGGTAGATCTCACCCAGTCCTTTCCACGCTGCTTTGAAGTTGCCAGATGGTGAGTGTGATTTCGGCTGTCTGCAGCCTAGTGATGAGCCATATTTCTATGGCCTTTGTCCGCCGGTTTAGAGGGATTCGCCGGCTCTAGCAGGAGAGCTACCGCTCTCCTGCAATCCAGCGAGAGCCCCTCCTTGCTGGTCACCTCTACGGGGTGACTTTTGACCCTTTTCAGAGCACCCCAGTAATGCAAAATTGGACAGGGGAGACGAAGCTCATCTCCCAGACGTCCATGGCAGCCGTGGCAAACCTATCTATACAGAATACAACAGAAAAAATTGAACAATTAAATATTATGACAGAAGACCTAACTGCCCAACAAGTACAGACAATAGAAAATTCAGAAAAAAAACTGACAACATGGATGGAGGAAAAAACCTGCTATATAAATCAGAAGGAACTTGAAGATCAAGAAGAGAAACAGATGGAAAAAAAGATAAACAGTTCAGGACAAATACGCCAAGAGGAGAAAATAAAGAGACAATCTGGTAGTCCTGCCAGACCCCTCAGCCTTCCAAAAATGGTGACTGGATGGTCATCTCAATATGACATAATATATACAATAATACAAGAGTTCTTTGAGGACCCTGAAGCAAGAACATGGAAGATGATTTGGCAAAGAAAAAAAGCCAGAATAAGACTGAAGAAGAATGGAGTGTGGGCATATTTAGGAGGTTTAAAATAGAATATACTGACAAGACCCGTATTTTGAATAGGAGATATTGTTATGATGTGAAGATAAAGAAAAATGTTGGCTAATTAAAACCTAGATGCATAAATATCAACAGTTAAATTGAAATATTGAGTTGTTTATAAAGGTTAGATAAAGGTGATTAAGACATATATATGTTAAGGGTGATGTAACGTAATTAACATGTTTTGATGTAGTGATAAGAATAAAAATTATAAGCTTAAATATGAGAAAGTGGACATAAGGAAGAATGCTGAAATGGGAGAAATTTTGGTTATTGAATCTACAATATTTGGAAATTATAATGAAAATAAGAATATTATATTGTATTACTAATCTGTTGATATAGAAGTGAGATAGATAAGATATGTATCCGGAACACTAGATGTTGGGGGGAATTGTGAAAAATGGAATTGGGGTCATTTAAAAATTTGGAAATGATAAACATTAAACGTTTAATTTAAATATCAACGCAAAATTAAAGCTGGGAAAATCCATAAGGTTATTGATGGTCCAAAAGATGGAACATTAAAATAAATAAGACATATAAAATTATTGATAAATGTAAATGGATAGAATAAGAAGTATACTAATTTAAACAAGAGACAGTATGTATTAAGGGAAAAGAGAGAGGAAATGTTGGCTGTAATAGTTGGAGATTTATATTAATAATATTTGTATGTAATGGAATTATTGTAACTCAGACACCATGTTGCTTTTCAAAGATATAATTGTAACATTGGAAAATTAATAAAAAGTTTTTTAAAAAATATCTGCTTAGAATTTGGCAATATATCCTACTTTTAGAGACTTTGGCCACATTCTTTCTATGTTATCTATAGAAAATTTGCATGCTCAGGTTTCACAAAATCTTCTGGCCAAGATTGATGCATTTTCTACGATTCTTGCATTACTTGTGAGAGCCATGTCCTTCTAAGATTCTCTGGTGCAAATTTAATGCCTTCCTGTTTTCTGTTTCTGTGATTTTTCTGCTATTGATAACTTGAAAAAATTAATTCCTTGTGAATATACAAAGTAATTAGATCCATTCTTGTTAAAATAGTGTATTGATTGATTAACTGATTACATTTTTTAAATTTTTCCAGGAGGGCTTTGGAAGTCTAAATGCCTTAATATGCATTTGAAATACTATTTTAAAGAAAAATATATCAATATTTTCTATTTTTTACACATTTTTCATTGGTTCAGCTCAATGGGGCTACCTTGAAGATGGCTAGAAATACATCTGTTTTTAATATCATCATGATAAATTAAACCTCGATCATACAGACCCATATTATCTATTCTTTGCTAGTCATTCCACTGTAAATACAGTACATAATCATGTTTTCTCAAAGGTCAAAGTTCAGCCAAAAATCATCACATGTTGAAAAATTCTAAAATTGGAGAATATAATTTTATAAAACATCAGTGTCTCACTGTTCACTGCCTTTCAAGAACATAGTTCACCATAATGGTAGTTTTTTGCCAACAGAAATTACAAATCAACATTAATATTTGCAGCAAAGTTCCTTCAAATTATTTACATTTCCAACATAGAAATAAAGATATAAACCAATCTTTAACAAATATTATTTGACATAAATAAACTCTAAACTATTTTATTTCCTAACTTAATAAAGGATTTATGTAATAAAAAGCAAAAACCGATATGACTGGTCAATGTAATATATTCCAGTTCATTATTCCAAATGTCTTACATATTGTCAAAAATATTTTTGAATTTTAAAAAATCATAATCATAAATTCTCAATTTAGTAAAGGCCTTTTCCAATATACTCAGTGCCTCCAGAGTAGGAGGACTAATTAATGTAAATAATATAAAGTTAATGAAGAATATTGCAAAAAAGTCATGTGGCTTAGTATATATTTTGAACATAAACAAAACACAGGCAAACTTCTCAAAAACTTCTAAAAGGTTATTAAAATAAATTTTAAACATTCTCCTAAAGGAAGGATACATATTGTTATATATATAGTACAACAAGACATCATCTAGTTTACTTTTAAAACTTTTGAGATTGTTATGCATCTTACTTTTTTTTTTAGTGATCAGGAATTACGACTGCATGTCTTGACAGCGCGGGTGTTCCCTCCAGAATAAAGTTCAGAACTTTTGCTAGGGAGCAAAGGGAAGCCTTGTTGACATCTGTCTGTGGCTGCAAGTTCAAAAAAGTTTTCAGCTATTGTTCTCCTGAGCATATATTTATTTTATGTATTCAAATACATTTTCCAGAGTTTGGGTGCTTATTAAATTACATCTATGGAAAAATTGTTTATGTCCAAAAGTTACTAAAAGAAACAAACCTTCAACCATACTCTTAATCAGAAATTAAATTTTCAATTAATTACAGCTGTGGTAAACAAAGTATATTGTATCTGGCTTCCATTTCAGCTCAAAATGGGATCTGATACTTAACCCTATCTTAAGCTGACAGGTGACTGAAAAGAGTATGCAGTCCGTATCAGGCATTCACTTTCTCAATGTCTGACCACATCTTGTTTTAATTCTACTCAAGATCATCATAAGACAAAAGAGTGAAAGAAACTTCAGAAGAGCTATCACAAAACAGAAGAAATCAGACAGACATTCCTGTTTTATTAATATGGGCTTTCAGATCTGACCTTCAAAAATCTAGGCAAAAAATGTTAAGATGAAGATTTTCAAGTCAATGCATAAATTGAGGTCATTGAAATAGATTGTTTTCCTTCCTTCCTTCCTTCCTTCCTTCCTTCCTTCCTTCCTTCCTTCCTTCCTTCCTTCCTTCCTTCCTTCCTTCCTTCTTTCCTTCCTTCCTTCCTTCCTTCCTTCTTTCCTTCCTTCCTTCTCTCTCCCTCCCTCCGCCCCCTTCTCTGTGGGATGAAAGTTTTAGTAAAAATAGTATAACCCTGAGAAATTATTCCAATCTTGGTATACTCAAAGTTTTTTAAAAAATCCATTTTATCTAAATATTTAATCTAAATTTCTCTCTAATACAATTGTATTTATTATTTAGAGGTTAGGCTTGTTGACTGTTTAAGTTGTAGATGACTTACAGAAGAAAACATTCCATTTTGTAACAATGGTTAAAACAATGCTAAAAATCACATTAACAATTAACATTTTCATATGACACAAAATCATTTCCCCAAACAAAGCAGATATTACCTCTATGACCAATTATGTTTCACTCCCCAAAAGCTTTCTGATGTTGGAAAAATATAAAAACAAAATGTTGATTTTTCTCAATATAAAATATTTTGTGTAAGACAGTATATTTTCTTGTACAACTAGTTTGGGAGACACAAAATTGTTTCTCATGGGGGCAAAACTAGTATATGAAACAAGTGTTAATATGAAGTTATGTGTGTAAAAATATTAACATTAACTAATTAGTCTAATAGTGACATATTAGATTATATGTGCAAATGAACATAAAAAGCCAATTTTTTTTTGCTATTACAGTCATTAATACTAGGTTCTTGGCATAGGTACCTTTACTCATGTGCAACATTTTTTCACATGTAATTAGTTTAGTCACCATAGTAGGGTTTTTTTTGAAAACAATAATATTTTTATTTTCCATTATTTGCTGAACATGATGAAAGGAAAAATCTGTGCATTTTCCATTTCAGTTTCATGTATGAATGAACAAATGCTATAAATTCAGCCAAAATCATGTGACTTTTCTGTTTGTTTGTATCAGAGTAGCCTGTTCAACTTTTCTTATATAAGACTAGTTTTTTTTTTCAACTTTTGCAATTCAGTTCCAAACATTTTGGAAGGAAGTCTAAATTATATTCTTTCTTATTATGCCTGTCATTCTCTTTTGGCAAGTAAAGCAAGATACTACATAATAAACTCAGAGTATTGCCCTAGAAATTAATACTCTATACCCTGGCCAAAAAAAATGGCAATTTGTTTTTACAGATAATCAGAAGCCCACAGATAAAGACATAGACTTTGCTTTGGTTGTTACTTATTGGTATTATCTCCTGATGTATTCAACAAGATTCAGTAATCATAGATCCTGTAGAATAGAGCAAAATGAGTAAATGGAGTACTTTCAACTTGCAAGAGAAACATTTTCCATGATTTGAATTTTATCCTTTTTTCTTTCCTTTTTTTCAACATAAAAATGTCTGTTTGTTTACAGATTATATTTTAATTATGACAGGTACTAAGCTGATCCAGATAGCAAGAAAATTCCATGAAACATTTTAGTTAGAATAAAGATTAGAGATTACATTACCACTGACTACAAAATGATATTTTTATAGTAACCAATTATATACGACGGTTTCAACTGTTTTCCATTCATTCCATCTTATACAAAAGTAATACATAACAACAACAACAACAACAGCAGCAGCAGCAGCAGCAGCAGCAACCATTGGCATTAACAAATCACCACCAGCCAATTACTGAACTATTCCTAGTAAATAGCAGAATCTTCAGTTTCAATCCAATCAAAAATGTTTCTACCAATCCGTCAATAAAGAAATTGCAGTGAATCAGTCAGCACCTGAACATGTAAAAAACAGGGCAATTTTGGGTGGTGATATGGGATAACCCAAAGAAATATAACAAGAATGCAGCTTGGTTAAAGGAGTTGAATAAGAATAAAAAAGAAGATAATATGAAAAAAAAATTAATAATAGGAGAAATGGTGGAGAAAAGGGTATCAGGTGAAGATGAACTGCATGGTTTTTGGTTGAAACATCTGACTAGTCTACGCTCACTTGATGCCAAGCAGTTTAACAACATACTGCAAATAATGAGTATCAATGTAGTTGCCCATTTTTTCCCTCCAATTTGGAAGCCATTAATTACATTTTAAAAGTGGTGGTAAATATGTTTTTTGAAGGAAAAAATAATTTTAAAAATATCAAGTTCATCCAAATGGAAACCAGTCATAATTACAAATATCTAATTCATAATATCAAAATATTTAACTAGCAATT
The DNA here is from genome assembly GCA_023970755.1 of Azemiops feae. NCBI lineage: Eukaryota > Metazoa > Chordata > Lepidosauria > Squamata > Viperidae > Azemiops > Azemiops feae. The sequence continues at coordinate 168,941 of JALGBA010000321.1, read as the reverse complement.
AGCAGCTAGGGAAGTAAGTAGTGGGAAGAGTGGGACTAATAAAATGTTAATTCTTGTAACGTTTTTTTTTTCCTTTTAAAAAAAATTGTTTTTCCTTTTCAAATTATTTTATAATATTTTCACTTCAATCTCTTATCTAAAGATGTATATTATTTCTGGATTTTGTTTTTTTACAGTTTATAAAAAGTAGATTAAAATGGTAATTTAGGGGCCTCTATAAATTTATTCATTACTTTATTTCTCTTACATATTCCCTTCCTGTAGATGCAGTTCCATTAAGGACTACATATTCAGTGTGGTTGGTCAGCCAATTACAAATCCATCTGGTGGTGATGCTTTCTTACCCATATTTTTCTATCTTATCAAGTAGTAGGTTGTGTAGGTTTACTTTATCAAATGCCTTACTGAAATCCAAGTAAATTATATCCACAGAATTTCTCTGGTCCACTAATTTTGCCACTTTGTCAAAGAATACAATAAGATTTTTTTGGCATGATCTGTTTTTGTCAAACCTATGTTGGCTTCTGATTACGATTATTTGCTGTAAATGTTCACAGATTCGTTGCTTGATTATCTTTTTCAGAATCTTCTCAGATTGATGTCAGGCTGATTGGTCTGTAGTTTCCTGGTTACATTTTTTTTCTTTTTCTTTGAAGATGGAAATTATATCAGCCTTTTTCCAGTCCTCTGGTAGTTTCCTGTGCTCCAGGGTCTTTGAATGATATGGTTCAGTGATTCTGAGATCACGTCTGCCAGTTCCTTCAGAACCTTGGGATGTAATCCATCTGGTTCTGGTGATCTGAACTTGTCTAGGGTGGATAGGTGTTTTCTTACAATTTTCTTGCCTATTTTAAATTGTACTTCTAATCTGTCTTTTACGTTATTGTTTTTGATAGGTTGGACTGGGTCCAATCTATGAGCTAAGCAGTTCTGCTTTCTCCTTGTTGCTCATCTCTTTGCCATATTCTCCCATTAATGGACCAATCATTTCCTTGACTTGTTTTTTGCTTTTTACATGTTGAAACAAGCTTTTGTTGTTGTTGTTGTTATTTTTAACTTTTGTTGCAAACCTTAATTCATTTTGAGCCTTAGCTTTCCTGACTTCATCTTTGCAGGCTTGGACTGTTTGCTAATATTCTGCCTTAGTTATGTGCCTTTGTTTCCATTTTTTATGCTTGTCCTTTTTATCTTTCAGTTTATCAGAGAGTTCTCTGTGCCATCATGCTAGTTTCTTTTGAGATCTCTTTTGAGAATTGTGCTAGATTGGGCTTTTATAATCTCACTTTTCAGAGTTTCCCAAGCTTGGGTTGTTTTCCCCTTGAGGATTCTCATCCATGGAATCCTTCCCAAGCTCTCTAAGTTTATTGAAATCAGCTCTCTTAAAGTCCAAGATTCTAGTTTGACTTTGTTCTATTGTTTGTGTTTGTATAACATTGAATTCAAATATTGCATGATCATCCCCCCCCAAGATTCCTGTGACTTGAACACTTTCTATCATTTCATCTCTGTTAATGAGAATTACATCCAGTATGGCTGACCCTCTATTTCCCTATACTTTTGGGGAGACAAAGTTGTCTGCTAAGTTTACAAGAACCTGTTTGATCTTCCACTTGGTGCAGAGTTTGTCTCCCAGTTGATGTCAGGATAGTTAAAGTCCCCTATTACTATTGTGGTATGCTTCATACATACCTTAGTTAACTGACTAGCAAAAAGCTCATCTATCTCCTCTGTTTGATTGGGTGGCATATAGTATACACCTATAGCAATGTCATTCTTTTATATTGACCTTTTTATATTCTTGCTCTTTTATATTGAGTGATAGACTAGTATCCAGTGGTTCACTAACATTTTAGGAAGATTTCAAGCAACCACAATATGATCAGATAATTTTAGTCCTAGTAATGTGGTTTTGGGTGTGTCAAACAAGTACCACCAGGTACTGATCAATTATCTGTTTATCTTCCCATAGGTCTGTCTGTATAATCTCATGGCACTTATTCAAGTATGTACTTCTTAGAGATTAAATTTTTTCTTTAAATGAGAAAACTTAATGCCACTTTTCTGATGTTCAAGATTTACCTATCTACCAACTAGATCTTCTTTATCATTTTTGAAAGCTCTCTAAGACAGGCATGAATTAAGTGGAAAATTGTGTTAAAGAACATGCAGAATACAAATTACTATATCTTAAAAAATGCAGATAGATTTAAATGAATCCCATAGTAGTGTTATATTTTAGGTTTCCTAAATACTAGATAAACTGAAGAGGGACAGAGAGCTGTCATTTTCAAGATGAGCATATTTTATGTTTCATTTAGATATTTCATTGAGGAAAACAGAACATTTGAAACTGCAGGCAATACGATGCCTTAGGCAACCAAGCATATCAAAATAAAGCACATGGAGAGGCTTTTACTACTCATGCTATTTAAATAACTATTTTTGTGAGCTTATTAGCTACTAGTGATCCCAAAGGAGAAATACAATTAAAACTTAATCATACCAAAAGCTGGGATTCTTCTGATTCAGCGAAGTTCTAATCTTTTATATTTTAGCAGTTTACTTTAAACATCTTGGCTCCCAAAAGGAAAGGCAGTGAAATGAGTTTCATCTGGCTGTAGTACATTTCCTTTGAACTTGCATGGCATATATTCCTTTCTTTGAGTCTTTCACTTGTTTACATGTTTTTAAGTCTTTCAGGAATTCTGAGTGTCAGGATTTCTATTTTCTTACATGAAAGTGAAATATCTGCTGTGCCCTTTAAATATCATGTTGCACAGGTTCCCTGGGTATATTCATTTTTTCTATGCACTCTACACATAAACATTAGAGGCATGAAGCTGAATAATTTGAAGCAGCATCTTAAACGTCAAATAAAGAGTGAGAAATGGCCAATTGTTTCATTGAAACAAATGTTTCTCTCTTTCTCTCTATATCTGTAGAAGTAAGTTGCATTTTAAACAGACTATCTTTAGCTATGTAGCTATTTTGGTTATCCACAATTTTCCACCATCATCAGAAAAGAATAATCTGTATGCATAGGATGATTTTCAATATTGATTGAGATAGCTAAAAATATTAAGAAATTTCTCCCTACCCAAACGCTAAAATGTTAAGATTTACCTGGCAAAATCTTTCACTTATTTAATTTGAAATGTTTCTGTCAATGAGGACTATCAAGGAGAATTAACACACAACACAGGGACTATTATGATTAGCATCAGTTTTCTTAAACAGCAAGCATGAAATAAAATCTTTTAGTATTTGGGCATAGTTTCAACTTCCAATAGATGAAGTAATCATTGGATTATATATTGCAAAATGTCCAGAAATCAATGTCAACTGTGCTGTCTTTTTTATTTCTGTGATAATGCTTTATTTATCCTATATTTATAACACTTATAAGCCAAATCTTAAATACAGCTCCTATGTGGTATATAGTTTGGCCATATGTTATCTTTGCATGTTTGCTACCTAATTATTGTCCAAATATTGTATCCAGATTATTGTTAACAATTCTTTACTGGAGCATTTGAAAGCAAAGGAAAAACAAGATAAATATTTTTAATTATAATGGGTTTTTTTCTCCTTCTCTTTAGAATAACTACTTTGATATTTACTGACAATTCTGACTTGATATAGAAAAGATATTTTGAGCCTAATGCTTCATTAAACTCTAATAGTGCTGGACTTTGAGCAGGTTGATTTACTTAAATAGTAGATTAGTATATCAAAAAAAACATTTCACCAATATTGTTTCCCAAAAGGAGAAGTCAATCTTTCTGTTTTAAACTATAGAGATATGTAAATCACCATATACAGCCCAAATATAGAAGAGTAATAGCATTATTTAATTAACATTTCATTTCTTATCCACAACTGTATTATGAAAATTTAGTTTGTCTTTGTTTTTTTGATGTTGATATTATTAAATTAACAGCTTATTTTTTTTACACTGCAAATTGTAAACATTATTATTTTTAAGTTTATTTCTTACTGTCTAAAGGAATAAATTACTTCAAGTGCTGTGAAATTTTGTGTCATTGCCTATAAACTCAGGGCTAATATATCACCTTTGTACTTTTGTTTATTATTAATTTAGTATGTTTATTGTTTTATTATTAATTGGCAGAATTCTTTTGGTAGTTGATCATAATAATAATAATAAAAAAAATCATTCCTTTTTTTGCATAGCTTCAGGATTGAATGCTGTCTTTGTTATCACCTCTGTTAGAACTGTAGAAAAACAGTTAGAATAGAATAGAATAGAGCTAGAAGGGACCTTGGAGGTCTTCTAGTCCAGCCTCTTGCTCAAGCAGGAGAACCTACCATCTCAGATTAGCCAAGTATAGATGCAGTTATTAGATATTGCAGAAAGTCTTTGAAAAAAAATCTACTTAATGACAATTTTGACTCTGACTACTGAATGACATCATACTATCATTCTCCCAAACTAATTTGATCAGAATATTCTTTTGGCTTACAAATAATTCCTATAGTATGTAAACAATTTTTAAAGAACTGTATTTAATTTGATTCAGATAATAATATAATAGCATAATAATAACAGCACTCTGTGATGTTATGTTGGCCATATGACCATGGAAATGTCTCAGACAGCACTGACTCAATGGCCCTTGAAACAGAGATGAGCACCATCCCCTATAGATGGCCACAAATAGCAGAGTAAAATCCGCAGGGACGTCTATATAATAATACTTTGAGCATGCACTAAAACAAAGAAAGATCTTGGTTAGAAGGTTATGCAAAGTAAAAAAGTAATATAAAGTAATAAGATGAAAAAGTAATATAAATATCTTAGCATACCAAAGAAGAGAAGACTATTAAAAGGTTTATGGCATCAATTAATGTCAGCTATGTAGAGGGCACATTTTCATAAACAAAATAAAGTTTAGGAAAATTATTTCCTCTTGGTAAAAGAATAATTATTACTATATTTCCCAATCACTCCTTCAGGAGTATCTAAATTGATCAGCCAGCTGAAAACTAGTAACTCATTCAGAATAAATTCCAATCATCTTAAATCTATTAAAAAGATTCCTGACAAATGCCTATGTGATGGACACCAATACAGATGGCTTTAAGAAAGTATTTAGATGTCAATAGCTATCATTTAAAAACATTATGTATTGTATGGGGCTTTCTATCAGCACTTGTGGGAGTATAATGCTTGATTATGTATGCCTTTCATCTTCACAGAATAGCATGCCTCTGTGGCCATAAAAAATTTGGGGACAACAAATGCTTAAAGTTCAATATGTGTTGCTACAGATACTACATTCCACTAACTTCCAAAAATAATACTGGATCAATGCTGGATCAAATAATAATAATACTGGATCAAATAATACTGGATCAATGCTTTAAGGGGAGATGGTTGCAGGGTATAATGATCAGAATTAATCTATGACTTGTATTCAGTCTGCAGGTCTGTCAATAATTTTAATCATATTTCTTTCATATATTTCATGCACATGAGGAAAAGTTCTTACATAGTGGTCAAAACTCTTTTTGGGATGAGCAATGAACCGGAAATTTATATCTGAAGAAATATAAAAATTATCCTATAAAACTTTCCTATTTTCACAATCTGTGCACATGTGGTAGATAATGATAATGAACTTGTGAATTAAATTCTATCCAGAATATGCAGGACTAAGCTTTGTTATCAGTTTGTGGATTTAATAATGATATGAATGTTATAGAATCAAGGGAAAAAATACAATGAATATGACTCCAAGAGGATATTTTACCTTTAGTAATTTTAATCAGGGATACATTTCCATAAACACATTTTTCTGTAAACAATTTGCAAGAGAATGCATTTCATGCTGTTTTAACATGCTGAGACCAACTTTATTCTGATTCATTCTAGTCTTTTTAAAAGCACCAAAAGAGGAACCACTCTGTGCTTGCTGGAGGGCATCGTGTCATAAAGATTAGAAAACTATAAAAGATCGTATACTGTCTGATACTGGCCTTAAGACATTTAAAAATTACTTATTTTCAAATAACCCTTTTAGATCTTTAAAAAAACCTCATAGATTAAAAAAAATCTTAATACACATATAGATTTATATGGTCATAGCTTTTTATATAAGCTGCACTTTCCCCCCAATGATATGGATTCAGTAGTTATTTTGAAAGATTTGCACATTATTTTGTCCGAATTGCTCTGGTTTTGACCCAGATTTAAACCTGAGATGCAGTGAACTCATCTCCCTGACACAGTGGTAATTTCCTTTTCTTTCTAATTAGTACAACTCCCAGGAGGAGAAAAGTAAGGATTAATTCAAATACTTGCCTAAACTACAGTGGCTCCTATTCTGTATACTGCAGGTTATACTTGGAATAATTTTTAGCTATTTGAGCAAGATAGTTTAAGTTTCTCAAACGATCTTGAAATAGTTTCCTATCCCATTATTTGAGAAGAAGTCTTTAAATCCCAGAGAGCATTGTAGTTAATACCAGGAAGAGCCCTTGTGAAAGATATTAGTGAATGCTCTTGTTTAAGGAAATTAAAAGTCTATGAATAATATCCATTTGGTGAAAGGCAGCTGAAGAATATTATTTTATGTATTTTAAACCTATATTTGATTACCCTGTCTGTTCTGTCCCCAGCATACATAACAAATTTAGAAATATATAAGCACATTAAACTGCTTTAGATTATTGATCAATTTTCCCACTGTAGCCTATTTGTTCATCAGCTGATAAGGGAAACAACAGCAACTAGAATCTTCTACATTAAAGTATGTTCCCTACCTCTTAGCAATAGCTCCACTTCACTAACATTGATAGTGATGGAACTGAGTTTTTGTTTTTCCCTTATGGGTTCCTACTTAACAAACAACCATTCTACTTATGTCTCTCCTGATGGCACTTATTAGCATTTTTTATTAATGCATTTTGTTTCCCTGAGAAATATTTATTATAAAATGTTCTGATTCTGTATTTATTTTGTATTGGGGAGATAATATAAGGTACTCTATGAAACTTCTCTTTTTTCATAGAGAGAGATATTAATTAAGCAAAAAATAACATTTGGTGGAGGAAGACTGGGGTCTGGAGACTATTTATGCCTGCTGTTTTTCTATCCAGTTATGCAGCTACTAAACCAGATCTCTACTTCTCCAGAAATAAAGTACTGTCAAAGATTGAATAACACACTGATTTTAAGAATCATACACTTATGTATTCTATTGAACTCTTCCTGTAAGAGTACATCATCTGATTTATCCAAACTGAGGGACTGGTCTTGTCTCCTTTTCCACCTTCTGTTGGTCAAGGCTTCTATTTTAAGGATCTTAAATGAAAGAAACTACATGAATGATTTTGTGAAGGATTTTCTCCTTCTTTATGATAATTTACTTTTGGATACAGAGAACTGATTAAGAAGCCATAAGAAGGGACTCGTGAATATCAAAAGAGGTTTGTAAGCTTTAAAGGTTGTTGGTCCTACTATCATGCAAAATACATTTTTATCATTAAGCTTTATCTCTTCTGGTTTATTCTGATATTAATACTGGTATAAAAATATGTTAATTTTAGTGAGATCTCAAACCTATAAATGTTTGATAAATTTACTTACAAATCATTTTCACCTGAGTTCCAAGTAGTCATCTTCCTGTACTCCATGTGATACCGAGATTGGAAGGGAATATTGTTTTGAGCTCCTATTGATGAAAAATGTATTGGGTACAGTGATCCAATACCTCTTGAAAGCACTGTTAACTATCACAGGTTAACTATCATAGCTGTTCAATAGAAGCCCTTTCCAAAACAATTCCATTGTGCTTTTTGGTGTCCAGGTGTGTAAGTATAGTAAGTATAGAAGTTGGTAAGAGGGAATATTTTATTTTTAGAAAAACAACTTTAGAATTTTGATGTCCAACCTTCCCATCTGCTCTTCTTTCATTAGTGGATTGATTTTGGTATGAAAGAAGTTAGCTGCCAGTTGTTTGGAGGGGGCTGAAATTATGTTCATATTAATGATAGGCTTCATTTTTATCTTTATTATATCATTCTTGTATGCTTCTACTATAAAATTATATGATAAAAAGCTTCCCAAGACAATGGTAGATTTTTTTTCAAGAAATTTGTGAAATATCAATTTACAGTTTGATAGATTCAGTATTCCCTCATTTCCTTGATTATCTCTATATGCAGCCTGGTGCAATTGGTTAGCTATCAAGCTAATAGCTGAATCTGTCCAAAAATATGGTATTTGTTAACCTAACTAACCTATGCAATTATTGATCCTTCACCAAACCTCACAGTACTATCTTTCTCTCACTCACTCACACATACACACAAACAAATCTATGGGAACTTTTATTTATATTTGTGTTACAGATAATGCTTAATTAAAAGGAATTTGAATTATTCCATAAAGCTGCATAAAGGTAAAAAATGTTCTGCCTTTATAAGTCTATCTAATTTTGAACAGAAGCTATCTTTTAGTTATATCAATATTACCATTAAAAGTATGCCCAGCTTTAGTCTCTTTATTTGAAATTTATGCAATCATTGACATAAGAAAAAGCTATAATGTGAAATAATTTATACATTTATTCCTTGAATATATGAAGTAGGAATTATAAAATTCCTATTACATATTTGAATTGTTATTGTGAAGCCCTGTGCATTTTAAATGTATTACTCCTATCACGTGCTAACGGGAAATAACAAAAATAATAAACTTTATAATAGACTTTATTGAAACTATTTTTCTGTTAAAAGAGTCTTGCTTACTGTCATGAAATACTTCAGGTAGCATTCATCAGGCATTATCTTTATCACAATAACCTAACCAGAATGTAAGCTTGGAAATTGTTTTTGTATCTTTATACAGTAAATATAGATTCTAATAATAAAAGTAGATGAAATCTTTCAGCCCCAGTAGATTGTTACATATTGTTGGACTGACTTTCCCTGTGTTTCTTTGTGGGTATGCAAAAATTAATCATTCAATCTATTACACTTAACAAGTAAACTTTTTTTGTCTTTAGAATTTAAATATGACACTAGTAATGATCTTTAACCCTGTCATTCTGTTTGGGATTTTTTTTCTGAATGATTGGTTTGTTTTGATGAAAATAAAACTTTTTTTACTTATCAAAGGCAGTGGCTAACAAAATCAACTTTGAAAAAATATTGTTTCCTTTATTTTAAAAATAGTCTCATTCATTAATTCTGAGTACTCCTAAATAATCGTGTTAACCAATACAATTATACACTTATAATATACATAAATATATAATAAGCTCTCAATGGGAAATGAAATTATTAGGCAAAACTGAATATTGCTCTGTTTTTTAAATACATACATGAGAAATAATTGATAAAATGCATGATTTTGTTTTGTGCAAAACACCATATTGCACTCTTTCCAATAGTTAGATCATTTTTAGTAGAAAATGTTTGTTGGATATTTTTAAAAGTCTAAATTTTAATGTTATTTGTAAATACTATTAGTTTTCACTAGCTTGATATAGGAGATATCTATCTTATTGCTTCATAAAGTAATTGCTATATGAAGTTGAGAAGGAATTCCTTCTGTTTCGCATATGGTGCATCTCTTAAAAATATGTTACAGGCTTTTTTAACTTGCTACTTGGTATGGATTATAGGTAACTGCTAGAAGCAGGATAACAACTGAATATGTTTGGCAAGCACTATGTTCAAAAAGTCATCTCTTAAATTCTTAGACTTAGTACATAAACCTCTCAAGAGGTGCAGAAGAAGAGTTGCAAAGATGATGCATCTTTCAAAGTTAAATTGTCCGCACAATTTATTTGTACAAAAATACAATTTTATCTACATGGGGAAATACTGCAACTGAGCCTTGAGCTTTTCTTTCTTATTTTTCTTCCCTTGTGATGTGGATGAGAAAAGACATAAGATGTTCTGTTTCCATTTTAAATTAACTACAGTGTGGTATTTTGATTGAAACCTTAATTGTGGATTGTTGAAACAGCTTCTTAAATTATTATTCAATATTATCCCAATTGAATAAACTGTAGATACAAAACCCATTATACAAGACTTGTGTAAAGCAGGATGCAAAACATGATTCAGTTTAATACAGAGAATCAAGTGAGATAATTCAACTTATTATTAATTGACATGTCTTTCAGATGATTGGCCTATAATTTTAAGACAACCATGAATTTCTCCCTTGCAACATAATCCATATACAGACAGTGATCTGAGTTACATAATATGATAAGAAATCATAACTGTCTTCAGGAAAATGTAGATGCTAGGAGATTAATACCTTAAAAAAAAATTATTGCACAGAAGTAAAAGACAATGAAGTAAGAAATAATGCAGATCTTCAGTATGGTAAACTAATTTATATGCTGCCATATTAACCAAGTAACTTATTTTCAACTTACCCTACCATTAATTAAATTGAGAGACCCATGCTCGCTCGCTCTATCTATCTATCTATCTATCTATCTATCTATCTATCTATCTATCTATCTATCTATCTATCTATCTATCTATCTATCTATCTATCTATCTATCTATCTATCTATCTATCTATCTATCTTCATCATCATGTTTATCTTTTAAGATATATTTCAGTGAAGCTGTTCAATGAGATATAATATATATGATTATATTAATTGCCTCTAATTTGTTTTCTAATCAGAAGCAGCTATCAAATCACCAAATGTTATATATAAATTATTATAGTGTAAAATGCAATAGAATCAGGCAGTGGTTGTGAATTTTATAATGTTCATAAAATGTATTTGTCAGTGTTTAATAATATTTTCAATCCAATGTAAATATCCTGTAACCAAGTAATGTATAATGTGTTATGCTATTCTTCTGGACTGCTTATAAGATTTGGGAATAAACAACAGTACATTCCAGTCATTCTGTTCCTTCTATAGCAGAAAGTTCCAACTGATATATTTGAGAGAGAAGAAGGGCTAGTGAAAGTTACCATGACATGTGAGGGGAAAGGAGTGGGACTCCTAAGACATACTTTCTTGGTAGTTGCAGAATAGAAGAAACCCAGAGAGTGACAAGTCTGTCAACTTGTATTAGCTGGACAGATAGACAGGACCTCAAATAACCTAACCTATATCAAAGGGCCTTGTAGATGATAGCCAACACCTTGAATTACACTAGGAAACATACTGGCAATCAATACAGCTTGTGAAACAGAAATGTCACTTAGGTAACTCAAGCCATGTTCATCGCTATCCATATTGCTGCATTTTCTACCAGTTTAAGCTTCCAAGTGGTCTTTAAAGGCAACCCTATGCAGACTGCATTGCCTTTTTGTATGTGTGTGTGTGAACAAAGAGATTTGTTCTATTTGAGATGAACCGACTGTGAGTTCTGAAGTCGGTAGAACTACATTGTTTGGTCAACAAATGCTACAGGTAATGACCATTATGTAGTCTGTTTTGAGAAATCGATGTATGTCAAAAGAAGAGGCTGTATTGTATGAGTAGGCTCCTGTCTAATTTGTTATAGTTGAGTGTGTCAGGAAAAATATCAAATACCAGTAAGTTGAATGCAGCTGGAATTGAGTATTTAAGAAGTGTATCAGGTGATAATGCTGTTATTTTTCCATTGATCAGCTTCTTTTACCAGCCTCAACACCACTTGTTTTGTGGAGATACAGTATCAAATATTAGAATTTTATTTCATTATTAAATGTAGTTTCTGAATAGAGTATAGTGGTAACATTGAACTGTTTGTACTGAAGGGAAAAAGAAACATTTACATCTGGCAACCACACCTTGAGTCATTCTAGACTTTAGAGTCACGGTATGGTGCATTAATTTCTCAGTTTGTAATTTGCCAGCTGCATTTAATGGAACCAATTTTCATTACATCTGTTCTGTGGTTCAAAGAGTTATTTTAGTTGCCAAAGGGGGCCAGCTTCATACAAATTCAGAGAGGGTGCTAATACTTCTCTTGAAGTAATAGATAACTGCAGAAAAAAAGCAAACATTTTATTTTGATGTAAACTCTACATTCATGGTTTACCACTGTAAGATTCAAAATTAAAAGTGTTGTAAAATCCATGCCTGGAAATATATATTGACTGTAGGTCATTTTAGTTCATATGATTTGAAAAGACAAACAATGTGAAATATGTTTGTTATTCTAGCAAACTGTCGTTAAAGAATATTGAAGTGTGTGTATGTATTTCAATATTCCTTAATGACAGTTTGCTAGAATAATAAACATATTTCACATTGTTTGTCTTTTCAAATCATATGAACTATATAGAGGGAAAAGGTCAGGAACCTAAACATTTCATTGATTTTGGTACTGCATTATAGAACAAGCCAGATTTGCCATAGGAACTCTTATGCCTTGTGCATACTTTAATTCTCATAAAATCTGTAATAATTGTATAAATGTGAGGTCCCAAAATGACAGCTGCTTTCAATAAAAGAAAAAGGGGTTTTCTCATGGGCCACAAAAAATTTGAAATGTTCTACACTTTGAAGCTCTAAGCATCAGCCATGTGAGAATTATAAAGCATTAATCCTGAAAAGTTTTCACCTGACAATCATGAAATAGTATACCTATGTGTAGAGTGACTCATTTTTACTTCCTCAGGCAATGTCTTTTTAAAAGAAGCTTCAGAAATACTATGCATCATGTCATATTGAAAATATGATCTTGGAATGGCTAAATCTATTTGAAATCATTGAAGTCTATATTATAATGTATTTATGTGAAAAGTTTCAATGACATTTTTAACAACAACAGGACTTCCTATATTACAAATTATATTTTAACTGGATTGACTGCTTAAACTAATCTTAGCAATTAAATAAAATAGTTAAAATTGCTCTATCGCTTAAAAAATGAAGCAGTAGTGGCAGTAGTTTAGGAACATTTCTATTAACAGCTGCACTGGGGAAATAAAAGATTCTGAGCAAAACATTCTGCCATGCACATGTCTTTACAAGAATGCAAAATTGTGTTTTTGCAACAACCAAATGTAATATATCCAAAGTTCTTTTTAAATGGACAGTTTGGAGAAATAAACTTAGTGGCAAATGGACATATTTAAACTTTAACTTTCTATCTAGACCTAGTCCACCACAGTTTATAATGTATAATCGGGGACAAGTACACTCAAACTTATTGCATATGCATTATAAGAAGGCTTTTTATTTGAACATCCATTGGGCAATCCAATAAATCTGGCAAAGCTTTTTGGTTCAATTAATCTTATTTTTAAATTGTAAAAAAAGTTAAGGTTATTAAAAACTGAGATCATTAAATTGCAATATACTCAAATACATTATTCCAAGTTTCTTGTATAATATGTAATTTACGTTTGTAATTTTTTTTAAAAAAATCTGTTAATATTGGCCTACCAAGCTGGGCATAGAAATTCTATTTATATGGTCACCAGAGTCAATACCAACTTGATGGCACATAATCAAAATATAGGACTGTTACTTTTAAATATTTTTATAACAAATAAAAATATTCAGAGGAAGTTAAAACTTCAAGGAAGGTAATTTTATATATTACAATTCAACTTTTTTCATAAAGTGTCTTCATTTTTTAGTTTTTAATATTAACAAAATTAATAAATTAATAGCAATTTAATTTTAATTCTTTAATCACTATCATGCACTAACTGTACGCAGGTTTGTTATCATTCTGGCATAAACAGATGATACATACTTTAGTATATATTCACCAAATGATTGTAAATTATGTTTTATTGGTCTGAACAATATATATAGTGAGAGCTAGGAAAGGGTATAGGAACCATAACTTTTACAAAAGTATATCATACCTTGATAAGCTGTGCTGGGTTTTGGAGAGAAAGATAGATTTCATGTTCAAAGAGCTACAGGCAGTCCTGTAATAATTAGCTTCGTAATACCAACAAACCTTTACCTTAATATATAAATGTCTTTATTTTAACTTTATTATTACACAGAAGATATACATTTGTTAGTATTTTATTAATGATCAAATTAAAGTACATGAGATGCTAACTGCTTGAATATTGCCATTGGATTTCTTTTGCCTATAGCTCCCCTGGCAGGCTTTTGATGAAATGCATCGGATAAGACATGAGAATGTGGCAGCATACATATAAAAGCCATTATGACTAAATTCAGTAATACAAACTGATACAATATGAAGGAAAGAACCCATAAAATATACCCCATGTTTTCAATCCTGGTCTTAAGTTATGTTTTGAAGTAAAATTAACTTGCTCCACATAATTTACTTAATAGATGGCAACAGTCTGCATTTTTCTTATATGTACAGACAAATTTCAAAGTATCTTTATAAACTACGATTTTCTCAACAATGATTACATTAAGGTGAGTAAAAGCTTCCCTTGTTAAAAGCCCTCCTGTTATTTTCATGTTTCCCATCTCATAGAAAAGTGTGCCATCCTAAGTATAAATCATATCTTCCTAAGTATGATAATCTTTTAGTATCTAAAGGTTATCTGTTTTAGTCATATTCAAACACCTGTTTGATAATATAGGGCCCCATCCAATAGATCAAATCCTCTATTTTCTTTACTCTAACTCTAGCTTTCTTTCTTTGCCAGATAGGTTTCCAAATCTGTGTACTCAAATCGTCAAAGAATTTTTTCTCTGTTTTTATGGGTACTCTTTGTAGTGGGAAGGCCATTTAGGTAGGATATGTCTGAAGGGGAGTTCAGCCCATTCATATTCATTGAAAAACTCCAACTTTCCTCCTCCCTCAGCTTCTCTTTTCTTTTCTTGTTTCCCAGTTTCTAATGCTTCTCCTGAATGCCCTATAGTCTGTTCTATATGGTCTTCTTCCTTATCTTCAGGTATATTCTGAAATCTTGAGGGATGGTGTGCCTTTTCCATTTCCAGCATTATCATTAATTCTTCAATGTTTTTCTTTATCTGTGCCAGTCTGTGATTTCCTTCCTTTATATCCTCTGTCTTTGGATCAGTTTCTTCTAGTTTATCTTCTATTTTCTGAATTCCTTGTTCATTCTTTATAGTCATTTTCTGGGGGTTCCCTAGTTGTGAGTTTAAGTTAAAAACTTGCTCATTTATCTTATTCAGATTCTCTTTAATCTCATCATGATTTCTTCTTGAGTCTTCTTTATGTGACTCAATTGCCTCTTGAATTGATTACAATATAAATTGCATTTCCTTTTGAAAGTTATTAGTTCTTTGTCTCTGGTGTACCAGATTGGGGGCTTCGGATACTTGGGGTGGTTTTTTACCATTTTTAGCTAAGTGTGGAGCACTCATTTTTGTGCTAGTCTTATCTAACACGACCAATCTTATAGTCAATACAATAATATACAACTTAAATTTAGATTTAGGTTTAAAATCATCTCATATAGTTCTTATAGTCTTTGTGTGTAGCGTTTGTAATCCAATAAGTTCCAAAACATAGCTCCACCACCAGCAAGGGGTATTTTGTCACAACTCTTCTGTCCAGGAAACCAAAAATTATCAGTCAACCAATGCTTGTAATCTAAAGTGTCCAACCACCTTACAATCAATCCCTTGGTTTCCCCCCATTAAAAATAACCAAGAGGCAGAAAGTCAAAAGTTAAAGTTCAGTCGATGTTTGTAATCC
Organism: Azemiops feae; assembly: GCA_023970755.1. Taxonomy (NCBI): domain Eukaryota; kingdom Metazoa; phylum Chordata; class Lepidosauria; order Squamata; family Viperidae; genus Azemiops; species Azemiops feae. Next base: position 153,323 of record JALGBA010000321.1, on the reverse strand, counting down.
AAGATAGTCAGCAAATTTCAAAACAGTTATAACTTCCACCAAGTAGAGAGTAGCCTAAAATATTTTTCTCCATTGCCAGCTTCTCTTTGTTGAACTAAAAGCTTGACTGAAGATCAAAGAAGCTAGGTGATTTATCAATGCATTGTGCCAAGTCGACTCTAGCCACAACAAGCTTAATGCTGTATCTCTATGCCACCACTAGATGTCCTCAGATATCCATTTTCCAACACTTAAAGCAAACAATGATTTCCACTTTAAAGTTTCTTGAATTCCACCCCAATATTTTTTCCAAAGAAAAAACCCTTAACAGTTTTCTCAATTCTACAATTTATCAATGCTCTATCTTTATATTACTTCCACTTTGGTATTGTATTCTTATTTGTTTTTGTCCCCAAAAAAAGATTCGCCCGCCACTTTTGTTTCTCTGAAAGGGTGGGGCAAAAGTCCCCTTCCTTCTCACGTTTGAGGATTTCTTGCTTTATGGGAGTTTGTCTTATCCAGGCAGTCAGGTATCGAAATGGTAGAGAAAGGGTTAATATTCCCACTCAGTTCCATGCACATTGTTTAGAATGCTGGTAAGTGCTTTCTTTGTTTGGTTGTCAGTAGCTCGGGCTAGCCACAGAAATGCAGCTAGCCTTTCCCCTGCCAGTTTGGAGAGCTTTCCTCAGATCAACTGGATCGACTGCCATCTTTCCATGATCTATGAGGGTTCTCTCCTTCTTCATCGCCTCTCCAGGGTGACTTTAGGCCCATTTAGAGCCCCCTGGCAGGGTGAAATCAGCCATGGGAAGTGGAGCCCCGCTTTCCTTCAGCTGCATCGCCATGATGTGAACTGGAAGTCTTCCGGGATATTGAGATATATTCATACACTTCATACCCTGCTACATTTTGGGGAAGCAGCACTTTTAGCAATATAACTTTAAGTGTTTTTTCCTCCCTAAATGAAGCTACTTTCTCCTTATGTCTATCACTATTTCATTATTCTTGCTTCTTCCTATTCTAAGGGGGGGGAGATGCTATTCCATATATACATTACAAATGCAATACATTACAAATGTGATACATTACAAATTCAAATTTCTTTTTGTTGTTGACAAAGAGTTAAAGAGTTAAATGGGAGACTAGAATAGCTATTTCAAGCTTTTTAGCTCTCATCAGCTAGCCATACCCTTATGGGATTCGAACCTAGGCAGCCTGCATACTAGGCAACTGTATTAACCTCCAGGCCACCAGCTCTCCTCCCCTCTTTTGTCAGCTGAGCCAAGGGAATCTATGGTAAGTTTTTTCCGGACAGACTGGTCTCGTTGATGCACCTTGGTTTTTTTTACTGCTATATTGCAGTTCTACTATTATGATCACTTTTGCCTTGCAGCCCCAACCTAGGAGCGTTAAGCAGGCTCAAGTCGCTACTGCGATACATTACAAATTCGAATTTCTTTTTTTTTTAGTTGACAAAGAGTTAAAGAGTTAAATGGGGGACTAGAATAGCTATTTCAAGCTTTTTAGCTCTCATCAGCTAGCCATACCCTTTATGGGATTCGAACCTAGGCAGCCTGCATACTAGGCAACTATATTAACCCCCAGGCCACCAGCTCTCCTCCCCTTTTTTGTCAGTTGAGCCAAGGGAATCTATGGTAAGTTTTTTCTGGACAGACCGGTCTGGTTGATGCACCTTGGTTTTTTTTAACTGCTATATTGCAGTTCTACTATTATGATCACTTTTGCCTTGCAGCCCCAACCTAGGAGCGTTAAGCAGGTAAAAAAACCAAATACTATAGTTAGATGGTATTACAACCATCATTTATATATCACTGAGTTCATAGAATAAGCTAAGCAAAAACCAAGCAAACTACGTACGATTTACTTCAATAAATAAACTTAGAGAAAGCAAATATATCAAAGGCAGATTGTTGGATCATTTGCCTGCTAGTGTGTAGCTCCAAAATTGTGAATTGGCTAATCTCTAAAAGCAGTAAACATTTAAATTATATTCATACATCAAAGTAAATTATTTAAAATATATTTGAATTTATTTATTTATTTATTATTCAGTTTCTATATCCACTCCATTTCAGCCAAGTGAGTCTGGATGGCTTATAATTCTAAAACTATAATACAGTTAAATCAATTTAAAAACAATAAAAATGAAAATATACAAAGAATAAATATATACAGCAGTTAACCAACAATGGTAATATCAAAAAATGGGACCCTTAGCCTATTTCGAGCCTCAGGCCCAAGTACACAATTTAAAGCCTTATGAAAGACCACAGTGGCTCATATGAGTAGGAACTGCTTGACAAGTAGCAAGCCCACATTTGAGATTCAAGTGCTGCCATGTGGCAGAATGAGCTCCTGTCCTTTGCTCCAGCTCCTGCCGTGGACATGAATGAAGCCCCCAAATGGGTATCACCCAGGCAATGGTGATGTCACCAGCTAATCCTTTCAACTTGGAAGTGCTTCGATTCTTCCGATATGAGTGCAATGCAAAAGCTTTATGAAAGGACAACAGGGTTGGGGCATTTCTCATCTTTGAGGAGAGACTTTAATGGATAGTTAGGACTGCAGAAAAAACAATTGCAATCAATCTGCCTTCCATTAAGAACCTATATACTGTAGTTTACTTATCAGTCTTTTTTCTCTTTCTTTTTTCAATTTATATGCCAGCCATCTTCCGGGTTTATTGGCATTTTCTAAAAAATTCTGTTTAGATCATTTAACCTGTTGTGCCCTTATATCCATCTCCAGTAAATTTAATTTGTGTTTTATTAATTCCATTTGTGTCTTCAACTTTTTCTTTTGTGGATCATTTCGTAGCTCCAGTTCCAAGTCACTGAGTTGTTCTTTCAATCTAAGCTATGTTTGTTTCTTTTCTTTATTCTTTTTGGTGACATAGGTTAAAGCCACGCCCCTAAAATAAGCTTTCACTGTATCCCATACATTTTGAATGGAGGTTCCTTCTTTCTTCTTTATTTTTTAAAAAAATTCCATTTCTTTCATTGCTAATTGTAAAAATTCTTTTTCTTTCAATATAGCTTTGTTCAGCCACCATCTTAATTTCTTTCTGGTTCCTTTCCACGTCATTCTAATTGGATTATGATCTGCCCAAATATTAGGTTCTATTTCAGTCTCCTGTATCATAGTCTTTAAATCATAAGAAGTCCATATCATATCAATTCGTGACCAGGATTTATGCCTATTTGAATAAAATGTATATTGTGCTTTATCTGGGTTCATTTCTCTCCATATATCTTGTATACCTAATTCATCTTTCATCTTTAGGAAAAAATTAGATAAGGTATTTCCCCCCTTTTTTCCCTTGTTTGTAGCTTTTATAATCCTGTTTTGCATCAGCTATCGCATTAAAGTCTCTAAGAATACAAAGATTTTGATAGTTTAATTCCATTAATTTATCATGTAGTTGCTGAAAAAATTGATCTTGTTTCTCATTGGGGGCATATATCGCAATCATCAGAATTTGTTTTTGATTCCATGTAATTTCCACCATTAATAGTCTTCCTTCACCATCAGCATAAATTTGTTTTGGATTCATCTTCTCTTTTATATAAAAGGCTACCCCTCTTTTCTTTTGCAATGCCGAAGAAAAATAAAGTTTGCCTATTTTTGGTTGTTCTAAGAATCTAAAGTGTTGTCTTTTTATATGCGTCTCTTGAAGACAAATTATATCCATTTTCAATTTTTGTAATCTATAAAATATTTTACTCCTTTTTAATGGGGAGTTAAGACCATTTATATTTGTTGGAAAAATTTCAATTTCTTCCATAATTTTAGTTGTATTTGGATCTCAATCTTCTAGGAGAAGTTATCTGTCTCTGATCTTTGGGCCTTACATCTTCTTCTGATTGAGTCTTTTTAGGTTCTTCCTCTTCTGTTTGTTTCGATGCTCCTGCTTCTGTCATTTCCTCTGGTTTCTTAGACCTGATGTCGCCTTCTTCCAGAAAGGTTCTATGATTGTTAAAAAAATTCCTCTGCTTTAAGTGGAGTATCCAATCTATATCTTTTCGAGTCCCAAAAGATTAATAATCCTTCTGGGACCAACCATCTAAAATTCACTCCTTTATTCAGCAGTTTCCTTGTTAAAAATTGATATTCTCTTCGGGCTTCTCTTATTCTTTTTGGAATCTGTTTAAGAATTACGAGTTCTTTATCTTTATATTTCAATGGTTGGTCTCTTATTGCTCTCAAGATCTCATCTCGTGTTGATCTTTTGAGAAATCTTACGTGAACCTCTCTGGGAACTCTATTTCTTCTTGCATAGCTTGAATTGACTCTAAAAACCTGATCCATTTCTTGTTTCATTTGGTCCCTTTCCATTCCAAGTAGTTCCGCCAATAACTCACTCATCAACTCTAACAGATTCTCATCCTTCTCTTCTATAATATTTTGGAATCTTAAGAAGTATGATGCTCTTTCCATCTCCATGACAGCCATGCTGTCTTCCAATTCCACATTTACTTGCGCCAATCTCTGGTTCTCATCTTGTAATGCTTCTAGTTTCTGATCAATCACCTCTTTGTTGAGCGTCTATCATCGCCTGTTGGAAGGTTTCCATTTTGATCCATTTTAAGAAGATCACTTTTTAAGTCTTCATAATTTTTGTCCAAATCTTTTTTCATTTCCATTTTGGAATCTGCAATTGCTTGGAGTATCGCTTGCGTATCTTTTTGTCGAGTTTCCTGTTGTAAAAATGTAGTAATTGATTTTTGAGGAGCTGGGCTCACCAAGGTTGAGGCAGGGGCCGAAGAGCCCTTCTTCGCCCCTTTAGCCAAATTTGAGACGCTCATCTTCTAATTGTTGTATTTATTTATAATCCACTAAGGAGCCCAATGGCTAGTTATAATCCACCAGAGGGCCCGATGGCCAATTGTAATCCAATGCCCTCCTATTATCAGGAGACAAGGCAAACGTAATTTGAAAGAAAAAAAGGAAAAAAGAAAGGAAAAAGAGAAAAAAAATACTAATAATTCCAGCGAGGAGATAGTTAAAAAAAAGGACAACAAAAAACTTCCACAACCGTCCAAAAGGGAGGGAGAGTAAAAGAAAAAAAAACAGACAAAAAGGCCAAAAAGAAAAAAAAAGATGTATTTATATCCAAAGGAAAGACCAAAAAAAAAGGAAAAAAAGATAAGAATTGTGTAAAAATAAAAATATTATAGGGGAGGAAAAGAGAGGGGGAAAAAGAAAAAAAGAACCATATCCAATTTATGACTAGTTATAAATTTACAAATTTATTCCACGACCACCCAAAAACAAAAAAAAGAAAAAAGAAAACCCAAAAGATAAGTTCCCTTCTCTTGTATTTTCCTTTGCTATAGGGAATATACAGCTAGCTAAAAAGACCAGACACTCACAGACAAAAAAAAAAGAAAAAGAAAAAAAAACTTCCCTCTCAGTAGCTTTTAAGAGAGATAGGGATGTCTGGGCATGCAGCCAAGTGTCTGGGCATTGGGCCAAGTATTGCAGCTGAATAAACAAAACTACCAGAGAACAAAGAGAGAAAAGTTACAATGTAGCCGCTAGGTGGTAAAAAAGAAAAAAAATATCCAAGGGTGGAAGCACAGTTTAAAAGTTCTTTAAAGTTAATAAAAAGAACAGAAAAAAACAGAATGGCTTTTCCCACTTATTAAGTCTTCCTTTCCTTCCAAAAATGAGATGATTTCTCCAATTAAATTTTTTTAAAGTAGTCCAAATTAGTTCTTCTTAAAATCGCTTAAACCACCGCTTACACGGGAGGGGGGGAGCAAATCCACCTCCTTCCTCCGTTCAGGCTTCCAGCTTCAAATTAAAGACAGGCTTTCTTTTTTCAATAAAGTCCACTTCACAAAGAGAAAAGAAGCATAGTCTCACCCATCCCGGCTGCTTGCCTTCCAAATCAGCTGTTTTCTGTCTCCGACGATCAGCTGAGAATGGCGACTCGCATAAATGCGATCCACCTTTCTTTTGCTGGTTCCAGGGACTGCTTTGGGTTCAGTAAGCTGGCTACCGCCGGCTCCCATTCCTCAAAGGTTCGCCCTTCGGTGGCCACCCCTCCAGGGTGGCATTTAGCCCAAACGGGCCCGCCAGCAAAGGAATTTCAGACCCGGGGAGCGGAGCAATTTTTCCCCGGGTCTATGGTCAGCGACGTCACCGGAAGCACTCAATCTACAAGATTCAAAGGGCCAATTATACTGCCATAATGATGCAATTAAAAAAATTACTAAAGCTTATTATGAGACACTTTATAAGACTGAGGTGGTTTCGAATGAGGCAATACAGGACTATTTAAAAGAAGCAGACCTTCCAAAGGTACCAGAGAATATGCAATACATGTTAAACGAGAACATAACAATGATGGAGATTACAGAGGCGATAAAAAGGCAAAGGAAGGATAAAACTCCGGGACCTGATGGTCTCCCTACAGAATTCTATATAGCTTTACAAGACATTGTCAGCCCGATTTTGAAAGATCTTTGTAATGAAGCTTTTTTAGAGACAAAAATACCAAATTCATGGATAGAAGCCAATATTTCCCTTATACCCAAAGAAGACACTGATCTTACACAAATTAAAAATTATAGACCAATATCGTTATTAAATGTGGATTATAAAATATTTACTACAATAATGGCAGAAAGAATGAAGAAATTTTTGACTGAATTTATCCACTCGGACCAAAATGGCTTTCTACCAAAAAGGCAGATAAAGAATAATTTAAGGATTATTTTAAATGTGTTGGAATATTACAAAAACCATCCGGGGAAACAGTTGGCGCTTATATTTCTTGATGCGCAAAAAGCTTTTGATAATCTCAATTGGCAATTTTTGTTTCAACAGTTGAAGGAGATGGACTTTGGTGAAAACTTTATAAATGCAATTCAAGCAATTTATAATAAACAATCAGCAAGGATACTTATAAATGGAGATTATACAGATAGCTTTGAAATCAAAAAAGGCACAAGACAAGGATGTCCATTGTCTCCCTTGTTATTTATTCTTACATTGGAAGTGTTGGCTAGGAATATTAGGCAAGACATCGAGATTAAAGGATTGGAGATAAAAGACCAAAAATACAAACTACAGGCTTTTGCAGATGATTTAGTTTTTATTTTGGAGGAGCCACTAGAAACAGCCATTAAAATCTTGCGGAAAATAGAGATATTTGGAGAAGTGGTGGGGTTGAAGATAAATAGGGAAAAGACCAAAGTATTAACGAAGAATTTAACAGACAAACAAAAAAATCAATTTGCTAAAAAGACAAATCTTCAAATAGCTAAAAAAGTTAAATATTTAGGTATCCATTTAACTTCAAAATACACAACAATAAAAGAGGACAACTATGAGAGACTATTAAAACAAATAAAAGTGGATTTGGAGAAATGGAAAAATCTTCAATTATCATTGCTAGGAAGGATAGCGACCGTTAAGATGAACATTCTACCTAAGCTAATTTTTCTATTTCAAATGGTGCCTGTTAAGTTAAATCAGAAATTCTTCGATGAATTGAATGCTACAATAATGAGATTTATATGGCAAGGGAAAAAAGCAAGAATTAAAATCAAATTATTACAAGATTCCAAAGACAGAGGGGGCTTCGGGCTCCCGGATTGGAGACTTTATTACCAGGCAACCATTTTGCTTTGGCTTAAAGAATGGATCACACTGAGAAATAAACCACTTCTCTATTTAGAGGGGCATGATCTGCAATTAGGTTGGCATGCGTTTTTGTGGTATGAGAAAAATAAAGTACATAAATATTTTCAAAATCATGCCATAAGGAATGTATTGTTTTCAGAGTGGGAAAGAATTAAATATAAAATTTACATGAAAATACCTGAGTGGCTTTCGACAATGGAAGCCTTTGCCTATCCAAATTTAATTAACTATGATAAACTTGTTAGTTATAAAGATATTTTGGACAAAGATGGAAAACTTAAAGACAGACAAACTCTTCAGCAACAGGGTATTGACTTAACATGGTGGTCTTATTTGCAAATTCAGACAAGATATGAAAAAGATATAAAATCTACAGGATTTTATAAAGAACAGATACCACTAGATAAAATATTGCTAAAAACAGACGAAAACTTGATTAAAAAACTCTATAAATTTCTGCTAAGATGGAAGATGGAAGAAGAACAAGTAAAGGAAACAATGATAGTATGGGCAAAGAATTTTGGATATTCCATAGACTTAGAAGATTGGCAAAAACTGTGGGATCGAAATATCAAACTTACTAAAGCAGCTGCATATAAGGAGAATTTATATAAAATGTTTTATAGATGACATATGACACCAGTCAGACTAGAGAAAATGTTTAAAAATGTATCAAATATTTGTTGGAAATGTAAGCAAAAACCAGGGACTTATTATCATATCTGGTGGATATGCCCTAATGCAAAGAAATATTGGTTTAAGATTCATATATGGTTAGAAAAGATGACTAAGATACAGATAGAATTCAAACCGGAACTGTTTTTACTAGGAATATTAGGATCTAACTATGGAAAAGAGAATGAATATTTAATTTTACATATATTAACAGCTGCGAGAATAGCATTTGCCCAATTTTGGAAAAATGAAAAGATACCACCTGATCAGATTATTATTACGAAAATATTGGAATGCGCAGAAATGGATAGATTAACTTTAGAAATCAAAGAGAAAGAAGACACAATTTACTTTAAAACATTGGAAAAGTTCTATCAATGGTTAGCAATACGACAGAACGAAAAAAGGTTATGAAATTAATTAGGATAAATGATGTATTTTTAATTATTTTTTAACCTTTATGTCAGATGTTTACTTTTACCTTATAAGTAATTATAATTAATAAGCAATATACTAGTATTTATATGTAACTATATTTAGTTAGTAATATATTATCAATAGCATATTAATTATTGTTATTCATAGAATGAATGATATGTATTAGTTAATTTTTTATTATTATTAGTGACAAATTTATTTACTATAGCTCTTTAGTATTATGTTAACTATGCATACTTAACACGTATACCCGGACGATAGTCTGCTTGCTAAAGCGTTGATTTACTGTTGGGGGTAACCCCATTATTGTATCTATCCCTACCCCTGGTCTAATCCTTGTTTTTTCACCCCATGTTATACCTTTACCTACCCTTCCCCCTTTTATCCCCATAAAAATAATAAAATATATTTTTTTTAAAAAAAAGAACCTATATACTGCATGGGTCAGAAAGAGGGCTGAGAAAATATCTACAGGCCCATCAGATCCTGGATATAAACTGCTTCCTCCCCTTAGGACACCATGGCAGGGCATTGCATTCCAAAACAACTAGATATATAGGTTTTTTTCCTTGTGCCATCACTCTGCTGAACACCTAATCCCTACAGTACTGTCTTATGTCTAAGTATACCCATGTAGTATGACTGTATTACTCTTATCCTTCTCATGTTTTCTACTACCTTCTCTTATTGGTATCATTATTATGATTATTATTACTTTGTTGTTTTGTATGTACACTGAGAGCTTATTTACCGGAGACAAATTCCTTGTATGTCTAATCCCACTTGGTCAAATAAAGTAATTCTATTATTCTATTCTATTCTATTCTATTCTATTCTATTCTATTCTATTCTATTCTATTCTATTCTATTCTATTCTATTCTATTCTATTCTATTCTATTCTATTCTATAAAAAATGATTCAGAAACATGCATTTTTTTCCTATCAGAAACAACCCCTTTCCTGTTATCTACAACTAGTCTTTATCAAGAGATTTATATTTCACATTATTTCTTTGATCAGAACACAAAAACAAAATAATGTCTTTTGTATGTTTTCATTATATTAACATTTATTTTATTTTAGTGTCCCCTTAGGAATACTGATGTATTAAGGTTGTTTTTTAAAGAACTGAAGACGCCATTAAATCTTCAAGTTCAGCTGGTGTCAGTTCATTTAAAGGGCATCTGCCTGCTTCTTTCTCTGTGTTTGCATTAGTGTACCAATAAATATAAGCATGTACCTTTAGTAGTAATAGTTTTTTGTAAGATAAGTTTCATGTAAAACAGATACTTGTAAAGCAGAATTCCATCAAAGCTAGCAATGATGCTTCTCTCTCTGACCGAAGTTTCCTAATTATGGCAATTAAGATGACATGTAAATCCATGTTGCAAGTCTTTTGCTGTTCTTTATCTTGTTGTTGTTAAAATTGTTCTTTGGTCATGTTAAAACATCTTTAGAGCAATTAACTTTTCATGATTTATGTTCTTTTCTCATCTCTGCCCATTTCTCACTGTGTCTTAATAACTATTTTCGCAATGGCTGTGTGCCATGACAATTACTGGCTCCTCACTGTTATCTTTGGAATTGGATTCATCTATGGATGGCAGACCAAAATATAAATATGCATGTCTAATTTTCATGGGCTAGAATAAAACATATGCTTAAATATAATAATATTTAGCACTTCTTATGACAATAATTAAACAGGTGTAGATTAGGAGAAAAGGCAGAATTGATTTAACTTACACCATGTTCACTCTCAGCATATGGTTCTAATTAATATTCATTCTGCTGTTTCTGAAAGCTATATACTGTAAGTAAGAAACATTTTGTCATCAAGGGTTGAAAGTATTAATTAGTGGTTAATTAATTAGTTACATATGAAATTACAAAATAGTTATGCAGAATGTGTGAACCATGCATTTATAAGATCTACACACATTTCTCAAGTTTGTATGGATATTTTCTGTAACAATCTAAAAAACAATAACTTTTTGTCCCTAGACTTCAACCTACTTGAAAGTAATATTTGTCTCTTAATTTGTATTGGTATATATTGCTATACAAATACTTCATTTGATATCATTTGATACTGTTGTCAAGCTACAAAATCTAATATCTTTAGGACCGCTGTAATTCTTCTAGCTTGTCTACAGTAATGGGAGGGGGAAAGAGGGGAGAGTTTGGGATCCACAAGTGTTCCTTATCAACGTGAGAACCGAAGCCATTGACGAGTTGTTTTGGCACACTGAAGTTTCTGTCATTCTCGATAGACAACAAGCGGGGCAAGCAACAACCAGATGGCAGGAGAAAAAGAGGAGCTTTCCCCCCCATGGATGCTTTTGCTCAACAGCTGAAGCAAGAGCTGCAAAATGATGCATGGTTTGTGGCTCATCAGAAAGAATTGACCATGAGGGAGGGACTGGCATGGAAGGGAGACAAATTGTATGTCCCAGAATGCCTGCAACTACAAATCCTTCAACACAGCCATGATGCTAAGCAGGCAGGCCACTTTGGGTTCCTGAAGATGCTGCATCTCACCAACCATCGATAAAGAAAGACATTGAGAATTATGTGGGGAGCTGTGCTGTTTGTTCAACCAGCAAACGATTACTAGGAAAGAGTCCGGGACTGTTGCAGCAGGTGGCTGATTGGTCCAGACCCTGTGAGGAGATAGCCATGGACTTTATATTGGAACTACTGGAGAGTGGGGGGAGCACCATGATTTAAACTGTGATAGACCTATTTTCCAAGCAAGCCCACTTCATCGCCTGTGTTGGACTCCCTCAGCCCAGAAATTAGCAAAGATGTTTTTGCAACACATCTACCAATTGCATGGAGTGCCTAAGCACATCATTTCAGATCGTGCGGTCCAGTTTACTGCTAAGTTCTGGAGAGAGTTTGTAAGGATGATTGGGTCCTCCCAGGGCCTCAGTTCTGCTTTCCATCCGAGTACCAATGGATCTGAAGAATGAGCTGACACCATAGTAGAGCAGTACCTGTGTTGCTATGCAACTACCAGCAAACAAACTGGGCTGAGCTGTTGCCGTTTGCAGAGGTGGCGTATGACAATGCAGTACACAGCAGCACTGGCTTCACTCCATTTAAGTTAGCCACAGGAGTGGAATTTGTGCCAATACCAGAGTGTCCCCAGGAGCCCCCCTCCTCGAGTGACTGGGTGGTTTCGTTCAACGGGTCTGGAACAATGTGAAAAAGGCTTTAGCTAAGGCAGCCAAAAGTCAAAAAAATATAGGCGGATAAGAAACAAGCTCCCCAGAAAGCATTCCATATAGGAGATAAAGTGTATCTGTCTACAAAGTATCTTAATCTGAGACAAAGTTGCAGAAAGTTAGGGCCAAAGTACATAGGTCCTTTACCCATCGTAAAAGTCATCAACCCAGTGACAGTAGAGCTAAGACTACCAAGGTTGTTAGGTAAAGTGCACCAAGTATTCCACTGTAGCTTACTGAAGCCATACAGGGAATCCACCATGAGGGACAGGGACAGCAGCCCCCGCCCCAATATTGGTAGAAGGGAAACGCATTATGAGGTAAAGCAAATCCTCAATTCCAGAATTCACAAAGGAAAGTTGCAATACTTAATCCAGTGGGAGGGATACCCGATGTCAGAAGCTAGATGGGTAAAAGCCCAGCATGTAAAAGCAGACCGTTTGGTGAAATGATTCCACACTAAGTATCCCCAAAAACTGGGACCAGCACAGGGGAGAGATTAACAAGCAGTGATGTGTATTCCTTTTTGTTTTCCAGATTCCCTTTCCCTTGTAGGGGGGCAGCCTGTCAGGCTACGAAATCTACTGTCTTTAGGACCACTGTAATTCTTCTAGCTTGTCTACAGTAACAGGAGGGGGAAAGAAGGGAGAGTTTGGGATCCACAGGTGTTCCTTATCAACGTGAGAGCCGAAGCCATTGAAGAGTTGTTTTGTTGTGCTGAAGTTTCTTCTCATAACAATTGCTGGAAGATTTACTGGACAATGTGACCTGAACTGTCAGAGAAGGGAGGGAAAGTTTCATCTTTTAATTACCTGTTTCCCACCATATTCTCAGAGATAGCTTCCTTTCTATTTTACCAATTTGCTAATGCCTAATAAAGTTTACATTAGACAATGCAAGTCTCTGGTGCTTTGCTTTGTTGGGCGTCTTAGCCAGAACTTGACAACTGTATCATTTAAATACAGTAATATTACTGTAGAGCCAATTTTTTTTAATGTATTAGAGTTTTGCAAGTCTTGAGATTCAATCTCCAAAATATTTTTAGGAGGGCACTGAATACAAAAGTAGGGTTTGTCTGCAACACTTTAAACCAGCCATGCCAAAGATGTACAACATTTACAAAATGCAACATTTACATTTTCATAATCTCTAAAGCTTCTTTGAAGAACCATAGTGCTCTTTTATATGGATGTTCTACTCATTATACTCTTGATAGGGTATAATCATTCACAGTGCTTTTTTTGTAAAAAAAAAAAAAAAAAAGGTGCCGGAACTCACACGTCATACAACCCACTTTGCCTACCCTACAAGGTTCCATCCAAAAAAGGTGCCGGAACTCCGTTCTGAGTGTTCTATGAGAAAAAAAGCCCTGATCATTCATATAAATAGGTAGTATTTGTTGTCTTCATTCGTCACTGACATTGCTTTCTATAAGCATGGGTCATTTTCTTAGTTAAATCTGATTGCGAAGAGTATAAACAAAAATAAAGGTGTAAACAGTGCCTCAGAGGACTAATAATAATACTATAATCAGTAGGAATTCATTATATTTAGTTTTTTAAAAAAAAAATCTAAAGTACATTTTTATATAAATAAAATAATTTAAACAAAAATAAATTTAACAATAAATATGTACATGTTCATATTCAATTTAAATCTATAATAAAAATTTTAAGAAATATATTTGACTATTATTTAAATAAATGAAACATGATAGGTGATAATCATCAGTTTGTGGTTTAAAACTACCAAACTAAGTTTTTGCAAATGTATAATTTTTCATAACTTAATTTTATGTTTTTCTGCAACATGGAAGTGAAAACACAAGACATTTATATAGTAATCTCTGAAATAGTCAATATAATTTATAAAACAGAATAAACTCCTATAAAATACCAAACGGAAAAATTTGAAAAGTTCTTACTTTATCCACTTTACAATACATCCTCCTCCCTTCCTCTGGCTGGGATTCTTGGCATATCATAATAAATGTCTTTTGAGACTCCAGTTTTGTTGAACTATGGCAACTAAATATTTTGGAAACTCTTTCCCAACCTGTTGCCCATCAGTAATGCTAAATTACCACTTCCACATTTACAATCCACAAATAAAACAATGTTGAACTTTTTTTATTTACTTTGTGTTTAAAACAATTAGAAATGGACTAGAATTATAAATTTGCTATGGTGTTTCAATTCTTTATGTGTTTTTAATGAGCATTCATGTGACTTCTATTACTATTTTTTTTAACCTAAGGTTGTGATTTTCAACTTTAATTTCTTCTTCATATTATTCTTCTATCTTTGGTTTGAAACTATATGCATAAACCATTTTGGAGGAAAGACCATTTACCCTTGACTAATAACTTAAAACAAATTGGCTTCTGATACTGATGTTGCCTGTCATTTAAATGATGTTTAGTTTTACAAAGTAGATTTGTCCTGATACATCAATTTCAACCAATTCACAATTGTAAATTATAAAGAGTCATCAAAAATGATTTCAGTGATGAAATATTTTTATTTAATAAGTAAAAGACCCCTTAACTCTTTTTTAATTCATTTATATTTTCATGATATTATAGTGTTTCTGCTTGCAGCAGTAATGACATCATTTTGATTGCCACTAAAAATATTTAATGGTAGAGAATGCAAAACCTCTGTTGAAAATAAACTTCAAAGTCTGTGTGTTTATATCAAATCAATTTCAATGAATAAATTTCAGATCCAAATAAGTTATATAAAACTTGTCTGTGGGAATTAAATTTTGATTTAATGAAACCTACACTTCCTATCCCATACACATTTATTTATATGCTTGCTTGCTTACCTGGACAAATGCATTGTTTGATATCTACAGACAAAGCCAAAGGTTGACTGCAGCTCGTTGCTGTCATATTAAGCCATGATTTATTGCAACATCAAAATGAAATCAATCTGTTATCTATAACATATTCAGTTATAAGCACTGAAATGCCATATATTTCATAATATTTTTTAAAACTGTCTTAGCAAAAATTTAGTAACAGAAACCTTAGTATAATGTCATATTTTAGAAGATATATTAGATTTCTTTTCCTAGTACTTATAAATAATATAAATAAGTACATTTCTGAGTTTTATCATAAATAATAACTGCCTGTAATTGATATATTACTAGGTATTTTTGTCAAGCAGTATTCTTTTAAAAATTCTTAAATTGCTTATGCATAGATAGTATCATTTAATAAATTTATATAAAATCCCGTTGTAATGCAAATTAACTAGAACCATTTGAATTTTATTCTTGCTCTAGTGCTTAAACAAAGGACTTCTGCAGTGATTTATAAACAGTAATGTAACACAATACATTTAGATAGATTTAATTAGCTTGCCAATATAGTTCCATGTTTTGATAGTGTTTCATAAGCTTTCTCCTATCACAAGTACTAACAAAGATTATTAACTACTGTTTTTATTTTCCAATAAAATATTAACAGCTTCTTCCTATGAATATTACAGATAACTATGTAAAACAAATAGACAACATCTTGTTAGATGTTATAAATAACTATTATAATCATGTGCACTGTAAAACTGAAATATCTTTAATTTCGTGCCAAACCTCATTATCCCTGTCACATTCACAGAAAATAGAATGGTGTTCTACTTATTTGTGTCCCAGCAAATTAGAAACTTTAACTATCAGCTGCTGCAGCTTCCTAATTCTATCCAAATTCAACATGGACATTCATCTGGGGCAGTTGTAAGAACTCCTCAATATGAATCTGAAATATTCAGTCTGGGTTGAAATCTTGGTCTGAGGGAAAGTGAAATATCCTGGCTTTTCACACACATAGTCTTCCAGTTTTTCCAATGACATTTTTTCATTGCTCTGACAATTAAGGAAATAAAAGATATTTTTGTTCTCTTCTTATCTGATACATGGCAAGTTGCTAGGTTCTTCAACACAAATAACATAAGATAATATATTGTTTCTGGCACCACTAGGCTATGTTGAAAGCAAATAGTGATCGCAAAAGGATTGCTTTGTTAAAAAAAAAAACCTGCATGATTGCCAATTGCTTTTAAATCCTAGTTTTAGTATCTACACTATGATGTCAAAAGTCTTGATAATTCTGTTAGAATTGAGGCCAACTATCATAGTTAGGAATAGGTATAAAATTGTGTGTGTGTGTATGTATGTATATGTACATGTGTGTGTGTGTGTGTGTGTGTGTCCAAGTTTTTTTAGACATTGATGTTTTATGTTGGCTATGTTGTGATTTTAATTTGTGAATAATTTTATCATTGTTTTTGTAAGCTGCCTATATCCAGTGTAAAACCGTACCTCAGGTTTTGAAATAGATATTGAATAGTCATCTGTTGGGGATGGTATAGTGAATTTTGTAGCATGCAAGGAGTTGAACTTGATGACCTCTATGATTCTGTGATTCAATGACATACAGAGTTGCTAAATAAATAAATATTCTTTGAATCATGCTTCCATGTAGCATAATTCCCTTAGTACAAGTGTGGCTGCAGTTATGTCAGACTTTTATCTTATTCCT
This sequence comes from Azemiops feae, assembly GCA_023970755.1. Taxonomy (NCBI): domain Eukaryota; kingdom Metazoa; phylum Chordata; class Lepidosauria; order Squamata; family Viperidae; genus Azemiops; species Azemiops feae. Next base: position 136,777 of record JALGBA010000321.1, on the reverse strand, counting down.
GCATTAACATCTGCATACATTTTCATTAATATCTATATAGAAATTTAAGATTCAAGTATATAGGAAGTATAGTTGATCATAAGATCTAATATATATCAACAAGTGTGATACAGCTGCAAAAATTATAACTGATATTTTATTTTCAATAAAAGTATACAAATAGCTTCCATATACAGTAATGGGAAAAGATAAGCCAGTTTGGTGTAAAAGTTTTGGAATATGAGATGTTAGACTCAAATCCACTGTCAGTCATGAAAGCTTACAGGGAGGTTTTAAGTGCTCACTCAGTCTAAGCTAAATAATAGTTTTGTTCTTGGAAACGTGTGAATATCATATCTTATATAGTTCAGTATTAATCTAGAGAGTTGTAGTTCAAACTAAGATGCAGAACTATTCTACTACGTATTTCTGTTTCCCTCTTCATGTGACTGAAGTCTTACCTACTGATGTAGATGAGGAGAGAGGAGGAATGATAAGTACTTTCTACTCATTCAACAAACTTTTGGGAGAGCAGGAGAATAACAGCATTTTTTCCTATAAAATTACTTTAGTGCTTTATTCAGCTTTTGAATTATTTTTTTCAGATCAAGATTAAGGTTATAAAGCCTTTGGTTCATTTATTATTGGAGAAAAAAATTGTACCAACTTAGTGAAGCAAGAAAATTACCTCAAAAGCTTACAAGATTTATAATGCTTAGGAAACAAAACAAAACAAAACAAAAAAAGGCAATTCAAAACCTAATGAGACATTTTAGGCCTCATTTACATCTATAACCTGACCCATTTCTGCAAAGTATAATTTGGTAATTTACATACTAAATGCTAAGAATTTATTCATCCTTAACCAAAAAGATGAGATTACTAATACTATAACACAATTAACATTATTGTTCATTCCATAGAGCCACATATATAAGATGGCTACTTTTACACATTTATCTGTTAATATATTTAATTAAAACAATTTTATTCAAAACATCTTAGAGTATTTCAGTATCAGATACTATATTATATTAATAGCTGTTCTGATGAAGCAAGAAATTATTATTTAATTGGTAAAGCTGTTAAAAAGCTTAAACATTTGTCATAACATTAGCAAAATATTTGACTTTGTAAACATTTTATTTTAAGTTGTAAACATTACCAGTCTTTTATAGGAGAGGTTATCCAATAAGATTGTGTTTGTATTTGTATTTGTGTGTGTTTGTGTGTGAGAGAGAAAGCTATTATTAATTAGATATAAAGTTTAACACTTGGGTTTGGCAATAAATCTCCCATCTTGCAACATGCCTGGCTATTATTTATCATTTCATTTTAAAATTTGTATGGCTACCCATATTAAACAATTCTGGATGGCTCACAACAATAAAGTTATAAAAACCATTAAAGCATATAAAAACTGAAAACAAGGCACCTCAATCAGCTTCCTACTGTGATTCAATAACTTTCTGGCAGTGTACCCACTCTACCACTGTGGCTGGGTAAAGAGCCAGATTTTAATGGCCTGCCAAAAGACTAAGAGGATGGATACTTGGGGGAATGTATTGCCAACCATGGAAAAGGCATACATCCCACTAGATTGCAATATTTTAGGGAAGGGATCTGGAATGTGCCCCTCATATCTAATCAGCTGTATTAGCAGGGCAGGTATGATGAAATAGATTGAAGTCAGATTTTCCAGGTAAAGCCTTTCCCAGAAAGGAAACGTGACTAGATGGGCTAATTCTACTTTATTGTAAGCTACTTTAACACTGTCTTGCAAGTCTGTAAGTACAAACTTCCTCATGCCATTTTTAACTGTTTGAATATTTAGGGCAGGTCCTTCCTAAGTTATTTTCTATGACTATCAGTTTATTGGGGGCTCTGCCTCTCTGGTCTGATTGGGTCCTAGGCTACATCTCTAACTCTCATCTCCCAAGTTTATTCACACATTCTATTACATGTCCCCTCCCTGCACATGTCCATTTGAGCTTTGAGCTTTGCACCAACTATATTGCCAGGGCAGGTGTAGGGATGTAGCTATAGTTTTCTAGCAAGCTGTGGAACTTATTGGAGCAATGCTTCACATATATTTGGATTCTACTTGTGAGTTTGTATGTTAGGGATCAGTTGGGATTACTATTGTTGTTCCAATGTCTCTCCTACAGAGCAGTTTCCTTGCTTGTGCTGCTCAGTAGTATGGCTGAATTGATAGTGGACTTCTCCAACTTTATGTTGTTGTGCAACTTCAACTTGGCTTCCCCAGGCTCAGACTTGAAGCAGTCTCGGCATTCATAGCAACTGTAGATCTGACCCAAGTTATTGAAGAACCAACTCATGATAGAGAAGAGGGAACTTGTTAAACCCAATTATCATCCTGGGATACTGATAATGTGATCTGCAGTTGGGTGATCACATCAATTCTTTGTAAGGAGTAATTTATTCCCTGTTAAACTGGAATTTACTGGAGCTGTCTTCCACCACAGCCAGGCAGGACCATATATTTGACCAGTCTGCCTCAGGGCCTAAAGGACCAAAGTGCATTTCAGAACAAACTCTAGGACATTGAGAATCTGGTACCTGGTTTGACTGAGGCTTTAATCAGCAATTGGAATGAGAGGGCAATAATAGTATTGGATCAAATTGCATATGTGCAGTCTATTTTTTGTGCTGAGACCCAATGGATGTCAGCCTCCATCTTTGCTTGCTTGCTGTCAGCTGCCATGGATAGGGAGGGGGAGACTTTGCGATGACCAGCATGGATTTTGCTTATCTCTCCAAGGTCATTTCTTCAGGTTTTGGTATGCAGCAGCCAGATATGATGCACCTGAATCAGAGACTTTGCCAAAACATCTGGCTGCAGATTGAACTCTGATTGCCTAGTTACAAGGGGGGTGGACTCTAGGGTTTCTTTCTTTCAATTTGAATGCTTAGTGCAGTTTTGCCTCAGATTTTGCCTGAATTAAGCTGTAGTCACTTCTTTCTTAGTAAAAGTATCTTTTCTCTAAATCTATGGAGGGAAGGGTTTTTCTTTCCTAGAATTTGAGTAAGGAAGCCCCAACAATTACTGTGCTGCTCCACTTACACATGCACACACAGCAGTAGGTTAAAAGATCTTTATTGAGCTTCCCAAGCCCAAATATACAGCCCTCAGCAGCTCTTGAATAACAAAAACCCACACACATCCTCTAAGTTCTACCGGGAGTTCTAAGGAGCTGGCAAGAGGGACGGTCTCAGTTCCTGAAGCCAGATAGAAACCAAAACAAAAGCATTCAACAAAGCAAGAGTTTCAAAGGCTTGAAATAGTCAATGAAGCAAGGCACTAGGTCCAGGCACAAACCAGAGGTCCAAAGTTCAACACAAGTTTGAAGGTAAAAAACGAGCAGCAGGAATCACAGAGCAAGGAATCCACACATCCTGCTCCAGCAATGTCCATTTCTTTCAGTTGGATTAAATAGGCAATCCTGGAATGGCCCATCATGATAGGTGAGACTACCTCCTCGCGAGTAACCTGGCCAACTGGCGTTATGTCTGTCACCTCTCTGCCCTGCATGTCCTTGGATCTGGGGGAGGTGGAGACTCTACCTTCTAATCCTCGCTGACCACAGGCAGCTGTTTCCATTCTTCACCTGAAGCCTCCAGACTAACCTGCTGTGGCTCTGGGTCCTTCTGCTTGGACCCAGCCTTCTGGCTGTCTGGTCATTCCAGCTGTGGCTGTTCCCTCAAGCTGGAACCCTTTACTCCCTAGTCCATGTCTATCTACATGCACCCCCATACTCACTTCTCCAGAAATGCCAGGATCTAGCTCCTCCTCCTCTTCCTCCTCTGAACTCACGTCCGGAGAGGAGGCCAGAGACATGTCCATGACAACGGCCTTAGGTTGACAAAGGACCTCCAGATGATAAAGTAGAAATGACACCTAGAATGACATTGGAGGAAGATGAAGAGTGATTCCATCAAACACAGGTAAGACCTAATTTATGTTTATAAGGCTCACCATGTAGCAATAGTGATCAAACATGCTTATTTCTATGGTGTGTGTGTGTTCCAAATGCTGATTTACTGTTCAGGATAAGTACTTCATAGGCAGTAAAGTACTGGAGAGTATATATAGATCGCTACAGGGGGAATTTTTTGGAAGTTGGTTGATTCAATCACTTGGTTGATTTAAGTTGGACTCAAGTTGTTCACATCCTATGGAATTGATGGAAACACAGACTTGTGTTTTTATCTGATCTTTATACTGTATGTTGTAGCTGACTCCTGTTCTTTCTTATTGGGCTCCTGAGTCTAAATGCTAGGGAATGCCTGGAAGCTTGGTAGCTAGATAAACCAGCCATCAACAAGCACATAGACATAAACAACATGTACACACTATTCAAAACAGACAATAAAAAAGCTAAAAGTGAAACAAAAAGAACAAAAAACTTCCTCCCCTGTAATCAACAGGTAAGCAGGGATTAACACCAAACAAACAAGCAATAAACAATATCCTGTGTTACGTAATAGAAATGTATTTTACTGTTTAATATATATTCCTATAATATACTCAAGCTGAAATTCTGGTTCTGAAAATAAGTTAACTGAACTCAGTGAGATTTATTTCTGATAGCTATGTATTGAACAGTATTTAAATATAATTTATATTAAAGCTTTAAAACAAGAAGATAAAAACTAACAAAAATTAACATAAAGTGAGGAAGGAAATAGAAAAAAATCAACAGAAAAGCAAAAAATGTAAAAAAAAGCTGAATTAAAATAGAAAAAATAAATATATATAAAAAGTATTCTTCATAGCAGCTGTATGTTTTAACTTCTCTCTCCAAAATTACATCATATTAATCTTCTTTCTATAATCTAGTCTATCTAATCATCAAAACCATAAATCACAAGTTCTTTATTTTTACAGAAAGTCCATTAGTGGCTCTCAGAACCCAATAAATGTAGATAATGTCTTTTCTCTCCTCAAAGAAGTCAATGTATCCAGTTCAGCAAAATCTGCTAATTTCACAAACCATTCTTTCATCACGGGTAGTGTTCTGTTCTTGCAAAGCAGACATCGAGACGAGGCAGGTTCACAACAAAGGATCTCTTTATTAAGTACATTCACAAAACAGAAGCAAGAACACAATGGCAACTGGCCTTTTTATACTCCCCTTGCAAGGGGATGCACAGCCAATCATTGCAGGCCATTCTCCCGCCTTGCGCATGTGCGCAAGGCCAGAGACAGCCTGTCTGGGTCCCGGGCAGAAACGTGGTCTGTCCGGGTCTCTGCAACCTTCCTGCAGCCTTTCTGAGCCTTGCTGAATGATTCAGCAAGGCCCAGGACATAACACCCCTCCCCCCTTGGATTAAACAATAAGTAAGCAAATTGTTTAACACTTCACATAAACACAACATGGCAGGCCGGTTAGCACGTTATACCATCCACCTTACTCCTTGCAACCTGTTACCTTCAGGTCCCAATGGAGTCCACGGACTTTCACTCTTTGACAATATTTGCACCACAACCTACAATTGTTTTTGTTTACCCCCTCAGATGGCGAGGACTAATACCCCTCCTGTATAGTGAACAGGGAACTTACATATTCCCCTAAATGCTTAGGAGGACCTTTGACCCACTCTGATCTTCGTGGAGCCAGATTAGGTGCAGGTGCGATTGTAGGTGTGGGATTAGGAATAGGTGCCTCAAGTGCCTGCTCCCAGTTTGCGCAAAACAAACCAGGACTTTGTCGCCCAGAAGACTCAGGGGTTCCCCCTGATTGCTGACTGGCTGGATCCACCAAACCCAAACCAGAGTTCCTTGGTGGGGTTGAGTTCCCTGAGTCCCATGGTGGGGTGGAATTCCCCAGAATTCCATGGGACTCCTCTTGGGAGCATTGTCCCTCGAGCCCAAGACCAGCAGCAGGAGTACCTTGAGTAGCCGATTTATGGCCATTTGCCCCTAGCCAGGGACCTCTGCCAGAGTCAGGAGCGCCTCCATGGCAAGACCCCCGGAGCCTATGCCAGAGTCAGGAGCCACCTCCATGGCAAGACCCCCACCTAGAACATGTGTAGGAACATTTGGATAAGTGCCCTCATGGAGAGACTGTGGTTCACAATCGTAATTTGGGGTCCCCCTCCCCCCGAGAGCAGAGCCAGGAGTGGAAACGTGGCCAGGAAGCCTCCAGTGCACTTGGTCAATGTGGCATCTAAGCACACAACCATCCTCTAAGGCCACTTCGTAGGACAGTGGTCCAGAGATCTTGCATACCACAGCAGGTACCCAGATATGTCCATGCCCATAGTTTCTGGCCCATACCAGATCACCCACTTGGAGTCTCCTAGGTGCCCACGGTTGTGACACCTGTGAGCCACCCAGTCTGGGTGCAGCCTGTCCAGCTTCACGATGAGTCTGCGATCCCAGCGGAGTTCAGCTGGGTTCTTTCCTGTAGCTGTGCAAGGTGTGGTGCGGTGTGCAAGGAGAAAATCGGCTAACCTGTGATGCCAGGGTCCTTGAGTGATTCTCTTTAATGCTTCCTTGGTGGCACGCACCATGCATTCAGCCTGCGTTCAGCGTTCAGAGTGAAAAGGAGCAGATGTAGCATGCCGGATCATGTTGGCTTGAAGAAAAGCCTGAAACTCAGAAGAGGTAAATTGGGGACCATTGTCTGAAACAAGGACATCAGGAAGACCATGGGAAGCGAAGATTCCTCTGAGCACCTGGATGGTCCTGGCAGTAGTGGTGGAGGATACAGGAACGACCTCTAGCCACTTGGAATGGCTATCCACGAGGAGAAGGAAGAATTGCCCCTGAAAGGGCCCAGCATAGTCAATGTGTACGCGTGACCATGGAATGAGTGTCTCCTCCCACCTATGTACAGGGGCCTGGGGCATCTCAGGCCATGACTGTTGGCACACTTGGCACCCCTGAACCTGGGCCTCGATGTTCTTATCTAGTCCAGGCCACCACAGATGGCTACGTGCAAGTGCCTTCATCCTCACTATTCCCGGATGTCCCTCATGCAGAGAGAGCAAGACTCTAGTCCTCAATAAGGCCGGGATGACTACTCTGCTTCCCCATAGGATACACCCTTTGAATGTAGAAAATTCATGTTTCCTACACCAGAAACTTTGGAACTCTGTACCAGGACACGTGTCAGGCCATCCTGACAACACCCATGTCAGCACGCGTGCAAACGTGTGATCAGTGGCAGTTTCAGCAGCCACATCCCTAGCATTGAGGGGAGATTCAGGCAATTCCTGAATGGAAAGAATGTGTACAGCAGGAGCAGGGTCTGCCTCTATTTGCTTTAGAGGTAACCTACTAAGGCCATCAGCGTGGCCCATCTCTATCCCTGGTTTGTGAACCAGGGTGTAGTCATAAGCTGACAAGAAAATTGACCATCTCAGCATTCTGGGAGAGATGATGTGTGGGGTTTGCTTCTTTGTTGTAAACAAACCCAGCAAAGGCTTGTGGTCAGTGTAGACCGTGAAATGGCGGCCATACAAGAATTCAGCTCTCAGCCTTTCAGCCGAGTTCCCAGATGACTCTCCTGCAATGAGGACGTCATCGAAATAGGGGCAGACCCCAGGAATACCACGGAGCATTCGCTCCATCACCCCTTGGAAAATGCCAGGGGCTACATTGACCCCAAACTGCAGTCTTTTTACTTTAAAAGCCCCTCTGTGAGTAACTATCGTTTGGGTCTCAGCTGTTGCCTCATCAACAGGTAACTGTTGGTAGGCCTGAGCTAAGTCAGGCTTAGCAAAGACTTTTCCCCCTTTCAGTGAGGCCAGAATGTGGCTCACCACAGGCACTGGATATGCATGCTGCTGCAAGGCTTTGTTTAGAGTGCATTTATAGTCCGCACAAATTCGGACTTCACCATTGGCTTTTAATGGTGTCACTATGGGGGTTTCCCATGGACTCGAATCCACAGGCTCTAGAATGCCTTGTTGGAGCAGTTTGTCCAACTCAGCATCTATTTTACTTTTGAGAGCAAAAGGCACCCTTCTTGGTTTAACCCTGATGGGTGTGATGGCTGGATCTAACCTTAAAGCAATGGGAGGCCCCTTGTATGAGCCAAGCTCTGGGCTGAACACATCTGCAAACTCCTTACAGACTCCTGCAAGGCTGGCAGTTTGTAGATGATTAAGACCAGTCACTTGGATCCCAAGTGCCTCGAACCAATCGAGTCCGATAAGACTCATGTGATCACCCCCAACTACCACCACATCTAACAACCTATCAAATTCCTTATGCTGTACTCTAAGCATGGCCTCCCCCTTCACACTGACTCGTGAATTTTGGAAGTCAGTGAGGATGAGATTGGAGGGCCTGAGTTTGACTCGTGAGCCACTCCTGGAACAAACCTTTTTAAAGGTGTCTGCAAAAATAATAGAAAGAGCGGACCCTATGTCCAGCTCCATAGCCAGGGGAACTCCCTGCACTCTTACATCAATGCAAAGCTTTTTCTTAAGGGGCCAGTGAACCCCAGTTTTGAATACCCCCCTACGGGACACGCAGAAATCCACCCTGTGTTGGCTGGGGACCTTGGTACCTTTCAGAGACAATTCTTCGGGGGACCTGTTTTTCTGGCGACCCATGCAGGTTGATGCGATGTGGCCTTGCCTGCCACATGCCCGGCAAACAGCAGAACGAAAACGGCAGTCAGCTCTCCTGTGGTGACCCCCACAGCCGAAACACCGAAGGGATGCAGGTGTCTGTCCTCTGCATTCTTGCAGTCTTCTCTCCGCCGACTGTTGAAGTTTGTCCACCTCTTCTTCCTCGGATTCCTCTCCGGATGCCTCTCGCACGACCTCCTGATGGATGGGAACTGCTGCTGGAGGGTTCTTGGTCGATCGCAAAGCTTTCACCGCACCACCGGCTGCTTCTTCAGCTGCAACTTCTCTCAGGGCATCTTGGAAGGAAACATCAGCTCTAGCAAATAACTTTTGTTGCATCTCATGGCTTTGCAATCCACAGACGAGTCGATCTCGGAGCCTCTCTTCCAAGTCTTGGAACGCACATGGCCTAGCAGCCTGCCTCAGAGCCGTGACAAAGTCCGCAGCTGATTCTCCCGGCCGCTGATCCCACTGCTCAAATTGGTGCCTCCAACCTATTACAGAAAGCTTGGGCTCAAAATGCTCACGCAGCATTTTCTTTAGATCTGAATAGGCGATCGACTCCAATGATGCTGGGGCTACAAGGTTCTCAGCAATGTCAAAAGTCTCTTGCCCACAGACACACAGCAAAGTAGCAGCTTTCAATTCGTCTTCTTGGATCTTATTCACCCTGAAGTAGTTCTCGACGCGAGCTATGTAAGAGCTCCATCGTTCTGGGTGCGAAGTATCGAATTCGACAAGACGGCCCAGCTTGGACATCGTTGTGACCGATAGCCTCTTTGACGTCTCTCGCTGCAAGGAAGGAGAAGGGGTCCCCCGAAGCCAAGCCCACCTCTAGCGTCTTCGTACTGGCAGGTGGTTGCTTCTCCTGGACGCCGCGCTTCTCTTCGCTTCAGGCCTTCAGGTGAGTTGGCCCTAGCTTCTTTTCCTTTGGCTTCCTATGCGGCGAATCCCATCCTCGTCGCCAATGTTCTGTTCTTGCAAAGCAGACATCGAGACGAGGCAGGTTCACAACAAAGGATCTCTTTATTAAGTACATTCACAGAACAGAAGCAAGAACACAATGGCGACTGCCCTTTTTATACTCCCCTTGCAAGGGGATGCACAGCCAATCATTGCAGGCCATTCTCCCGCCTTGCACATGCGCGCAAGGCCAGAGACAGCCTGTCTGGGTCCCGGGCAGACACGTGGTCTGTCCGGGTCTCTGCAACCTTCCTGCAGCCTTTCTGAGCCTTGCTGAATGACTCAGCAAGGCCCAGGACATAACAGGTAGTGTCAAAAGTTTTCATTTCTGTGCATATAATAATCTCACTGCAAAAATCATATATTGAAATATTTTCAATGGCTTTTTTCTAACTACTTATCCATTTATTGTTAAAGGAAAAGTTCTGGCTTCAATTGAATATTGATTGATCTTTAAAATTCTCTGTGCTGTGTATTGAAAAGCACTGATGTTCATTTTTATAGAATATCCTGTTATAACGTTCACTGTTTTGTGCTGAGAAGTGAAACTAAACTTTCTTTTATTTGTGAACCTGAATATTTATTTGTGAACCTGAATATTTATTCTGAAATAAATCCTGATAAATGAGCATGTACAATCATTTCCAATAGAATGCTGCTTACATGTAGATAAAAATTTAATTTTGTTGCTTTGTCAGTTTTTATGAAAATGGATGACTTCAGGAAAAAAATTAGATGACATCATCATACTGTTATGATTGCAGGTAACAGACACACACACATGTGTTCACATGCATGCACTTACACACATACAGACACACACATACATCAATGTGGTTTAAAATAGAAGGCATGCAATTTTAACACATTCTTAAAAGAGCATATTCATGCTGTTTTTATTATTAATTTGTTCATTCTACATGCAAATTGAAAGACAAATTTTGAACTTAAAAAAAATGAATGCCAACTGTGGAAAAATAATCTAAGGCTACATTAGTAATCAAACTTCCAGAGATAGAGTATCCTAGACATGAAAGTAAATTTATTATTTGTAGTAAAAAATTAATGGAGCCTGCAATAATAATGTCATACAAATTTGAAATCTTATGTGGAAATTGAGAAGGACAGAAAAAACTATTGATGGCAGTAGAAAGATGGAATTAGAGGTGGGAGTGGTCTAGGTAAGGAGTATAGAATCACATCTGACTGGTGGAACGGAGAATCAGATAATTTTGATTAACAAAAAGTGCACATGTTTTCATAAGCTGATGCAATATTCTGATAATCAAAATAAAAAAGGAACAAAACTTTTTAATAAGTTTTTATTAATTTGAATGTGAACCAAACTGTCCACTTAAAGCATTTCAAATCATTTCCCTCTTTCCAATTATGCTTCAGTCAGTGACATCTTTCAGCCTCATTTTGCCTAAGATTCTAGTACCCTTGGCACATTTCTATTGTTTAATAGCCTAGAATCTTCAGAACTTAAGTATTTTTTTTTCTGTGTGTTCCTAATTTGAATCTTCAATAACATGCTGCAGAATTGAAGGGTTAGATAACACAATAGGAGGCTCCTTGGATATTCATACCTTGATTTGGTAATCTTCTCACATTAAGTTTCTCCATAGCTTTAGAATATTTTGAAATCCACAAATGGATTTCACATTAAATGTTGATGGTAAAGCCCAAAGAAAGAGAGAGATATTTTATAGGACTACAGAAAGATATTAATGTTGGCTTTCCCTTCATTTAAATAATTTCAAATATTGGATATAATTTCAAAAAATGCCTGTTCCATGTAGTCATCACATAATAAACTGAAACTTCCATTTTAATCAACAATGTGTCTTCTAAAGGTTGTAGCAGTAGTATAGATCTGTAACAGGGAATGTGTTGAATCAGTTAATGTCTATAATTGCTTAGAATTTTATATGTCAAAAACAAGCCTTTGATTGAACTCAGCAGCAGTATGCAACCTTTGCAACTGTTTTAATGCTTGTTTAATATCTGCATAACCAGAAGCTTCATTCACCAGCTGCCATATTTTGTACTTATAATGTGCTTTTTATGAGGTTAATATATACTGTCAAATGCATAATTATTACTACAAAAAATGATTTGTCATCTTCTCTAAGGCCCCAGATGTATGGCTGAGCCTATATCATGGTTAATCTATATGTTATTTATAATTTTGTTTTGTAATTTTTATCTTGTTTTTAGATAGCTACCCAAAGGCATGAATTTTAGATAAGCAGCCATACAAATTGAATCAATCAATCAATAAGCTATAGTTTAACTGTTATTTAGAATCAATTATATGATAAGGCAGAAAAATGAAAGAAGATTTTATGCAGATATAGAGATATGTTAACCCTTATCATAGAATATAGCAGCTGAAAAAAAGAAGTACAAATATAATGTATCTATTACAAAAATTCTTCTTGTCATGACCTTTACCTCAGCAAAATGGTGCATCATAGGACAACAGTTTTTGAATCAAAGTACGTCAAATGGCCAACTTACAGAATGTGTCCAAAATCTGGGATTTATGACTCCGAAAGAAATGAAATTTGGAAAGGTTGTGGCTGCTTCAGAACTACAGGCTACTGCTGCATTGCTGGACTGTTGCTGTGGTCATGTGATCTTCATTTTCAATGTTCAATGACAGTTTTCCAGTCAGTCTCGCTGTTGTGTGTTTTTATTCCCTGGAGAAGGCACAAATTTCTGCTATATAAAAGGAAAGGTCAAAATAGGCAATTTGCAACTTCTGTCTAATGAACTCTCGATTTATATAGCATTGAATATTGCAAATAAGTTTAGGAAGAACATCAGAAAATACAACTGCCTCTTCCAACTGACATCCTTTGATGCCAACAAAGTACTTCTAATGAGGAACTGATGGAATCTTTCTGTAATTATTCAAGGGCAAATCTTTCATTGAATTAGACATTTAATGCCAGACCAACCAGCAAGCTAATTTATTCAAATGTTCATGTATCTCAAGACAGCACAGAATTGAGAATGGGTATACCTTGCAATGATAGAACTCAATGTGAAATTGTTGAATTCTTGGAGAAACTAGTATGACAGCAAAATACATACATTGCCTCGCTTCAGCTTGCAAAAGAACAAATTTGAGAAATGCCAAAAGCTTCTTTTGTCATTGATCCTGACTAGAGATGAGCATTCAAACATGAGAGAAGATTTAATGCACAAATTGCCAACAACAAAACTGAAATTTGTTGAAAGAACAAGGAGGTGGTTTTCAAATAATTTCAGAGTCACATTGCTCCAAAGACAGCTTTCAAAATCTACTTTTCTTTCTTATTGGAGTTGATGGCTGGCATCATCAGCTCCAAATGAGGAATAACAGGAGACTAACAGCAAAGCGAATGAAAATGCTCTTTCTCTACATAGAAAAACCCTCCAATATTGCAATTTGCTTTGACATACAAGACATTGTCTGAGATGAGAACACTATGATTAGGAGTGAGTGCTTTGACGCCATAGAGAACTCTTCATTATATATGTGGCAAAATGAGACCTTTAACAAAATTCTGATGAAATAGAAAAATAAAAATTATGAAATAGAATTAGCTGAAAATATGGTTCTACCACCAAGAACCATCGAAGAATGTATAAATTTCATCTAGCCAACATTTGGCATTCCAGCTGAACTGTTCTCAAAGAACTCAATTCCCTTTAATGAAATGATGACAAAAATCAATTCCTTATGTATTTATATATTTCCTTGGAAAGATGAAAGAATAATGGTCATTAAATGTTGTCAGTGAAGAAGCTAATGCTGCTCATTTTCCAACAGAATTTCTTGAACTCTCTCAATTGCCACAACATAAAATGGTAGTGAAGGTAGGATATTCTGTCGTTTTAATGAGGAATTGGATTTTCAAAAGCTTTGCAAGGGAATGAGGATGATTGTAGAATAATTCCTCAAAGATCAGGTAGCAAAAATAAAGATATTCAAAAAGATATTATCATGATTTCAAGAATTACACTCAATTGCTCAGATAGTGAAGTTGTCTCTCTTCAGTGGACATAGTTCCCAATACAGTCAGGCTTTGCTCTCATTAGACATAAAACACAAGGGCAAACCATTGAAAAGGTGCTGATTTATCTGGAGAAACTGATATTCTAATATGGTTAGCTATATGTCAGTTTAAACTAAGGAAAAACAGAGAAAATCTAAAAGTATTCTTAAAGAACTGTTGATCAACTCCAAATATCATCAAAAGCATCCTTTGTTAAATATAAAGCATCTATATTTCTCTTCCTACATATCTTTCTTCTTTAATAAAACAATGTTTATTTTTTAATTTTAAAATCAAACAGTAAAAATATCTGTGATCATTTTGTTTCTCTGTTTAGATAATGAAATAACTTTGAAAGAATGAGGTCATGGGTTATCTAGTTATCTGATAAAAATCAATATATTATGTCAAATATAATCTTACTCAAACTTACAATAGATCCATAGAAATTGGAGGAAGTTTAGTTGGCTGTAGATCACCTAAAACATAATATCTATTATTATATATTAACCATCTATATTCTTTTTATTAATTTTTACTTTTATTCCTACATTTTTTCATTTTATGCCGATAAATGAATAAATTTATAGAGCATAATTTCTTATTATTTTTACCCTTAAACAGTTCCTTATTTTTAAGACATTTACTTATATTGAAGATGCAATCCAGCACTGATTTATTGAACTTGCTGAGATTATTGTCTGAGGAAAATGTAGGAGTTAGTTCCAATTGCCTTATTGCTTAGAATTTTCTTTCTCTGGCAAATACCTAGCATGCCAAACCTCCTTACAATAGCCGCTCAGTAGCAAAGTAGACATGTGCTGTGGTGGGTGGAATATTATGGAACTCTTGTTATAAAGCAATGGTACCCCACAGTGTGATTTGTATCATGCTGAGTGAGACGCCTACACTTTTCAGCAGTTGGCTTTGCGTCTGTAATTTATTGCTTCAGAAACCATTATAATAATGCAAGAAATGCTTCAGCAAGCGTAGAGGGAAGAACACATCACAGTCAGGCTGTAATAACTATTTAGACTATTTAAACTCACCCAGCTTGCTCTACATTAGAAAAACAGGCCCTAATAAATTATTTTATATATTTTATTACTATTTTGGCTTCATTGTAGATTGCATTTCTAAAGATAGAAACTTATGAAAATAATTGTTTGGAAATTACTGTGTTAGGTATAAAAGCAGGTGGGAAGGAATTTGATTTTTTCTTTGTACGTTGCTACATAATCTAGCCCCCAAAATGAGAGCTTGATTGATCTGAGTCCATAAAGAAAATCTTATGTCCTTTAAAGTAACATTTAGAATTGTAATGCTAATGTGTTTTTCACTTGTAATATTAACTGAGACAAAGATGGCAAAATGTAAAGAATTTTGTGATCTATTGCAACTGCAGATGCCTTACTCTACAGCATGCTATATCTGAAATTTCATTATTTCATCATTTTTTAAAATTCCTCTGTGCCTCTTCTAATACTACACCCCTTTTGTCTATATGTTCCTTATTATTACTTTCTTATTGATAAGGGAAGCATACTACTGCATTTGTATTCCATAATTTCATTGTTTCAACATGAAGACAGGTGATGCAATAGCTCAGTGATTAAGATGCTGGGCTTGTCATCTGGAAAGCCAACAGCCCGGTTTCAAGACATGATGGGATGAGCACTTGTCTTTCTTCCAGCTCCTGCCCACCTAGCAGTTTGAAAGCATGCAAATGCATGTAGATAAATAGGTACTACTTTGGTGGGGAGCAAACAGCACTCCACGATGTCATGCTGGCCACTTGACCGTGGAAATATCTTCAGATAGTGCTGGCTCATGGCCTCAAAGCAGAGATGTGTGCTGCCCCTATAGTCAGCAACAACTAGCAGAGTAAAATCCACAGGGACTCCCAACATGAAGACAGCATAAAGTACATTCCTTTCCATGTAGCAGTGAATAAAACTACAGATGAGAAAGCATGCTGTTCTTCTCAGTTTTCAATATATACATAAATCCATTCTCTTTCAGTTGCACATTAATCTGTAATTTTTAAAAAAGGAATATATAAAAACTCATTATTATAATCCAGTTTTTTTCATTTAGAATATATTGTTATATGCATTTTTAAAAACATGAATTTTGTATGCATCCCATAAACAGAAAACATATTATTACAATTGATTGCACAGTCAGCCAGATGTTTAGATTGGATTTAGCATTTTTGTCTATCTATTGAGTCTTTTCCAAGGACATCTGGGATAAGTAAATGTTATTCTTTGACAATGTTAAAGGTATTATTTCAGGACGTAAGCTGTTCCATGTAAAGCTTCCTTTTGCAATTGATTGATGGTGATTTTGTTGATGCCGATGGTGTTTACGTGGTGCTCCAGTTGTTTTGGGATTGCATCTAAGACACTTATTATTATTGAAATTGTCTCTGCTTTCTTTTGCCACAGCCATTTTACTCCTATTTTAAGATCATTGAATGTTGTGTTTTTCTCCAGTTCTTTCTCTTTTTTTCTACTGTCTCCAGATATTGCAACATCCATAATCAAGACATTTTTGTCTTTCTTATCAATAATGGTTGTTAAGACAATTAAGTTATTATAATTAAATTATTATTACATACTCAAAAATATGAAATATGGTTGCCAGTTATTTAGCTGATGTTGGCCTTTGTACACATCGAATTCTAAGATGAAGATGTTAGCTTTCATATGCATTGAGAACCTAAGATGTCATAATGTATTGACATAGTATATGTGCAGATACAAGCAGTATGGCCTTGGACTGACAAATGGAATTTTTGTAGAATATGCATATTTGTGTAATGCTGTTCAAGTTATTTTTTGTACCGCACTCGGAGTTCTGATACCTCTGGGACAACCACAGCTGATTTATGGTATAATCTTTCAATTTTGTTTTCCATATCTGGATACTTTGTGATATTCTCTAATTCTTTGTCTTCTTATTCTACTATTTACAACTATTTGTTCTCACCAATTTTTCATGACTGGAGCATGATATGTTTTACAGATATTCCAGCAATTTTTCATCATTATTATTATTGTTGTTGTTGTTGTTGTTGTTGTTGTTTAGTGCCTAAGCGCAAATTGACTCTAAACTGTTTCCAGACAAAATAATAAATATATAATTTTATATTTATATAACAAAAAATGATACATCCAGCAAAAGGTTCCATCTGCCCTAGCCCTAGCCCAGAACCTGAGACAATACCCAAATCATTAGGCATTATGGAATGACATTAGAGTGAAAGCCACCCAGATTTTATTTCAGAAGAAAGGTGCTGCAAGAGTGAAGGTACATTTCTGGTTGGAGAAATGTTGGAGCTGCTAAATTAAAGAAACCTGGAACCATGCCAATCCTGGCAGATCAAACTGGCTTAGCTGACACCATAGAAAATAGATGGTTTCTTAAGAAGCTAAGCACTGTGCCATGGAGCCATAACCAATATTTTGAATTGCATCCAGAAGCAAACTGGCAACTAATGCAGATTATAGAACAGAGATGTCACATGGACATACCAAAGCAGGCATATCACTGCTCATGCTGTTTCATTTTGGATCATCATCATCATCATTATCATGGGCATAAAATGAGTACAAAGATACCCGATAATGACATTTTTTAAATATAACTTTATCACACTTTTTCAGTAAAATTCTGATGATACTATTTCATTAGTTATATTAAGAATCAAGTAGTTAAACACATTTATAAAAATTAAAAGATTTCTTTGTGGAACTTTGATAAGAAGATAACATATTTGAGAGCCAAATTTCTATAATTTGTTTTTATTATAGCAGACGTTCTAAGGTTAACAACATCACACATAACTGACAGTTTACATTAGCTTGGTTTCTTGTTGTATGTTCATTTACAATACATATTGTGAGGTTTTGTTTGTTTTTGTTTGTGTTCCTCTATTTTATTTTTGC
The DNA here is from genome assembly GCA_023970755.1 of Azemiops feae. Classification (NCBI taxonomy): domain Eukaryota; kingdom Metazoa; phylum Chordata; class Lepidosauria; order Squamata; family Viperidae; genus Azemiops; species Azemiops feae. Next base: position 119,226 of record JALGBA010000321.1, on the reverse strand, counting down.
AGGCTTAGCTGGCTTTTCTCTCTACTTTTTCATCTCCAAGCTTGATCAAATCTAAATCCCAAACCAAACTTATTGATATTATCTCAGACATATAATTTAAAAACTGTAGATCTCATGTATTACCATGTTTCTCCGAAAATAAGACCCAGCCGGAAAATAAGCCCTAGCATGATTTTTCAGGACACTGGTAATACAAGCTCCACCCCAAAAATAAGCCCCAGTTAAGATCATCAGCCAGACAGATGCATTTAGTATCTTATTTTTCCAAAAATAACCGGAAAATAAGCCCTAATGTGTCTTTTGGAGCAAAAAATAATATAAGAACTGGTCTTATTTTTGGGGAAAAATGGTAGAATTTTCTCTTTTTGTTAGTGTTGTTTTTAATTGTTATCATATACAAGTTCCATTTTAATGACTATTTACTCTCTTTTTAGAAAAAAGAACCTTATGGTCTTATGAGCATCTCTTTTGATCACTTTACTTCTGTACTACTAATTTTGTGTTACTTGCTCTTTACTCTTTCTTTTAAATTTTCTAGTTATTCCTCAACTTTCTCTAAGCAACATTTGCATTTTATTTATATTAGCCAGTTTTTCCATGAATGAAATTAAAATCTTAAAATCTTAATTATGTTAGTGTCTTTCACTTTCCCCCCCAAAACATATCCATTTCATCTAGCAACTTGTATCATTTACTCAATAAGAGATTTTAGCTGACTTTCTTGGTTTTTTTTTAAAGATAAGTGATTGGTTGCCATATAATACAGATAGTCCTCAAGATATGACTATAATGGAGCCTGCTCATTACTGTCACATGTCACAGCAGTCGTTAGGTGAAATGTATCACCTAATGACTTCTCCAATCCCTGCTTTCCCCAATGAAACATAAAATGAATGTGCAGGTAGTTAAGTGGAGCATGGGGCACATCCTGGAAGGAGGAGGCCATTGGAGACTTAGTACAGGCCTAGGCCCACCTACCCTGGCCTTCCCAAGACCTTCCACATCCCCAGGATGCCTGATGCTGCACCTCAGGTCCCAACAGGCCTTTTCCCACTTCCACCAGGCCCTCTCTGGCCTTAGGCCTAATTCTCACACACACACACCAGGCCAAACACTCTTCTCTTCATGTGTTCAGAAGCTTCTGCAGCACTGTGCAGAGCTTTCTAAGGCAGCAAAATGAAGCAAATCTTCTGGTGTCCACCATTTTGTCCCACCCACAAATGGCATGATGAAATGGCTACTACAATTGGATCCACCACACTGCTCAGGGACACATGGAGAGTTTCAGAAGGTAAGTGTGGGGCATGATGGCCTGAAGGGAGGAGTCTAAATGATTCCGGTAGGGTGGAATGGGGAGAGAGGCAGGACGACATTGCAGTGACTCTGTGCTGGCTTATACGGGCGCATGACCGCAGGCCCCCTGCATCCATCATAACTTTGAAATGGGGTCATATGTAGCTTTGGGGGGGAGCTGTCATAATTTTGAGCATTCATTAAATGGCCTCTCCTACCTTGAGGATTACCTGTATTACAATTTCTAAAATACATCAGATATAGTTAGATTCTGGGTTTGGAGATTTTTTTTTTCTTCACCAAGCAGACTCGACATACTAAGATCACATATATGAGAAATCAATACAGATCTTCTATTTCCTTAAAGAGACTCTTGAATTTGTTTTTATGGAATAGGTACTAAGCTAATGGAAATCATCAGCAAATAAGAGATGCATGTTTAGAGCAAAGTAGACCGTGCCCCTGTTCCTTTAAAGCAGTTTGGTTTCCTGTTGGCAGAATAATAAAAGAAGGAAAAAACAAACCCTAAGGAAGTATGAAAGAAGCAAGAAATCGAGGATGATTATGTAGTATATCCGTCTATTTGTTTACCCCTTTCTATATACATATATTGCATCATTTCATTTCACTTTTCGATTATAACCCTCCATCCTACATACACGTCAGAATATATACATTTCAAAATTGTTTGCAAATCCCCTAACAGTTACATTATTACACAGTTTCTGAGCCAGGAATTACATAAGGAACTCTGTCAAATTCAAAGGTTAATTTTGTTGCAATTTTCATATTAGCTTGTAAAATGATAATTAGATTGGATTACTCAAAAATGAAGCACAGCTCATTCTCCATTCTTAATGCACCATCAAGTCCAAAAGGCTGACATAAAGTGGGAGGGTTACATTCCCCCCTTCTCTCTCCTCTCTCTCTCGTATATAATTTAAGAGCAGCTGAGCTTTTTATATTAGTGTTCCCATTGTTTGTTTCATTATGTCTATGCTTACAAGACTACTCACAAAAATATTTTTTTATAGAATTATCAGTAATAATCCAAGCAAACATTCTTAAGCATGGAAGCCTTATTTCTCATGCTAACCAATACATAATATGATAAATTGAATATAAAATACAGAAATTCAGAAATAGTTGTGATAGCTATTTGTAATAATCAGTTTGCTATCCAGTGGTATACTTTACTACTTTTCTTAGCTATTTCCAATTTCCATATTTTTTTCAGTATATTAAATTAGTTAATGAATTATGTTCTAAAGGTGCTTTTTCAAGAGGCAACTGGACTTTCTTGTTTTTCTTTGAAGACATTTCACTTCTCATCCAAGAAGTTTCTTCAGCTCTGACTGGATGGTGGTGAAAGGAAGGATTTATATTCCTTGCAGACAGCTGGTCATTTGCATTCTTTTAGAGAATCATTGAAGCCACGTGGAGGTTTGTCTGTGTCCTCAGGGTCACCTAAGTAATGCAAATGGATGTGGAGCCTTCTTGGATCTGCTGAAAGGACTGTGTAATAGACAGGAGATAGATTATGTTGTATCTCTCCCCCTCTGTTGAGAGAGGGCTCTTCAGTTTTGACATAGATGGCCGCTTTAACCCCTCTTTCATACCAGTGATCTTTTTTGTCTAAAATGTGGTGTTCGCTGTTTTCGAAACAGTGGCCTTTGTCTTTTAAATGCAGATGGACTGCTGAATCTTGTCCTGATGGGTTTGTTCTCCTATGTTGTGCCATGTGTTTATGAAGTGGTTGTTTTGTTTCACCAATGTAGAGATCTGCACGTGTCTCACTGCATTGTACTGCATATACTATGTTGCTCAGTTTGTGTCCTTGGGGTGGATAAGCTTCTGCCTTAGGTATTCTTAGCTTTAATGTGTGCATGCATGTTGTGTTGGCTGAAGATCCTTTTGAGCTTTTCAGATATTCCTGCAACATATGGAATGACACATTGCTTCATTTATTGTTCTCTTATTTGTCTATTATGGAGGATCTCCTGCTTGGTTTTGGGGGGGATTTGATAGGCCCACTTGAGATAGCTACACATTCTGAAGGCTTTCTTGGTGTGTTTTAGTTCTTTTTCTTTCCCATCTTTGCTGGTATGCAGGCCTTCAGCTCGGTGGTGTAGGGTTCTGATAACTCCCATTTTGTGGTGCAATGGGTGGTGAGAATCAAAATGTAAATATAAATATTGTAAATATTGTAAATTATGTAAATATAAATTATATAAATATAAATATTGTAAATCAAAGAGGCCAAATTGAGCAGCCCTCTCTCAACAGAGGGGGAGGGATACAACATCATCTATCTCCAATCTACAACACAGTCCTTTCAGCAGTTCCAAGAAGGCTCCACACCTATCTGAACTACTTGGGGAAACCATGACTTGGATGACTGAGAATCTCCATAGACATTAAACATATTATGATTTAAAAAAAAATAAACTTCACATCTTTACATTATGCACATCTTTACATTTCTAGCCTATCTCATGTATAAAAGCTAATTTCTAAAGAATGAATGTGACACAAATCCAGTGAAATGAGTAAATTAAAATTTATGTATAACTGGATATAAATCCTTTATTCTCACAAAATGAATTGTAAAAAGCAATCAGTATTTTAAGGTTTCCTTTGAAAGAGAAAATATTTGCAGTGCAGTAATCATTCCCTCATATTTTCTCAGTCAAGACATGTTCTTTTCTCTTAGATCAAAGTATATTTCCAACTGAGCATTAAAATCTACTTAAACCACAACACCTCATGCTTGGTGTGGGCATCACTTCTACTGTTTCTATCAATTGATGTTAAGTTTTCCCACTGACATTTTCAGCTTTGTACCTTCACAATAATTCTATGAAATATGACATGCACATTGGATTTTTTTCTTGTCTTTTATAAGTTCCTTCTATCTTTTAATAGCTGTAGATAGTAAGAATAATTACCTAAAGGGGAAAATATAAAATTTGGCTGAAACCTCTGCTTGAGTAACTTTTTGCTAATTTCTAATTAATCCATATTTCCATATGTTCCCAGTCCCACATCATGGGGAGCAAATGCTAACTTCAAGTGAAGATTAGCTAATATTTTCTCTTTGATCAATGAAAAAAAAAAGGAGGAAAGCAGTATTGCCCTTGTTTTAGGAAGTTTATGAGATATATATTAAATAAAAAGACCTCTTAGCTAAGAAGTTGGAGCTCTTCTTCAAAAGTATGCTTTTTTCTTTTTTGCCAGTGAAGTATTTCTGTGGAATGCTCATCTAATTATGTAATATTCCAGGTCACACATACAGTACATTCCAGGAAACGATATTGCCCAAAACAGGGTATCATCAGATTCTATTATCAGTGAAAGGCTCATCTCCTAAACACTATCTCACCAATTTTAATCAAAAGTTTATTTTATAGTGATTATAAGCTTCCCAGAGTCATCATGATTAAGTTGGGTGGCCATATAATTTTTCTTAATAATTTAATAAATTAAATAATTATTGTATCCTTCTCATTAAAATGAGGAGTAAAATAGGATCACTTCAAGCAGCACTAATTTTCCCTTTATAAATTTAAACACTGCAACTTAGAATGCACTGCAGTAAAATAGAGGCACCCCCAGTTCTGAGCTGTTTTGTGGAAGTTTAGTTAATCTCTTAGTTCTGCCTCACTTAGTACCAAACTAAACGTAATGTGCAGCTACATTTATTTTAGCAATTTATTGTTGGAGGGTGTACAATTTTACTTTATGAAGCCAGAGGAAGCTATTCTTTCAGTTCCTAATCATATTCAACACAGACTCAAATCCATCTACATAGCTAAAAAAGTTGTCCAGTTTTTCTTTTTAAATTTGTTACAATAAAAGAAGCAAACTGTGAGATATCGGATAACAGTCCTGACACAATGTTTGTTGGACCATACAACCTGAGTAGGACCATAGTACACTTTATGTTAATTCTTAAACAAAGGACAGATTACGGTTAGTATTCACTACACTGAATTAAAGAGTTTCTGATGGCTCAATAATATGATAGCTAAAAATGATTTTTATTTTTAGTGGGGAAAATAAGAGTGGAAAAGCAGCAGACGTTTTCCAGTTATCAAACTGAATCTGAAAATAAAAATTTGTCAATTCATCCTAAAATTGTTCCACTGAGTTTTGGCAACAAAATAAATGAATTTCAGTTGCAATGACTATGACCCATTTTGAGATGGTGAGTGACTTTAAGGGAAAATGTGAGCTTTCTACCTTTCAGAGCTATTCAAGACCCATCTAGTATTATTATTTTTAGAAAAAAAAGAACGTCACTGAAAATCTGCCAGTTTGCTATTAAATTAATCTTAGTGTTATGAAAGTTCCAAATGAAGTACTTGGGGAGTGAAAGTGGTCTACAGATCATAATTTCCCCACTTTTGCTTTTAACCATGATTTCAAACTGCAGTAGCTAATTTCATGCATTAAGAAATAAAAATCAAATCACAATAGCCAATTAATATCTGTAATTTGGTCTCCAAATTCTACAATTCATAATAAAAGCTACAGGAATATTTGGAGATTCATTAAGGACACAAGTATTTTCCACTGTAGAAGAAAGAGAGATAACATAGGCAAAGAAATGCAAAAGTTGTTAGCAGGCAAAAGCAACAATAATGAAACCTTATCCTTGGAAAGATAGGAATATAAGACAGAAATTCAAAATAATCCTGCCTTGGTTCTGTAAAATATAAGAGAAGGTAGAGGGAAATGTTGGTGGGCTTTTAAGATTTTATTATTTACGCAATAATAATATAAGAGATTATTAGATATCTCTCCTCGCCTGACTTACCTTGAAGGGCTGACACATATGCAGATACAGACCCAGGCATAGTAAAAATATATTTTTTAAAATCGATACAGGTTTGCTTTTTAATTCTATTTTCCTTAATTAGATTAAAAGTCTTATCTATATTCTAATTGAATTTTGATAGTTGAATTCTAAAAATAAATATGGAATTAATAATAGAATAATTATTTATGCACAGACTTCATTGAGTTGAAAATTGTATCTACACATCTGACATTAATTTTTTTACTTTTAAACAGCTTGTTAATTGTTCTACACTTTTTTTAATAAAATAAACTTAGAACTGAACTAAATATGAGATTAGAAAGAGAATACTCAGGGGAAAATAATTAATGATTATCTCAAGAACTGTTATTGCTAAGAGTGTCAAAATTGTCTAAGGGCTTAAGCAGTTTCATTGTGTGGGTTCACTGACAGGTCAAGATCAGTTGCAGTTAGCAAGTGGTATGCGTGGTCCAGGGGAGCATGGATGGTTTTTCTTTTTCACGCTACATTGTAACTTTCTACTGCTTTTTTCCCATGTAATGCCTAGTTTTGACCATGATAATAGCTTGATGTTGTGTCTAGATTGTGCTTTCTTCTAAAGAAAAAAAAATTCTATTCCATTTTTTTTCAAAAAAGTTCAGTTGTTTCTTTCTCCTACTAATGAACATGTTTTTACAAAAATCACACCCTCACACACATACATACATACTGAGTTTTTCATCAATCCACTGGTGAAATTGTTAAAAAAAAATGGGAGTAGAGTGCAGTGAATGGTTATTTCCTCAATAGTTGAAGCAATGAAATGAAGTAGAGAGATTTGCCTTGAAAGAATTGAAGTGTGGCTTGCAAATGAAATGCAATATGCTGATCCAAGATGGAAAACATTACTTTTGATGTGCAGACAGAAAACACAGGGAGGCATTTCATTAGCTGCTGGCTGGAGTGATTTGAGGATGTTCTAACTTTATTCTTTTTAAGGCTTTAAATATTTGAATTTTATCCCATATCAAATGGGTCAAAAGATTTATGAATCTGCATGGTATAAAGATCCAATTGTTGAACTGCCTTTCTCTCTGGTTGAATTTGTTTTATGTTCTGTTAAATTTTCACTATTGTTTATATTTCAGTACTCTGCTGTTTTAATTGTGTACCACCCTGTGTCTTTGTCATTCTAAAGAGGGGTGTCATGGTTCCGATGGATGAGACCAGTAAAAACAGAACTCCAAGACAAAAGGTTTCCTTAAAGAACATATTTATTTGGCAACTGAAAACGAAGTGGAAATGGCTTCAGCCCAAATTTGTTTGCAGTGTTGACAGTTGGATCCCCTAAACAAAAGAGAAATCCTGTAGACGAAGAAGAGTTAAAATTAGGAATCTCTTCGAGGCTTATTAGGATGCTTATCAAAAAAATCTACGTATCAATCTTTCAGCTTTTATTTTTTTAAAAAACTTTTTATGAATTTTCCCAGCTTTAATTTTGCGTTGATATTTACATTAAACATTTAATATTTATCATTTCCCAATTTTTAAATGACCCCCTTTGTCACAATTCCCCCCAACATCTAGTGTTCCGGATACATATCTTATCTATCTCACTTCTATATCAACAGATTAGTAATACAATATAATATTCTTATTTTCATTATAATTTCCAAATATTATAGATTCAATAACCAAAATTTCTCCCATTTCAGAATTCTTCCTTATGTCCACTTTCTCATATTTAAGCTTATAATTTTTATTCTTATCACTACATCAAAACATGTTAATTACGTTACATCACTCTTAACATATATATGTCTTAATCATCTTTATTTTACCTTTATGAACAACTCAATATTTCAATTTAACTATTGATATTTATGCATCTAGGTTTTAATTAGCCAACATTTTTCTTTATCTTCACTTCATAACAATATCTCGTATTCAAAATACGGGTCTTGTCTACTTAAGTATATTCTATTTTAAACCTACTAGATATGTCCACACTGCAGTGGAAAACAGGGTGGATCTTTCCCAAAAGGCAAGGGAGTTTTAACTCTACTGTGACTGGGTTTATAATTCAGACTATGGGGAAAGGTCCAAGGAATTTTGGTCCCAATGTTTTACTAGGCAACTTGAGTCTCAAATATTTTGTAGAGAAATAAATCTTTTCCCCCACATGGAATGGTTTCTGAGGAGCCCTTTTTTAATCAGCCTGTTCTTTGTAAATTTTTGAGGCTTTCGCTAAAGCCTTTTTTGCATTGTCCCAAACAGTTTTCCAGGAGGCCACCTACTGATCTAAAGTTTGAGAAGCAGGAGGGTCCTATGGGTATTCAGGCATGGGACTGAACTCTCTACCAGTACTTATTTTAAAAAGAGTGAGTCCAGTGCTGCTATGCACCGTGTTATTATAAGTCACCTCAGCAAAAGGGAGGAGGTCAGCCCAGTTCATCTGCTGATAATCCACATAATATCTAATGTATTGTTCCACCATTGCGTTCAGTTTTTCAGCCCCTCCATTCGTAGACAAATGAAAAGCCAATTATAGTCCTTGCGTGGATCTGATCAGTTTAAAGAAGTCCCTCCAAAATCTAGCAGTAAACTGAACCCCCCTGTCCTAAATAATCTGTTTTGGTGCTCCGTGGAGCTGGTAGATATGTTTGAGGAACATTTTGCCTAACTTCTATATGGAGGGGAGACCGGAACAGGCTATGAAATGAGCTGCTAACAGTCCATATTACCATATTGCCCCTACTTTCTGGTAATTCCACAATAAAGTCCATGGCAATTTCTTCTCAGGGTTGTGAAGGGTCTGCAATTTGTTGCAATAGTCCAGGGGGTTTTCCGGGAAGTTTCTTCATTGTTGCACACATTGCACAGCTTTTTACATAATTTTCAACATCTTTTTTCAAACCCAGCCACCAAAACTGCCTCCAGACCAAATGTAATGTTTTTAGATATCTGAAGTGGCCAGCTTGTTTGATATCGTGGCTGTGCTGGAGCACTTGAATTCTAAGTGGTTCTGGCAAATATAGTTTTGACCCCTTCCAGGCTAGCCCATCTCAATAAGTCAGTATGGTCTTATTTTCCTTGCACCAGGAATTTAGTTTTTTCGTTAATGAGCTATCTGGTTCAGGTGGTTTTGCTTGCTGTTGCTCCCCTGGGGTTATCTGAGAGATTGACTGTGGTTGTGGAATGATGAAGTGCACAATCTCTTCGCGGTGGTTTTTATACTGGGCAGTCTGGATAGGGCATCTTCCAGGAAGTTTTTTTTCTCCTGGGATGTATTTTAGTGTGAAATTGAAATGATTAAAATACTGTGCCCATCGAACTTGTTTGGCAGATAGTTTACGGGGGTCAGTGCCTCTAAATTGTTATGATCAGTCCATACTTCAAAAGGCATCTTGCTCCCCTCGAGGAAATGATGCCAAGTTAGCAGGGCCCATCTCACCACAAATGCTTCCTTCTCCCATCTCAAGTCAATCAAACTTCTCTCACAAGCATTCAACAGAGTGACTGGATGGCTGTCAGGTATCTCCATTCCCCCAATTCATCCCAAGCAGCCGGCCGCTTCGCTTTTCTCAGCACCGGTGAGTGAGATCTGTGGGAAGAGATCAATGGGAATTCAGCTTCCGCAGCCTTCACGATGCTCTTTCGGGGCAGGGCAGCATCCAATCGCCAAGTCCCTCCAATGACTAAAGCTCCTCCTGGCTGCATCACTGTCTCTGACAGGCCCTCCGGCCACAGGGGCTGCACTCTCCGCCTGGGCTGTAGCCTGCTTTCCATCCGCTGCTGCCGCACCAAGGCTCGTGGCCAATTCCTCCTTCGTCTCCATCTCAAAATCTTCCCTGACTCTTTGTCGTCCTCCCAAAGGTTTAGGTAGGTGACCAGGGCTCAGGACCCTGCATTTTAAAATGAATTGGAGTCTTGGTTTAATGTCATTGTTCCGATAAAAACATTGTTCCAGTAAAAACAACTCCAAGGCAAAAGAACATATTTATTTGGCTACATAGTATCGGCATGATCAAAAGTGAAACCAAGACTGGCTTCCGGTTTGCGATCGCGGCACTGGCGGATGAGTGGGGCGATTGCTCTCTCCGCCATCCAGTTTTCTCCCACCAGGGGACCCTGAACAGTGTCGGAGGTCGCCCTGGAGGGGCGATGAGCGTGAACAGGACCCCCGAGTGATTGCAGAAGGGCAGCAGCCCTCCCATTTGATCCGGGGCAGCTCTTCGAACTGACAGGGAAAAGATCGGCCATCAACATGGCCCATCACTAAGCTGCTACCAGCCGAGGGCCAAAATTACCAACAAGCACTTTGAAAGCACTACGGAGGAATTGGGAACTTCTTCTTCCCACCTCTAAAATGGCAGCGTCTGACTACCCAGGGGAAATAAAGCTTTGGAAAGAACAACTAAATAATTGGATTTGCATCTTCTTGACATTTGGGGATCCAAAAAGTTCCTACTCTTACGGGGACCTGCTATTTTATTTACTTGTAAAAAAGATGAAAAAGAACTTAAATTGGAGAAAAACCCAGCCTGGATCTGAAAAAGTCTTTAAATGCTATCGGGGACATCTTGTGGCAAAGCTTGGTACAGCGAGTGAATATTCCTGACAAGAGACTTGTTCATAGCCCAGAGCTGTCCTTGATATTATCTAAGAGAGATAAAAGCTGAGAGAGCAGCTGGGCAGTGAAATTGGTTTCTAGGAACTGTGGAGGTGAACAGTTACTGATTCTTGTTTAACAAATAGCCTCCACTAAAAGACCAGCTATAACCATGTCAGAAATGGAGGAGGAGCAGTAAATAATTTCAGCTATGTATAAACTTATACTTGAAAAAATTCTTGAAGCCACTGAGATATTCAATCTAGACTGAAAGACCAAGGCGCCAGCTTAAATCTACAAAGCGAAACACTGATTACAACTAAAGAACCTACAATCCAAAAAACAACAGAAGCGGAAGAAATTAATAGCAGACGGAGGGCTTTAAAAGATCAACAAGTATAGCTTACTGAAAATTTAGACAATCAAATAACAACTATAAAACCGGACATGACTTTCTACCAAACCAGAAAAAACCTGAGGAAGAAGAAGACCGGATCGAATTGAAGACAATTACATTAGAGCAAATATGGGGAGATGGGCCACCAGGGTGACAACTTAATGATTATAAATGGGCCAGTTCTTCTAGAAACTGAAACTAGATGGTCTCCTTTAATTCAAGCAACATGCACAAGAATGAAGGGAGATCTATCTGATGAGTTAAAAACATTGGTATGGAAGCCTGGTTGGCATAAAAGAAAGCTAGAGTTAGATTGAAAAAAGGGGTCTTTTGGTCTATTAGGAAGGATCCTAATCTGCTAACTATTGGGTTAAAGGGAGATTTTGAGACAGTGGGAAATTTGATTATTAGATTAAAATAGTTAGAAAATAGTAAAAAATAAGGGATTATTATTATAAAAATAAAAAAATAAAAATAATAAAAAAGTGAAACCAAGACTGAAGTTCCCTCCCAAAGGTTACAATGTTACAAAGTTGAACTTCCCACCCAGTAATGTTATAAATCACATTCCCCAATTAACTACTTGAGCAGGCTTTCTAATGGAAGCTTTAGCCCGCCAAAATGCAAGCAGCAATGATCTTGGTTTCCCACAGAACAATTTATTGTTTTGACTAAGCTAAAAAATACTCATCCCCCCTCCCAACTCTGTGACAACCGAAAACGAAGTGGAAATGGCTTCAGCCAAATTCGTTTGCAGTGTTGACAAGGGGACTATATAAATTAAGTAAATAAACAGATAAATGACAGTTGAGTATGGAAATGGTGGGTGGCTCACGCTAATACTAGGGTTAGCTAAAATGTAAACCTGCCCCAAAATGGACCAGCAGATCCATGATGAAATTTTATAGCTTAATTCATAAGTTTCATTAAAACTCAGGATTATTAAAAATACTGAGTCCTAATTCTTGTAGAATTGGATTTTTCATGGCATAGGTCTGACTTCATGCTGTTAAAGGGATCACAGATTGTGAATGTGCTCACTTGACCTGGATGTTTCCATATAAGGAAGTTAGAATACTATGATGTATGTGTATATGTGAATACATACCCTTATATGTTTATGTATATCAACACAATACATACAAAACCTTATAAATATATGATATTCTTAAAATTATCTCTTTGTCAGTTTTGAATCAAGAGTTCTAAATAATCTTGCCATAGTGTGGGAGAAATGGAGAGACACATGTTTTGGAGCTCCAGCAAACTGAGTACAGCAGCCAAATGAAAACATTTTTTGTTCAGAGTAGAAGTCAAAAAGAGAAGAAAAGAAGTTCAATGGTGGATACAACAAGACAAAACTAAATGTAAAAAAGGTGCAGTGCTGGCCATTAGCAGAAAAAGAAATCTCAGACAGAGGAGACAGGCTTAAAACACACAGGCTTAAGAAAGAAATATTGATGCATACTAATAATCATGTACAGCATAGTGTATAGGGAATTATAATAGAGTAATAGTAATTGTCACAGTACTAATATATAGTATGTCATTGTCATAGTAATAATAATTATCACATGACAGTAACAATTGCTTCTCAAATCATAAAACAGTGGCTTTAATGCAGCAAACAAAAAGCAAAACCACCTGCATAGATTTTTATTTCATAATCTTATTTTCATTCTAAATTTTGGGTTTCTTTTAATAAATCATGCCTCCTAAGTTTTTTCCAATTTTACTGAAATACAATACAAACATGCTCAGCAACTTCTTTTTGCTGCCAAGTCTTAATGCAATTTTATGTCATTATTGGCTTTTTGGTATTTCAGTTTCTATTTCACTTAACCCATAGCAGCTTTTAATGTGCTCTTAACCATCTATTGGTGGTACAGTCAAATGACCTCTAAGAAGGGGTATTCCTTTTGGCCCTATATGGTGGAAACACTTTCAAACTTTATCACACAGTCCCCTTCTCAACTAGTCAACTCTTAGCTGAGCTCCTTTGGAATGCATCCTAACAAAACATTTGACACAAAGCAGGATGATTTTTAGTCATTTCTAAATCTACTGCGATAGCAGTCTGTCAAAATCATCCTTTTCCTACTCCCAGAATTTGATAAGAACCCATATGGATTGTAAATTGCACTGAATCTATGGAATAAGTGGTCTTTTTTCTGTTCAACATCTACATGAAATCTCTGGTGATGTAATCTGCCAGTTTAGATGAGTTGTCATCAATATGTGGGCAATGTTCAGTTATATATCTAGATTACTGACCAGCTGAAATCCTGACCCAATGCTTGGAATCATAGTGGGTCTGGACAGACAGGAACAGATTGACACTCAGTCATTACAAGATCAGAATAAACAAACGCAACAAAAGTCAAGATAATTTTTAAAAATTTCTTTCAACATATAAACAACAAGAAAAAAGTCCAGGAAATAGTAGGTCCACTTAAGAGAGAAGACGTCAAGAAAGTAACAGGCAGTAGAGAGAAAGCAGACCTGATTAACTCATTCTTTGCATCAAGCTTGCAAAGCCACTCATAAGGACACAACATTTTTACTTTAATATTTGTCTAGCTTCATAATTCCTTTTGATCCTTTTTTTTAAAATACATGGATAGCATTTGTTTGAATTGCATTCCTTTGAAATATCACTGTAATTCTCATACATATCTCTATTTTTTAATTCTATTCATTCTGCTGGAAGTTCCTTTTTAGTAAGATAGAGAAGTTGTAAATAGTAGCCTTAGTTACTTAGTATCCTAATAAGAAGCATTTTCTTACTAGTAAATATTATAGTGGATAGTTGGCACGTTTAAGATAGTATACCACAAGTATAATCCAAGCCCTGATTTACTCCAGGCATGCTTGTACTATTTTTTGAAGACCAGGATTTCTGATCCAGGGACTACCTTGCAAAGCAATATTGTTACCCACATCTCAACTAAGAGTTATGTGCCTGCTGTCAGAATTGAACACATAATCTTATTCATAATAAAACATTCAGTGTAAGAAGCTTAGCCTACTTTCTTTGCTGGTCTTAAAAATGAATTTATTTAAATATCCTTTATTAACTATTATTACTGTTTCATTTTTGTACCCTACAAGAACACATAGTAGTCTTATTTTATAACCTTTCATTTATCTCAGGATGCTAACCATATTCATGAAATGTGCTGTGTTAAACCACGTGCAAATGGATTATCCAGCAATACAACCCTTTATGTATAATGCTATAAAATGGGAAGCACCATTGGGTATTTTGTGCAAAAGGAAAGTATTAATTGACAAAGAAAGAAAGCATGGAATTGGGGGTGAGGGAGATGCAGATTTGTATTCTTTCTCATGAACTCAAAGGTGTCTCTGGAATAATTTTGCCACGTGTCGCATTTGAGATGTGAGAAACTTTAACAAAGAGGAGGGCTTAAGGTGAAATCACTCTGAATCATAGATGGCATTTCTGCTATTTAGCTGGGCTACAAACTGCTGAAAAAATAATCCTTTTTGTGCCCTTGTCAGAGACTTGGGCCTGAAATAATAGAAAATCTACTTTACTTGAATCATATAATCATTACAAAATGAATTTTGCTCTTCACTTGTTCAAAGAAATAATTGGGAGAAAATATTTTGTAGAAATGATGAATATAAGTTAGAGTTTACTTGAATGTAGAAATTTCTAAGTGCTGCTAATAATTAATCTAGCTGTATGTATCTGTAAATTATCTGTCTTGATAGAAAAGAAGGGTATTACTTTTAAAAATCTCCTCTTGTCTTTCCTTCATACATACACATATGCACATTCACACATAGCATTTCTCAAGCTCCTTTTCCTTAGCAGTCACAAAGGGCATCCAGTTAATCATACTGAGATCTCTCCCTTAATACCGTAGTGCTGATTACCAGCAGGAGATATAGTTCCAACAGGATAAGTCAGAGTGGTGTGTGTTCCTGGAGAGGGACATCCTGTAAAAACACCAAGGTTGAGAACTGTCATAGTCACAGCGGTAGGTGCATTTTCCTCAGAAATTAATGGAGCAAGCTGGGCAAAAAAAAAAAATGTTTTAAGCTACATCTTCCCTAGAGTAAGATGCAAATTCAAACCCCTTTGAAGCACTGGATTGAAAGTTGAAGATGATATTTTTTAGTATTGATGATATAGGCAATCTCTAACACTACAAATATTAAATTGAAATGGATGACAAGTAGGGGAAGATGTTGGCTCAAACACAGTCATAATTGAGAGCTAGATAGATAACTTCATGAAATCTTACAGGCTTAAAACAAAACTAAAGTGTGATAAAATAAACCCCAAACTATCAGGATCATTAAAGGTTAGGCAAATGATGTGATATTTCAAAACTGCCTTTAACATTTTTAGATAGTCATGGTCAGATAATTCTCAAATTATAATAGGCATTATAGTTATGATATTAATAGCGATAAACAAAGCTCCTTTTCTACAGGAAGATGTGTATCATTGGTTCTTACATTTAGGTTTTGTGAATTGATAAATTTAGTTTTCATTGAAAATTGGATTCTAAAATATTGGGAATCAAGAGATTAATAATTGTAAAGTCAATAGGGATCCAGTAAGATTAAATGGCATGACCTATATCACAGAAACTAACTTAATATCTTCCAGTTATTATTCTCATAACATAGTATATTCTATTTGGCTAAAGCATAGATTTAAAAGGTGTTCTAATCTGAAAAATGTACCCTCTTCATTAGCAGTTTGTTCTGTTTTTAATCATGCATGCTTTTTTTGAAAGAAACTTTATATCTAATTGAATTCCTAATTCGAATAACCCATGTAGTTATTGGTTCTTGTACATTTTTCCAATTTTAATGAAAGACTTCATACTTAACAAATTTATGTGTATGGTTTCTTGTGTGCTTATGTCAATAGCATTAAGTTCTTTTCATTTTCTCATGATCCTTAATTTGATTTTTTTTAAAAAAACCTAATTTTTGTCAAATGATGTATAATTTATGGAAAATTTTATAAGGTTCTTTTTATCTAAACAAAATCATGTGATAATCATCTTCATCAAAATGTCCTACTGTCTAATAACCTATGTCCTCAACATATTCAAATCTTGTTTTAATCATTTATTTTATAGTTTCTTTCCAAGCATATTTCCATCACAGAAAATCAGTGTGGCCATCTGTTCCATACTTCTTAGCAAAAGAGACTATATAAATAAATGGAGAAAGAAGGAGTTGTATGAATGAAAAGAACTTAGTGTTTAATACTGGAAAATGCAGTTATTCAGCATATTCAGTACAGTATTTTTTTTTTCTTAACTATTACATTGTCCTTAGCCTGATGCCCATATTGGATCAATTTCCAGCCAGCATTGGCCTGAGAGGCTGTAAACTGGATCTGCTTATTTTGTCAATACTTTTATGAGGACATCAGGTAGCAGTGTTCTTTAGTCCCTGGGCTTTGTTACAGTTGACTTCTGCATGCTAAATGCAAAATCCTCATTTCTTCCCCAAGGTATCCCCAATTTTCTATGGACAGTGGATTACTTAGAAATACAGTTAACTTGTATTCCTTAATCTCCTTTAAGAATATTTCAGAATTTTATACTATAGCTAAGAAGTTTAAGTAAGTTAAGTTTAAATTTAGTTAGTAGTTATCCTAAAGAAGTTATGTGGTCATTGTTAATGAGAGTGGGGCTTGTTTGTTAATTGTTTCTTGTGTCTTTGATTAAATCTTGACCTGATGAATATCTGGATAAGTTCCTGCAATTTCTTGACAAAGTTTTTTTGAAAATGATTTGCGATTGTTTGCATCCAAAGGATAAAAGAGAGTGATTATCCATTTTTCCCAAACTGGCTTTGTGTCTAAAGGACTGGTATAATTAAGACTGATTCTGATTTTGATTCTAATTATTGGTTAAGCTTTGTATCTGTCAGTACAGGTAGTCCTCGCCTTACACCATTCATTTAATGACCGTTCAAAGTTACAATGGCACTGGAAAAAATGACTTATGACTTAGGACTGTTTTTCATACTTACAACCTTTTGCAGCATCCTCATGGTCATGTGATCAGAATTTGGATGCTTGGCAGCTGGTTCATATTTATGACAGTTGTATGGGTTCATGTGATCATCTTTTGCGACCTTCTGACAAGCAAAGTCAATGGGGAAGCCAGATTCACTTAAAAACCATGTTACTAATTTAACAACTGCAGTGATTCACTTAAAAACTGTGGCAAGAAAGGTCGTAAAATGGGGCAAAACCCACTTAACAAATGTCTTGCTTAGCAACATAAATTTTGGGTTCAATCGTGGTCGTAAATCAAGGGCTACCTATATAAGTCACAGCACTTTTCCACACTATCGTCATTTAGGACAGAGCAATAGTTCATATGAGTAACAGTTTATAAAAGATAAATCAAGAACTGGGATCAGAATTATATAAACATTAATTTCTATTTTTTCCTGATTGGGCAGTAAGTAAACCTAATTGTTATTTATACTATATCCTCAGTGTGTTCTAGATGAACAGGAGAAAAATGAGGAAGTCATAGGGAAAAGCAATTGTATCTGCTCTTCAATTAAGTAAAACGTTAACAATGCTGTCTTTTTAGAAATGATGATATTCAGAAAAGTAGTGAAATGGAAAAATTTAAGTGGACTGAGAATTAGGGAGAGCTGACCCATTATGATCTCTTATTGCTACATATTGAAATTACAAATTATTGGCTTTGTTGAGCACGCTAAGCATATATCTAGTTTAATATCCTATTCCACAGTAGCTATTGGATGCTTACAGGAAATCCATAAACAAGAGATATAGTCTTATGTGCTATCTTTTCAATGGGAATACAAGTTCTTTGAAAATAGAGTTCAGGTTATGTTTATTATCTCTACATGATAAATAAGTTTGAGTATTATAGCCTATTTATTGAGTATACCAACAAAAATTATCCTAGTAACCAGGGCATCAATGACTGAATGAATATATCTGTCTGAATATATCACATATAGTATAATTGACATGAACATATTAATTCATATAAATACGTTCGTAGACTTGTACTGCATATTTATTAAATATGAAAAAAAAATATTTGTTTGTGTTTAAAAATATCTACTGACCTGGCCAGTTCTATAATACCATTATTAAAGCAGGAATAAGAAAAAAATGAAAACAGACAGTGGAAATAGTTTTTTCTTTATAATAATGTAATCTATATTTCATAAATATTCTATTTGTCTTGAATGTTGCATGACTATAGGGATTTCAGACATATTCTAACCTCATAGCATCTATTTTTCCTAAAATACATCTGTGTGCTCTTGGCATAATATTTAAATGACACAACAGTATAGATAGATTCTAATGATTTGAGTTTTCATTATGGTATTGGATATATACTATGCTGGCAGAAAAGTACAGGTCATGTTCCACATAAGTGATTAGGATTTTTATCTCTAACCCTATTCATAGGAGAAAAAAAGATCATTGAGAGAACAGAGTAACTTACCCATAATATTTCCTGAAACATTTTTATATTTAGAGAAATCCAAACACCACAATATTTCCTTTTACCTAATGACATAGAAATGATGAATAGAATGGTGACTAGAATGTGAAGGATGTGTGTATATAATGTATGTTCTTTTGGGGGGTGGTTACTTGTGTGTAGTGTGCACTGTGGACAGCACTTAATTTCATTGTGAGTTACACAATGACAATAAAGATATTCTATTCTATTCTAAATGGGGTGGACCTGCCATAGAAAACCATTTGAAGTTGGATCCAGTTGGATCCAGTTATGCTTATAATGTTGTCTAATTACAGAGTTTTGACTCTATTATAAGTCTAGGAAATACATAACTCAGGAGTTATAACATAATTTTGAATCCACAGCCATGTATTTCAGTAGGACATATGCCAAGGAGATTGTTATATTTATCTTATGAACACAAAGGGAGTTTTACTGCTACTCCTGCAAGATAGGTAAGATTAAAAGGATAAAGAAAGAAAGTAGTAATGGGTTAACCAAATAACAAGAAAAGGAGATAGAACAGATAACAACTGCTGGCAGCCAGACTACTCTGTAGACTTTCCTGGATCTTGAAATACATTGCAACGAAAACAACAACAAAAAACAGACTTTCTCAGGCCCAAATGACAAGATAGATTGAGAATATTAATTGAATCTGCCAAAATCAATGTAAAGGCTCTCAGAAGAGTGAGGAGCCAATGTGTTTCCAAACTCTTATTGGACAATAAACATAGATATGGCCATCCTCCAAGAAACACACAAAGAAAATGAAATGAGTGAGCAACTCAGAAGAGGCAAGATTCATGGTTATGACCTTTTGGGACCCACCGACCACTGTACCTATCGTTTGGCTACTTATGTTAGAAGGAATATAGAGAATGCGTCCTTATTGTCATCCACTACAAAAAATATACATGACGTAGTTTTCAAACTAGGCAATCTAATAATAGTGAACATCTACAAATCACCTCTGACAGCATGGCAACAGCATGTCCTGAACATCAAGCCACAGCCAACAATCTGTGTGGGTGATTTCAATAGCCATCATGTTAATTGGCAATACTGTTCCACAGATGACAATGGTGAACTATTATCCAACTGGGCTGCAGCAAACAAAGTCCAACTGATTTGACCTCATATGGTAGTCTCTGAGTAGTGTGCCTACTTGCAAATCTCAGAAGCTGCATTCTACTGCTTCCAAAATGTTTTTGATGTATGGCAGGGTGTGCTATCTCTTCATGGATTACTGCCTTGTCGTGGCGAAGGGGCTTGCGTAACTCAATGAAGTTATGAGCTATGCCGTGCAGGGCCACCCAAGACGGACAGGTCATAGCAGAGAGTTCTGACAAAATGTGATCCACTGGAGAAGGAAATGGCAACCCACTCCAGTATCTTTGCCATGAAAACCCCATGGACAGTACTAAAAGGCAAAAAGATATGACGCTGGAAGATGAGCCCCTCAGGTCGGAAGGTGTCCAATATGCTACTGGGGAAGAGCAGAGGGCTAGTACTAGTAGCCAGAAAGAGTGAAGCGACTGGGCCAAAGCCGAAAGGACGCTCAGCTGTGGATGCATCTGGTGGTGAAAGGAAAGTCCGATGCTGTAAAGATTTTTTTCCATAGGAACCTGGAATGTAAGATCCATGAATCAAGGCAAACTGGACGTGGTCAAACAAGAGATGACAAGACTGAACATCGACATCTTAGGAATCAGCGAACTAAAATGGACAGGAATGGGTGAATTTAATTCAGAGGACCATCAGGTATACTACTGCGGGCAAGAATCCCTCAGAAGAAATGGAGTAGCCTTCATAGTCAATAAAAGAGTAGGAAAAGCAATACTGGGATACAATCCCCAAAATGACAGAATGATCTCAGTGCGAATCCAAGGAAAGCCATTCAATATCACAGTAATCCAAGTCTATGCCCCAACCACTGGTGCTGAAGAGGATGAAATTGACCGGTTCTATGAAGCCCTACAGCACCTTATAGAATCAACACCAAAAAATGATGTCCTTATCATCATGGGGGATTGGAATGCTAAAGTAGGAAGCCAAAAGATAAACGGAATAACAGGCAAGTTTGGCCTTGGAGTACAAAATGAAGCAGGGCACAGGCTGATAGAATTTTGTCAAGAGAATACGATGGTCATAGCAAACACTCTTTTCCAACAACCCAAGAGACGTCTCTACACATGGACATCACCAGACGGTCAACACAGAAATCAGATTGACTATGTGCTCTGCAGCCAAAGATGGAGAAGCTCTATACAGTCAGTAAAAACAAGACCAGGAGCTGACTGTGGCTCAGATCATGAGCTTCTCGTTGCAAAATTTAGGCTTAAATTGAAGAAAGTAGGGAAAAACACTAGGCCACTCAAGTATGAACTAAATCATATCCCTGATGAATATACAGTAGAGGTGACAAATAGATTTAAGGAATTAGATCTGATAGACAGAGTGCCTGAAGAACTATGGATGGAGGTTCGCAACATTGTACAAGAGGTAGCAACTAAAACCATCCCAAAGAAAAAGAAATGCAAGAAAGCAAAATGGCTGTCTGAGGAAGCTTTGCAAATAGCTGAGGAAAGAAGGGAAGCGAAAGGCAAGGGAGAAAGAGAAAGATACACCCAATTGAATGCAGAATTCCAGAGAATAGCTAGAAGAGATAAGAATGCCTTCTTAAATGAACAGTGCAAAGAAATAGAAGAGAACAATAGAATAGGGAGAACCAGAGATCTCTTCAAGAAAATTGGAGATATGAAGGGAACGTTTCATGCAAAGATGGGCATGATAAAGGACCAAAATGGCAGGGACCTAACAGAGGCAGAAGAGATTAAGAAGAGGTGGCAAAATTACACAGAAGAACTATACAAGAACGAGCTTAGCATCCCTGATAACCACGATGGGTGGTCACTGACCTCGAGCCAGACATCCTAGAATGTGAAGTGAAATGGGCCTTAGGAAAGCTGAGCAACAACAAAGCTAGTGGAGGTGACAGTATTCCAGCTGAGCTATTCAAAATCTTAAAAGACGATGCAGTAAAAGTGCTACACTCAATTTGCCAGCAAATTTGGAAAACTCAACAGTGGCCACAGGATTGGAAAAGGTCAGTTTACATTCCAATTCCAAAGAAAGGCAATGCCAAAGAATGTTCAAACTATCGCACCATTTCACTCATTTCACATGCAAGTAAAGTTATGCTTAAAATCCTACAAGCTAGACTCCAGCAGTATGTGGATCGAGAACTTCCAGAAGTACAGGCAGGATTTCAAAGAGGCAGAGGAACTAGAGATCAAATTGCCAACATACGCTGGATCATGGAGAAAGCTAGGGAGTTCCAGAAAAACATCTACTTTTGCTTCATTGACTATGCTAAAGCCTTTGATTGTGTGGATCACAACAAATTGTGGCAAGTTCTTAAAGAGATGGGAGTACCAGACCATCTTATTTGTCTCTTGAGAAACCTATATGCGAGTCAAGAAGCAACAGTGAGAACTGGACACGGAACCACTGATTGGTTCAAAATTGGGAAAGGAGTCCGGCAAGGCTGTATTCTGTCGCCCTGCCTATTTAACTTATATGCAGAGCACATCATGAGGAAGGCAGGGCTAGATGAATCAAAAGTTGGAATTAAGATTGCCGGGAGAAATATCAACAACCTAAGATATGCAGATGATACCACTCTAATGGCAGAAAGTGAAGAGGAACTAAAGAGCCTCTTGATGCGGGTGAAGAAGGAGAGTGCAAAAGTTGGCTTGAAACTCAACATTAAGAAAACCAAATCATGGCATCCGGCCCTCTCAATTCCTGGCAAATAGATGGGGAAGAAATGGAGGTAGTGACAGATTTTATCTTCCTGGGCTCTAAGATCACCACAGATGGGACTGCAGCCAAGAAATTAAAAGACGCTTGCTCCTGGGGAGGAAAGCTATGGCAAATTTAGACAGCATACTAAAAAGCAGAGACATCACCTGCCAACAAAAGTACGTATAGTCAAGACCATGGTTTTCCCAGTTGCAATGTATGGCTGTGAAAGTTGGACCATAAGAAAGACTGAGCACCAAAGAATTGAGGCCTTTGAACTATGGTGCTGGAGAAGACTCCTGCGAGTCCCTTGGACTGCAAGGCGATCAAACCGGTCAGTCCTAGAGGAGATCAATCCTGACTGCTCCTTAGAAGGCCAGATACTGAGGTTGAAACTCAAGTACTTTGGCCACCTAATGAGAAGGAAGGACTCACTGGAGAAGAGCCTAATGCTGGGAAAGATTGAGGGCAGTAGAAGAAGGGGACGACAGAGAATGAGGTGGCTGGATGGAGTCACTGAAGCAGTAGGCGTGAGCTTAAATGGACTCCAGAAGATGGTAGAGGACAGGAAGGCCTGGAGGAACGTTGTCCATGGGGTCGCGATGGGTCGGACACGACTTCGCAACTAACAACAACAAGGGTGTGCTATATAGTTGGTCTTATACCTTCTTTCTTTCTTTCTCTTCCTTGTATATTGCACAACCATCTTGTAATAAATGCTTGTGGGTACCCATTCTGTCTGAATTATTCATGTAGGTGCTTCTCTCCAGTTGTTTAGCTTTCTAGATACTACAGTAGGTTCTCACCTTGCCATATAATGTTCTGACACCACTTTTTGTGTGACAGTGGATAGTTACTGTTGAAACTAAGAATGAGTGGAGTTTATGATAAACTGTGGTTGCTAGGCTTCCATCTTCCTGCCTGTTGACAAGCACATCTAAAAATGGTAATTGTCTAACTATTTCTTTCTCCATTATGAATTGTATATCTGGGAAGATGGAGTTCAGTAGAGTATAAAAGTCTTTCAATGCATTCCTTTTGATTATAACAAATGTGTCATCTTTGTAGCGGTACCAAAATTTAGGTGTGTAGTTTTGAAATACATGGTGCTCTAGTTCACATTCTGCAATGATTCCTGATATTGGGGATCCCTCTTATATTTTTTCTTGCCATGTTACAAATATGCCTTCAGGTACTAACCATCGAAACATAACTTTGTATTTAGTTAATTGGGTTGTTAGAAATTGGTATTCTCGTCTCTGATTTTGTATTCTACGTGGTATTTGCTTTAATACAATTATTTCTTTACCCTTATATACTATCTGTTTGTCTCTTGTTTTTTTATATATTTCATCCCTTATTGATCTTCTAGTCAACCTTATATGTACCTCTCTCGCCAGTCTGTGCCTACGTGCATAATTTGTATATACTCGATAAATTTCATCTATGTCTTTTCTTGCGTCCTGTTTGTCCTTTCCTAATATCTCAGCCAATATCTCCGCCATCTTCTCTCCCAAATCTTCTTCTTTTTCCTCTACGATATTTTGAAATCTTAGGAAGAACGCAGCTTTTTCCAATTCCAAGAAGGTAATAGATTGGGTCAGCTCTCTGTTTGCTTGTTTGGATATCTGATCCATCTTTTCTATTTTGCCATCAACTTGATCTATTTTTGTTTCAACTTTTTGAATTCTTTGTTCGTTCTTCATCATTGTTTGTTGTATACTCTCTATCTTGTCATTCATGTTTTTAATTTCATTTTTGATTTCTTTGTGGTGAGTTTTTGTTTCTTCATGATTATTTGCTATTGCCTCTTGGGTTTTCGTCATTGTTTCCTGCATCATTTGTAACATTGTCTGTATACTCTGTGGGTTCATCGCCAATTCTACTTTTTCTTTTTCTTTCCCCAACATGGTTCCTATCGTTCTTTGACCTATAGGAGAGGCCATTATAGGTGTGGGATTTATAGCTGTTTTTTTACTTATTTTAGTTGTTGCTGTGGTACTTGTCATTTTTATTACTTGGATAATATTTTCCCACACTTGCATATATCAATTTTATATAACGTTAAGGGTTAACCTTAAAAATAAGATTACAAATAGAGTTATACCTTTTCTTATCCCACTATTATATAATATAATTTATAATACTCTTAACACCTCTTTTGTATATTTCTGTAATACTCCACACAATGCATATACATATACTATTCTCAAAATATTATCACCACTCTTAATTTCATTCACTATCACTCTTGTTTAAATAATCACCTTTCTCTCTATGATCCCTGTTTGTTAACAGGTGCTGCAATATTGCATCAGCCTTTTTTCTCTCTGTCTCAGTTTAATGTGTCCACAGATCCACCAAATGTCACCTTATTTCCTCTTCTGTATACCCAATAAATCCAAAACGTCCACTAGTCACTTTGTCCAGATATATGTCAGTTAAGATTCAAATTTCAATGGTATTTGTTCTTCAAAAATAAGATCCAGTAATTGGTATTAAGTTTCTCCGTTGTCTCACTTCAACTTTTAATCCTTATGTTGATTTTTTCAAAGTCTCTTAATCACCCTTTGTTGCCTCTGGCCGTCTCCAGTCCTTTCTCTAGTTTCAATCTCTGCTTCTTACAGCTTTTAAATTCCAGCCTTTCACGTTTTATAAGCTTTACTGTGGGCTCTCTGCTTCTTCTCGCTGCTCTCGTTCTGCTCTAAGGCTCCCTTCTCCGCTCTATTCAATTTCAGTTGCCGCTGTGTCTCTCTCCTTATCGCTTTGCTTTTTCCGCGCCTTCTATCAAATATTCCTCACCTCCTTCAGGGGTTTCTCCTCTGCCGTACGAAGCTGTCAGTTCTACTTTTCACTTCCCTCTCAGGCTGTCGCCATCGCTCCCGGCCGGCCTTAAAGACCGGCTTCTTCTCCGCCAATTTTAAGAGTGCTGCTCCTGTCTGCTCGGGTGTTTGCTTTACACCCGGCTTCTCTGAAGCTTCCTCTTTAATTTACCGGTCTCTCCGGGATCGGTAAAGCCCTTACCGGGCTCTTAGCGAAGAAATTTCCGGGATTTAGGAACAGAGATCTGTTCCTTCACCCGCTCCACGATGACGTCACAACCGGAAGACTCTTTTTATTTTCTCAGACATTTTCCTTTTGAATGTGAAAAAGTGTGTTGGCAGTACTGGAGTAGGTTACAATTTGTATCTTGGTTAGGTTGTTCTGTTCTGTGTTGTATTCTTCTAGTTTTTTATCTATTACTTCATATGCTAAGTGAGGAGGCATGGATGGAAATAGGTACACTACCTCAAAGGAGAGAACACTATCATAGATTCATGAAGGCAATAATTGCCTCGGCAAAAATATATCTTCAGGATTTAGAAGAGAGTACATCCCAGGATGGAATGAAGAGACTGAAGGATTCTACCAGACCTTCCTATAGAGTGTGATCCAGAGATTGCCAACGATCTCTTAAATAACTTGGATGCACCTCAACATAAGAAGTGGGAAAATACACAGAACCACTAAAGTTTAGCAAATCCAGCTGGAAAGCTTGGAGCCTATTAAGGAAACTGGATGGACTTAGACAACCCACACAACAAACATACAATGTAACTCCTGACCAAATAGCCTTTCAAGTTGTATCACTCTCTAAAGCTCCAAGGCTGAAAGGACACTCCACTTGCATCAAGAAAGCGGTCTCAGCTTTTCAGCAGTCGGGCCAAATGCTTTCTGAGTGCTCTTGTCCCTTCTCTATAAAGGAAATCAATACTGCCATTGGTAGTCTGAAATGTAGTAAAGCATTCAGCCAGAATACCTGATAAACTCCAGGAAGTACACACAGAATTGGATTGGTAAATTCCTCTCAGACATAGTTTCCAATGGCTGCTTCCCACCAGCATTCAACAAAGCTAAAATAATATCACTTCTAAAACCTGGCAAGCCACCAGACAGAGTTGAAAGCTACTCACCCAACTGCCTTTTTCAATTTCCTGCTACAAATTCCTGGAAAGATTAATTGTAAACAGGATAGGTCCCATAATAGATACCTGTGGAACACAGCTTCTTGCAAGACCAGAGCTGTGTAGATCAGGTACTAAGCCCAACAGGCTATTTTGAAGCAGGATTCCAACAAGGCCTCAAAACCACAGCCATGTTTGTAGACCTATATGACAGTTTGAAAGGACAGGTTGTTATAAAAATTGTGCCTTATTGTCCACTGCAAAAATCTCTTTGAGTAATTAATAACATGCTGAGTAATAGGTTATTTCAAATAACAATGGGGGACTCATTAGTAAGATAAGAAGATTAAACAATGGCTCTGTAATGGCATGTATACTATTCAACTTATGTCAGTGACAAGGGGAGGCAAATTTGGATATGCTGATGATTTGGCCATAGCAGTACAAGAAAAACATGTAGGTGGCAGATAGCTTCCAAGGATCTTAAAATCTTGGGGAAATTCTTCACTGACTGAAGGCTCACCCCTAGCACCAGCAAAACAGTAACAACATACTTCTACCTTAACAACAAATTAGCATACGAAGCCCCAAAGGTCTACTTAAACAAAAACGTACTCCTTTATCATCCTAAGTAATCCAAAGTACCTTGGAGTAACATTGGACTGGAATCTCTCATATAAGATGCATCTAGAGAATACAGTGGCAAAAATCAACACTAGGAACAACATACTCCAAAAATTATGTGAAACTAAATGCTGAGCTTCAGTGCCACCCTCAGATCATTAGGACTCCACAGCAGAATATTGTGCCTCTGTATGGCTTAACAGATGCCATATTAGTAAATTAGATGCCAGACTCAACGCTACCATGAGGATTATAAGCAGATGTATTAAAACCATGCCGACTTGCTGGCTTTCTATTGTGAGCCATATAGCACTGCCAGCTTTGCAAAGGCAAGATGCACTAATGAGAGAATACAGAAAAATTATAAATAACTTACTCCTAGCAGTGTATGCTGATCTTCCCCATTTGTCAGCCAGAAGGCTTAAATCCAGGAAGCCCCCACTGGCACTTGCATAACATCTGCCCAACACCTTTAACATCGATTCCCAATGGAAAGCCAAATGGGTCGCTGAACACCCAGACATAGGAAGATATATAAATGACCCTATAAAAAAGGTGCCAGGCTTTGAATTACCATGTCAGTAATGGACAAACCTGAATAGGATTTGCACCTCACATGGCATCTGCCATGACTCACTGTATAAATGGGGCACAGCATCCTCCCCCTCAGTGTGACTGCGGGGTCCCACATCAAACTGTAGATCATATTGTTACCGGCTGTAAGCTGAGGGCATACACTGGTCCAGTATTTGATTTTTTTAAAATATAAATTATGCTGCACTTCAATGGCTAGATGGCCTAGATATTGGTATTTGAACATAGATCTTTTTAACTTTTATATTTTATTGTGTTTTACTAATCTACGTAAAATATTGATCTATATTGCTAGTCCATGTATGATATTCCATACACTAAATAAATAAATAAATAAATAAGAACAAATTTAGGGCAGTCAAAAGGAACAGTGTGTTTTGTTCTACCATTAAGAAATTTGCCCAATTATATTTCATTTGTAGACAATATCCTGTCAGACACATATTACTTGTGCTCATTTATGTCAAGTTTTATAAAACAAGCTTTTCCCACAAGTTCTTCCCTTAATGTACTGCAGTGTTTAAATTTAGATATCAGGAATTCTCTCTAGACAACAAGTTATTAAAACATCTGCCTTTCCATAAGTGGCTCTGTTCCCTGCCATTCCATATGTCCTTTTCTACTTCACCAGCCAAAATTGCCCAATCTAAATTTCAGCTCAAGTGTTTGATGGTTTTCATGCTGAGCTCAAAGTGTTAGTGAATCCCTGAGAGAATAGAAATTGAAACAGGGTTTAATCTAAAATAGTAAAATAGAATACAGGCTTTCCTTATAAATAAGTAATGTTTTGTATATTTTTAATGCACATTTTTCTAGATTTTTCATGAAGGCTATTAAATAGATACCTAGCATTCAGAAAACAGATAATTCTAATGCAAATGTCAGCAACACGTCTATAAAATTATTTATTTATTTAACAAATTTATTTAGCTGCCAATCTCACAAAACATGACTGACAGCAAACAATACACAAAACAATAAACATTAGGAAACACTAAATAAAAACAAAAAAGATATAAACTTAAGATAGTGGGAGAGACAACCATCACTTAGCATCATACAATCATCTTGCTGGCTCACCATGGGACTCTCAATGTTATGTATTGATGTGAATTACTTGGAAACTGTGGAAACGGTCAAATGGCTGTGTCTGTTTAAACTCCAGACTGTCGGTCTACATACTTGTTAGCTTGTGTTTAAGCGGGAAATACTGCTTTAATTCTATTGGCCGCCGCCTAGCGGTGATTGTATAAATAGAAGTTAAGCGACAGTTAGTGCTGCTTGTGTTAACTTAATAAATGAGTTGTTGTTTGCACCTGCTGCCTCGTCAATGCCTCACCGAGCTCAAAACATAACAGTGGCGATGAAGGTGGGATGTGCTGCTAAGATGGAAGAGCTGAGTCACTAAAGGGGTAAGACCAGGTGTCAGCGCCCTGGTTGGAACCACGTTCCCCCTTTCTGCCTGCCAGTACAAAAACGCTGGAGGTAGCGCTTTCCCAAGGGACCCGTCCCTGGGAAATTCACAGAAGCCTTAGCAGCACAAGGCATTGAGAGGTCGGAGACAACTCACCATGGCCAAGCTCGGAAAACTGTCGGAGTTCGACGTGTCACACCCGGAGAAGTGGAGTTCATACATTTCTCGAGTCGAGAACTATCTAAGAGCTAACCAAGTTAGTGAAGACAGCTTAAAGGCCGCAATGCTGCTGTGCGTGTGTGGCCAGGCAACGTTCGATATAGCCGAAAACTTGGTCGCTCCAGCTACACTTGAGTCGGTCGCCTACGCCGAGCTCAAGAAAATGCTCAAGGAACATTTCAAGCCAAAGCTCTCTGTATTGCCTGGAGACACGCCTTTGAACAAAGGGAGCAGCAACCTGGTGAGTCTGCTGCCAAGTTCATAGCTGCCCTACGACAGGCGTCCCGGCTCTGCAATTTCACAGACCTCAAAAAGAGACTGACAGACCATTTGGTATGCAGGTTGAGGAACAGGGACCTTCAACAGAAGTTGTTCGCGAAGGAGACCCTGTCGTTCCAAGATGCACTAAAGGAAATTATGGCCAAAGAAGCTGCCGGGGGAGCCATCAAAAGCCTTACGGCCCTCTAAGAACACTCCCAGCACAGAAACTGTCCACCATGAGGACGCTGAAAGGGATGAAGACCCCGACACGGACCATGAGATCGATCGGTTGCAGAAGCCACCAGAAAGAGCCCAGCAACCATTCGACAAGACAGTTCCCTTCACTCGATGTGCGGGTTGTGGAGGCCGACATAGATGCTCGGAGTGCAGGTTCTGCACAACAACATGCCGGGCATGTGGCAAACAAGGCCACATCGCTGCTGTCTGTAAAGGTCGCCAGAGAGAAATTCCACAAGAAGAGTTCCCCAGGAAAGGTACCGGGGCCCTGGGGCAACACAGAGTCGGTTATTGCTCCAGCAGAAGGAGCATGTTTAGGACAGGTGCCCATCGCCCCCTTAAGGAAAAGCTGAGACTCAAAGTCAAGCTTCAAGGAGTTCCATGCAACATGGAACTGGACATGGGGTCAGCCCTATCTATAATCTCCCAAGGAACCTTTAACCACATTTGCAGTCATAGAAGCAAACGAGTTAAACTCAAGCCGTCAAACCTCATGCTAATGGATTTCCAAAACTCCCGCGTACCGGTTAAAGGAGAAGCTATGTTCCAAGTACAATTCAAAGAGTTTGAGGGTTCCCTGGAAGCCATGGTAGTTGAGGGTAATCGCACAAGCCTCATCGGGCTAGACTGGTTTGATGCCTTAGGCATCCAGGTGACTGGCATAAACAGAACGCAAGCATCGGACCTGTCGGCAGTTTGCCAGGAGTTTGCTGATGTTTTCAGCCCTAATTTAGGGAAGTACAAGGGACCTCCAATAGCCCTCCACCTTGATCCTACCGTAACCCCAATAAGGATCAAGCCTCGTAGAGTGCCTTTTGCCCTCAAACAGAAAATCAATGCAGAGCTGGACAAGCTGGTGCAACAAGGCGTGTTGCAGCCAGTAGATAGCAGTCAGTGGGAAACCCCCATAGTTACACCACTTAAGGTGTGAGGTGAGGTGCGCATATGCACAGATTATAAGTACACTATTAATAGAGCGCTTCAACAACATTCATATCCGGTGCCTGTAGTCAGCCATATTTTTGTGTCACTACAGGCAGGTCGCATATTCACCAAATTGGATTTGGCTCAAGCCTAGCAGCAATTGCCCATGGACGATGCCATGGTGGAAGCTCAGACTATAGTTACCAACAGGGGAGCTTTCAGGGTAAGGCGCCTACAATTCGGGGTCAGTGTTGCCCCAGGGCTTTTCCAGAGCGTGATGGAGCGCACACTCAAAAATATTCCAGGAGTGTGTCCATATTTCGATGACATCCTCATAGCTGGGGAGTCAGTAGAAATATTGGCAGAACGGCTCAAAGCCGTCCTTCAGCGTTTCCGCGAAGCGGGGCTGAAACTGAAGAGGGAAAAATGCAAAATAGGGATAGCTTCGACCAAATTTCTCGGTTTCTGCATAGATGCCACAGGCATTCACCCTGCTGAATCCAAGCTCAAAACAATTCAGCAGGCCCCCAGTCCTAAGTCAAGGGGGGAGCTTCAGGCATTATTAGGCCTACTCAATTTTTATCATGCCTTCCTTCCTCACAAGGCCGCAGTGGCAGAGCTGTTACACCGGCTCTTGGGCAAAAAAGCACAGTGGCAGTGGACGAGTGTCCACGAGAAATGTTTTGCAGCAGTCAAATCACTGCTGTCTTGAAACTCGGTACTGACGCATTTTAATGAACAGCTGCCTATCAGCATTGTGTGTGATGCGTCCCCATACAGGGTAGGGGCTGTGTTGAGCCATTTAATGGCTGACGGGAGACAAGTTCCCATAGCTTATTATTCAAAGACTCTGTCCTCGGCGGAACGCAACTATGCCCAAATAGATAAGGAGGCATTGGCCATTGTGGCTGGTATCAAGAAATTTCATGACTATTTGTATGGTCGGCCATTCACAGTCTTTACGGACCACAAGCCACTTCTGAGTCTGTTTACGATGGACAAACAAACACTTCAGATCATCTCTCCACGGATGCTGAGGTGGTCCATATTTCTTTCAGCCTATAGTTACAGGCTAATTCACAAACCGGGCAAGGAAATGGGCCATGCGGACGGCCTTAGCAGGCTGCCCCTGCCGCAATTAGAGCCAGACCCCACTCCAGCTGCTCGAATCCTGGCTATCCAGGATTTGCTGGAGTCTCCCCTTAACGCAGGGGACGTGGCTGCCGAGACAGCTTCGGACAAGATGCTGAGCCATGTGTTGAACTGGCTGCTTACAGGATGGCCGGACATTAGTCCGGGGCCTAACTTTCAGAGCTTCAGTAGGAGGAAGGACGAGCTGTCAGCTCACAGAGGCTGCATTTTGTGGAGAAGTCGGGTCATAGTCCCGAACTCATTGAGGCCCAGTCTCTGCATGAGGGACATCCGGGAATAGTCCGGATGAAGGCACTCGCAAGAAGCTACCTGTGGTGGCCAGGGTTGGATAAAGATATTGAGGCCCAAGTACACAGTTGCCACATTTGCCAGTAATTCCGACCAGAAATGCCCCAAGGCCCAGTCCACCACTGGGAAACCACACAAGCCCCATGGTCAAGAATCCACATCAATTTTGCGGGACCTTTTCAGGGACAGCTGTTCCTCATTGTGGTGGACAGTCACTCTAAGTGGTTAGAGGTCGCACCTGTCCCAACTATGACTACTGCCAGGACCATCCAGGAACTGCGCAGAATCTTTGCCACGCACGGGTTGCCCGACGTGATAGTCTCAGACAATGGGGCTCAATTTACCACTGCAGAATTTCAGTCCTTTTTGAGGTCTAATATGATCAGGCATGCCACTTCGGCCCCCTTTCATCTGGCCTCAAACAGCCAAGCGGAATGCATGGTCCGGACGACCAAAGAATCCTTAAAGAGGATCGTAACCGGCAACTGGCAGCATAGGCTGGCAGACTTTTTACTCTGCCAATGCACGACTCCCTGCACTTCCACGGGCAGAAGCCCAGCAGAATTAAGATGAGGCCGTCGCTTAATCACTAAGCTGGATCGTCTGCATCCAGACAGAGTTGCCTCGGAATCAGCACAGCCAAAGCCACCGCAGAGCTTGCAAGTTGGCAACCCGGTTTGGGCACAAAACTATGGTCAAGGGGCACTGTGGGTGGTAGCTTTGGTTGGTAAGTTGTCAGGGCCATTTTCTTATGAAGTGGTCCTGGAAGATGGTCGCGTGATACATAGGCACATCGACCAACTGCGCAGGAGGCTAGCGAATCAGTGGGTGAGACTCCCAGATGAGGAAACGGGGCACTAGTGGAAGGCGAGTCGGCCCCAAACACAGAGACTGCACCCACTGAGCAATTCCGGCAGATGGCTCCGATTTCCAGCCCGGTGGAAACTGTTCCACCAATGGACACTGGCTCAGGTCTACCCGGACAGACCAGCCACAGAGACTCAGGTCTGCCCATAGTGAATGGGCCCCAAAGCCCCAGGGCCCCAAAGCCTGGCAGGCAAGCTAGTAGACCGGGGGCCTCCAGTGGTGCCTAGGCGGTCGAGAAAGCCACCAAAGTACTTACAGGACTATGTTCAATACTTGTCATTGTGAACTATCTAGGGGGGAGGGGTGTTATGTATTGATGTGAATTACTTGGAAACTGTGGAAATGGTCAAACGGCTGTGTCTGTTTAAACTCCAGACTGTCTGTCTACATACTTGTTAGCTTGTGTTTAAGCGGAAAATACTGCTTTAATTCTATTGGCCGCCGCCTAGCGGTGATTGTATAAATAGAAGTTAAGTGGCAGTTAGTGCTGCTTCTGTGTTAACTTAATAAATGAGTTGTTGTTTGCACCTGCTGCCTCGTCAATGCCTCACCGAGCTCAAAATATAACACTCAAGGTTGATGAAAAAACCACCTCTTGAGGTTTTTATACTGGCATTTGTCTTTCAAGTAATTGCTACAGCCTCCACTATCAAGTTAGGTTTCTCTCCTACATCCAATCCTAATGATATGACATGCATATAGTTTCAAGTAAATTTCACAGGATATTTTTTAAAATTTATTTTGTTTATTTACAGTCCACAACCAAGTCACAGAATTTAAAAATATAGAATATATTGCAATGATTCAGCTACTACCAGAAACATGTACTGATAATGACTTATTTTTGGCCAACGACAAAGCCAAGAAGGTGGCTTCATTCCAATATCAATTAGATTTGGAAAATGGATTGCAATTTTTTTTTCAAAGTGAATTTTTCAATATTTTTTTCAATATTTTTAAGTAAAAATCTACAAATGAATGATTTCACACATTTTATTAAAAAGAATTTAACATCTTCGGGTTTGGAATAATTATATATATATTTACTCCAAAATTTTATTGACAACAATATTCAGTTGCTATAAGATATTACTTACCTTTTTGCAGCCTAAACAAAATAATATTCTGGCTCAGAATAGCTATGTTTAAGTTTATAAACTGGTCAGGCTTCAGTTTATAAACCCACAGGCCAAAATGAACTACTCAATCAAGTTTAGAATAAAATTGAGAAATTATATCAAGGAGAGAAGCAACCTGGAAACTAATCAAGGAGAGAAGCAACCTGGAACTAAGAAGAAACATCCTAACAGTGAGGGACAATTAACCAGTGGAACAGCTTGCTGTCAGAAGTTGTGGGTACTTCATCACTGGAGGTTTTTAAGAAGAGACTGGACAGCCACCTGTCTAAAATGGTATAGGGTCTCCTGCTTAAGCAGGGGGTTGGACTAGAAGACCTCCAAGGTCCCTTTCAGCTCTATTCTGATTGATTGATTGATTGATTGATTGATTGATTGATTGATTGATTGATTGAATCAAAAATAGATCCCTCATAGAGTAGATTGTTCAAAGACTTGTATTTTGATTTCCTTCTTACTTTTTATAACAAACTATTGAGTCCCCTCTTTTAAGGTGCATTGCAATATATTGGGTACCTTCAGAAACTAATTTCAATTATGTTTAAAATGTGGTTATAAGATTGGTTATAAGCCCATCATGTCAGTGACTTGCTGAATTCACTTCTCAAGTTTATCTCTAATGTGTTAAGGTTTATTGTATACAAATGAGAGTCTCTTTCTCATGTCCCTGTCTTTTACGTCTTCATTGGAAGTCCTTCTGAAAAAGTTATTCTATGGCAGTTTTTGTAAAAGAAATTGCTTGGATTTACAGTAGGAACATAAGACAAGAAAAATGTTTATCTGTGTAATTAAGAACAAAATCCATCTCATCAGACATTTTTGACTGATTATTGCAGATTAATTTTGCTAGTCTGGATAGATAATTGTTCCAGGATTTTAAAATACAGGAAAATATGATAAACATTATTATATCTTTGAATAAAATTACTGAACACTTGTCTTTTAAACTGTAATTGTAAGATCATGTTCCATAATTTCAGAAGTAACAACATGAACATGTTGTTCACTCTTCATAGGAGATTGATTTTGTTTATTGATTTAACATTAATTTTATTAATTAATTTTTTTAAAATAATTAATTTATCCATTAACCTAACAATACTTAGTGGCTCTGAGTTTTACAGTCCCTACATATATTGATTCTCCATTAACTCTGAGTAGAGTTACATTCTCCCAGGCAGACTTCTGTAGGAGAAACAGGCAAAGCCTGGGGGTGGATTCAAGAAAGCACTTAGCCTAGAATTGTTGCATGTGCACAAATACTCCAAGTCCAGCTCCCCACCTTGAATTCCATTAACTCTTATCTAGTACCAATTTACTGTTGACCGTTACTTGACCAGATTGGTGTGTAGAGGCTTGAGCAGTGTATCTTCTGAGCTGGATCTTATATGTGAACCTAATACTTGTTGCTCATGCTCAACGTTCATGAGCCAATTGTGGCCAGATAATAATCTTTTGTGCCAGTTGTGCTTTTTCCTAGATAGTGAAGAAAGTCTTTTGTTTGTTTGTTTGTTTGTTTGTTTGTTTGTTTGTTTATTTAATTGATTAATTTATATGCCATCTATTTTACTCTACAAAGTGACTCTGGGCCTTAGTCATCTCCCAATATGGATAACCTGTACCAGGTAGATAATCTTGCTCTTGTATGGGAAGGTTATGTCTGATATTTGATATGGAGATTTTGCCATAAAAATCATTAAAATTAATATTCTCTTTCTAGATTGCAATATATAGATATAACAAGAGCTTGTTGTTTTGTAATTATGTCAAGAATATACAGTAGTTAAAGTTAATAATAAAAGCTAAAATTATTTTTGTCTATTCTTACTAATCATAAAAATAGACATACAATACAAAGAAAAATAACTTTGACAATACATACTTCACAATGCAAAAATATTTGTACTCCATAGTTTTTGTTAATGGTGGTAAATGATGGCCCATAGCATTATAACAGAAGCCCCTTCTATTGGCATCAGGACAGAAGGACAGTTTGCATTTTTTTTGTCATAATGGCTAGCAGCAGATGTCTAAAGCACACTAAGAGATATGTTTGACCTCATAACTTCAGTAAGTGTGTTTAAATTGGAACACTATAAACTTATTACAATAACCTAGTTACTTTAAAGCACAGGAAAATGGAATAGAATAGAATAGAATAGAATAGAATAGAATAGAATAGAATAGAATAGAATAGAATAGAATAGAATAGAATAGAATAGAATAGAATAGAATAGAATAGAATAGAATGGAATGGAATGGAATGGAATGGAATGGAATAGAATAGAAATCTTTATAAACATGAATTATTGCAATTCACATGGCCTGATTAGTGTTGTTGTCTGGAGTTTTAAAAAATTGTTTTTATTTTTATTTATGAATCTTCAAAGTGCCTAGAAATTCATGCCTAGAAACCAGTTATTTTGTGCTTTTTTCATTCTTGCAGTATAACCTGATAACCTGGTTTCATACTGTGCTTTAGCACCACAATACAGTCATCCGACTAAAGCATCGCAGTAAGTTGGCACATTAGCCATTCTTTTGCTTGATCACTTGGGAGAGATTAAATTTATTCATTTTCTGGACAGATAATGAAATATTTAGAACATGGAAAATAAATGGGAACTGTGCATTCACATACATTGACATGCTTGTTGAAAACAGAATATTAGATACCAGACGTACAGTTTCTGCCAAGATTACAGCAGACATTTTGGCACATTTGCATTTGGTTTATCTACAGTGAAAGCCATTCACTTTTATTGAACTGTAATTCTGGCAGTTTACAATATTTACATGCTGTGGTTAAATTGAAAATCACTTCTTAATTCAAATTCCAATCTAAATGTACTTCATAGTAATTAGGACTTTGTTACTGACACTAGGGGCCTATTGATTTAATGAAAAACGTAACCTTACAGTAAGTGCTTAATTAGTTGCTTCAGCAGAGTCTGTGCTGTCTCAAATTATGGACTTGAGAATCAGGTGGTAATTTGAATTACATCACATAAACTATTGAAACTATTTTTAATAACAGATAAATATATTTCAGTGCAGTAATATTTTCATATGGTATGGAAAATGCTTTTTGTGCCAACTAGAAACTCTAGGCTCATAGTTTTTTCTGAAACCAATTCTTGATCACCAGGAATATCATTCTTATCACTCAACAATATCTGCTGTAATATCCTTTTTATTTAACAAACAACCTTCTTATAACCTTGTATTACATTTTTTCCTGAGTAATATATGCAGAGTTCTACTTACCCTTACCAGAACAGAACAAAACAGAACAGAACAATAGAGTTGGAAGGGACCTTGGAGGTCTTGTAGTCCAACCCCTTGCTCAGTCAGGAAATCCTGTACCATTTTAGCAAATAGTTGTCCAATCTCTTCTTAAAAACTTCCAGTTTGGGAGCATCCATAACTTCTGGTCATTCCACTGTTTAAGTGTTCTGTCAGGAAATTTCTCTTTAATTCTAGGTTGGTTCTCTACCTTGATAACACAACAGCTTCTAGGACAGAAATTACAAATAAAAATACTATCTATCTATCTATCTATCTATCTATCTATCTATCTATCTATCTATCTATCTATCTATCTATCTATCTATCATCTATCTATCTATCTATCTATCTATCTATCTATCTATCTACCCTATAGTTGCCAATCTCATCTAACAACTGGTGCCTCATAGTAAAAATTAAAAAAAACATAATTCAGAGTTTCCCAGAGTCACCTTATCAGTGAGACTGGTGGCATATAAATTTAATAATTAAATAAAACCAAAATAACATACTCATACAGAGAAAAGATAGTATTCCAATATAAACAAGGTCCCCCAAAACTATACAATCTTATATAGATTGGTCTTAATCTTAACACCTCAGGAATTGCCAAAACCTTAAGCTTTCCAGATATCTAATTGGATCAGGACTGTCCAAATCTCAGGGGATTACTGTTCTATATGGCAGGTTCCACATTACAGAAGGCATTTTTCCTTGATCATTTATAGCAATGCCACTTCACACATTTAATTTAATTGTTGTAGACTTCACATTTTTCTTCAGTGCCTCTTTTTGAACCTGATAACTGGACCTAGATAATTCACTGATCAATTATTCTCAAGGGGGTATCTTTATTTTGATAAGTTTTTATTTTGTCAAACAAATGAAGAAAGAATGGCATCTAAGAAGACTTTTTACAAGTTTGTCAGATCAAGATACACATTTTTAGTAAGGGGACAATCAGTTCCAGACAAACATGGGATGGGATAGAGACAACTAGATAGCAAGTACTTATGCAGAAAAATATTACATAATTATAAAGATTAGAGCAAAGACGAAAGGGAAGTGAAATGAAGTAGTGAGTTTGAAAGTTTATGTATTCATTTGTTTCTGAAAAACCTTTATTTCTCCAGGTATGTAAATTTAGTCAAAAGCATAGATAGGTCCAGGATCCAATCTAACAGTTTTTTAACCAAGACATCTCATGCAATAGCTTTATACATTATAGATTTAACTTGGAGAATAAGTATTTCTCATTCTGAAATTGCAGGGAATTCTATCAAATTCAACCAGAATTTTCATGTAATGGGAACAGGTATATTTATTTAGAGGAGTCCTGTACTTCTGAACTATATCTCTAATGTAAATATAGATATACCTTTGTCTAAAACTTCCATTTGAGTAATGTCATCTTCCAAAGATGAACATCTTTAATATTTTATATTAATGACTAATTAGGAGATATGTTCTCCAATGGTATGGATATTCTTCTTGCCATTTACATTTTTAAAGCCATAAATTCTATAGCACATTGTGCATTCTCTTGTTTATTTCTGATTTATCCATATGTCAATATGCATCTTATTTAGCTTTGTCAGCTGCTGTAGTTGTCTTGCTAAACAGCTTTTTTTAAAAAAAAAATCCCCCTGTTTTTGGTGTGTGTCTGTGTGTATATGTTCAATAAATTTTATGTTGCAGAAGACATAGTAAGTGTAGCAGGGGTAGGGTGAGCTGAAGAGACAGTACTGGGAGATGCTTGGGGGAGGAGTCAGTGAGAGGGCAGAGAGGAGTGGAGGCTCTGCTGAGGCCTAGGTTGTGGGGGATAAGCCTGTGAGAGGAGACAATAGGGAGGAATGGGAGAGGCTTTTATGAGATAAGCCTGAGGGAGATAAGGGGATAGGCTAGGAGAGGCTTCTGTGTGGCAAGCCTGAGGGAGTGAAGGGGATAGGATAGGAGAGGCTTCTATGAGGCAAGACTGAGGGAAAGCAGGGGATAGGCTAGGAGAGGCTTCTGTGGGGCAAGCCTGAGGGAGAGAAGGGGATAGAATAGGAGAGGCTTCTGTGGGGCAAACCTGAGGGAGGGAGGGAGGGAGGGGGAGAGAGAGAGAGAAGAGCTGACCAGCCACCTGAAAACTTTCCCTGCATATAACCTGCCTGCTGAGAGAGACTAACCACCACCTCATCACATGTTCCAGCCAAGCAGAGGTGCAGCCATACCAAGAGGACCAGGAGAACCCGCACTCCAGCGGCTAGGAAAGGCTTCTGTGGGGCAAGCCTGAGGGAGAGAAGGGGAAAGGATAGGAGAGGCTACTATGTGGCAAGCCTGAGGGAGAGAAGGGGATAGGATATGAGAGGCTTTTATGGGACAAGCCTGAGGGAGAGAAGGGGAAAGGATAGGAGAGGCTGCTATGTGGCAAGCCTGAGGGAGAGAAGGGGATAGGATATGAGAGGCTTTTATGGGACAAGCCTGAGGGAG
Organism: Azemiops feae; assembly: GCA_023970755.1. Taxonomy (NCBI): domain Eukaryota; kingdom Metazoa; phylum Chordata; class Lepidosauria; order Squamata; family Viperidae; genus Azemiops; species Azemiops feae. Next base: position 79,367 of record JALGBA010000321.1, on the reverse strand, counting down.
TGAAGGGGATAGGCTAGGAGAGGCTTCTGTGGGGCAAGCCTGAGGGAGAGAAGGGGATAGGATAGGATAGGCTTCTGTGCGGCAAGCCTGAGGGAGAGAAGGGGATAGGATACAAGAGGCTTCTGTGGGGCAAACTTGAGGGAGAGAAGGGGATACGATAGGTTAGGAGAGGCTTCTATGGGGCAAGCCTGAGGGAGTGAAGGGGATAAGATATGAGAGACTTACGTGGGGCAAGCCTGAGGGAGAGAAGGGGATAGGATAGGAGAGGCTTCTGTGGGGTAAGCCTGAGGGAGAGAGAGAGAGAGAGAGAGAGAGAGAGAGAGAGAGAGAAGAAGAGCTGACCAGCCACCTGAATACTTTCCCTGCACATGACCTGCCTGCTGAGAGAGACTGACCACCACCTCATCACATGTTCCAGCCAAGCAGAGGTGCAGCCATACCAAGAGGACCAGGAGAACCCGGACTCCAGCAGCTAGGAGAGGCTTCTGTGGGGCAAGCCTGAGGGAGAGAAGGGGAAAGGATAGGAGAGGCTGCTATGGGGCAAGCCTGAGGGAGAGAAGGGAATAGAATAGGAGAGGCTTCAGTGGGGCAAACCTGAGGGAGGGAGGGAGGGAGGGAGGGAGAGAGAGAGAGAGAGAGAGAGAGAGAGAGAAGAGCTGACCAGCCACCTGAATACTTTCCCTGCACATGACCTGCCTGCTAAGAGAGAGAGAGACTGATCATCACCCCATCATATGACCTGTCTGCTGAGAGAGACTGACCACCATCTCATCACATATTCCAGCAAGCAGAGGTGCAGCCATACCAAGAGGGCCGGGAGAACCCGGACTCCAGCGGCCCTTTCGGGGGTAGCGCTACATAAAATAATAATTACTTTTCTAGGGAAACATTACAAAAGCAAATCATTCTATCCATACAATATAAATTAGTATATTGGTTCTTACTGTTTTCTTTATATTTATACTACAAACAGAAAAACAAACAGTATCCTTAGCTTTTATGTATTTGCCAAAATACCAAGATCTGTATTTGGACTCCTTTCAATTTGCTTTTTATACTTTTCATTTTAAAAAATGACATATTCCAGTTTTAGAAATATAATTTCATAATCTCCCCTTCCTTGGTGCTAGTTTTTAATATGTTTAAGATGACAACAATAACATCATGAATAATTTAAAAACTGTATTTTGTGAGTCAAAGAAGATTTAGAAGAAAGACTTATTAAGTATATTTTGAAAAAATAACTTTTGTCAAAAAACAAAATATAACTTTAAAACAAAATATAACTGTATACTATATATCCAGTTCCCCAATCAAGTAATTAAAAGCATGGTAACTGAGGCATATAATTACTAAAAATACATCCAAATCTGAAAATGATGTGGTGGCTTTAACACTCACATCAATTAACATTCATTAAAGCAGCCATCTATTTTAAAGCTTCTAAGAAAGTCTTTAATGAAGAATAGAAAGCTACTCTGCTTGCATGAGGGCCAAAACACTTTTTTCAAAACATGTACATAATCTTTAGACATATAAGAATGCAATATACTGAAATTAATGCAAGCATTTGTTTAAGATGGGAAAGCTAAATTTGGAATTACAAATATCTAAAAAATATTCATTTTCCCTGGATGTAATAGTTGCTTGATAAAAAATAGACTGAAAGCCAACTGTGTTACTAAAAGTAAAATAGATGTATAGAAGATGGTCATAAAGAATAAGCAACAAGATAAAACCATCATGAAAAAGTTAAAAATGTGGGAACCAAAATAGAACCAACCACTCCATCAGCATAACCAAGATACCTTGACAACACAAGCCTGGCCCCAGGCTCAACAACAAAGCCAGGTTTTTAAGGTCTTATAGAAAGCTAGTAAGGTTCAGGCAAATCTAATATCTTGGAGAAAGATGCTCCAGAGGGCAGGCACTACAACAGAAAAATATGTCCTCCAGGGATCTGCCAGATGGTACTTCCTAACAGACAGCAGCTGGAGCATACTTCTCTTGATCCCCATTCTTTATAAGCTAAAAGTGCAATTAAGTACTATTTTTTTATATTGCTGGGTGATACTATACTGGACCAACATAAGAAAAAGAACTTGCTTTGGGATATTTGAACTTTAGTTTCATAATTTATTGTTTTAAGATTGCTCTCATTTTTTTCAGTTTCTGCTAATAAAAACAAACAGAATAAGAGATAAGCCAAGAAAAAAAAATAGTTAACTTTACTGTTTTATTTTTTCATACCTAGCTTATCTTGCTGAGCTATATGTGCTTCTGAGATTCATCTTAATGGTTATACTCAAAAATAACAATATAATTCCCTGGAAAACTGATTTATGATTTAACATTCATGGCACTATAGTTAATTTTACATTACACATTTTATTTGAAAGCACACTTTTTATTATATTGTATAACTTGCTTGTAAACATCCACTTCAGTTTATTAGATGCCTTGTACACATATCACCTTAAAGAAATAAATTATTTAGTGGAACTTCAGTATATTTCAGAATATGGACCATGCTTGTGACACAATGAAAAAATTAAAATAGATATATATTTTTTAATCACATTACTCTTCTTTTGGAGAGAAAAAAAAGAAATCCTGCATTGGATCCCTTCTTGGATGAGAACTTTCTAACAAAAAGCATCAAATTTTACAACTGCTCTTGATTATAACATTTAAAATAAAAAAAACTTAGAAAACCCACTAACCGTAATATAACGTAGGCTTTCTGACTCTTGTATTATTGTAAGTTATAGACTTACATATCCACAAATAATCTTCTGACATTCAACTCAAGCAATTCCTGTTCTCCGTTTGATCCTTCCACACTATATTGCCTTCCACTCTTATTTTGCACAAAACCACTTTTATGCAGCTCCTTTAGAATTCCCAATATCTTATTTCCTTTCATGGTTTCCCTGTTCTTATCCTATCCATTTTCTCTATACATCTTTCATGTTTCCTTTTTTCCCCTTACTCTTGCTTTTGATGTTTTTCATCTATCTGAGTCAGGTGCTTGATAAGGATGTTCTTAGTCTCTGCTCTACTGAATGCAGTAATAAGGAAAAAACTTGCAGTATCTCCATATTTTACAGAAAATGTGTGAAATGGGATTATAATTCACAAACACAATCAGCATACTTATCACTACAACTAAATGCAGCCAACCAAGGTGTTTGCAACTAGGATCAGCAATTATACATACACTGTCTATCAATATATCTATCTAGTATAAGATAGTTTATATGTGCTACTTCTATTTATGCAGTGCTGGTTATGAAGAACACAGAACTATTATGTCACATGTTTTCTGAAAAAAGGTTACCTGGACAAGGAGTATACAACTAACTATTCTCAGGCAATTACCATGTATATTCAAAGTTGTGGTTTTTGTTTAATAACCAGAAAATGATGACTAGATTTATAAAAATAACAAATTATATTAGGTGAATTAGTTTCTTTTTGTACGATTGATTTAACTGTACTAAACCTGTAACTATATGGGAAAAATATTTATTTAAAAGTATATTTGATTCTGCATGTTGCATTTAACCATGATAAGTGTGATTTTAAAAATGCAGTATGAAATGAGAATATGTAGTATATATATTTACTGAATAAGAGAGAGATAATTCATTAAAGCAGATGAATCTTTTCCCAAAATGTATCATTGTCATGCATAGAAATTTCCACTGGAAGATTTCAATTAAATGCCACTATTTTAACTAAAATTTAAAATGGCCTGTGAAAAGAAATAGTAACATTCTATTACTAGGATAATAACTCAGAAAGCCTAGATCTGTTTGGTTTTGGTTTGGTTTGTAATATATAAAGAAACAAATAGAATTGTCAACGTATAAAAAAGATTAGGGACAAGACTTGGCATGATGAATTAGGAGAACTAGTATTATCAGGTATAGACCAATAGTCTAGTTTAGTAGAAAAGATGTTCATCTGTTCAAGAAAAATTGTAGCTGTGGAATAAAACGTTACAGTCTGATCAGAATGTTATATAATGCTTGAAGATTAATATTTGAGAAGTGGATTAAAAAAAGAATTATAAACTACACAAAATATTAGGTGTTAGTAGAATAGTGATAGACACTGGAACAATATTGCTATTAGTTTGCACTTATTTGGCTCAGCACATTAATTAACACTAGATTTGCAGGTAAAAGTGTATTTGAAACTAACATGCTGGTTGCATTCATTAAGACCAGTGTGTGATTACAATGAATGTAAAATCAATTAATAACAATGTTACTTTTGCATGTTATCATTATTTTCTCGGTATGATGCCATTTTATTTTTATAGATTGTGAAGTTAAATGACAGTCTAAATTTGCCAAGTAGATTAATAGTATATTAATAATCAATGGGTGGGCCAATATCTAGCGAGCACTTAAATTTTACTGACACCTGGATACTGGGAGATTATCTTCATTTTCATGTTTCAGTAGCAAAATGAGTCACATGATGTCATTTTAGACTTAATTAAATTCATTGTATTAGTTTGTAATCTTTAAGCTCAGCACATTGCCCTGTCTCTTAAACTAAACTTTTCCTATCCGTATAGACTGTTTTTTACTTTGCTTAGTTTTCCACTATTATTTTCTGCTGATTTCTATGTAACACAGACTCTGATCTTGCAAGACTCTTCTTATGTTAATATATAAAAATATAATTATCCTTTTCCTTAAAATAGATTATATTCTTGATTCATTTTTAACAATTATTAACTATTTGAGAGTAGTGATCATTATTACTGTCATCATTCCTTTATTATGCAAAAGATCTAGGAACACTTTCCATTAGTTACTATATCATTTCCATACAACTACACAATATTTTTCTACAACCTAGATTATAGAAAACTTCTGATAAGAATAAACTCACATGAAGTTTATCATTCTTCCAGTGTTTTATTGAGTAGGAATAAGGGACATATTTTCTTCCATTTTCTTTCACAATTTACCATATTATATGAATTGGAGGCTATTTAATTATATGAATTGTGCAATTCATAATTCTCTGAGTTTTTCAGCAGAGATCCTTAACTGCTCTATTCAGCCAAACAAGCAAAGAAAAAAAAATGCGGCAAGTCTGAAATCATTTTCTCAACATTGAGAAAATTAGAACGACAGTTTTCTTCAGCTGACCATGGAAAAAAACCTCGAAATCCAGATTCAGAGTACTATTAACACATTTGTCTCAACTCCCTTTTAATGTAATTTTTTTCTGAAAAGCATAATTGTAATCCCTCTTTAAAATTAATAAAGAATGTCCTAAACTCCCCTACATTTCTCTTCAAATTAAGGAAATAAAATCACAGCTCTGTCCACATTCTTGAAATGATCCCATCCACAACTATTTGTCTATATATACCCATATAATTTTCAGCCTTTCTAAAAATATAAAATATGCCCCTGAGCAAGTTTGCCTATACAAAATTAATTAAATGTTTGATAGAAATTACTGCAGGAAATGAATATCTCTTTTAGAAATGTTTATAGTAGAAACAGTTGTGAATATGTTATTGCTATACAAGTTAAGAGCATGCATCTGTTATACATGGGATTCTATTTTATGTCTAATGGATGCATGCTTGAGGGTCTATGTCCAACAAATTTATTGTGACACAAGCACTATAATTCAGCATTCATTTGACTAGAATTTTAAATGAAGTACTTATTCACTCTTGGATGCTTTATTAATTAGCAAAGACAAATAGCAAGACACTATTTTTGTGAAAACTGTCACCTAATACAAAAGAGAAGTATCTTCTCACCCTGATTTTTAAAATAGAATATATTTACATTTACATGGTAAAATGTTATTTCTAATTTTTAAAAGAAACATGTACTACTTTCCCCCAAAATGGTAAAAGTTTTGCTTAACTATTGTTGGGCAGCAAGAACAGAAAAGCAAAGTATCAAACCTGGAATAAGTTCCTAAAGTAAAACAACTTTCAAGATGAGCTTGTCTCTGGATGACTTCTTGTCTATCATTCCTGACAATATTATGGAAGTTAGAGCCCCTGAGGTTTCTGGCAATTTTCCATGTTACAAGGCCTGGTCTTGCTTAGATTTGAATACAAACATGGCTGGCATTTACTCATGAGGTAAATTCATTGTCCCGTGAATTGAAAGTTTCTATTCATAGCTTGGTAAAGATTAAACCAAAGTTGGACACTGAGTTTTGATTCAATGCATTATGCAAATTGATAGCAGTAAACTTTAGGGCAAGTGCCTGAATTTTAATCACATAACCATGAGGACACTAAGACAGTTGTAAGTGCAAGAATTGGCCATAAGTCACTTTTTTAAGCACTGTTGTAACTTTGAATGGTCATTAAATGAATGGTCATAAGTCAAGGACTTCCTGTATTGTTTGTTTCATATTGAATTCAATATGAATTCATATTCAATATTCTTTTCCTTCCAGCATCTTAGTTTAGTCTTCCAAAATTTGGTTTCCTCCAGAAAAGCTCTCCTTTTTTGGAGAACAACAACTTCCATTATCCAGCATTATCACTCTGATTATGGATTATATTGCAGACCAACAATATAATGGGTCAGTTTACAAAATAATATTGGGATTTTTTTCTATCTTTCTCTGTTCCCATAGCCACTTCTGTTTAAGAATTTAGAGTCTTGGTATAACTGAATTATTTTTAATTCTATACTGTTTTTTTTAACAGTATTTGTAGTAGCACTGGTCTGCACTTAGCTATTTGGTACATTTTTGTTGTGTAACTTAGAAACATTTCCTTTTTTAAAAAAAAATAAGGCCCACAAAAGAGAGCCATCATGTGTGTCAAAGACCAGCCTTACTGGTTACTGGAGGTATCCTTGTACCTCTGTAACTGTGGTATAGAAATGCCCTTCTAGTGGTTTTAAATGTCAGTTTTTCAAGTTAATTCCCTTATCTCATCTGCACCCCATATAGGAGCAGTTGAATGGGATAGTTCCAGTCTTAAAATAGTCATTATTTTTACCCAATATATTTTTTGCTATGGGCATAATGTATTATTGATTGTTTCATTACTGATATTTATAGCTAGAAACTGGGATAATAACTGTTACATATTTTAAGTACAAAGCCTGTCTTTAAGAAATGATATTTAAACCAGTAATCAGAAAGTCTATGTTTGTAATAAATGGAATGTTATTTAATTAGTAAAAATCCTAAATATTTTTTTTTGGGGGGAGCAGATATAAATAAAAGCTACATTGTGAAAAAGAAATTATATACCTTCCCTGTCAATTGATATAGTGTAGTTACTTATCCATATAGATGTAAATATAGGAATATATTGCAGCCACATTTACCACATTATTTATTATAATTCTGACTTTGGTTTCCCACCCCAATAAATGATTTACATGTTAATAAAATCCTAGTATTTGGGAAACATTTTTTCAACTTATTGTGCAAAAATATACAGAAGCACGAATACTGTGCAAATAGTGAAAGTGAGAACTTTTAATAATAAATGACATCTGTTCTTAGATTGTTGTTTGTTTTCCTTTGTACCACTAAAATAAATAATTAGCTGAATATAAGTCTAAAAGAAAAAGAAAGAAAAAAATCAGGTATATTCATTTAATATTCATTATTTCTATGAGATGATATTTTTATAAAATATTAAAAATGAAACATTTTTGTTCAATCTCTATCAGAAATTTACAGCCATCTTTTATATTGAAAACAATCAGCAAATACTTCACTTAGAGTCAGAAGCAGATCTGAAACAACCACATGATATATTAATAAAGATTAGAAAAATGTACTTTAGAAGACACAGTTATTTAGATTTACGAGTATGTTTTGGAAGACTGACTCATACTAGACAGTTATGAAATCACTACTTTGCAGATTATTTCTATTTTGGTCAAGAGCCATGGCAGAAGTCTCTTCTTGACCCTGCCAGCCAGAATTTTCTGACAAATGAGGTTTGCAGCATACCTCCTCTGCCAGCATAGTGGGGTGGGACAGTTCTTCAAGTAGCCTGGACCCATGCCATGTGGTACTACAATGTGCTCTACATGAGTAGGCTCAAGTAGAGTACATTGTAGTAGTAGTCCAGACATGAGATGACCAGGGCTTGAATGACTAAGCGCAGGCGCTCCTTATCCAGGAAAGACTGCAACTGGTACACAAAACGAAATTCTGCAAAGTGAGTATAACCCCTAAGTTGTGGACCACGTCTGTCTAGAGTAGTGCCAACCCTTCTACAACTGAGGATGTCAAAGTCCCAAATACTGAAGCTCCATGTACCCATGGAGTGCAGTCTTGCCAAGTTCAGCTGAAGCCTATTGTCTCCCATCCACGCCTCCAAAACCTCCAGGCCCTGCAAGAGGGCAGCAATAGTATCACTTGGGTCTCCAGGAGTGGAGATATAAAGATGGGTATCATCAGCATACTGATACCTCAACCCATGATGACCTCACACAGCAGCTTCATGTAGATGTTAAAATGGAATGGAGAGAGTACCAAGCCTTGCAGCAAATTACAAAAGAGCAGCTGTGGGCTGGATCTCTCATTCCCTAGTAACACCTGTTGGGACTTGCCTTGAAAACAGGAGCCAAACCAGCTCAAGACTGTGCTACCAAGCTCCAGACCCCATAACTGACCGAAAAGGATACCAGGGTTGATAGTATCAAAGGCTACTGAGAAGTCAAAGACAGCAATTCCTCCATCCTCTGTTGCCAGGAATTGCTGGAACCAATGTTTCTGTCCTATAACCAAGCCTGAATCCTGATTGAAAGCAATCCAGATAAGCCATTTCTTCCAGGACCCTTCTGAAGCTGCTAAGCAACCACCTTTTCTATCACCTCCTCCCAAAATTATCCAGGCAGATGGGATCAAAAATGGCTTTTTAAGGAGGATTGACCAAGGGCCTCCTTGAAAGGTCCAGGAACATTCTTTCCTGCAGTTAAGAATTTATCACTGCAGGAAACCATCTTTTCGTCACCGTCCAGGAGAGACAAGGATCTAGTTGACAGGTGGTTGCACTGATAGAGTCAAGGACCCTGTCCACTTCCTCAGGTCCAATAGGATTGAACTGTTCTCAGATAAAGAAGCAAGCAAAATCCTTCCCCAGATATCTCACCCAGACCTGCACAGTGTATGGGTTCCAACTGGCAACGAATTTGAATGATTTTGTCTATCAAATGTTGAACAAATTCCTCTGCATGGCCCTATAGATGATCAACTAAGCCTCCTGTCTCAGGAGGCACCAGGTGATTCAGAGAAGGGCTGCTGGGTGACACTCTGCAGAGACAATAAGGGTGGAGAAATAATGTTGTTTCGCCACTTTTACTACTACAAGGTAGATCTTAATAGCAGCTCTAAGTCATTCCAATCAGATTCAGTGGTATTCTAGGGATCTCTTAACCCTTTTCAGAACTCACAACTCCACCTTGAACCACAGGGTATGTCAGGAGTGATGGGTCAAAAGAGGCCGCACAGGTACTAGCTTGTCCAGAGTCTCTGCACCCTTTGATTCCAAGTCATTACCAAGGCTTCAGCAGGGCCATGCAGCAAAAGCCCCAGAGATATTCCTGTTCCCTCTTGAACCCATTCAGGTCCATCAGGGAAGAACGACTTGAATGGGAGGGGGTTGGCAGAAGAGAATCTCAAGGATATCAGGCCATAATCTGACCATGACAGGGGGGATAATGTTAAATCTCCCACCAGATCATTGCCATTGCTCCAACAAGATCATATCTAGGTGTGACCTGTCAAGGTTCCAATAGACGAGACCAACAAGCTGCAATGGAAAATGGGGTGAACCTTCCCTAATAGTCACAGGAGTTTTAACTGAACTGTGACAGGATTTATAGGGAAAGGACCAAGAAACTTAGGTCCCAATTTCCTGCTTGGACTAAACTTTTTTTACATTTGCCCAAACAGTTTGCAAAGAGGTCACCCAATAATAATAATAATAATAATAATAATAATAATAATAATAATAATAATAATAATAATAATAATAATAATAATAATAATAATAATAATAATAATAATAATAATAATAATAATAATAATAATAATATAATAATAATAATAAAGTTGGAAGGGACCTTGGAGGTCATCTAGTTCCCCAACCCCCTGCTCAGGCAGGAAATCCTATACCATTTCGGACAAATGGCTATCCAGTCTCTTCTTAAAAACTTCCAGTGTTGGAGCATTCACCGCTTCTGGAGGCAGGTTGTTCCACTGGTTAATTGTTCTAACTGTCAGGAAGTTTCTCCTTAGTTCTAGCTTGCTTCTCTCCTTGATTAGTTTCCATCCGTTGCTTCTTGTCCTGCCTTCCGGCACTTTGGAGAATAACTTGATTCCCTCTTCTTTGTGGCAGCCCCTGAGATATTGGAACACTGCTATCATGTCCCCCCTCGTCCTTCTCTTCATTAAACTAGACATACCCAATTCCAGCAACCGTTCCTTATATGTTTTAGCCTCCAGACCTCTAATCATCTTTGTTGCCCTTCTCTGTACTCTTTCTAGAGTCTCAACATTTTTTTTACATCGTGGTGACCAAAACTGGATGCAGTATTCCAAGTGTGGCCTTACCAAGGCATTGTAAAGTGGTATTAATACTTCACGTGATCTTGATTCTATCTCTCTGTTAATGCAGCCTAACACTGTGTTGGCTTTTTTGGCAGCTGCCGCACACTGCTGGCTCATATCTAAGTGATTGTCCACTAGGACTAGAATGATCTAGGGTCCACTAGAATTATCTAGGGTCTGCAAGGCAGACGGGTATTCGGGCATAGGGACAAACTCCCAACCAGTAGCTATTTTGAATGGAGTAAGCCAGTGGTACTGTGTACAGTGTTGTTGTAGGCCACCTCGGCGAAAGGCAGGAGGTCCACCCAATTAATCTGTTGATAATTAACATAGCATCTGAGATATTGTTCCACCATTGTGTTCAAACATTCAGCCAATCCATTCGAACTCAGATGAAAAGCAGATGAAAGCTCCTGGCTAGATCCAATTAGTTTTACAAACTCCTTCCAGAATTTTGTGGTAAATTGAACTTCCCTATCTGATATAATCCTTTTTGGTGCTCCATGGAGGTGATAGATGTGTTTTAAAAATAACTTGTCTAGCTTTTGGGCAGATGGGAGTCCCGAACAAGCGATGATATGTGTTCTGTCCCAGCCTATGTGAGTCCTTGTTATGCTCACAAGGAGAAACCCCTCTTCCAAGTAACAGGCAGGAACCGCAAGAAAAAACCAACCCCTTTTATTCTCACAGACCTGAGTCAATGTCCAAGACAAACAAACACAGTCCACAGAAACTCAATCCTCAACACGAACGGTTGCCTTCGGCAACCACCACCTCCCACACCTTCCCTTTTATAATTCAGCCAAGGCGTGGCTTCCTAATGCCTTCTCCTTTGCCTTTGGAGCCGCCCCATTGCATTCCTCTGTCCTACTCGCTTCTCTTTCCTGCGCATTCGTGCATTCAGGGTTTGTGCCAACTGTTCTTCATCACTGTCCAACTCAGACTCCCAGCACAGCTGTGTCTCAGCCTGAGCGCGAGGGGCCAGGCTCTGTAAGTCTTGGAGCTCCTCAGAGCCTTCCTCTGACTTTAATATCACTCCAGGCCCCTCCTCCTCATCTGATTCCTCAGACACAGCTGCCAGATCCACTGGCTGGTGAGGAATCACAACAATATGAACTTGTTTCAAAAAAATATGAATGACAGTCCAGATCACTGTGCTCCCCCTGCTTTCGGGTAATTCCACAATAAAGTCCATGGCTGTCTCCTCCCAGGGCTGGGAAGGATCAGCCACTTGTTGCAATAGACCAGGAGGTTTTCCAGGGCGCTTTTTCATAGCTGTGCAGGTAGCACAGTTTTGTACATAACTTTCAATGTCTTTTTTCATGCCTGGCCACCAAAACTGTTGCCGTACCAAATGCAAAGTTTTTAGAAAGCCAAAATGACCAGCTTGTTTTGCATCATGACTACATTGGAGGGCTTGAGTTCTGAGGGTACTGGAAGGTATAGTTTTGAACCCTTCCAGGTTAATCAATCTCAATAGGTCAATAGTGATATATTGTTTCTGAACCAGGGGTCTGTTTTAGTTCCTCTTTGAGTTTTTGTGTTAGTTGACTATCGGGCTCATCGGATTTTCTCTGCATTTGACCTCTCATGGTTACTTGAGAGGCTGACTGTGGTAGGGGAATGATGGAATTAATAACTTCCTCCCAGCGGCTTTTGTATTGAGGCATTATAAACAGAGCATCTGCCAGGAAGTTTCCCCCCCCCAGGGAGGTTTTTGAGAGGGAAATTAAAATAGTTGAAATACTGTGCCCACCTAACTTGCTTAGGGGAAATTTTCTAGGGGTTTGTAGTGCCTTTAAGTTTCTGTGATCAGCCCACACTTCAAAACGCACTTTGCTCCCTTCCAGGAAATGGTGCCAAGTCAGCAAAGCCCATCTCACTGCAAAAACCTCCTCCCAAACAGCCCATCATCGCTCTGTGTCTGAAAGTTTTCTTGAGGTGTAGACGCAAGGCTGTAGGTCCCCCCTATTATGTTTCTGTAGGAGGACAGAACCCACAGCAACATCAATTGCATCAGCCTGGATGACAAATAGTTCCTCTGGGTCAGAGTGTTTAAGAACTGGTTCTGCTGCAAACAGTCTTTTTAATTGTTCAAAAGCTACCTGGCATTCCATAGTCCATTGTAAAGACTGACAAGGTCAGGGCTTCCCCTCCCCTTTTCTGGATTTTAACAGTTCAGTAATTGGCATAGTGATTTCCGCGAAAGAGGGGATGAACTGTCGATATAAATTCACGAACCCCAAAAAACTTTGAAGCTGCTTGCGGGTTCGCGGAGGCTGCCACTCTGCTCTGACTTTGGCAGGGTCCATTTCCACTCCTTCACTAGAGATTTGGTAGCCTAGGTAATCAAGGCACATCTGATGAAACTCGCATTTAGAAAGCTTAGCATAGAGGCTAGCTTTCAACAGCTTCTTAAGCACCTCTCAAACTAACTTGACGTGCTCCTTCATGGTCCCAGTGTAGATAAGGATATCATCAAGGTAACCCAAAACTCCTTTGTAGAGGTGATCATGCAACACCCAGTTTATCAGTTGCATAAACACAGCAGGGGCTCCTTGGAGTCCGAAAGGCATTACCTTGAACTGAAAACTCCCAGGGGACAATTGAAGGCTATCTTCCATTCATCTCCCTCCCTAATTTGCACCCGGTAATAAGCCTCTCTTAAGTCCACCTTTGTGAAGATCTTTCCTTTAGCCAGGTGGTCTAGCATGTCTTTCATCAAAGGGAGGGGGTACATATTTTCTATTCTGACAGCATTTAACCCTTTAAAGTCCATGCAGAGCCTCAAAGACCCATCTTTCTTTTCTTTGAATAGCACGGGGTGGCCACGCGTGATTTAGCAGGCTGGATAAAGCCTCTGGCCAGGTTCTTGTCAATGTATTCTCAGTTCCTCCATCTCTTTAGGCATCATAGAATACATCTTAGGCTTTGGGAGTTGGGCATCTGGTAGAATTTCAACTGCGTAGTCAGTGGTTCGGTGAAGAGGAAGTGTGTCACATTCCTTCTCGCTAAAGTCCCCCGCCAAATCATGATATTCTCTGGGAACAAGTTGGATCCATGGTATTCATTCCACGGCAGCCTTTAATGTCTCGAGGGGTTTCCCCTGGCTCTCGACAGCAGTAGCCCCCTTTTTCTCACTGAGGTCGGTGGGCGGGAGGGGTCCTGTCACTAATCTCAGAGTTCTCACACTGTTCTCCCACCAAATGTTTGGTCACCACTTATCAAGTCACACCAAGCCTAAAATCACAGTCTCTTTCATCTTAGGGATCACCACAAAGCGGATGATCTCCCAATGCTGTCCCATTTCCAAACACAATGGCTCAGTTAGGTGTGTTGCAGGGGAACCTCTGATAAGGGACCCATCTGCCTGTTCAAACTTCATGGCTAGGGGCAACAGTTTGGTGTGAATCCCCAGTTTAAGTACTGTGGGGAGATTGATCAAACATCTGGTGCAACCTGAGTCTATTAAAGCAGGGCTTTTCAACCTTTTTACTGATTGTACCACTTGTAGGATATGGCAATATTCGAGTACCACCTAGCAAGGTGTCAAAAACTTGGTGACAAAAAAAAAAACAACCTGTTCAAAGTTGCAATTGCACTGAAATGACTTATGACCATTTTTCACACTTATGATCATTGCAGCAACAGGGTCATGTGATTTATATTTGGATGCTTGGCAACTGATTCATATTTATGATGGTCACAGTGTCCCAGGGTCATGTGATCCCCTTCTGCAACCTTTTGACAAGCAAATGGCAGAGCTGCTGGTGGCCAAGTGCTAAGGCGGGACTTCCTTCCCTGCCTCCCTTCCCTGCCTCCCTTTTTCTCATTCCCATCTCCTTCTGAAGGAAGAATTTGAACCCCCCCCCTCTTCCATATATTGATCAAACAAGGAAAGGCCTCCAGAGACAGAAAAGACAAGCTGCTGAGTGAACTAGCTTAAAAAGGCACTTCCCCTTTAAGAATTAGCTACTGGCTAGAAAGGAAAGTAAGGAGCCCAGCCCGCACTTAAGGAAGAAAAAAAAATGTAAGTACTGGCTGCCGGCTAAGGCAGCCTCCCCAAATGGCTCCATTCATAAGTAAAATCTGCAGCTCCAGAGGACTCTCACTGTAAGTCTTTGCCTGTGCTGGCTCTTTCCCTTCCCCACTACACTTGGCTAGGCAGGGCTGCGTACCACCTGCCACTCATTAATGTACCACAAGTGGTACGCGTACCACAGGTTGAAAAGCCCTGTATTAAAGCATTTAAGTCTGTTTGGGCCCCTGTCTTTGGCACTATAATTTTGGTGGGAATAGCGAAAGGTGGAATGGGTTGACTTACCCATCAGATCATCTTCACCATCCTCATTGCTATCATAACGCGCCAGTATGGGCAGGTGCTTAGGTGGGGCTCTTGCTTCTCCCTGGGATGGAGAGGAGATCTGGACAGCTTGCTCCTGCTTGGCCCAATTAGACTTCTCTCATCTTGCTCATGGTGGTGGTTTTCTTGGCTTAGTGGTCAGAACCGGTGTGGCTTTTACTTAGGGGACAAGGGCTAAGCACTTGGCAGCAGGATGACCCTGCTGTCCATATCTGAAGCATTTGATAGAAATCCCGGAGGGTGCCCAAGGATCATCAGCTGTCGAGGTGGCTTGGGGTCACCATCCAAACAGGCCCTTCTCCGGTCCTCATCTCAGTTTTGACTCAGTGGTAGCTGGTTTCTTGACATGATCCAATTCGATGTCTAAAGTTATTGTCATGCTGTACCATTCTCAGAGCTGGTTCAGAATACCTTGGTATATGCATGCTTGGAGTAGGTCACAGTGCAGCCCTTGCTTGAAACAGTGGATCAGCGACTGCTCTGGCCACTGACCCAGGTGACCTACAACCCTCCAGAACTCCCACCTTTGCTGGGTGACCTCTGTGCCTCAAGCGGTGGATCTCCTTTTCTGCCTGCAGGGCTTGGAATTCATCCTGAAATCTTGCCTTCAATTGCTTCATGAATAAGTTCATATCCAGCAATTCTAGAGCCCCCTCGTCATGAAGGTTGGTCACCCCTTCCAAGTTGGCTGTCACCGCATTGACCATCATGGCATCATCAGGGTAGACATAAGCATAGCGATAAAAGTGGACCCACACTTGGTTTAGGAAGAAAGGCAACTTCTCAGGGTCTCCATCAAATGAGGGTTTGATGTAGGGTGGCTCCAGATGTTGCAGGGCCAGGTACACTGGTCGCTGAGCAGCCTGCTAATCTTGGGGGTGTGGCCATACCACTCTCTGGAATCCTCTCTGGGCTCCTGGGCTTGCAGCCTGATGCTGTTGTAGAGGCCTTGACTGGAATCGAGGGCTTGAGATCGCTGCTGATGGGGGAACGGGTGACACAGCATGGGCCCCAGCAATGGGACTGGGACTCCGGCGGGGTGGTGGAAGTGACGTATAGGTTCTTGCCTTACTCCCATTGAACACTCATATTGGGCTGCAAGAACCACTTCTCTGGCTTCCAGCTGGTCAAACTTCTCCTTCAGCTGTTCAACTGAGGGACTGTGGACTGCCATCTGGTACTTCCACCCCATGGAGTAGTCCCAACCAGTCGACCCCTTCCCTTTCTTCTGCACTATGGAAGAAGGACCTTGCAGTGGAATTAACAACAGCTCATCTTCAACAGTTTTGGGGGTTCTTCTGTGCTGAGGGACCCTTCTGCTTGATAGAGGTCTGCCAGGATCATGGTTCCCTCTTGCGGTACCAGCTTTCCTGGCTGGATTATCTGGTTCTTTGGCCAGGCCCCTATCAACAGACCTTCTTTGATGACTGGAGCAGCCACTTGCACTCTGATAACTGAATCCCTGCCGTGACCAGCAGCAGATTCATCTTTTTTTCTCCATAATGAGATCTTTGCTGAGCCTTTGCTATCCTCCCCAAAGTGGTGGGTAGGCAGCCGGGGCTCAGCACCCCAGGGGAAATAACATTTTGAATGAGACTTGGTTTAATGTCAAGTTTCCGATAGATGAGACCAAATAAATCAGAACTCCGAGGGTAGAAGTTTCCTCAAAGAACATGTTTATTGGTTACATAGTATCAGCACGATCAAAAGTGAAACCAAGTCTGAAACCCCCTCCAAAGAGAAAGACTATTACAAAATTAAACTTCCCACCTCAATGCTATGCAATCAGCTACGTTTCCCAATAGAATGCCCCTCCTAACCAACAGAAATGATCTTGGTTCCTATGGGACAGTAAAATGTTTAGACTAGCAGAAATCCTCCGCACCCCTCCCATTCTTGTGGCAACCTAGAACAAGCAAGAGGGCTGCATCCAGGTTCATTGTAAAGTTGACATGACCACTGTCATGAGTTGGACCCGTGATGATCTGGAATAGGTCCATGGCTACCATGGAGGTCATAAATTTGTGTCTGTTTTCAAGGCCAAACTCAGGAGTGGCAGGTTGAAGTCTCCCAGAACCATAAGTCTAGAAAACTCCACTGCCAGTGCCAAGTTAGAAACAAGGTCTCACAACAAGAACTTGTTGTGATTCCTCGACAGCCAGTGGATCCGGCAGCTGAGTCTGAGGAATCAGATGAGGAGGAGGGGCCTGGAGTGACATTAGA
Organism: Azemiops feae; assembly: GCA_023970755.1. Taxonomy (NCBI): domain Eukaryota; kingdom Metazoa; phylum Chordata; class Lepidosauria; order Squamata; family Viperidae; genus Azemiops; species Azemiops feae. The sequence continues at coordinate 62,191 of JALGBA010000321.1, read as the reverse complement.
GTCAGAGGAAGGCTCTGAGGAGCTCCAAGACTTACAGTCGGATGAGGAGCCTGGCCCCTCTACTCGCGTGCAGGCTGAGACACAGCTGTGCTGGGAGCCTGAGTTGGACAGTGATGAAGAACAGTTGGGACAAATCCTGGATGCACGAATGCGCAGGAAAGAGAAGCGAGTAGGACAGAGGAATGCAATGGGGTGGCTCCAAAGGCAAAGGAGAAGGCATTAGGAAGCCACGCCTTGGCTAAATTATAAAAGGGAAGGTGTGGGAGGTGGTGGTTGCCGAAGGCAACTGTTCGTGTTGAGGATCGAGTTCCCATGGACTGTGTTTGTTTGCCTTGGACATTAATTCAGGTCTGTGAGAATAAAAGGGGTTGTTTTTTTCTTGCGGTTCCTGCCTGTTTCTTGGAAGAGGGGTTTCTCCTTCTGAGCATAACAAGGACTCACGTAGGCTGGGACAGAACAGAACTGAAGGACAAAAGAGACTCTCTGATGACCGCTGCCACCACACTCCCCTCTCCTGGGGTCTCAGCTGGTGCCAAACCCTAGACCCAGCTGGACACATCTCTGAGATATGGATCTAGCATGGATTTCAATTAAAATTTTGATTACATTACCTTAATTGACTCACTTGCCTTAAGTGGAATACCATTTAGGTTCAATGGGAGGCCTATTGGATATTCATGCAAAGTTCCATAAATATTTTATTTTAATTATCATTAATTGATTGAACAACTATGAGAAAGTGTATGTCTTTATAGCTGACCTAAAACTAGACCCAAGTTTCTTTTTCCCATAAATTTGTTTTGTCCCATAAATTTCATGCTTTTTCCCCAAGGGAAGGATGAAATAGTAATAAAATATGTTCCATATATTTCATCTTAGCATTAGGAGTGCATTTTTATATAATCCCTAAATCATAAATACATATATCCTAGACGTTGGAGCCACACCTATTAAATCACACTTTGCTGATTTACAGTGCTAGGACTAAGATAAAAGACCCATCATGGTGTAGTTGTTTAAATGTTGGATTAGGATAAAGGAAACCAGATTTAATTCTCTATTCAGTCATAGAATTTTATTGGATTCCTATAAAGCAGTCACTGTCTCTCAGCACAATCCATCTCCCTGAGCTGTTGTCATGGAAAGCAGCTGGAAAGGAAATTGTTTAGTACCCTGTCTTGAAATCTTACAAAATCTGCAAAATAAACTTTACAGATAAATAAAACAAACATAATAAAAGCCCTGAGGTCTAAACAGTCCTGAGGTCTAAACACTTGGCAAAGCAAACCCATGCTGTCGTCTCTCTTTTATACTGTCATTTCCTATTCCAAGAAAGTAGATGGAAAGAAGGAATCCACCGTCATAAAATTGAGGGATCCATCAACTTTCACATCACATTAATGAAATATAAGATTCAAAGAGCGCTTTTACTATTAAAGCAAGGGTTTCCTAGACTAGTATGTTGATAGGTTTCCTCACATCTTAATTTTTTAAATAAATGGTAGAAGTCATATCCACAGTTGTTTCCATTATTCTTTTCATGATGAAAACCCCAATGTCTGCTAAAGTGTTAGTTGTATGGTACTTGTCTTTGGCTGTCTTCTGTAGAACTCCTATGCTTATGCTTATACTGAAGTCAATGAAAACAATGATACACGTATTAATAAACTGTTTCATAAAAGGAAATCAATTATAGACAACTGGAATCCTCCAATTAATGGAAGGGTATTTGAATTTGGATCCAAAAGTTGAAGGGAGTTTTTAAAGACTTCCACTGAACTCTATTGCTCACCTAAATTGGATACAGTACTATTTTCCAGTATTACTTCATTTAGATAAAGTTGAATTAGACTTGATTTTTAGAGTGGGCCATTGGCCTTGCTTGCTATAAAAGCTTCTGCCAAACCTACAAAAGGAATATGAAATGGATGTGGAGTGAAATTATTTTAGAAGTTTGAAGAATAAAATCCATGTACAAATGGAATACATTAACAATCTCTTCCAGCAGAGACTGGAACTAAGTAGAAATTCCTACAACAAAAGTAGTCTCTTACTATGCTGGTTGAGGAGAGATGTTGTTGCTCTCAGTATAGATCATCACTTTAAGTCTTTTTAAAAAATGAGCAAGCATACAGTTTATTTAAAATCTGAGGCTTATCAAGTATTCTTGAATCTTCAGATATTATTATTACACAAAAGAATAGAGTCTGAAAGTTGAAGTTACCAACATTTTTTATTATTATTTTAAATTAAGAAAAACTTTTCAAACATCCACATGAACAAATATATCCACAAAACAAATATAAGAGTGCAAAATTACATTTAGGATTTTTAATTCTTTTTGTTCTCCTTCTCAAAATTAAACAATGCATACTACCAGGTAACGCTTCCATATACTAAACTGACTTTTTTCTATATCACACTGATATAAATGGAATCAATATAATATGCGGTAGGGATATTCCTCATGCATCATGTTGATTTGACCTACATATTTTTGATGATCCATTTTATGAAGGTTTGTTGTTGTTGTTAGTTGCGAAGTCGTGTCCGACCCATCGCGACCCCATGGACAATGTTCCTCCAGGTCTTCCTGTCCTCTACCATCTTCTGGAGTCCATTTAAGCTCACTCCTACTGCTTCAGTGATTCCATCCAGCCACCTCATTCTCTCTCGTCCCCTTCTTCTATTGCCCTCAATCTTTCCCAGCGTTAGGCTCTTTTCCAGTGAGTCCTTCCTTCTCATTAGGTGGACAAAGTACTTGAGTTTCAACTTCAGGATCTGGCCTTCTAAAGAGCAGTCGGGGTTGATCTCTTCTAAGACTGACAGGTTTGAATGCCTTGCAGTCCAAGGGACTCGCAGGAGTCTTGCCCAGCACCATAGTTCAAAGGCCTCAATTCTTTTGCGCTCAGCCTTTCTTATGGTCCAACTTTCACAGACATACATTGCAACTGGGAAAACCATGGCCTTGACTATATGCACTTTTGTTGGCAGGGTGATGTCTCTGCTTTTTAGTATGCTGTCTAGATTTGCCATAGCTTTCCTCCCCAGGAGCAAGCGTCTTTTAATTTCTTGGCTGCAGTCCCCATCTGTGGTGATCTTGGAGCCCAGGAAGATAAAATCTGTCACTACCTCCATTTCTTCCCCATCTATTTGCCAGGAATTGAGAGGGCCGGATGCCATGATCTTGGTTTTCTTAATGTTGAGTTTCAAGCCAACTTTTGCACTCTCCTTCTTCACCCGCATCAAGAGGCTCTTTAGTTCCTCTTCACTTTCTGCCATTAGAGTGGTAAGTTAAATAGGCAGGGCGACAGTATACAGCCTTTCCGGACTCCTTTCCAATTTAGAACCAATCAGTGGTTCTGTGTCAGGTTCTCACTGTTGCTTCTTGACCCGCATATAGGTTTCTCAAGACACAAATAAGATGGTCTGGTACTCCCATCTCTTTAAGAACTTGCCATAATTTGTTGTGATCCACACAATCAAAGGCTTTAGCATAATCAATGAAGCAGAAGTAGATGTTTTTCTGGAACTCCCTAGCTTTCTCTATGATCCACTGTATGTTGGCAATTTGATCTCTAGTTCCTCTGCCTCTTCGAAATCCTGCCTGTACTTCTGGAAGTTCTCGATCCACATACTGCTGGAGTCTAGCTTGTATGATTTTACTAGCATGTGAAATGAGTGCAATGGTGCGATAGTTTGAACATTCTTTGGCATTGCCTTTCTTTGGAATTGGAATGTAAACTGACCTTTTCCAATCCTGTGGCCAAATTTGCTGGCAAATTGAGTGTAGCACTTTTACTGCATCATCTTTTAAGATTTTGAATAGCTCAGCTGGAATACTGTCACCTCCACTAGCTTTGTTGTTGCTCAGCTTTCCTAAGGCCGTTTTCACTTCACATTCTAGGGTGTCTGTTAGGTCCCTGCCATTTTGGTCCTTTATCATGCCCATGTTTGCATGAAACGTTCCCTTCATATCTCCAATTTTCTTGAAGAGATCTCTGGTCCTCCCTATTCTATTGTTTTCTTCTATTTCTTTCCACTGTTCATTTAAGAAGGCATTCTTATCTCTTCTAGCTATTCTCTGGAATTCTGCATTCAATTGGGTGTATCTTTCTCTTTCTCCATTGCCTTTCGCTTCCCTTCTTTCCTCAGCTATTTGCAAAGCTTCCTCAGACAGCCATTTTGCTTTCTTGCATTTCTTTTTCTTTGGGATGGTTTTAGTTGCTACCTCTTGTACAATGTTGCGAACCTCCATCCATAGTTCTTCAGGCACTCTGTCTATCAGATCTAATACTTTAAATCTATTTGTCACCTCTACTGTATATACATCAGGGATATGATTTAGTTCATATCTCAGTGGCCTAGTGCTTTTCCCTACTTTCTTCAATTTAAGCCTAAATTTTGCAACGAGAAGCTCATGATCTGAGCCACAGTCAGCTCCTGGTCTTGTTTTTACTGACTGTATAGAGCTTTTCCATCTTTGGCTGCAGAGCACATAGTCAATCTGATTTCTGTGTTGACCGTCTGGTGACGTCCATGTATAGAGCCGTCTCTTGGGTTGTTGGAAAAGAGTGTTTGCTATGACCATCGTATTCTCTTGACAAAATTCTATCAGTCTGTGCCCTGCTTCTTTTTGTTTTCCAAGGCCAAACATGCCTGTTATTCTGGTTATCTCTTGGCTTTCTACTTTAGCATTCCAATCCCCCATGACGATAAGGACATCATTTTTTTGGTGTTGATTCTATAAGGTGCTGTAGGGCTTCATAGAACCGGTCAATTTCATCCACTTCAGCACCAGTGGTTGGGGCATAGACTTGGACTACTGTGATATTGAATAGTTTGCCTTGGATTCGCACTGAGATCATTCTGTCATTTTGGGGATTGTATCCCAGTATTGCTTTTCCTACTCTTTTATTGACTATGAAGGCTACTCCATTTCTTCTGAGGGATTCTTGCCCTGATGGTCCTCTGAATTAAATTCACCCATTCCTGTCCATTTTAGCTCGCTGATTCCTAAGATGTCGATGTTCAGTCTTGTCATCTCTTGTTTGACCACATCCAGTTTGCCTTGATTCATGGATCTTACATTCCAGGTTCCTATGGAGAAAAAATCTTTACAGCATTGGACTTTCCTTTCACCACCAGATGCATCCACAGCTGAGCGTCCTTTTGGCTTTGACCCAGTCGCTTCGCTCTTTCTGGCACTACTAGTACTAGTCCTCTGCTCTTCCCCAGTAGCATATTGGACACCTTCCGACCTGAGGGGCTCATCTTCCAGCGTCATATCTTTTTGCCTTTTGGTATTGTCATGGCAAAGATACTGGAGTGGGTTGCCATTTCCTTCTCCAGTGGATCACATTTTGTCAGAACTCTCTGCTATGACCTGTCCATCTTGGGTGGCCCTGCACGGCATAGCTCATAGCTTCATTGAGTTACGCAAGCCCCTTCGCCACGACAAGGCAGTAATCCATGAAGGAGTTATGAAGGTTTAGAGCATCTTATTCAGGCTGGCAAAATATTTTCAATTTTATTTATTTATTTTTCACTTTTCTGAACTGCCCATGTCCTTCAGAAAGGGACTTGTTAATGGCCTTGAGTATTTAAATAGTATATATGCTCATATTACATTTCAGAAGGAAATGTTATTTTTATTTACACTCTTTCATTCATTAATTTATCAATCAATCAACTATACAATATCTATTGAAAGCAGCAGACTTCTATTGTGCTATGAACAGTCTCATCTATTTTCATGTTTGTGGCCCCACCATATTCTTTTTGTGGAGAGTATGAATAAAAAAACTGAAAAATAAAATCTGAAAACAACAATATGGGCTTAAAGCCAAAAATGCTTTATGTAGTCTCCAGTGGTAAACATCACACCCGAGAGAAGCTTCTGTTCTGGTGTACCACTAATTAGAAAGGTAGAGGCAAGGAGCGAGGTGCATTTGTCATCTGGTATTGCATCATAAATGTGAGTTGATCAGCGTTAAATGTAGCTAAGTGGCTGGCCTTTTATTATGCTTCTTTCCTCCCCCCCCCCCCCATATCTGCTTCCCATTATTCCTTAATCACAGATGCAACCTTTCCCACTTCCGCTTGTTAATTCATTTGTTATTTATGCAACTCTGATCTTTGTGACATATTTATTCTTTGGCCTGACATCAAATCATTTTTAATACATGATCTGTTTAAAGATGGCCTTTGCCCAGTATTCTTCCTTGCAAATCCCTGACACTCTCACATGTGTATTTTTTATTGTTCTCACATATTGCTTATCACTCTGCATGATTACCGCTTTGAAAGCACAGCAGATGGGGTTCCTGCTTTGTGATGAAACAGATGAGATACTCAAATCGATTGCTTTATCAACAATCAGTTGTAGATAAAAATCATTTTAATGAGGGAAATTAATGGTGTTTGCAAACATGATGTTAATTAAAGAGCATTGCTTAGGCTTCCCTCTTCTTTTTTTTCCTCTTGCAACACAATTTTTGTTACCCATGACATCTTTCATTATTGACTCATGCCCCAAAGAAAATGCGATTAAAATCTGCTTTTGTTTGATGTAGCTTTTATTGAAGAAAGGAATAGATCTTTCTGAAGTGTCCTGGTGAGATGAAAGTCTAATTATCTCTGCAAATGAAAGGAAAAGCTTTAATTAGGTCTGCACTGAATATCTGCACTGTGAATTTGTGCATTGTGATGGATGGAGCTTACATCTCCTCAGTGGCTAAGGTTGAAATAATGAAAAAAGAGAAAACGTAACCTGCTCCCATGATTCAACAGGCAAAGTTGAGCTGGAGGTACACCTGTGTTACATGAGTGTGCCCAGAGCAGCTGCCATAGGCCATGTTTCAATGCAAGGCATTCAGCTGTTCTACAGCCCCCTCCTGAGCTTTGATCTTTTCTCAGACAGCAGGGGACCTAACAAATCAAGCTTTTCATGTTTCACTCTTTCACTCTCTTTTGCTTCACCATTCACACTCTAAATCCAAAGGGAAAGACAAAATATTGTCTTTTTCTGATGCTATAATGATCAGTAGCTTACATGACTCAAGTTAGCATTATGCTTTACATGAGCTATTTTAAGGTTTGGAGGACAGAAGGGCAGAAAAATGGGAAGGGGGAAATAACAAGTGTATATGTGTATGTATGTGTGTGTGTGTATATATATATATATATATATATATATACTGTATATATATATATATAATCTTTTTATTTTGATGGTTAAGTAACTGTTTATGATTTTAACATCCTTTTTGAGCATAATACATACTTTCTAAATGCATTCTTTTTCTATAGGACTCTAATGCCTATCATGGTGAGAAAGGTGACATTTAAGGATATTGTTATGATTCTAATGGCCCCAGGAGGAAATTCTAAATGATGACAAATAATACAATAACCCAATTTTATACCATCTCTACTCTATTTTTACTACACTGTTTGAGGCTTACTCAGTCTTCCTGTAGTCCAGCTGATAGCAGAAGGTCAAATTGCTACTTATTCACATCACTTGCAGCTAACACTTTCTTTGTCGGGGAATCATAAAGCACCTTTGACATCAAGGGTAGTCAAGGGGATTACTTGCACACCTTTCCAGACAGGATAATGAGGAGGATGGGAAAGGGAATTGAAGACAAATTTGGCTCAGCAGGAGCACATTGACCTTTCATTCTTATAGTTATAGTGTTTGGTATTGTTTTACAAAGAATTAGTGTAATTGTCTGCCTTCTGCAAAAGCCAGGTGCTCCCCAGCAAGCTAATCATGTGGAAGAAGCAGAATGTGAGATAAATAGGATAATTGTGACCCCTACAATTGTTTTCTTAGCTGGTTTAGAAATTAAAATGTGATGTTGATCTTCAGTGTAAATATTTTTTGTTTTCACTTACAGTTGGAAAGCCTGAAAAATGCTTAAAAAATGAATGTGATTATGTATTTTGCCAATGTGGACTATAATTTGATCTGTGTCAAGAAAAGTAACATTTTCTCATGAATTTGGCTTTTTATTTTTCTGTGGCAAAGCTAGAACAAGGTTTCTCTGCACCTAACCTGTGTATGCTTTTGTAATTGGCTTTAAATATGCAGTAAATCAGTATGTTCTATGTATGTGTCTTAATATAGACTTAGCTTTCTCTTAATATCTTTTTTTTAATTTCTTTGGTTTTTTTAGTTGAAATACAAAATAGGAAACATTACATTGTATATACTATAGTGTACTGTGCTGTACTTTATTTTGGTATTACTGTAAATAAAAGACACACATAGAAAGATGCAGTGCCATAATCCATTCATTGATTGAGACAATACTGGGTATGAAATGAGTCCAGTATTAAAACTTAATAACTGCCCCAAAGAAGCATGATGATATAATAATTTCCTGAAAGAGAAACATTTTGTAGGGAATCTGGACAGTAATAGGATTTCCAATATCCTGATAGATGTGATTCTGAGCAAATGCACTTTAGACTAAATTCTCACCCTGTCATGATTTTAAAATAGTCCCACTATATAAAATGAATTGCTGAATTAAATTACTCTTACTCTTAGACACATATAAATATGAAAATGGAATAAGATATTTGGTTGCTTTTCAGGAGTGGAAATTTTTGAGAGGAAAAGCAACTGGTTTGCCTTTTATGTTTGTTTTGAAAAACTTTGTAATGTTTCATTGAGATCAATGTGTATTCCAGTTCTGCAGTCTCCCAAGTTACATCACTGTTCCCTGAAGAAAATTGACTATCTTGTAGCATATTTCTGTGAATGTTCTACACCAGTGATGGCGAACCTTTTAGAGACCGAGTGCCCAAAAACCGCCCTGCCCCGCTGCCCGCTCTGCCCCCGCCCGCCCGCAGGGCCACTCACCACCTCCATGGCCCGCTGCAGCAGATCACCCAGGCAGCCCTTCAGCGCCATGGTGACCACGCCCTCCACCCATGCCCTGTAGCATCATCTGCATGTGACGGGGTACAAGGGCGAAATCTTGTCCCTGCTGCCTGGCTGCCATGTGCTTGGCTGCGCTGCTCTGCATGGGCCACGCTCAGGGGCGACTCTCCTCCAGGGGGGCTGCTGGTGAGGAAGGGGCCACAGGGGGAGGCGGGGCTGGGGCAATAGCACGCGTGCCCACAGAGAGAGCTCTGAGTGCCGCCTCTGGCACGTGTGCCATAGGTTCGCCACTACAGAACATTTACTGAAAGCTGCAAGGAACTTTGCCAACTGATCACAAAACCTCTTAAAAGCTGGAAAGAAAAAAAAAGAATTGTCACTTCATCTGATGTTCAGGAAGCTAACAAAGTAAATATTATATACATTAAACTATCTTCCCCTACTTCACCTCCCTATCATCAAAAATCTTTATGCTCTATTCCTGAACCAAAAGATACAACACAGCTTTATATGAGCGAAGTCTTTCACATTATATAGCTCTGTTACACATGTTCTGTATCTTATACTTTCTTCTATGCAGTGAATTCTCTGATTTAAAAAAAAGTAATAATGAAGTACATGACTACACATTTTTATTAAAGATGATTTAGCTAATTATAGAAGCCAGAGTATAGGTGTTCTCTGAGCCTGAAATAATTTTAAGGTGCTACTAAGAAAATGGGTACAGTAACAAGAGAAATAAAATAGTTTTTATCATCAACAAAAAGAAATAGATACAAGCTACTGTATATTAATAATACCCACTCATTTTTGTTAGATATATATATGTGCAGATTTAAATTATATATAGCACTAATAGTTAAGAAGAATAAACAAAATGCACTGTTGAAATGCCATTGGACTGCATATTTTCTGATTGATTCTGTCAAATAATATGTATTAGATTCCATGCAATACTTCCAAGTGCTATAAGTGAACATATTGTAGTCAATAAATGAATAGCAGATTGTCTTTTCTATGGCAGGAGGTTGTGGGCTGATGGCTCTGGTGAAAGCATTCCATACTACCTATGTGTTACTGAAGCGGGCATGAGTATATCAGATTGAGGACTTGAGCCAAACTGTCATCTATATGGTAAGATTGCATTCTTGGATCTGATTTGATCTAAAAAGTGTACAGTTTCACAATTGAAATTATGACTGAACTTTTTTGTATATTGTGAAATTAATGTAATTTTTTCATGTCTTCTGACTGCCAATTGACGTTAATTATATTAATGATATAATTTTATGAAGTGATATGTCAGGGTTATGTATTTTAGGGTGCTTATATACGCATAGGGACATTCATCCACAGCCTTTCATACAATATCGTTCACTTGTCCTTTTTTTATTAGATTTTTTAGGGTTTTCTTGATTATGTTGCCTATTTTTTGGAAATATTGTGATGACACTAGTTTGTCCTTTGTTTGATAGGAGTATTGTGTTGATTTTGAAACACTTTTTTAAAGTGTTTTTAGAGATGCTCTTTCTTCTGCCTTGAGGTTGTTCTGTTTCTGCATCTGTTTTTTCAGAAGTGTACATTTAGTACTCATTGTTTGGTCCAACTGTTAAAAACATCAAGTTGATTGGCATTCTCTGTATTATAGTTGAGTCCATATGGAGGATGCTATTTTTGAGAGGGATATAATATAGCTTAAGATATTTGTCACTCATTTTGGACCATATTTTCCTTATTGATTTTCAAATTTAGTTTTTATTTTTTTTCAGCTTGTTTTTAAAGAGATGATTTTGATAATCATTGTTAGTATCCTTCTGGATTTGGGGTTCATTCTAATTTCTCTTTTAAGTCACTAATGCTTCCCTGGTATTTATGCCAGCAAACATCCACTATTATCAGAAACATCATTTTATTCCTATTCTGTTCTGCTATTTTTTGCACAGTTTATTGGAGATCTGCATCTTATCTTGGTTTGCATGATCTACTGTTGTAGATGTTCATGTAGAAAAATGGGTTGCATGCCTGTGTAAGCTGTTTAAGGTCCTGAGATGTTTCAATAGAATATAGCTCAGGATTCAATTGTTGGATTCTATGATTTAATTTTTGGTCAATTTTTTAAATATAATTTAACAAATATTTTAGCCAATACTAATTGAAGTTTAATTTTAATTTATTGAGAAGAGCTGTACCCTGTTTTCAAGTCATAACACTTGATTAATTCTATTGTCTGTTTCCTTGGATATATACATAACATACATAAATGTTTCTTCAATTGTATCTATTATGTATTTTGGTTGAGCTGTGTTGTATTCTTCAGTAGATTTTTAAGCAAATCATGGTGGTTCTCGTTCACACAGAACACTAAATTATAAAGCATAATTTTCAAGCTATACTGGATGGATTATTATGATGAACCAAAGCAAATATATCTTAAAACTGATCCCCCTTTAAACCACTGTTGGCACATTTTTCTTTTTTGCAGTGTGAAGCCAGCGTCAGCCCACCCAGCGGCAATTTGCAAAGGGGGAATTTTGACATTCTGTATATCATGCTTTGGACTTTTTTTTTTTTTTTTTTGCAATGTGGAGACAGCTCCAACCCAGCCCAGGAACAGAGTACAAAGGGGCATTTTGGCACACTACAGCTCAAGGGCTGCTTTCAGGGTTTTGTTTGTTTATTTGTTTATTACAACATGAAGTCAGCACCATCCATCCAGGAGCTCTTTGCAGAGGGTCATTTTTGCATGCTGTGGGTCTCAGACTGTATAAATAGCACTGAGCTGCAGTGCAGTGCAAAGCCCGGCCCAGGCAGGTCAGGCATGCCTCATAATCAGCAGGAACAAGAAGATGGGAAAGTGGTTGCCAGGAGTGCCTGCAGCTTCTTGGGCAGACTTGGATATTTTATGGCCCACAGGCCACATCCGGCCCATGGACAGTCCCAGTCCATACCACGGCATTGAGGTCAGTGAGGAGGTATGGCATTGGCAGGGACGGGGGCAGGGCATCAGTGTTGGTGGGAGGATGTCAGCGCAGCATTGCCAGAGGAACGGTGTGGTGCTGGTACAGGATGAGGTGTCAATGCAGCTTAGAGTGTCAGGGACAGGCTGGTGGCACCATCAGGGATCAGGCAGCAGAGGTGACCTTCTACAACAGTCCCAATTTCTCATGTGGCCCCTTGGGAAAATTAATTACCCACCCTGTTATTGGGGCATGGCAAGCAGCCTCAGGTTGCACAGTTTGGGGGCTGTTTGCCACCCTAAAGGAAGAATGCAGAGTGGCAAAAAGGACAGATAGGGGAAGATAGGTGAGTAGGAGAACTTGGAGACAAATCCTTATATTACTGAGGCTCAGACCTGGGAGGGCCAAACCTAGAACAGCTTGGATTGGGATGGATCCTTGGCTAATGTCTGGTAAAATTCACTTAATGGTGGCAACAGGAATTGCCAAGATTGTTTTCAAGCAATGAGGTCAGATGGAGTATCTCTTTATGACAGCATCGCTTAGCGACCAAAATTCCAGTCCCAGCTGTGGTTGTAAGTTGAGTACTCTTGTGTGTGTGTGTGTGCATGTGTATGTGTATCTTATGTATATCATAATATCTTTATCACTAACCCAATCTAGTGTCTATAGTATGATATTCTTAACCTGAAGTTACAATCAAATAGATATATCAACATTTTTTTATAAATATATCTACATGTTAGACTTAATTGTCACAAACCATAGTATTGCTATAAGCTCAATAATAACCACCTACAGACAACATGAACGTTCTTTAAATATAGACTTCTTCAATAAAAAACAGAAGCTCAGATACTCTCTTGGAGAAAACAGAAAGTATATAAATATTTTAGCTTGTAGTATATTTGTAAACTAGTTGATTGGCATGGTATGCAAACTGAATGAGATACAGAATAGATTTTCTTATTCTATAGTTCTCAAAAGGTTCTGGACTTTTAAAGATAAGTTTTAAAAAAGAAAGACATGTTTTAAATCATATACAGGTAGTCCTCAATTTACAACAGTTCACATGGTGACTGTTCAAAGTTACAAAAGCAGTGAAAAAGGGACTTTTGACCATTTTTCACACTTACAACCATTGTAGCATCCCTGTGGTCATGTGATCAAAATTCATATGATTAGCAACTAACTCATATTTATGATGGTTGCAGTGTCCTGGGGTCATGTGATCATCTTTTGACAAACAAAGTCAATGGGGAAGCAGATTCACTTAATAACCGCAGTTATTCATTTAACAACTGTGGCAAGAAAGATTGTAAAATGTGGCAAAATTCACTTAACCATCTCACTTAGCAATTTTGGGCTCAAAATTTTGGGCTTAATTGTCATAAGTTGACACACACAGAGAGAGACACACAGAGTGAGAGTGGGAAATATCTAGGACTTAGCCTCAGGGAGTTAGACTCTTCAATAATAACATCCATTTCTTTCTTCTTCTTCTTTTAGTAAAGCAAACTCATGAGTGCCCTCATAATGTTCTATGACTCAAAACTACAATTCTGAAATACGATTTTTGATTTCTAGAATATGCTTCATAAAAAGAATGTCTATGTTTTCTTCTGTTGCCTAAATGTTCTCTAGCTCTGATCATAAGACTCTAATAGTTTTTCCCACAATAGGATACACAACATGGAACTTATTATGAATCCTTGGAGGTAATGTCTCTGTCTTTCTCCAGGTCTGATGAGGAAAGTTATTTTTATGTGTATACTTTCAGTAAGTGTAAAGACAACAGGAAGAATATTCTTAAAAAGAACATACTGCAACAAATTTGTTGTGTGAGTAAGGATGCCTAGATGAATCCATTTCTGACTCATTAATCTGTAAAGTTATTCCATACCATTTTGACATTAATCTGCATTTTTGAAAGTTCATACATTTGAATATAATATAGATATAGATAAAGATATTTTGAAACAGGATTTGTAGATGTATTTCCTTTCAAAATATGTATATTTGTCTCAGTGGACATGAAAGCTAATAGATAATTTTATATCTGCATATTAGTCCAAGAGATGCAAATCAGGTCAGTTTATGCTGATATTTACACAGGGAAAGTTTCAGGAACTATAAATCCTGTATAAATAATGAAGATACATTTCCAGTGACATTGAACAGCTTTATAATAACAATAAAATATTGATTTTTAAAAGTTTAATTTCCTAAAGCATTCTTGGAGATATATTAAAATTTAAACATCTGAATTTATGTATTTTTACACTAATAGCGGAGAAGTAGAAGCTTGTTTTGTTAGGAAACAAATTAGCCCACTTGGTGAACATTTTTATTAATGTGTGCAATTCAGAATGTTTTGCAAATGTTTTCTTTAAAGTCTACTTAGAAAAATGTTCTTCCTTGTCAATCAAAAACTGCAAGCTCTGGTGAAACCAATCCTAGTGATTTGTGTTTATCCAATAAAAATGTGTATGTCACCCTTTTGAGAGACCCAAACATACACACATCTGTGTCAGAAACCATACTCTACTCTCTCCACCTCCCACCCCACATAATAGTTCAGGATATATGTATTAATTAATTTAATAATCACTGTTGGGAATTAAAATGCCTGTAAAATAAGATATTCTGTTTACACAATTAATTAATTTCCATTTTATACCTACCACTTTTTTTTATTACACACAGACTATCCACAAATGGGGACATTTCCCCTTTATCCTTTCTACAGAAACAGAAAAGTCATCTAAGGACAACCTTCTCCCATATTCATCAATCCATCTGAGCAGAACAAATTGGACCAAGTTCCATGTATATGAAATTCTCATCTAATAGGACATTGGAACCAATATCCTATTAGTTTAAATCCCTAGCCCATGCTTTAAATATTATCCTCACTGGGATCTATTCTTGTCCTTCCTGGGTTTCAGGAAAATAATTATGAGAATAATTATGACTTAGTTAGAAGGAGGATATTTTGTGGGTGGAAATGGTGGACATATGACTTTTTATATTTTTGTTTATTATTTTAATGTTGTGATTTTTGTTTATATTATGGGAGATTTTTTTTTATTTTTATGAGTGGCACACAATAAAGCTAATGAAATAAACACCTTAGTTTTAGCCTTGGTTTTTAAGTTAAATGTTCTTGTACAACAGTATTTGCCTTTTAGATACATTATCCTAATCTCAAACTGTTTCAACTGTCAGTATAGATATAAACTTAAAAGATTTTAAAAGAACAACAGAACAGAACTATTGATAACTACCAGTAAGATACAATTCATTCTCATTTAAAGTGTTCCATTGAAAGCCAGCCTGGATAAATCAAAAGAAGAAAAGATATATCGCTGCAAAGAAAAAAAGTAATACATTGTTCTCCCAAGGATCTGAACTATTTCATCTTAACATACAATGCTCAGAGCTTTTCTTTTGCTTTCTTATGTTGAAAATTAACTGTAGGAGATAAGTGTAGCTACTCTGGATCTTAAGGTAAATCTTTCAGATGTCTCCTTCCATTCTGTTAGTGGTCAGTTGAAGAATTATAGAGAGGTCTGTTCTGGTACCAAGGTTTGCTGTCAGATTTAAGGTATAGCTGTAAATGTTGGGTTGTAATAACTGAACCCTATATTCTGGAATTAAGTCACGGCAGAAGCCTCACCATTTTGAAACTGCTATACAACAGTAGCACTACAAGGGGAGAGCAGGATCAAGGAAAAATCAACAACAGAATCAGAGTCACATAGACCTGATGCAAGTCTTTTTTTTCTATACATTGTGACATCATATGTATAAAACAGGCAGAATTAGTGTCACAAAAGCATGATACCGCTTTCATCATTTTGATAAAAATGCTGAATCCTGTAGATAGCTCTGCCAACTAAGTTGTTTCATGGTAGATTAGACTTGCCTCTATCAGAAAAGAGACATGAACCAATGTAGACACAAACACATACACCTGCATGCACACACAGAGAGAGACAGACAATTTTAAGGGTAAGCATTCTTTTTTTTTTCCCAGTAAACTTTTAGCTATTCTTTTCTCAGTAGTATGCAAAAGTATTGGTCTGACCAGTGTTAATTCCTACTTTGCCAACTTCAGCCCTTATACTTGCATGTAAAAGTCACTCTTATAGAGTAGTTTAGAGTGAGAATAATCTCTTGGGGACAGAGTGGTACTAGCTATTTGCATCAGTAGCAGAATTAATCAAATCTGGTCCAAAAAAACCCTTGGATAACCACTGGATGGCAGAAAAGAGTTAGAGATTTGCTCATTACTTTGCTGCCATGATGTGGTCCCTTTTGTCATTACACATTGAGCCTGGCTACCATTTTTCTATCAGCTGTTCTGTCCTGACACATTGGCCACCCTTTGCAAATTCTTAGGTTACCTTGGGCTTCAGACCTGTGGCAGATGACAACTAGGATTGATTTTTTTTAAAAAAAAAAATGATTTGAGGACATGGAGAAGCTTTCTAATGCCTGCATCCCCATGAAGATCCCAACCCTTGATGCCATTGGCTAAGTGCATAACAAAGGTTACATTTGCACTGAATCAAATTATAACCTCTCCAAATCTTCCTGACTGTAATCTGAGTATATTTTGTTCCTTTTTTCTGGATTTACCTGAATTAGTGTCTCAAGATAAATCTATATTAAAGCATCAATCTTCATTAGTTATCAGAATTTGATATCTGTTCTTTCTTGCACTTCAATCTTCATTAGCATGTGTGAGGAAAAAGGTATCCCAGCAGGTATATAGCATGTGTTCCTGCATTTTAGTCCTGCCTCTCTGGAGACCTTAGCTGCTAGTGCTTGGGAGGAATTCAGTAGCAAGCATATGTTACCAAGCTTTTTAACTGAATGCTTCAGATTATATCAAAAGGCACAGTCTGAACTTCATAAACCAGAAGAAAAATCATCTCTAAACATCCATGGGGCTAAGGTAGATATCCTGAGCATCTGCTACCAACCATAAATTGTATTCCATAAGACTAAGTGTGAATTATATTTTGTGTGGTAATTCAGTGATACCAGATATCTTATTCCAGCTCATTTTTTTAGCACTCAAACAAAACCTATGATGCTATGTCAACTCTGAGCAAAAATATTTTCTTTCTAGAGGGACTAAGTTTCCTTCTACCATTTCTCATTTTCAATAGAAGATAAATTTAAGGATTTCTGAATATAAAACAGGAAACACTCAGGAAAGGTAGGAATTTCAGAATGTTAGGTTTTCTTTGCTGACTGATGTAGAATAGAAGGTGGCCGAAGTCTCAAGCAGGAGAGAATTATTAGAACTAGAGTTCGGTATAGCAGTACATGGGATACAAGATGCCAAAATATGATTTTTTTCAAGAACTGGTTGTTGGAGCTTTTACCAGTTTGCTTACATATAACTTTGCTTTTTTACAACTATACTGGACCTATAGTTCTTACTAATTCTTACTAATAGAGAATAAGTGATAGAGGGAGTTGAAAATGCAGGAACTTTGGGAGACAGTGATCATGTCATGCTGGAATTCAATATAATGTTGTTGTTGTTAGTTGCGAAGTCGTGTCCGACCTATCGCGACCCCATGGACAATGTTCTTCCAGGCCTTTCTGTCCTCTACCATCTTCTGGAGTCCATTTAAGTTCACACCTACTGCTTCAGTGACTCCATCCAGCCACCTCATTCTCTGTCGTCCCCTTCTTCTATTGCCCTCAATCTTTCCCAGCATTAGGCTCTTCTCCAGTGAGTCCTTCCTTCTCATTAGGTGGCCAAAGTACTTGAGTTTCAACCTCAGTATCTGGCCTTCTAAGGAGCAGTCAGGATTGATCTCCTCTAGGACTGACCGGTTTGATCGCCTTGCAGTCCAAGGGACTCGCAGGAGTCTTCTCCAGCACCATAGTTCAAAGGCCTCAATTCTTTTGTGTTCAGCCTTTCTTATGGTCCAACTTTCACAGCCATACATTGCAACTGGGAAAACCATGGCCTTGACTATACGTACTTTTGTTGGCAGGGTGATGTCTCTGCTTTTTAGTATGTTGTCTAGATTTGCCATAGCTTTCCTCCCCAGGAGCAAGCGTCTTTTAATTTCTTGGCTGCAGTCCCCATCTGCGGTGATCTTGGAGCCCAGGAAGATAAAATCTGTCACTACCTCCATTTCTTCCCCATCCATTTTCCAGGAATTGAGAAGGCCGGATGCCATGATCTTGGTTTTCTTAATGTTGAGTTTCAAGCTAACTTTTGCACTCTCCTTCTTCACCCGCATCAAGAGGCTCTTTAGTTCCTCTTCACTTTCTGCCATTAGAGTGGTATCATCTGCATATCTTAGGTTGTTGATATTTCTCCCGGCAATCTTAATTCCAACTTTTGATTCATCTAGCCCTGCCTTTCTCATGATATGCTCTGCATATATCTTAAATAGGCAGGGCGACAGAATACAGCCTTGCCAGACTCCTTTCCCAATTTTGAACCAATCAGTGGTTCCGTGTCCAGTTCTCACTGTTGCTTCTTGACCCGCATATAAGTTTCTCAAGAGACAAATAAGATGGTCTGGTACTCCCATCTCTTTAAGAACTTGTCACAATTTGTTGTGATCCACACAATCAAAGGCTTTAGCATAGTCAATGAAGCAGAAGTAGATGTTTTTCTGGAACTCCCTAGCTTTCTCCATGATCCAGCGTATGTTGGCAATTTGATCTCTAGTTCCTCTGCCTCTTCGAAATCCTGCCTGTACTTCTGGAAGTTCTCGATCCACATACTGCTGGAGTCTAGCTTGTAGGATTTTAAGCATAACTTTACTTGCATGTGAAATGAGTGCAATGGTGCGATAGTTTGAACATTCTTTGACATTGCCTTTCTTTGGAATTGGAATGTAAACTGACCTTTTCCAATCCTGTGGCCACTGCTGAGTTTTCCAAATTTGCTGGCAAATTGAGTGTAGCACTTTTACTGCATCGCCTTTTAAGATTTTGAATAGCTCAGCTTGAATACTGTCACCTCCACTAGCTTTGTTGTTGCTCAGATTTCCTAAGGCCCATTTCACTTCACATTCTAGGATGTCTGGCTCGAGGTCAGTGACCACCCCAACGTGGTTATCAGGGATGCTAAGCTTGTTCTTGTATAGTTCTTCTGTGTAATTTCGCCACCTCTTCTTAATCTCTTCTGCCTCTGTTAGGTCCCTGCCATTTTGGTCCTTTATCATGCCCATCTTTGCATGAAACGTTCCCTTCATATCTCCAATTTTCTTGAAGAGATCTCTGGTCCTCCCTATTCTATTGTTTTCTTTTATTTCTTTGCACTGTTCATTTAAGAGGACATTCTTATCTCTTCTAGCTATTCTCTGGAATTCTGCATTCAATTGGGTGTATCTTTCTCTTTCTCCTTGCCTTTCGCTTCCCTTCTTTCCTCAGCTATTTGCAAAGCTTCCTGAGACAGCCATTTTGCTTTCTTGCATTTCTTTTTATTTGGGATGGTTTTAGTTGCTACCTCTTGTACAATGTTGCGATAGGCACTCTGTCTATCAGATCTAATTCCTTAAATCTATTTGTCACCAATACTTTATATTCATCAGGGATATGATTTAGTTCATATCTCAGTGGCCTAGTGCTTTTCCCTACTTTCTTCAATTTAAGCCTAAATTTTGCAACGAGAAGCTCATGATCTGAGCCACAGTCAGCTCCTGGTCTTGTTTTTACTGACTGTATAGAGCTTCTCCATCTTTGGCTGCAGAGCACATAGTCAATCTGATTTCTGTGTTGACTGTCTGGTGACGTCCATGTATAGAGCCGTCTCTTGGGTTATTGGACAAGAGTGTTTGCTATGACCATCGTATTCTCTTGACAAAATTCTATCAGCCTGTGCCCTGCTTCTTTTTGTTTTCCAAGGCCAAACATGCCTGTTATTCTGGTTATCTCTTGGCTTTCTCTATCGTATTCTCTTGACAAAATTCTATCAGCCTGTGCTGATCATTCTGTCATTTTGGGGATTGTATCCCAGTATTGCTTTTCCTACTCTTTTATTGACAATGAAGGCTACTCCATTTCTTCTGAGGATTTCTTGCCCGCAGTAGTATACCTGATGATCCTCTGAATTAAATTCACCCATTCCTGTCCATTTTAGTTTGCGGATTCCTAAGATGTTGATGTTCAGTCTTGTCATCTCTTGTTTGACTACGTCCAGCTTGCCTTGATTCATGGATCTTACATTCCAGGTTCCTATGGAGAATAGATCTTTACAGCATCGGACTTTCCTTTCACAACCAGATGCATCCACAGCTGAACGTCCTTTTGGCTTTGGCCCAGTCACTTCACTCTTTCTGGCACTACTAGTACTAGCCCTCTGCTCTTCCCCAGTAGCATATTGGACACCTTCCGACCTGAGGGGCTCATCTTCCAGCATCATATCTTTTTGCCTTTTGGTACTGTCCATGGGGTTTTCATGGCAAAGATACTGGAGTGGGTTGCCATTTCCTTCTCCAGTGGATCACATTTTGTCAGAACTCTCTGCTATGACCTGTCCGTCTTGGGTGGCCCTGCACAGCATAGCTCATAGCTTCATTGAGTTACGCAAGCTCCTTCGCCACGCCAAGGCAGTAATCCATGAAGGGGTCAATATAATGTAGTCACAGACAATAGAGCATAATCAAACCAGTTGGTCTTGCCCTTTAAAAGAGCTGATTTTAACAAACGTAGAACTTGGGAAGGATTCCATGGAAGAAAATCTTAAAGGGAAAAACAATTCAAGAATCCTGGGAAACTCTGAAAAATATGATTATAAAACCCACTACAACTCAGTATCACTGAAAAAGAAAAACAAGAAGCTAGCATGGCTGCACAAAGATCTCTCTGATAAACTGAAAGAGAAAAAGGATAACTACAAAAAATGGAAAGAGGGGCATATAACTAAGGCAGCATACCACCTGCAGAGATGAAGTCAGGAAAGCAAAGGCTCAGAATGAATGAAGACTTGCAACAAATGTCAACAATAATAATGATGATGATGATGATGATGATAATGAAGAAGAAGAAGAAGAAGAAGAAGAAGAAGAAGAAGAAGAAGAAGAAGAAGAAGAAGAAGAAGAAGAAGAAGAAGAAGAAGAAGAAGAAGAAGAAGAAGAAGAAGAAGAAGAAGAAGAAGAAGAAGAAGAAGAAGAAGAAGTTTCTTTCAACATATAAAAAAACAAAGTCAAGGAAATGGTCAGTCCACTAATGGAAGAAGATGGCAAGGACATAATGGGCAGTAAACAGAGCTGTTTAACTCATACTTTGCATTTGTCTTCATGCAAAAATAAAATACAGCCCAACCTACCAAAAACAGAACTGTAAAAGACAGACTAGCATTACAAATTAAAATAAGCAAGAAAATGGTAAGAGAATTCCTGTCTACTCTAAACGAGTTCAGTCACCAGGACCTGATGATTATATCCCAGTTGGGAAGGAGCTGGCAGAAATGACCTTGGAACCATGGAATGATATTTTTCAAAGTTCTTGGAGCACAGGGAAATTACCAGAGGACTGGAAAAGAGCTGATGTGGTTCCCATCTTCAAAAAAGGAGAAAAAAAGCCAGATCCAAGAAACTACAGACCAATCAGCCTGACATCAATACCTGGGAAGATCCTGGAGAAGATAACCAAGCAACAGATCTGTGATCACCTAGAAGCAAGCAAAGTTATAACCAGAACCCAACATGGCTTTGTCAAAAACAGATCGTGCCAAACAAATCTTATTTCATTCTTTGACAAAGTGAATAAATTAGTTGACCAACAAAATGCTATGTACATAGCATACTTGGATTTCAGTTGACAAAGTAGACCACAACCTACTTCTTAGTAAGCTAGAAAAGTATGGGGTAGACAGCAATACCACCAGATGATTTGTAATTGGCTGACAAACCACACTCAATATGTAGTCCATAATGGAACTACATCTACATGGAGGAAAGTAAGTAGAGGGGTACCCCAAGGTTTTGTTTTAGGCCCAGTAGTCTTCAATATGCATGGATACAAATTGTTCAAAAGAAATAGATCTATAAAAAGAGGAGAGGGAGTTGCACTATATGTAAGAGAACACTACATATCTACAGAAATGCATGTGATCAAAGATAAAATCCCTCCAGAATGTAAATGGGTCAATATAAAAGGGGGGGAAAGTGACATTACCATAGGTGTATATTACAGGCCACCCAACCAATCAGAAGAAATAGATGAACTCTTTGCCAATTAGTTAACAAATGTATGTAGGAAGCATACCACAGTAGTAATGGGAGACTTCAACTATCCAGATATCAACTGGGAGACAAACTCTGCAGCGAGTGGGAGATCAAACAGATTCTTAACCAACCTAGCTGACAGCTTTATCATCCAAAAGGTAGAGGAGGGAACTAGAATTAAAGCTATACTGAACCTAATCCTTACTAATCGAGAAGAAGTGATAGAGGGAGTTGAAGTTGTCGGAACCTTGGGTGAAAGTGACCACGTCATGCTGAAATTCAATATAATGCAAACACAAACAATAGAAAATAATCCAACCAGAGTCTTAAATTTCAAAAGAGCTGATTTTAACAAACTCAGAACTTAGGAAAGATTCCATGGATGAAAATCCTAAAGGGGAAAACAACTCAAGCAGCATGGGAAACACTGATGAGTATGATCAAAATTCAAGAGGAAACCAGCATGGCTGCACAAAGCTCTCTCTGACAAACTGAAAGACGGAAAGGACAAGTACAAAAAATGGAAAAAGGAACACATAACTAAGGCTGATTATCAGCAGACAGCCAGAACATGCAAATATGAAGTCAGGAAAGCAAAGGCTCAGAATGAACGAAGACTTGCAACAGAAATCAAGGACAATAAAAAAAGTTTCTTTCAACATATTAATAACAAAAAAAGTCAAGGAAATTGTAGGTCCACTAAAGAGAGAAGATGGCAAGGAAGTAACAGGCAACAGGGAGAAAGCAGAACTGCTTAACTCATTCTTTGCATCAGTCTTCACATAAAAAGAAATTATAGCCCAACATACCAAAAAACTACTGCAAAAGACAAACTAGAAACAAAAATTAACATAAGCAAGAAAATGGTAAGAGAACACCTGTCTGACCTTGACAAATATAAATCACCGGGACCCAACAGATTACATCCCAGAGTTCTGAAGGACCTGGCAGATGTTATCTCAGAACCATTATACCATATCTTTCAAAAATCCTGGAGCACCAGAAAAGTACCTCATGATTGGAAAAGGGCTGATATGGTTCCCATCTTCAAGAAAGGGGGGGGGAACAGACCCAGGAAACTACAGACCAATCAGTCTAACATTAATACCTGGGAAGATCTTGGAAAAGATAATCAAAAAACAGATCTGAGAACAACTAGAAACAAACAAAGTTATAACCAGTACCCAGCACGGGTTTGTCAAAAACAGATCATGCCAAACCAATCTTATTTCATTCTTTGATAAAGTGACTAAATTAGTAGACCAGTGAAACGCTGTGGACATAGTATAATTAGACTTCAGTAAGGCATTTGACAAAGTAGACCACAACCTGCTGATTAGTAAGCTAGAAAAAAGTGAGATAGATAACAACACGATCAGATGGATCTGTAGTTGGCTAATAAACTGTACTCAGCGAGTAATCCTCAATGGTACTACATCCACATGGAGAGAAGTAAGCAGTGGGGTACCACAAGGCTCCATCTTAGGTCCAGTACTCTTCAATATCTTCAAACTCATCAAATTTGCAGATGTTGAAACTCTGGAAAGAGTGCAGAGAAAAGCAACAAAGATGATTAGGGGGCTGGAGGCTAAAACATATGAAGAACGGTTGCAGAAATTGGGTATGTCTAGTCTAGTGAAAAGAAGGACTAGGAATGACATTATAGCAGTGTTCCAATATTTGAGGGGCTGCCACAAAGAAGAAGAGGTAAACTTAGTTTCCAAAGCAATAGAGGGCAAGACAAGAAACAATGGATGGAAACTAATCAAGGAAAGAAGCAACCTGGAATTAAGGAGAAACTTCTTAACAGTGAGGACAATTAACCAGTGGAATGGCTTGCCTTAAGAGGACTGGAGGCTTTTAAGAAGAGACTGGACAGCCATTTGTCTGAAATGGTATAGGGTCTCCTGCTTGAGCAGGGGGTTGGACTAGAAGACCTCCAAATTCCCTTCCAACTCTGTTATTTTGTTAAGTAATAAATAAAAAATGTCTCAGAAATGTTTGCAGCAGTCATAGAGGGTTTTAAACAAGGTGCTTTGGTGGAATTTAGAAATTAGATGGCAGCACATGCAGATTTCTTTTATCATGGAAATATGTCTCAGATTAGGATTCCACCAGAGGTTCTTCACTTTCATTTAGTGGCAAGGTTGAAAAAAAGATAGTCACTGCCTAGGCGAGAAGCTAAAGTAAAGTCTTTACAGTGGGCTACAAGGTTGTATGATGTTAGCATATAATTGAAGATTGTTGGCCCTCTCACTGGCTCATCTAACCTCATGAATATTTTATGTGGAATCATTTTTTCTCCCACAAATCTCCCTGTGGGCCACACTGGCAAATAATTTTAGTGTTCAAAAGTATAGGCTTCCTTTGTTTGCCTGTTCTTTGAACAAGCAACACAAGAATATTTGTTAGAAGTATAAACAGAAACTACTAGTTTTAAGTGTTCCTTTAATGTATGCTTTTTTCATTTGATAATAAAACAAGTCTTTTAAGTTTTTAAAGAGGCTTAAAATGCTCTCTTCTTGCTTCACTACATTTTCCTCCAAATACCCTATATTTATCAAGAATCACAACTTTTTATCAAAATATTTTACATATAACCCACTAAAAGTCCACATATATGATGGGACTAATACTTTTTTCACAAAGTATGTCCTAAGGCAACTAAAACTAAGTGGTGTCTGTATGGTCTTTATCATTAAGATTGTTCCAGATTTTATTTAATATATATTATAAAGTGACACTTCAGAATTCTGAAACTAAAGGGCACATTAGATAATGGTATTTCTTCAGTTCATCAAGTATGTGTTATTGGTGATTCAGTTTGTGTTGTTTTATCTCAATCTGTCCAAACTTGAATGAAAAGTGGTACATAAGGTGAATTAAAGTTACATCTTCCATTTGGTTACTAGCTGTCCAGCTCAACTCCTGTGACAACTATTCTCAGATAGAAACAGTATAATCTAAAATTTTGAGAAATATCTTGAGAAATATCTCTTACCATGCATGAACTCCAATGTTGTTTTCTGCTGTGGAGAGAAAACAATTAAAATTGAGATTAAAATCTGGTTAATTTTCTTTGTATATTAACTAAAGCTATGTTTCCTACACACAGGATTGACCCCTCTGACATTAATAGATGATTATAAAACTAGATGAAAGAGATGCTTAGAGAAAAATTACATTTTTATGGTCTTTCTCATATGGTCCCCCTATAGAAATCCTTCTGCCTATGGGGTATAAACTCACCAAGAGATTGCTTATACAATGTATTGTATACAGAGAGACAACAAGATAAGTCCTACCTTCCAAGAAAAGTTTTCCTGAGCAACTAATCAGAAATGCAAAATCATGAAATTTAATTTACATGGCTTAATTTAATACTTTACCCTTAGCTATCTTGAAAGGAATATATAATAAAGGGCCATATAATCTCCCATTATTTCCATGTAAATGTAAATCTACATGTAAAATCTATTGCCCACATGTTTCTGTATTGCTGGTTTTATAGGGACACTAGAGAATCCATGATCCATCGTGTCTTTGTTTCACAGATGTTCCTTACCTAAACAGAAAAAAACAGAATGACTTCAGGCAAGCAAAAAAAATCATTGGGGCAGGAGCAACTCCTAATTTCCTGTCAGCTTGCCCATTGACCTTCTTGTCAGCTTGCCCATTGAGTTTCCTTATGGGAAGCTAGCTGTGAACATTGAAAATCCTTCCTTCCTTCCTTCCTTCCTTCCTTCCTTCCTTCCTTCCTTCCTTCCTTCCTTCCTTCCTTCCTTCCTTCCTTCCTTCCTTCCTTCCTTCCATTTTAAGCATAACCATCTCACGTGAGAAGATAGTATTAGATGTATATGGTCAACTAGGATTGCACTTATAGAGTTAA
Organism: Azemiops feae; assembly: GCA_023970755.1. Taxonomy (NCBI): domain Eukaryota; kingdom Metazoa; phylum Chordata; class Lepidosauria; order Squamata; family Viperidae; genus Azemiops; species Azemiops feae. The sequence goes on along the minus strand of JALGBA010000321.1, from coordinate 36,232 downwards.
TTGCACCACTTCCATTGTTTTTTTGGGTGGCATACTGTAGTTGTTCACCTGTGCTTCATACAAATTCTGAGCTAATGTTTTAGTTTTAGCCTTAAAAATTATTAATGCAAAAGAATAGATATTCTTCACCTTCCCGGTTTAGGGCATGAAAATCCAAGTTATTAAAGGATTAAAGGCCATAGAACCAATACACAAATTGAACAAGGACAGTATCAGTATGTATTCATCAGAATGTACAGTATTCTATTTGACTAGAGCCTTATACCTTTACACCTGTGACTTCATATATATGTAAATTTTAGATTTAAGTCTTTCTACTTGGCTTATGTATCTTGTATCTAACCACCAGTTTCTAACCAGAAATATAAGTTTAATAGAAATTACTGCATTATGGTATTGGTACTAACAAAAATAGTTATTTAGCCTTAAGATTTATAGTATTAGTGGAAATAAACATTTTGTTTTATTATATTTATATTATATATAATATTATATGTGTCATTTTCAATCCCAATAATTTATTCTAACCAAATTGTTTGGCTGATTGTGTATTGCTATGCTGGTCAATGACCAAATTAAAGACTTTGATTTGCATTTCATTTAATTTTATATTGAAACGTGCATTTCTTGACACAGTATCAGATTTCTTATCTAAAAGAATTAGATTGATTGGGACTATGAGATGGGATCAAAAATTATTACAGCATACAGCAGATTAGAAATATATAACTACCAATAACTTAATAGATTTTCATGGTTCTTGAAATTGAAAAATAAAAGAAATTGTACTGCTACTTAATCTAAGAGAATTGAATTCACTGTAATGAAAGTTAAGGAAATCTCTTTCTTTTTTATTTCATTTTGATTATCTTGGATACATAGCATATTACATGTTCAACGGAATGTTCTTTGGACATATACTCATCAAAGAGTCTTACTTGGGGTAGTACATCTGAGAGGTATAAATAATGGAACAGAACAGGGGGACATTAAATATATTATTTTGTTTTTGTGCTAGGAGACTGCTTTTCGTGGCAGGGGATATCCTTTTAAAAAAAAGAATTCTGAAAAACTGCTTGTTTCAGCCCATCCATCTATTTAGATTATAAGCCCTGAAGCTCTGAAAAACCTTGAATATTTAGAGGTGGTCAGTACTGAGCCTCATCCAGTCTTGCTTGTATCTCAGGGCTCATATGGCTCTGATTTCATAGTTAAACATGTATGTCCCCAACATCAGCCACCCTAAGAAATTCTTAATTTGTCAATTAAAACTAAGCCACCAATTATTTAATTGCACTATTTCCTAAAGGTTGAATTCATATAGGACATCAAATATATATAAACATGTTAATGCTAATTACCAACTGGTGTAGAGTAGAAGAGAGAGAGCATTACCAAAGTATTTAAAACATGTGTGTCCCTGACTTATAACAGTGTAGAAAAGCAGCTTGTTGTATATGGATAATTACCATGACTCAGTGTGACAGACCACTATTGTTTACCAAGGTTGTGTGTCTGTCTGTTAGACTGTTCAAACATAGAGCTCCAGTAATCACATCTAAAAAGTCTTGTTCAGCCAGCTGCTTTGTTAAATCTCATTGCCTATTTGTTCAAATGTGCATTATCTTTCTTTGTCTGCTTCAGTGCTCATATTGTGATAAAGGCAGGCATATGAAAAGACGGGTTCTTTCAATCCCAGATAAATGGCTCAAGTTTTCCATAAATGTGTGACACTAATTACTTCTGAAGTTTTACAAAAATACTGCCATTTTACAATATTTCCCATGTTCTATGAAGTTTGATCTTTCTTTTATATTGATATAAATAAGAATTAATTGAGCTGAATTGAAGCCAGGTTTCCATTTAGGTAGAAACCTTCTATAGTTGTAGTGCAATAGAAACAGAATTCTTAATCCTTCTTTAAACTGAAGCTTAACATTATTTTTGCAATTAAACAAAAAATCTCAAAAGCCACATATATTTTGCATTTAGAAAACCTTGCAAGGAAGATTGAGGAGGCTCTCCACATCCCTATGAACAAAATATTTAAGACCAGTCATCTTAAGTGTGAAGTCTCATCATTTTAAAAATAATGATCTATTTAACTGCATTTGCTTATGAAAAGCAACATGTGTATTGATGGTGCTTATCTAAGCAATGATAAATCCACCTTGACAACCATAACATTGAATTAATTTTTACTCAAAACAAATTATTCATTTATAGCCTCACACTGTATATTTTAGCCCATGGTCCAGTGATTTTTAGTCTAATAATATTTTTAATCTCTCAAATGAGAAACCAATTGTACAAAGGAAATCAACATCTGTCTATCCTAGGTTTTCAGCGTGGCTTCAGCAAATTTGTACAGAAATTTTCAAATTCCTAAAATCTTATCAGCATCACTTCAAAACGGAACAGAATGTTCCTCTGTGGGAAAAAGAAAAAAATGCCAAACTGCCATGTAAAGAAGAATTATATTTCTTTTCTACACTTAGATTTAATCCCAGAAACTTAATGTTGTAGGATGGGAGCAGGTTAAAATGTGTGTTTTTCCTCCTCAGTTCTGGAGTTAACCTTCCCCGGACCCAGCTGTACAACTTAACGGAGAACTTGGTTTGTTTGTTTTTCACTAGTTATGTGGACTGAGAACATAACATCCTGTGGTGACTGCATGTGATTGCCAAAGCTGTCCTTCCTTTAGGGTTACTTATTTATAGCAATCTTTTAGGCATTTTAGAAGAATCCTAGGACTCTAAAAAACATTATTTGAAATCTACACTCTGAGATAAAAAAAAACGAACCTGAGCTCCTGGAATGCCTCATTCTCCTCTTCTTATTGATATATAAACTAGCAAACAATGCAAGAATATTGATGATTATATACCAGGAGTTGTTTAAAAAAAATTATTGCACGTAAATTCATCTAGAAGAATCATTGTGTTTTGTAAAAAAAAAAGTTTCTAACTTTATTTTACACATATATGAAGGAAATACTTTAGACTCTTCTTTCATGAAATATTTTGTTATTAATTCTTTAAAAAATGCTCAAGAAAAATATCGATAAGATGGGAATGATATAAAGGAATTATACAAAATCTGCATGCATAAGTAATAGGATGATGTGAACATGGATTATTATATGTACTTAAATAATTCACATATATAGAAATCATAGGTATCATTGTTTTTCCTAATGGATGGTTATGTATCTTACTTATACCCAATAATGGTAAAAAGTGGAATATAAAAAGAAAGCAATGATATATTGTTTCTGATGGCTGCTAAGAAAAGTATATGGACAGATTCATATAATTACAAAAAGTCAATTTTGACTCAAGACAACTGTTACTTTCCAGTTAATGGACATTTCAGAAATATTCAGCAAGAAGAATATATTTTAACAATAGCTGTTTTAGTCATAAGATGTAAAAATAAACTGAGGGAACAAGTATTAATTAGATGAAATAATTATTATGTTATAAGCCATTGAGTTATAGGAATAGTTGCTTTATACTGAAAAATTATACTGTAGAGTATGGATAGAATAACTTACAAGAAGCATAAATCGGAGATCCCAAAAACTGAACTTAGTTGTGTACTCATATCATGTAATCAATTTGGCTTGTACAGTATATTAAATACATATTTTCCAAATTCATGTAAAACCAATATTGGACAATACTCTCTTGCTTTTTTGATATGTTGTACAATTTTTAAAAAACAAACTCTATGACGATTTTAATAGCATTATATATAACAGCCTTTGAAATGTTATTATTATTTTTGTAAAGATCATACAGTCTGTCTTTTGCCTTAACGACTGCCAGCAGAATTAACAGATTTAACACTGTTTAGTTTACATTTTTGTAAGCTATATTTAGTTTTGTGTTTATTGAGTTTTACATGAAAATAATGTTGGGGAAAAACATTGTTATTTCATAGCAAGAGTAGAAATATAAAGAACATTTCTAAATAACTATTTCTAGACTACAAGGATAAAAGTATGCCCTGTTTTAAATATTTAAGTGCCTGGACAATTAAAATTAGACATAGATTTTTAAATGTAAATTTCACATGCTGAAAATAGAAAGACCAACTGTATTAATAGAACATTGAACCATATTTCCCCAATTAAAAGCATAGTTCAAGTACTTCATAAGAAGCCTTCTAATTTAACTCTCTTATGCATAACTGTTTTTCTTGTTTTCAATCTTATTTTCTAAACCTCAATCAGGAAAGAGGAGGCTTGCAGGTCTTGCTTTGAAAAACATTGAGAATATATCTTAATCATGTATGCAGATGATATATACAGAGAACAGACTGTTTGGTTTTGCATGATCCTGTATAATTTTTCGGGTAGCACAATACAATTCAGAAGTGACCCAGGCATGCTTAAAAATATACCAAAGATATACAAAAAATTAAAAGACACAAAGCCTTACAGTGAGGCTAACAGAAATAAGACAGTGAGTTAATTGATACAGAACATTCATGTCCCCGGCAATCTAAAAATTATAGGGTTATCAGTGCATGTAACATAGATGTGTGTGTGGACAAGAATATCAACCTTGCTATCAAGCAAAATCAAGCTTTTAATAGTGAGTGCACACAAAGTGCACTAATCAAACAGATGGTAAGAAAATAGGGGAACTCAGGCACCACACAGGTTATGTAGAAAGTAAACAGAGTTAGTCATAAAGGACTCAAATGTCTATACACCAATGCACAGAGCATGAGCAACAAACAGGGTGAATTAGAAATTCAGGTAAATGAGGGCAGATATGATATTGTTGCCATCATGGAAACTTGGTGGGATGAAACACATAGCTAGAGGGATTTAAATTATTTAAAAGAAACAGACCAAATAAAAGAGGAGGTGGAGTTGCTCTCTATATAAGAAATAACTATATCTCTACAGAAATACAGTACAACTATGATGAAAACTGTCTTAAACGCATTTGGGTCAATATAAAAAGGGGGGGGGAAATGACATTGCCATAGCTGCATACTATAGGCCACCCAACCAAACAGAGGTAATAGATGAACTTTTTGCTAGTCAGTTAACTAAGGTATGTAGAAGGCACATCACAATAGTAATGGGGGACTTTAATTACCCTGACATCAACTGGGAGAGAAATTCTGTACCAAGTGGAAGATCAAACAGGTTCCTGACAAACCTAGCAGACAACTTTGTCTCCCAAAAAGTAGAGAAGGGAACTAGGGGATCAGCCATATTGGACTTAATTCTCACTAACAGAGATGAAATGATAGAAGGTGTTGAAACCACAGGAACCTTGGGGGGGGGGGAGTGACAATGCAATATTGGAATTCAACATTATGCAAGCATAGGGAATAGAACTTAGTCAAACTAGAGTCTTGGATTTTAAGAGAGCTAATATCAACAAACTTAGAGAGAGCTTGGGAAGGATTCCATGGATGAGAATTGTTAAGGGGCAAACAACTCAAGAAGCTTGGGAAATTTTGAAAAGTGAGATTATAAAAGCCCAGTCTAGTACAATACCAACGAAGAAGAAAAATAACCGCATGGCTGCATAAAGAACTCTCTGATAAATTGAAAAACAAAAAGGACAAGTACTGTATAAAAAGTGAAAAGAGGGGCACATAACTAAGGCAGAATATCAGCAAATAGTCCGAGCCTGCAGAGTTGAAGTGAGGAAAGCTAAGGCTCAAAATGAACTAAGGCTTGCAACAAAAGTCAAAAATAACAAAAAAAAGCTTAAACAAGAAAAAAGTCAAGGAAATGATTGGTCTATTAGTGGGAGAAAGTGGCAAGAAGGTGACAAGCAACAGGGAGAAAGCAGAACTACTCAACTCGTTTTTTTCATCTATATTTACACAAAGGGAAAAAACAGTCCAATCTATCAAAACAGTACTGTAAAAAACAGATTAAAAACATAAGTTAAGATAGGCAAGAAAATGGTAAGTGAGCACCTGTCCACCCTAGATGAGTTCAAATCACCAGGACCAGTTGGACTACACCCCAAGGTTCTGAAGGAACTGGCAGATGTGATCTCAGAACCACTGAACTATATCTTTCAAAGATCCTGGAGCCCTGGGGAACTACCAGAGGACTGGAAAAGAGCTGAAGTAGTTCCCATCTTCAAAAAAGGAAAAAAATGGATCCAGGAAACTACAGACCTATCAGCCTGACCTCAATACCTGGGAAGATCTTGTAAAAGATAATCAAGCAATGAATCAGCGAACACCTAGAGGCAAACAAAGTCATTACCAAAAGCCAACATGGATTTATCAAAAACAGATCATGCCAGACAAATCTTATTGCATTCTTTGACCAAGTGACAAAATTAGTGGACCAGAGGAATGCTGTGGATATACAGTAGTTTATTTGGATTTCAGTAAGGCATTTGATAAAATAGACTACAACCTACTACTTGATAAGATAGAAAAATGTGGGTTAGACAGCATCACCACCAGATGGATTCGTAGCTGGCTGACCGGCCGTACTCAGCGTGTGGTCCTCAATGGAACCGCATCTATATGGAGGGAAGTGTGTAATGGGGTGCCCCAGGGCTCTGTTCTGGGCCCAGTGCTCTTCAGCATCTTCATCAATGATTTGGATGAGGGGATAGATGGGGAACTCATCAAATTTGCAGAAGACACCAAGCTGGCAGAAATGGCCAAACTCCAGAAGACAGGCTTAAGATACAGAAGGATCTTGACAGACTTGAATATTGGGCGCTATCTAACAAAATGAAATTCAACGGTAAGGTTCTACATTTAGGCAAGAAAAACCAAATGCACAGGTATAGTATAGATGGTACCTTGCTCAATAATAGCAACTGTGCGAGGGATCTTGGAGTCCTAGTGGACAATCACTTAAATATGAGCCAGCAGTGTGCTGTAGCTGCCAAAAAAAGCCAACACAGTGCTAGGCTGCATTAACAGAGGGATAGAATCAAGATCATCTGAAGTGTTAATACCACTTTACAATGACTTAGTAAGGCCACACTTGAAATACTGCCTGCAGTTTTGGTCACCACGATGTAAAAAAGATATTGAGACTCTAGAAAGAATACAGAGAAGACCAACAAAGATGATCAGGGGACTGGAAGCTAAAACATATAAGGAACATATAGGTTTAATGAAGAGAAGGACGAGGGGTGACATGATAGCAATGTTCCAATATCTCAGGGGCTGCCACAAAAAAGAGGGAGTCAAGGTGTTCTCCAGAGCACCTGAAGTCAGGACAAGAAGCAACAGATGGAAACTAACCAAAGAGAGAAGCAACCTAGAACTAAGGAGAAATTTTCTGATAGTTACCGTAGAACAATTAATCAATGGAACAACCTGCCTCCAGAAGCTGTGCATGCTCCAACACTGGAAGTTTTTAAGAAGAGACTGGACAGCCATTTGTCTGAAATGGTATAGGTTTTCCTGCCTGAGCAGGGGGTTGGACTAGATGACCTCCAAGGTCCCTTCCAACATAATAATAATAATAATAATAATAATAATAATAATAATAATAATAATAATAATAATAATAATAATAATAATAATAATAATAATAATAATAATAATAATAATAATAATAATAATAATAATAATAATAATAAAAAACTGTAGAAGAAGAAAAACGAAGTTTGAATGACTATGTGAAACAAAGTACAGAAAAACTGCTGCAGGCTGTGAAAACAGAGAGCACTATAAAAATAACAGAAACAAAGGCAGAATATAAGGAAAAACGGCTGGATGACAGATTAAATAGATGGAAAACCAAAGCTTTGCATGGACAGCATTTGAAAAACATTGAAGGAAAATGTGATAACAACTTGACATGGGCATGGCTTAAGATGGGAACCATCAAGAAAGAAACGGAAGGCTTAATACTGGCTGCTCAAAAACAAGCATTACCAACTAATGCCATGAAAGCGAAGATACAAAAATCCACTGACAATCCAAATTGCCGACTTTGCAATGACAAAGTTGAAACTGTTTCACACCTAATCTGTGAGTGCAGCAAAATCGCACAAACTGATTACAAATCTAGACATGATCGAGTTGCTAAATTAATCCACTGGGCATTGTGTAAAAAATACGACTTGCCTGTGTCCGAAAAGTCATGGGAACACAGGGTGGAAAAAGTTGTTGAGAATGAGAGGGTGAAGATCTTGTGGGACTTTCGAATACAGACAGATCGCCATTTGGAACACAATACGCCGGATATCGCAGTTGTAGAGAACCGAAGCGTACAGCTGATTGATATCACTGTACCAGGAGATGCCAGAGTCGAAGAAAAAGAACTGGAAAAAATCACGAAATATCGCGACCTGGCCATCGAAACTGCGCGATTATGGATGAAATGTGTAACAGTGGTACCCATTGTCATCGGGGCACTGGGAACTATGTCCAAAAACTTTGCAAAACACATCAAGAAATTGCAGCTTCCTGCAATAACTCCAGCAATGTTACAAAAAACTGCGCTACTCGGAACATCTTATATTTTAAGAAGGTACCTGGTTGACACCTAGGATGCTGGTAGCAACCCGTGTCAACCATCAGTGCCAGCCAATTTGAATGTTCAGTTGACTGAGGTTCATGTTTAATGAATAAAAGATATAATAATAATAATAATAATAATAATAATAATAATAATAATAATAATAATAATAATTATTATTATTATTATTATTATTATTATTATTATTATTATTATTATTATTATTATTATTATTATTATTATTATTATTATTATTATTATTATTATTATTATTATTATTATTATTATATTTTAAAGATTCTTTACCATGAATTAAGGGATTACAGGGTTGTAAAAAGGAACTTTTTTAAAAGATTTTTTTTATATTCATGCAAACATTGTGATAAGGATAGACATATAGATGAAATTCAAGTTTGAACTACAAACAAATTAAACTATTAAAAGAAACATAATTTTATGACTGGAAGTTTCATACTTGGACTGCATTCTTCATGCGACCTGCTATAATATAGTTTATTTATTTATTCATTAATTCATTCATTCATTCATTCATTCATTCATTCATTCATTCATTCATTTATTGTTGTTTGGCTCTTCAGTTTTATAGCGTTGCTCCCCCTTGTATTTGAATTTTTATAGCCAACATTGATATGGTGAGAACTAGGCTAATTGAGACATGAAGGAACAGCCCTTTTTTGCTCTTCCCTTATTGGAGTCAGAATTTGAACTACTTCTTCCACTCCTGGAAAAATAATCATCTCTGATATTACTCAAAATGTAGTTTCTCCCCCCATCTACATGCTAATTAGTTCATATCTAATTTGGCCGTTAGGTCAAATCTTATATTTAGAGGCTCAAATAAGGACAAACCTTGTATTTAGAATAGTTTTGGGTTATAGAATGCAGCTTTTGGGATTACATCTGTGAAATCCCAATTTGCCTTGGTATAGGTTCTATGTCATTTGCCTTTATTTATCCTTCATTTTATCATTTACATAAAGAAGCAGCCCTAAACATGAAAAGTTAAGTCCGTAGAATAATGTTATTTTCCCTTTTGCCCTTATTTTTCCTTTCTAAAGAGCAAAATACCCCTGAAGATACTCTCAAATATTTTAGAGTGTTTTCACTAATTTCAAAAAATAATGACATTTTGTATCCTCTTTCTTTAAATTCTTAAAACTCAGAATAATTTCTATGTAGATATGTAAAGTACTCTATTGTTAAGTACATTCTAAACTCACTGCTATAACATGACTTAACATGCTATATTAACAGCAATTTTGATTGAATTTTGTCCACAATACAATTATTTCTATAATTGTAACCTAAAAGACTGCATTTGCCCAATCTTTGTAATAAATTGGAATGGTAATGTATTTAAAAGCAATGCATTAACATTAGTATGATCATAACTGGGTGCAGAGGTATAAAACTAAATATGTTTTTAAGAAGCATCCTAAGCATCAGAGTATTAAACTATTATTTCTCTGATGTCAGAGAAATAAACTTGAAACAATAGCAGTTAGCTGACTAAATAGCCCTGCATATATTAGGTAATAAATAAGATGAATAAATAATTGAAATGTTGTATTATGTGAGCATCATTGCTTACTTTTGGGGGGAGAGAGGGGAATAGATTTCTAGTAACCTCAAAAACTGATTTTGCAACACTAAATCATCATAATGAGGGAAGATAGCTTACATGATTGCCTAAAGCTGGATTGGCTAATACTGTATATGTATACTTGTAGTTAATTCTTTTATAAGTACAAATAACACTGTTTACAATAACTTACGATGAGCTTTACATAGCTTAAGCAGTCAAGATTCTTTTAAAAAGGAAACCCTGCATTGTGTTTTTTTTAAAAAAATGTCTCGTATTAAAATATTTTATGAGTTTGTTAAATCTTGTTAGAGCATATACGATTTTTAGAACACAAATTACCTACACTATTACATAATTACAAAAATACTGGTTTTAAATAAGCTTGTGTTCAAAGAAATTGGTTTATGTCTCCTATAATTTAAAAATATATTTTCCAAAAAAGAAAAATACTTGGAATCTTTTGTGTGTGTCTAATTTTTAAGTATCATGTATAAGTAAGTGGTGGATATAGTGGTTTCATTCTAAAAGATAAAACATTCAATATGTCATGTAAAGGTTGATTATATATGACTCCTTATACAAGGTAAATTAACACTATGAGTATCTGCCCATTATTATCCTATGGCTATTCCAAAATCAAATATCAATATAAAATAGATGTCTTTTACTAAAAATATAATCTAATGTCATCTGTATACTCAAAGCATTATATTACGTTCCTGAACCTTATTCTGCATTAGAAAGCATTGCTTGTAACACAAGCTGGCCACATTATAAATCTAGAACTTTCATATGAGCACTCTGGATAATCCTTGCTTCCCTTAATGTCAGTTTTCTCTTCAGTCATGCATGCAGTACACTGAACATAAATGCCAGGAGAAGAGCCTTAGTGGCTTCCATAGAACCCTACATCCTAGTTTTGCATAAAACTGACTGGATGCACATCTATATTAATAAACAATAAAGTTATTAAAGCTAAAAATATGCCAAACCTATTTAAGTAATATCAACAAAGAGCATAGATTATCATATGTGTTCATTTTTTTGTTTGGTTGGTGCCTTCGAGTCAGTGTTGATTCCTGGCGACTGCGTAGACGAGTCCTGGCATGTAGTCCCATGCCTAAGATCTCATTTTTCAAGTTTTTTGAAAAGCAGTTAGCCATTTTTGCCTTCCTAGGGCAGAGAGAGACTGACTGGTTCAAAGACACCCAGCTAGTTGCATGCCTACGGCAGGACTGGATTCATGGTATCTAGACTGATGCTTCAGCCACTACACCAAATTGGCTCTTATATGCATATGATTAGTACTTTAACAACAAGCCATCAGGACTGTAGACAACTTTTTAGGCAAATCTGCTTGTGTAAGGCAGAATTTAAAATTTCTTATAAGAAATCATATATATAATTTTATATATACACAGCCAAAATATACAATGGGGCAGTTGTATAAGCAGTTCTACTCTTAGCTTTTACGAAACAAGTTAAAATAATATTGTTCATGTGAGTTCTAATAGTTCAGTCTTGTTTTATTCTAATCAGATTCTAATGAGTATGTATGGATTGGGAAGCCTGTATCTATTGCTAATTTTTTTTTTCTTCCATTCAGTCATGTTCCGATTCTTAGAGACTACTTGCACAATCCCTACAATTTTCTTTGCAAAGTTTTTCAGAAAAGGTTCGCCATTGCCTCCTTTCTAGGACTAAAGTGAATAAGGAAATGCTCGTGTCATTTAATTTGTCTTTCTGTTCCGATTGGGAGTAAACATAAATAAAATTAATTGAAATGAACAAATAATAATAAATGACTAGGGTTTTTTCTGTTCTATAAGTTATTAAACCATGGAATTTGAAAAGAAAAGGCTAAAATTATCATCTGTAAGTAATTGAAATGAGGAAACCTTGAGTGAGTGCCATTATTTATTTTATTTTATTTTATTTTAAATTTGTTCATCCACTAGTTTAATATATTGCCTACTTCCAGGCCTTGCTGAATGTCTGCATGTTCAATTTCAAAAGATGTGGGAGGTGCAACAGGAGCCAAAGGAAAAAAATGTAGTCCCATGCCTAAGATCTCATTTATTTTAACAAAATATATTTTAAAAAATAAAAATGAGGTACTTTATTCATTATTATATTTCTGTATTAGGTGTGTGTTTCTCTTGGTTGTTAACTGAACATCACTGGGCAATAAGTTTTCTTCATGTATTGAAATAAGTACTGTTTCTGTGGACATGATGGAGCAGCAACTCCTGTTTGTGTTATTTTTAAACCTATTTCTTTTAAGTATGATTTTCAAGGTAAATTCATTCTGACTTTAAAACTAAATTCAAAAGTATGAACACCGTTGATGTATTTCATAGCTTCATTTTTAACTATTGCTTAATTCAAAATATTATTTCACATTGTCTATTTGTTTTAACAATCATTTAGCATAGTAATAATAATGAACTAAACCAAAATGTATTATTGTTATTTTAAACAATGTCACATCAACTGGGAAGGTATGATATGAAAATCCATTTATGGAAAAATACTGGTTGACTGGATGTTTTAATTAAAAAATAAGTTCCTTGATTTGTCTTTTTTTTTTTTTTTGGCTAGGAAGAATTTTAATATCTATTAATTTATATAAAAAATAATCATTATATAATTGACTAACATTGCTTACCTGTAATAAAATTGTTATGGTTGTATAGTATTCTACTGTTAAGCCTGATTATGTTGCCAATGAAATGTAATATGCAGTTAATTAGTATCATTTATGAGATGGCTCTGAAACTGCATGTTTTCCACTCAAAATGAGACTTAGATTGCAAAGAGAAGAAAATATAGAAGAAAATATATATGAATCAGAGGTTTGAAGAAAAAAAGGCAATAATGGTTGGTCTGTTGAAAATAGTTCAAATTAATTTCATAAAAAAATAGTTTGCTACAAAGTGCTTGTGCTACACATAAAAAACAGCGACAATATTGTCATTAATATCTGTTAAATTTCACTTAAACTGCTAAAATATTTGTAGAAATATAATAAACTTCCTTGAAGAATGTGTGCTAAAATGTTACTAACAGTACTAACAGAAGGCAAATTGATAGGTGAGTATCAATTTCCCTAGTAAATAAAGTTGAATTTTTGTGATAGATGTGATTTCATCTGTTATCTATATAGTGACTGTTGTATTGACTTATAGTCAGAATTGCAACTTTATTTATAGAACTATTAAGTTTGTAGTTATATTAATTAAACTTTTATGTTGTTACATTTTAAATGTAAAGGTTCTGACTAATGGACCCAAACAAATCAGAACTCTGAGGCTTGAAGCTTCCTCAAAGAACATAATATCGGCACAGTCAAAAGTGAAACCAACTCTAAAGTTCCCCCAGGAATTCAATGTAACTAAATGTAACATTCCCCTCCCCTTGTCTATGCCATTGATCACGCTACCCAATGAGGGCAATTGGTGGACTTCGTGACACTTCTTCTCTCCACCTTCGAGCATCTGTGGGAATGACCTTGGTTCCCACGGGATCGCTCCGTGTTTAGTCTAGCAATCCTTTTGCTTTCTTCCCCCTCTTCCTCCTAATCTGTGTGACAACAACAAAGATGGCTTTAGCCAGATACATTTCAGAAGCTGACATTAAGATTGTATTATCTAGAATTATTTTATGTCTTGTGACATAAATTCATAAATACTCTTTTTTTAATGCCTTCAAGTCAATTCTTAGACAAGTTCCTGCAGCTTTCTTGGCAAGATTTCAGGTCACCCAGTTGGCTTTGTGCCTAAGGAGGAACTAGAACTCACAGTCTTCCTAATCACCATATTAAACTGGCCTTCATACAGTGCAGTAGAGTCCATTATTTTTCCAAATTAATTCAAATATTATAACCAGATTCATATTTCTAAAACTGTGCTCCAGGTGAAGATTATACCTTTACTCCAATGAGTCAGATTAAAGACAAAAGCATGTTATTTATTGTTATAGATTCGGATTTCACAGTTATGATCTTTAAAGATCATAACTTTTAGGAAATGTTTTTTCCTTTACCCTTTACACTATCTGGTATTTCTATTTTACTTGGCCATGGTGGCATAGTGGTTAGAATGCAGTATTGTTGACTAATTCTGCTGACTGCCGATTGCCAGCAGTTTAGCAGTTTGAATCTCACCTGCTCAAGGTTGAGTCAGCCTTTCATCCTTCCAAGTTCAGTAAAATGAGGACACAGATTGTTGGGGGCAATATGCTGACTCTGTAAACCACTTAGAAAGGCTGTAAAGCACTATGAAATTGTATGTAAGTCTAAGTGCTATTGCTATTGATATTCTGCTTGTGTAGCTGATATGTGAAATTTAGGGTAATGCTCATACAAAATGGGAATTCATCTTAATCCAATTATCTGTCACAGCTACCTTTAAAACAATAGAATTGATTGTATAGTTTACTATATCTTTAATACTTGTTTTTGTTGAAATATGAGGGTGTACTTAGTACCTTTATGTATTCAATATTTTTTGCTCCATAGTGTCAGAACTGCTATCTTACGCTGAGCTTCACAAATATTAGCTGCCAGTCTACCATAGACTATGGGGGGAGGGAGCTGGATGGGAGAAAAAAGACCGCTGATTGTACCTTACAGAGACAACAACTCAAGGTCAAATTACGAAGATCGGAATGTAATGGCTAATGGCTTACCAACTAGCCTGCCATAAAAGAGACCATTCCCAAAACAACTTATTAAAAGTTAATTGGACAAAATGTATTTGCAAAGGGGAGGAACTGGGAAGGGTCTGACTGTGAAAAATTTAATTGGGAAAATTTGATGTGCAAATACTTAGTTCTGGCTTTGCAGTACTGTCATCCACTTGGCTTTTAGTAAAAGTATACCTTTCACTACGCAATGGAGTTGAGGGTCTTTCTTTGCTAAGGGACCAAGTTGGGGCAGGTGTGACACATACCGTAGTCTATCTGGTAGCTTAGCAGAACAGGATTTAGGAACAATGACCCCACCACCACTCAACACAGAAGACTACTGCTGAGCAATCAGTCTGTATTTCATTTTTTACTTCTTTTTGTTTTAAAATACTATTAATAATGCAGTCTATGAAATGTTTTCTTTTCTTGTAAAAGAAACTTTTGGGATTTTTTTATCCTTTTTCCCAGCATGCTTAAGAATTCTTTTAAATTTGTCTTAATTATATTTTTGAGCTCACTTTATTGTGAGAAGATTGCTACTGTTGGTTTTATTCTTTTCCTTTGCACTGCTTCTTATATTGTAAAATTTCTTGCACTGTCCATATGTCAGAATATAAAGAAAAGACTTTCTTTGTGTAATTCTTTGGATTTCATCACATTCTTAGGACGCTGCAGATTGCTGGAAAGATAATTTTACAGTAAAAATAAGAGTCACATACTTAATTCTTGGTCATTTTATAGGTAAGTGAGTGCAAAAAAGGAGAATCTTTTGTACCAAAAGCCAATCCAAATTCATCAGATTAAATGAGAATTAGTAAAAAAAGTACCAAGAGAATTTTCTGTCAAGCATTCATTACAACATGACAACATATATATAATAATGAATGTATAATTATATATATGACTCCTATAACTCTTATTTTGTGGACTTTTTCAATACACCAGGTATTGTGTTTCTTCTTTAAGAACACTATGCTTTACCATCTTTGGATGAGATACTCTGGTTGAGATTTACAGTGCTTAAGAAAAGGAATTGGTCGTAGAGAAGTATGCATTCCTTTAATAGCAAGTGTCATATGGTGACATTCAGTTCCACTGCTGTACAGCAGCATTAATGCTCATCATCTAATTGTACCTGTCAAGGAATCAGAGCCTTGAATACTGCTCAAACTCAATAATGACCTAGTTAAGGGAGAACATTTTAAATTAAAACCATACAAGATGGAATGTTCTTGGATGAGGAAAAATCTAGCCTTTGGACTGACAAATCCAATCTCTCTGTGGTTGGATTTGTACAGTGTAGCTGTGTTCCTTGATTACCACTGGAATTACAGATAGTGGCAGTGACCAGATTAGGTCCATTCATACAAACAAGTACTGTACATAAAGTGTGCTTATTTCTGACCACCTTATTCATGCCTTGGATGCAATTTATCCTGATCACTGCAATGTACTTTATGTGGGACTCCATTTGAAAAATGTCTGAAAATTGCAAGGGATGATATGATTCCTGAATTGAAACTTCTGAACTTGCTACCAGTTTCTTAACAGGCACAATTCAAGGCACTTTAATATTTTGAATTTTTTTACATTGTGTTATCTACCTGTGCTTCTATGCTTGTCGTCTATTGTCTTCTATTTTATAGTCTTCTGGTCTCCCAGAAATTAGGAAGCTGGCAAAAACATATTTTTTCTGCCAGGTTTTCAGATGTGGATATATTTATTTTAATGTTTTTAATTTAATTTAATTTTAAATGTATTATTATCAATTTGTTATTTTGCGTATTAACATTGTAGGCCCCCTGGTTTGTCAGATAGATAAAAAAAGTATAATAGTTTGATATAAAACCAACTATTAATTTACTAATAGTTCTTATACTTTTCATTAAAATCTTTTTTTTTAAGTACAATGATCTAAAAATAGTGTACAGTTTAAAAAGAAAACCAACTTGCTTGTATATTGCTAACTGAATTCTAAGTAGTGAACTAACATTAGTCTGGTTACATCTAAATGCTTCAGATCCCACAAGGTGCTGGAATTGATGTTTTGGGGTTCCCATTGAATTTAGTGAATTGAAATATATTGAGGACTCATTTTAAATTCACCTATTCTATTTTTTCATTTCCTTGAACTAACTTATTGGAGTAGAGTGAATTGTGCATTACTCTGATCTCCTTCACTAGTTCGTTCTTTTATTTGGGTTTTGCCAATTTTACTTCCTAATAAGTTTAAGTGGCAGGACTCCTCCAGAAAATGGTGCTTTGAACAGCCTTTTTACCCTCTGCAGCTGGTTTTTGCTGTCAAACTGGTTTTTGGTAGCCAAAGCTCTCGGTTTGGAAGGGCACTCAGACGTTTAAGTGGCAATGATACATACAGATAACTTCATACATGGTTTTCAAAACTATTTGCTATTGCTGTTTCAGGTATTTTAGTATTCCTAGTTCACATAACATAATAATTGAGAGAGACAAGGAGTTGACAGGCATAAGACTTGCAATGCTATATATAGTAGTTTAAATCTTTCTTTAGAGAGTTTCTCAAACAAAATCTCAACATAGGACTAATAGAACTACTTCTGCAACAAAAATACTGCATGAGTAGCTGTTAAAACATTTGAAAGTAATGCAAAAATGGTTAAACCAATATGCAATTTCAACTGAGAAAAAAATGTGTTTTAGAATTAAGATGCTACATGGTTAATAGGTTTCTGCCAGATCTTTTCTTTAGGGCTGGAGAGAGTTCTCTTAACCACAAATTCTTTGCTGATATCACTAGTTTAATGTTTCCAATAAAACATTTTTGAGGATTTGTGGATTCAGTGGTTTCTAAAGTATTGCTGTTGGCTACTGAAACCCTTCAATGACTTAATACAGTATTGACTTGGATGCTTTGTATAGATTTGAGATAGTTCAGGTTATGAATCAGTACATGGGAAAACTATGTAGAGAAGATCAATTCCATAAGTACTTTTTAACAGCAATAGGCATATAGTTTTTTTAAGCAATGAAAACCCAGGGGCACAAGTGCCAAAAATATGTCACAAATCTCTATGTAGAAAGTACAGAAATAGTAGAAGATAGATTTTAACTTGCAAATAATGAGACAAGCAGATGTTCTGTCAACAAATTGATTGAATTCATTTAGTTCCAGACATTTTTTTTTTTTGCTTTTTTAACCATTCTCTCTGCAATGTACAATTTCTGTTTTATATTAATTGTCCTCTACATCCAAATGAGTATGAAACCTACAGTGGATTACAGATCAGTTATGATATATAAGTATTAAGAAACTTTTATTAATAGATATAGGCATACATGTTCATGAACAAATAAAGTGTTTAAAAAATCAGAAATATATATTTTAGTGTGGGAATCAATGAGTTGATAAAGAAATGTCCCATACCTTTTCTTGTTGTAAAATAGTACAATTTAGTTTGTTCATAAATCACACATTATCTACTTTACTTTCCATTCCAGTTTATGTGAAAGAATGTTTAAAATCAAGTTAACAAGGAAATCATAAGCAAATTATTGTAGCTTTCTGTCGAGCAGCATACAGATGCAGTAAAATATCAGGAACAAGCAGTGCATTGCAAAATAGCTACCTGCTTGTGTCATACCTAAAGAGAAAGAGAGAGAGAGAGAGACAGACAGACAGACAGACAGAGAGAGACAGAGAGAGACAGAGAGAGAGACAGAGGATGATCATTATCAATATTGCTCATAACATGACAAAATGAGACAAAATCTCATGTGGCAAATTGTTCCTGGAAGTGATAAGTTAAGGCCATAAAAATAACCGGGAGTTCCAAACATATAATATTAATAAAATCCTATAAAACAATTTAAAATGAAATTGGAGTTAAATACAATAATTTAATATATAGACAAGTAAAATAAGATAAAATTATATTTCAGTATCACCCCTACAATCTACCCCAATCAGTCCCACATATGCCGATCTTATCCGAACTATTTTACTCAAGTACTGTGCTGTGTTAAGTGTTGTTTTCAGATTCTGGCCACGCATAAGATATGTTGTTTTAATATGGGGTTCCCAATGGGTCATTTGTTTAATATATAAACCAAGGTACCTATCTCTCACCCTCTTATACAAACAGCAATCAAATAGTATGTGAGCCAAGTCTTCTACCTCTACCGCTCCGCAAATACAGATACGTCCATCATATGGAAGAGAATGGAATCTCCCACATCTGACCATTGTATCAAGCTGTTCAAATCTTGCTTGCGTAAAAATCTCCCTAAAATGTTTTGGCAATTGTAACTTTAAATAGCTGTCTATTTGAAAAGTACATTTATATTTACTCAGCCATTTCAAGTTACCAGCCTTATTAAGAGTGGTTATATCATTTTGTGCTTCTACGTCTATGATTCTTTGAGCAACTTTTTTTTTCTTGTTCACCTGCTGCACAAGAGACAGGAAGGCCACTGCCTCTTACAAAATTTGTCAATTTGTCAAGAGGTTTGTAATTGTGATTTTATCTGTTCTAGTAAACATTTTGTTCATTTTGTACCAGTAGTTATATGCTCTGATTTTAGGCAGTGCATGAATTGTATAAATAACAATACAGATAAAAAGCTCAGAGGTGATTTATAATACAATGAGGCAATCTGCAAAACTTGCTAAATACTGTAACTTTTTCTACACATATATATGGACAAATTTACAATAAAATATTGTAAAATATTGTAAATTCTTTGGCTTGGCAAGTAAGCGAAAATACATAAATAATTTCACCTCTCTAAATAAGAACAGGGAAGAAAAGGTACTCTCTGAATAAGCCTTTGTAGACAGCTATATCATGTGTGCAAAGGAATAATGTAGACCATTATCTCCTTTGCCAGTCTTCTAAAGTGTCACTAAACAAGGTTTATAAATTTGGCTTTTTTGAAATTGTTTATAACAGATAAGTAAAGAACTACACTGGTGACTTTGGGTGAGAAATTTGATGCTGTGTTTTCTCCTGCATCCTTCTTATAGCAAGGAGAATCACATTTTGCTATAAGTTTTTTTTTCTGATGCCTTCTTCCCTTCTACATCTTAATTTGGGATTTGCTAACTGCCATGTCATTCCTTCTCCAGAGTAATTTCTTTGGCTTCCTAAAAAGAATATATGTATGTAAGAGCAAATAAAAATCCAACGGGATTGTGGCTATGCAGCATTAGACATAAACAAGAGGAAAAAGCACTCTTTCATAGATATTGATTCTTGTTTTGAGAAGGAATATTTTACCTAGCTCACTGCTTACTTTTGAATAAACCTGATACTTAGCAATTACTTTTTACAATTAAACACACAAACTGAGGTTTGCAAGAGCTAGCTGTATTATGTCTAGATTTTATTCTCTGCTTTTCTCAATATTTATATTTGGGTACAACTTTTTGCATTATTTTAAAAGGCAAATACTGTCCAATTTTATTTTCAATCAAAATTGCTACTAAATAGTAGCAGTTCAGCAAAAATATCAAAGCCAAAGTGATTACAGATAGTCCTCATTTGGCAACCACAATTGTGACTGGCAGTTCAGTTGTTAAATGAATCTATTGCTAAGTGAAATCAATACTGTGCTTATGATCTAACCAGCTTTCCCTTGCTTTACAGACCTGCAAAGGTATCAGATAAGAGGCTTGGTCATATAGTTTCGGTTTCATCACCATTGTAAATCCAAACAGTCACTAAACAAGGTAGTCAAAAAGCAATGACTACCTGTTATAATAGAAATCAGGAACAAGATTATGAAAAATATAGCATTCCTAGAAAGTTGCTATACCAACTGTTGCTATACCAACAGTTGCTCTGTACCAACTGTCATTGCATAAACTAGGATTACATTTTATTTTAAATAGATAAGAAATGGCGCACTACAAATGAATAGAGATATTGGGGATAAACTAACTGGGCTGCAATTTTATGCACAAATCAATATGAAGGATGAAATCCAGATCAGAATCATCATCCACAGACTAACTGGGCTGAACCATCTGACTTATTTCTAGTCCTAAAACCCCCCCCCACACACACACACAAACACTTTATTTTAATTCTCATATAGGTTTGAAGCACCATTAGAGTGTGTTAAGATGCATTATTATTGTAGTACTTAATTTATTGAAAGTAAATACTGAAATAAATAATGAAGAAATATAACTAAAATTTCTATTTTATATTTAAATTTATATATGGTATATATACTTTAATTTATGTTTAGCAATATATAGATAATATAATAAAATGAATGCTTTTATTATGTACTTAACTATGAAGTATATTTTGATTAATTATATTTTTATTTTTTTAAATTAATTGAATATACAAAATTATTGGGGGGAGGGCCTATGTAACAAAATTTGCAATGTCTTCTTGAGCTATTCTAAGAATTTCAAGTGTGGTAAGGGGAATATCACATTCTTTGATGAAGTTATTGAAAATAGTACTAATGAAACAGAAATCCAGGAATAGATAATAATTGGAACTATGCCAATTATGTTGTTGTTGTGGTTGATTTTACCTTAAATGAGTACTGAATTTATATACTAAATACTGAAATATAAGATAGTAATATATTCTGAATTAGTATTCATGTCTGCTGTGCTTTATTATTGAGAAATATCTTGATATGCTATTTTTCTTACAACTTGTGGTTTGCTAAATCCAATCGTAATGATGTGTATTGTCAGTTGTCAGAAGTTCAATATATTTATAGTTTTTGTTGGGACTGTAATATTTATTGAATCATAATAATGGATCAATCACAATTTTTGCAGGTTTGATATACTGTAGTTACTACTGTTTTGTATTTGGAGCAAAAGGTCAACACTTTAGGCTCATTATAGATTTTTCAAAGTTTAACAATTTGACTTTTTGTGAAATATACCAGTTTGAAATAATACCAGTTTAGAATACACTGTATGGTATATACTGTATGCAGTATTTTAAGTTATGAGATAAGTACAAAATTAATAACAGCCAAATATCTTTGAAGTACAATGAAGTGAACTTGCAGAGAGAATATGTTTTTGATATAGTACATATCAGCAAATTCTAACAATAAAAAATAGCTCGCCAAACAGAGAGGCAATGACTGTGTCAAATAATTTTCAGGCAGTTCCTTTTCTTTGCCATTAACCCTTCTATTGCCCCTGTATTTCTGAGGGTGTAGAATATTGCTGTGAAATGTAAACGTGGAAAAGCCCATTTTCATAATACTAATATCCCATTTTTAAACCTGGATTCAAATGTATTCAAAACTGGGTATGGTTAACTGATATTGTATAGCACTATAAGCTTCTCCGTTTTTGCTTCTGTTCTTCTGGATAGAAATCAAAGGGTAGAAGTCAACAGGGGCAAAAATAATTTGTCCAAAAGCACCACTCACAACATATTCACTCCTAATGTTGACCAATTGTTTCAAATAGTTCAAAGAGATTCCATTTAGCCTATGCATATGTAGCCCCTCAAATACTGTATAATATCATCTCAGTCACTCCCTGCTCCTGAAAGCTCTCTTTCAGTTTCATATGACTTCCTAACTCTAATTGTGACCAACACTCCTTCCAACAGATACCTTTTAAAAATTAAAATACCATGGAAAACAATGTTATTAAGACCAGCACTGTATGCTAGAGGAAATCTACATGTCCTTATTGAAGCAGTACATTAACCATTAAGGAAATGATTTTATTTATTTGGAAGTCTACATGCATTTTAAAGAAAAAAAATTAAAAGATCAATATTTGCAAAGCTTTTAAGTATCAATTTAGTTGATGTAATTATAAGTGATAATGTTTTTCCTCCCCTGTGAATTTAGAACATAATTCCTGTTTATTTATTTTCTTTATTCTACCAAAGTGATTGCATAAAGCAATAAGTTATATTGTCAGTTACCAATATTTATTTTTCTTATAATTCTTCATTATCTATAATATGTAATATTAAAAGTAGTAAATGCATAATATTAAAAACTTGGAAATTGCTGTTCTATAGTACTTTGAGTTCTTAATTCTCACATATGCTCTTCAATTAGGTTTTCCCTGAAGGAATCTATGTACAATCTAGATTGTACAAATATTGATATTTAAATAATCCAGCCTAATGGTAGAGTGTTACATTCTGAATCTTACTATTACAGTTGTATTTAGGAGATTGCTCATAGCTTATTAGTGTTGCTTAAAGAATTTTTCAGTTTTACTTTGGGCTAAAATTTTAAAACATAATAAAGAGGTACCACACGCTTTCCTTGTTTTTTACAATGAATTTTGATATCTGTATCACTCTTGTTTTCCAATATTAAGATGGTGATCCCACACACTATATTTTCTTCATTCATGAAAATATACATCAAACAGCAGTAATTGAAAAACTGAACACTCCATCCTTGATATTTTTCATTATTTTGGAAACTGTGGAGAACTAAGGAATATTGTGACATTATGAGACTTTCAAAATTTACATGTTTCCATTTTCTAGAAATGCTTTGACCTTTTCATGCTCCTCCACAACGTGACTGAAATGGTGTTAAAAGTTCAGATTTGTCATTCAATTAATCCTTGATGAATATGACAATGTGTGTGACATGTCTAAAACGGTTTGGTTTAACAATAAGAAGTTAATGCTGGTCACATTTTTAACTCATTCAGGTTCAACTTTTCTGTGGTTAAACAATCTGAAAGAGACATTTGCTCCAAGTGATACCTTATAATGCTTCTTGAACTGATGAATACTGGTCCATTTTTTAATTTAAGAAAACGGTATGTATTGTTCATGTTTAATTTCTGACAGCTAAATAGTTTGTGTTACTGGTTGATATTGTACTGTTTATGATTTTCTCCTTTGGTATCTTTGAAATATAATTCTGTTAAGCTCTCATGCTAAAGCAAAGACAAGAGAGAAATCATACCAGTTCATGCAACCATAGCTGGAGCCTATATGCTTCTATGGGGAGTTTTCATATATAAAATTCTAAATATTCTGTAGCTGCCAATATCTGAATCCAGGTTCAAGAGGTTGAATTTTACTTTTAAGCCAACAGCCAACATTTTGTAAACAGGTTATTTCTATTTAATCAATAGATGTTTTAGAAATGTTGCTAAAATGTTTTTTTTTTCCAGCTTTTCTTATATCTCTTTGGTAGATTTTAATTTTGAGAAAAAATATGATTTGAGAGAGATGGGGAAATAAGAAGGGAGAGGAGACGGAGAGGAGACAGAGAGGAGGAGGAGGAGGAGGAGGAGGAGGAGGAGAGGAGAGAAGAAGAAGAATAAGAAGAAGAAGAAGAAGAAGAAGAAGAAGAAGAAGAAGAAGAAGAAGAAGAAGAAGAAGAAGAAGAAGAAGAAGAAGAAGAAGAAGAAGAAGAAGAAGAAAGACAGAAAAAGAAAGAAAGAAAGAAAGAAAGAAAGAAAGAAAGAAAGAAAGAAAGAAAGAAAGAAAGAAAGAAAGAAAGAAAGAAAGAAAGAAAGAAAGAAAGAAAGAAAGAAAGAAAGAAAGAAAGAAAGAAAGATTCTTTGGTAGTTTTTAGACATAATGGATGATTAAAATGCGAGAAATAATATTTACTTACAAACCAGTAAAATCAACAATGTTGTGACTTATGTCCTTCCCACTCCTCCAATAGACAGGTTCTTGATGAAAGATAAATAGTTAGTTCCATCTTACAGCTGCATATAAGACTAGTTTAAACCTGTTTTCTCTGGCTTTTAATTGAAACGATTCTATTCTATTCTATTTTAAATTTATTTATACTGCTTATTTACATTCTTTCAATTTGTTCTTTCTGTATAATTAATTTTATTTCTGTCATCTCTTAGAGAAGGGACCAACTTTCACTTCCTTTATCCCTTCTCATATACTAATAAATGAAGGACAATACTGTATCCAGATCCATGGATTGGAACCAGTGTTTTAATCATATATCTATCTCCACATTTATACAAGAATTCAAAATGTACACAACTAAAACAGGCAAAGGATGAATAATATGGCCATCTAAACTATTCAGAATCCCTGCCTAGCTGTAATATATAACTATTAATACTAGCTGTTGTTCTCATTCCTTCTTATTTTTTGAAATTCCTATTATTTTATCCAAAGAACTGCTCTTTAATGTTAACATTATAAAATCAATGATTACTTACAGAGTTCTTAACAATAGGAGGCTCTATTATGCACACAGAGAAAACAAATGGAACCAATGAATGTAATTTTAATTTTCATTATATTTACGCATCATACCCTAAAGCTGTAGATGTCTTCTTCATATTCATTCTTCTAGCATAACATTGAAGGGTTTAGGGATTACAAAAACCAGTAAGTGCAATGGAACTGAATTATAATTTAATTTAATGTGAAAATAAACCCCTGCCTATGTAAAATTAATGATGTTACAACTTTCTAAAATAGTTTTAGAACTTTAAAATAGTTTTATATTTTGTAAGGCCTAGAAGACTGGCAGTATTCTGTTAATTATTAAATTTCTACTTAAATAGTATAAAATAAATGCATTCTAGAAGCATGATATTGAAGATATGAAAAGATAAATCAAACACCATATCATCTTGAAATATTTTCGGTCAGCAGTATACTGTCTGCGACCCCTATAAAACCTTTTTTTCCATTAAGTTTTTTTTACTTTCACTTCTCTATTTGGTGTGTCATTATTCTTATTTTTCTAGTTTGTTTACTTCAGAAAAACTTGACATTGAAGTAGCAACTGAATTTCAGTGGGTTTTATTTAAAACTCAGTGGGCATTAAAATAGGAATTTATGATCAAAGCTCTGTGGGAATTAAAATATTACCTCCTTATACCACTTCCTATTAGGACAAAGTTTCCTTATAATTACAGTGTATATTAGTTCATTTTCCCTTCCTCTTTTAAAATGTTTATATATTTCTATTTTTTTCCTGGACATGTATATTCTAATTCTCCTAGTGATATTTTTAAAAGATAAAGAAACCTACTTCTGGAGGCATGATTTAAATGTACATAGGAACTGTTTATTTTAATTTTAAATATATGTTAGAAAATAATTCATGAATCAGAAAAATAAAAACTTAGTGTTGGCTGGAAAAAGTTGTTATTAAATATAAACACTGAACTATTGTAGAAAGTACTATTAGATCTAAAAATACACATTACGTTCTGTCTACCAAACTAACATTTTTAAAATCTGATTAGGATATTGAGATCTCTAGATAAGTCCAAGGTCAGTTCCATTCACTCTTACATATTGTGACAGATTCTATTCTGCCAGAATTTTTTAAAATATATATTAAAAAACCTGAAATGAATATAGATTTCCATCTGTATTTTTCTTAATGTACATGTTTTCAATGCAGCATTACATAATGTTTTTTGCTCTGATACACTTTTTAAAACAAAACTTTGTGAATAGAGACTTGAACAAAAGTTACTAGAGTATGAAGAATGTTAATGGAATGCCACTGTATTCCATAAGAGTTGTTAATGCGTATATTTATGATGCATTGGAAGGCGGCAATCTTAGACATACATATATAGGGATAAGGCTCATTGAACATAGTGATTCTTACTTTTGACTACTAGCAATTGTTCTATGAATGTTAAACAGCTGGGAACAAAAAAATTTCAACATTATCCAAATATTATTCAACATGTGCTAAAGTCAATAATGCAATCATATTAGAGCAATGAAGTTGAAATACAGTAGCTGCTTTATTGTTGGAAGAACAATAAAGAAAATTGCAGTATGAGTACTGGTAATATGATACTGGTAATAAAAAAATATGAGGGGGTTGCCAGTTTTGAGCAATTATGTGTACGTACTGAAAAAGAACATATTGTCATCAAATAACCTATTCTCCTGTTCACCGTCCCTATATATAATTTATATTAAATTATTATGTAATTGACAATTGTACAAAATGTATAACTGTCATGACAATTAGTTAGCCTGTTGCTTTTTAGCTGACAAAGGACTAGATATCATTATACAAAAAAGTGTGTACATGGTTGTGGTAGTGACTACTATTATTTAACAGAATAACAGAGTTGGAAGGGACCTTGGAGGTCTTCTAGTCCAACCCCCTGCTCAGTAGGAAACTCTTCAGACAATTCAGACAAATCTCTTCTTCAAATCTTCCAGTGTTGGACCATCCACAACTTCTGGAGGCAAGTTATTCCACTGATAAATTGTTCTCTCAGGAAATTTCTCCATAATTCTAGGTTGCTTCTCTCATTGATTAGATTGCATCTTGTACTGCCTTCAGATGCTTTGGAGAATAGGTTGACCCCCTCTTCGTTGTGGCAGCCCCTTAAATTTTGGAACAGTGCCATCATGTCATCCTAGTCTTTCTTTTCATTTCCTGCTACTGTTCTTTATGTTTTAGCTTCCAGTCCCCTAATTTTCTTTGTTCTCTTCTCTGCACTCTTTCTAGAGTCTCAACATCATTTTTATATCATGGCAATCAAAACTGGATGCAATATTACAAGTGTGGTCTTACTAAGTCATTATACAGTGGTACTAACACTTCATGTGATCTGTTAATGCACCCTAGGACTGCACATTTCTCATATATGAAAATTCAATGCAGCATAGAAAAGACTAGATTAGAAATGAAACTCATCTACTGTGATGCTGAAAGGTTGCCTACTTCAAGGGCTTTCAGAATGCTATGATTTTATTTTGTCTCTTGGATTCTGCTCTGGGGTTTGGACTTGATAGCCTGTGACTTTCCAAGATCATCTACAAATAACTCTGTGGTCATGCAATTGTGCCTCTACTGATTGTGTCAACTTTACCACTTCCAATAGAAGATCTAGAGAAGTCTAGCAGATAAATTTGTACAGTCATACCCTACAAAAATGAAATTTCATATAAATTATAAATTTAAAATGAATTGAATTGAAAATAAAATAATGTCATTAAATGTTTACATCACAATTTAATAATTTTACATTTCTGCAAGATTAAGACAATAAACTCTTGATTTAGCAGATTTGGTAGACTTCAGATACAATGGAAAATATTTTCATCCAGTTACTTGGGGAAGCAGCCCCCCCAAATAGGTACTATTTTCCCTAGAAAATGATTATGTTTCTTCTCACACTTTGTATTTGATTAGGAAGGAAGGCAGTAGGAAGATTTAAAAGGGCTGTAGAAATGGCAGAAGGCTGAATGGTGTGTCAGAGTGGTGGCATCAACAGTTGCTTCATTGGCAGAGGAAGGCTAGGAAGTTCAGGTGAGTGTCATGGCAGGGCAGGGCAGCAATGGGCAAAACAAAGGAGGACCGATTTGTTGAAAGATCAATTGGATGAAATGGCAAGCTGTGGATTTATATTAGCCTAATGGCAACAGTGGTAACTTCTTTCCCTTATCTTCATTCTTCCCTGACCAACACAGATTTGTTTACAAAGAGTTGACCTAATGCTGATGCTAAGAATGATGTCTCTTAGAAATCTGTCTTCATAAGTACCCATTAGATACTGCTATGACTTTGTCCTAAAAAGAATCTTATCATGATGGATTCAATTTCCTACATATGCACATTTTGCAATAAATAAATGAATAAATAAATAAATGAAATCCTCATGCTTCAGTTTGCATTAAATTTTATAACCTATTATGTCAGTGATTGAACCTCATGCGTATTTGCTCGTGTAAAATTATGAAAAAGCAAAATATCTTTTAATAACTTCTAAATAAGTAACATACTTTCCACAGAAATCTGTGATGGATAAATTTAGTGGTATTGCATTTTAATTTTTAAATATTTGTTACCATATATTCAGATTTTAATAAATACATAAATTAATGCATCATTTTGAGTTTTAAACATCCACAACAGATTCTTTAGACTTCAAAGAATTTAATATTGGTATTATAAAGGGCTTTTGAAGAAAACTATTGTAACATAAAAAAAAAACCTGCCTCAATGTGACGCATTGTTTTTTAAAGTGTTTTATTACTTTAATTTTCTGACTTAGTAAAGTAACAAGCAGCATACCAGAAGAGACACTGTTACAGTATTCACAATTTATTAGAATGCTTAAGCTGGTTGAAAATGTTATATGAAACAGAAACCCAATATCTAGCTGAAAAAATTGGATAAGCTCCAACATTAACATTGTAGTAGTTTTCCTTAGAGTATTGTCTGTGACTGATAAGTTGCCTAGAATATGTACATTTTAATAAATCTGTGAGTTAAGATCTCTCAAACTTTTAAAGTTCTATTCATTTCTGAAAGTTTGTTTCTATTTAATTTGGAAAGCATATCTCTCATGGCTTCTTCTTTGCTTCTATAAATGAAAATTACTTTTCTATATGAAATGACCCCATATATTCTGTGCCTTTATTTTAATTTTGTCTGCACGACTATTAACTCCTAGGATTAGGGAATTGTCAAGCCAGGATGGTTGTATTTAGCATGTCTTTTTTGTTTGTTTAAACCCCGTTTTATAGAAAATATATCACTTTTTATGTTACATCAAAACGTATAAGAGTAGAAACCTATTCCAAGATACTGTCAGCTTCATTACAGAAATTGACTATATATAACAATATTCAATATATTGTTATTAAACATTGCTTTAATTGTGTTAATATTTGTAATGTTTATATTGTATGGATATTTATACTTTGTTTTTGGCATTTTTATGTTTTAATTGTAAGCCACCCTGAATCGCAAACATGAAATGGATGAATTTATTAATTAAATTAAATAACTTACATGAATATGAAATACTAAATTAATTCATATATGCATAAATAACTTCAGTGATTCTTTAGCAGGTGTACTAAACTATTCAATGTCTTACTCTAATATGTGGAATAGTTGTGCAGACATCAAGTTGATGGAAGTTACATGTTTATCAATGAAGATCAAGGAGTACATAGAGTTCCTTAATCCCACCACTATTTTGCCACCAAAGGATTACAAGACATTGTTCAGAAATGGGCAGTTAATATTTCTACAAAACCAAACATAAAAATACAGTGCAGCTTAATAGAGTTTCATAAGATTTATAGTATAATGGACTTCAGTGCTTTTGCAAGCTTTGTGAGTCATTTGTGAACTGCTTTTATCTTTATTGATTATATGTGGAAGGGCTTTTTTTAATCATGCTTATTCAATATTTCAATATCCCCAATTATGAAAGTTGAAAAGCTATCATATAGGACATGGGCTAAATGAATATAGCTTTTAAAATGCCACAATATTACATTGAATTTAAAGCAGTATATTTGTTGACTAAGGCCTAAAGTACAAATGAAAGCCCTACACTGTTGGGATCTTTGGTTATCTATGCTACTCTTTAAAAGAATAATGATTTGGAAGTTTATTGCTAACTGAAGCATAAAAAATTCTTCTAGACTTACCACAAACAATCCTGAGCAATATTAGATGAGTCAGCCAGAGTTAGTTCAAAGTAAATTGCTCCATTTTCATTGTGAGGACATCATCCTTTCAGTCGATAGACTGCAATGGCATATTTCAAGTGTTTTTCCCCCTTTTAAGTAACTATCCTGATTACACTTTTTCAAAGCATATTCCAGAGATTCATAATAATTAAGAGTTTGTCCACAACCCTTGTGAGCTATTTGTTTCCCTGCATCCTTTTTATACTATCTTCTCCTGAACTTTGGCTTTTTGTCATTTCTTACTAACATGCTTTCTGATCGTTGTGTTTTGGTTCTTTTTAATGCAGGCTGTAAATGCAGTTCATGCTTCTGATTTACCTGAGATTGCTGGTGAAATCCCATGTCCCTTTCTTCATTTTTCATGAACAACCCTTCAGGCTAATAAAGCTTAATGCCAATCAGAATTCCATTTCTTAAAGAAAAACTTTGAAAGCTCCTAACTCAAGCCATGGTTTAATTAAGAATAAGTAACATTTGTTCAATTTTGATATATCTCATTACAAGAGAAAACTGGGGAGGGGGGAGGGAACCTACTGTTGTATAAAAAGGGAACAGAAAGAGTGAAGAGAATGAATGAATACACCCCACTGGTTTTCAAATCATAACGTGGTATTTCAAAAATTGTTATGATCCCATTGGTCCTATGTACTTGGCTGCATAGTGGGAACAATAAACTAGTGGAATGGCTTGCTTTCACTGGAGGCTTTTAAAAAGAGACTGGACAGCCACTTGTTGAAATGGTATAGGGTCTCCTGTTTGAGCAGGGGGTTGGACTAGAAGATCTCCAAGGTCCCTTCCAATTCTGTTATTCTGTTGATTTTACAAGAGATTGTTAGCTGGAAGATACTAACAAGAATTAGACTGAATCTATCTATGTATTTTAACTTATAGGGTTAGGGTTAATTCTGGTGTTGATAATCCAACATTTAGATGCTACTCTCATTTTCTTTTAATTTTAATATTTTTATCGTAAATAATTAGTTGCTAAAATAACAACAACAACAACAATAACAATAACAATAAAGTAATAAAGTAATAAGTATTTGTACTATGTACTTAGAAAACTAAAACCAAGATTACAGTTTTCTGTTTTGTGTTCATGATCAGATTTCAAAGGCAACTACAAATAACTGCACATAGCACAAAATAATTTAGAAGAACAAAAGATAAATGATAATAATATGATTTATAAAAGATCATGATTGGTGTTGATCTTTTTTAAAAAAATTAATCACAGTCATTTTAGAATTTTACATTGCCATTGTCACATATGAGATATCCGTCATGCTTGAAATTCCCAAGCATAATATGGAACAATAAATACTCATGAATATACAGGAAAAAAGACACATCCCTAAAGCTCAAATGGAGAGTAATTATTAAATCAACTGAACCATATATTAACTTCAACAGTTCTGCAGTAAATTGATTTTCTTACACATCCGCTTTGTTTTTAAAATGACCAATGTAAGTTTCAACAATTTGTGTTAAAAAATGTTGGTAGAGTTTCTTTTATAATGTCAGAATTCACAATATGTTGAATATCTGATTCTATGTAATTTCTCAAGCACATAAATTGCAATAATAGAAATGACTACAGTTCATTTATTATTACATAAAAATAGCATAATTTGTCAGAAAATAGACAACTTTCAGTTTATTTAATGAAAAAAAGTTGCATTTCTCCATTTCTAAGAAAGTTAAATGTTTATTTAAATGAATGTTGAACTTTAAAAAGCAAATTTACATTAGTCTAATTTTTTGTAAGAATTTATTCCTGCCCGATTGCAGTTTGAATTGTGAAATTTCAGCAAAAGATATGCAGAACTTGGAAACAAAAGCAATATTTTAAAGGTATTACAAATAGTATATTTGTTTAGGCTCATCTTTCTAAAGGAGCAGTATTTTCACTGGATACAGTGGAAATTTATCACTTACAGAACTAAGCTCTTTGATGAGCTGTTACAGTTAATCACAATATA
This sequence comes from Azemiops feae, assembly GCA_023970755.1. Taxonomy (NCBI): domain Eukaryota; kingdom Metazoa; phylum Chordata; class Lepidosauria; order Squamata; family Viperidae; genus Azemiops; species Azemiops feae. The sequence continues at coordinate 4,057 of JALGBA010000321.1, read as the reverse complement.
ACAACAATCTGAGTGTCAGTTAAATCTGATTAGCTGTGAGTAACTAATCATAATTTAGTTGACTGGGAGTCTGTGAATGTTTTTCCCTTGAGCTATCTTACATGCTGCTACTCAAGTTGGCAGTTTTCCAGTTGTATATAATAGTAGAATCAGTGGAGGCTTGCAGCATCTCCAATTTTCTTTAATGATCAATAATATCCTTCATGAATTTTCCTGACTGTTAAAAATTATTCTCTTTGGAAATGATCTCTGTGGTTTTATTTAATTATCCTCCAATTTATACAAGACTATCCTCAGTCTTCCAGTAGTTTAAACATAGTTAAACTTCACAGATGCTGCAAACTATTTAAACTATATCAGATACAATGACTTCTGTATTTATATTCTCCATACTTCAATAAAACCAGAGAAACAGACAAGTTCTCAGAAGCAAAGATTTCATGGGTTTTTGTATGTTAATCACATTTTTTCAATCAAGTAAAAGTGAGCATAATATTATGTTTTTGTAATAGTACTTTGTATCCAAATTTGGCTTTGTAATTTGATATTCTGAATTATATAATCTTACCTTACAGTATAAGAGCGGTATTGCTCTACAATTTCTCCATTTTTATATTTGGGTTATATTCTATTTTTGCAAACCTATATTGGAAAATTTTTCACATTTTTTATTTTTACATTTCACCTAATAATTATAGGTTATACTTAACATACATGCATTGATTGAAGACTTATTAGGAAACTATGAAATTAATTAAAGAGAAACAGATCCTTATCCCTTAGTCCTCAACTTACAACCATAACTGAGCATGGGATGATGGTTGTAAATTATTGTGGTTGTTAAGCTGGTTGCCATGTGATCAAACCTGATTTTACAACCATCTTTGTGGCAGTCATTAAGAAACACCATGGTTGTTAAGTGAACACAATGGTTATTAAGCAAATCCATTTTATCCAATAAGTGTTTTTTTTCTGAAAACCAGAAGTAAACACCAGAAACCAGCAATGTCAAAAATTGAGGTCACGGGACATTGCAAACAGCTGTATGAGTCAAGTACCCAAAATGCTGTTACATGACTAGAGAGGGTTGCAGTTTGGGGGATCAATCATAACTTTGAATGGTCACTAAGTGACTGGTTGTTAAGCAAAACTATCTCTTCTGTAAACTTCCTAACTTTATCTATAAATTTGAAATTGGGATGAAAACCATGTGATTAGTCTTTATTTTATTTGGAAATACACACGTACATTACACATATACACATACATACATAGACACACACACACATTATATATATACATATATACACATACACACACACACACACGTACATACATATACATTACATATATATATACATATACGTATATGGTAGACTGGGTGCTCCAGCCCACACACACGTGTGTGTGTGTGTGTGTGTGTGGGCTGGAGCACCCGGTCTACCATATTTATATACAGTATCATATATATATGATATTATCTATCCACTCAGATATTAGTTCAGTGCAACACTTGCTTTGCAGCTGTCTTTCGCAGTACCCTTTTCAAACTTGGAAACTGTCCTATCTGTAAACAAATCACTAGTCTACAAGGACAGATTATTTATCTAGGGTCTGTAATCTGTGCTCTTCAGGCAGAAATTAGGTGTCCAGTTCAGTCCCACTACTCTACTGAGCCTCCGCGCTATCAGCCCCCTCTACCACAAAGATCCTGCAGGAGAAGGGCAGCGTGGACAACCCTGGATCTGGCAGGGTGAGGAGCTGTGAACCATAAACGCAAAGCTTTCGCTGTGTCCCTGCACACAGATACAATTCCCTTCTGACCTTATAGTGACATTAATGAGACAGGTAAGGTATTTGTGTATAACTCAAATAACGGGAGTCGGGTCCGAGATGAAGAACTTGTTTTCGAGGGAGAAGTGTGAATCAGGTATTACACATCAGTCATGCAAGAACAAAAGGCATCCAAAAGAGAAGCCATCTTCTGGTAGGTGATTCAATTATAAGGGATGTAAATTTAGGAAAGGACACAGAGGTTCGAAAGAGGTCAGGTGTCTTCCAGGTGCTACTGCCAGTAGGGACAAGAAGCGTATTTCTAAATAATCAAGAATGCCTAGCAAGGACTGTGATGTGGAGGCTATTGTACATCTTGGCACTAACGATCTGTCCCCAAAAAGATGTACTCTCTGTGCAGATGATTCCAAGAGCTTGGGCAGGAACTTAGCAGAATAGGCTGTAGGCTTACTTTTTCAGAGGTTTTACCAGTTATAAGGAGCAAAATGGAAAAGGCAGCGTATAGCACAATTCAATATGTGGCTAAAGGAGTGGGTGTAAAGGGGAAGGCTTGGTATTATTAGTCCGATGTCGTAGCTGTTCAAATGAAAAAATGTACAAAAGAGATGGTTTGCATCCATCAAGAAAGGGACTGAATTACTCGGACTATAATTCACAGAATTCTGGAGGAATATTTAAACTAAACACGGGGACAGTGAGTGAATACTTGATACAGACATCCCTGTCCCGGCAATCTAAAATTATAGGGCTATCAGTGCATGTAACATAGATGTGTATGTGGACAAGAATATCAACTTGCTGTCAAGCAAAATCAAGCTTTTCAATAGCGAGTGCCACACAAAGTGCACTAACCAATAGTTTAAGACAATAGGGGAACTCAGCACACACAGGTTATGTAGAAAGTAAAACACAGGGCAGTCTAAAGGATCAAATGTCTATACACCAATGCACAGAGTATGAACAGCAAACAGGGTGAATAGAAATTCAGGTTAATGAGGGCAGATATGATATGTTGCCATTACGGAAACATGGTGGGATGAAACCCACAAATGGAACACACAGTTAGAGGGATTTAAATTATTTAAAGAAACAGACCAAATAAAAGAGGAGGTGGAGTTGCTCTTATATAAGAAATAACTACCGTCTCTCAGAAATAGAGCACAAAAATGATGAAAACTGTCTATTGAATGCATTGGGTCAATATAAGGGAGAAAAGACATTGCCATAGGTACTATAGGCCACCCAAAACAAACGAGTAAATAGATGATTTGCTAGTCAGCTACTAAGGTATGTAGGAAGAACATCACATAGTAATGGGGGACTTTAACTACCTGACATCAACTGGGAGACAAACTCTGCACCAAGTGGAAGATCAAACAGATTCCTTGCAAACCTAGCAGACAATTTTGTCTCCCAAAAAGTAGAGAAGGGAACTAGGGGATTAGCCATTTTGGATCTAATTCTCACTAACAGAGATGAAATGATAGAAGGTGTTGAAGCCACAGGAACCTTGGGAGGAAGTGATCATGCAATATTGGAATTCAACATTATGGAAGCACAAGCAATAGAACACAGTCAGACTAGAGTCTTGGACTTTAAGAGAGCTAATTTCAATAAACTTAGGGCTTGGGAAGGATTCCATGGATGAGAATCCTCAAGGGGAAAACAACTCAAGAAGCTTGGGAAATTTTGAAAAGCGAGATAATAAAAGCCCAGTCTAGCACCATACCAACAAAGAGGAAAAATAACAGCTCTCAAAAGAGACCAGCATGGCTGCATAAAGAACTCTCTGGTAAATTGAAAGATAAAAAGGACAAGTATAGAAAGTGGAAAGAGGGGCACATAACAAAGTCAGAATATCAGCAAATAGCCTGAGCCTGCAAAGATGAAGTGAGGAAAGCTAAGGCTCAAAATGAACTAAGCCTTGCGACCAAAGTCAAAAATAACAAAAAAAAGCTTCTTTCAACAGGTAAAAAACAAGAAAAAAGTGAAGGAAATGATTGGTCCATTAGTGGGTGAAAGTGGCAAGAAGGTGACAAGCAACAGGGAGAAAGCAGAACTATTTAACTCATTTTTTGCATCTGTCTTTACACAAAGGGAAAAAACAGACCAACCTACCAAAAATAGTGCCATAAAAAACAAAATAGAAACGCAAGTTAAGATAGGCAAGAAAATGGTAAGTGAGCACCTGTCCAGCCTAGACGAGTTCAAATCACCAGGACCAGATGGATTACACCCCAATGTTCTCAAGGAACTGGCAGAT